>JAWNLS010000417.1:0-620098 GCA_035042185.1 Drosophila kambysellisi
TTTAATATCGTAATAAATTTAAAACTGTTTATGTAAGAAAATTTAAAATAAAATAAAATCAAATTTTATTCGGTCTGTAAAACATCACGTAAAAGTGTACAATTTAAATGTTGCAGCAATTATTGTTGTTGTGTCTGTTGCATATTGTTGAATTTTCGTATTTGATTTCATTTGAATTTGCATTTGGATATGTGGCATGCAATTAAAAATTGGCGCACATGCAAATCGTTCTCCCAAATTGTGTTAATGCTTAATTCTTTATAAACGTTTGCGATGTTCGTTTGCAGACACAAAAATTAGCACGCACTCGCACACACACACACACACACACTCGCACACACCCACACACTCGCGCCGCACACACACATGAGACTCATAAATTGCAACTTTGTAATGGCAAACAATGACAGTAAAATTACATGCAGCAAAGTATCTTAAACGAATTGCAAATACTCTTAGGTTTGACTGGCAATAGTTTTTTAAAACTAATCTAATTTTCAAAATGCTAGTTTTTTAATTTGATTTAGGAATCAATGTAAAATACGCGACTCAAACTCGAAATCCATCCAAAAATTATGTTATAATGATTTTTATACTTTTCTTTAGCTTAATGACACACAAACTTTGTTTAAAAACCGAAAGTAATTTTTTCAATAAAAAATAACTTCCAAATTGAAAAAAACTGAATTAAGCTCTAGTTTCATTCTACACCTAAAGTTCGAAAGCAATTTTTGGCTTGATTTCAATATCAAAATTGTAGCTTTAAATTGTTGAATTTGTGCCGCAAAGATTTGTTGCTGATAAGAAGGAAAACATATGCAACCAAAAAGCCGCACAAAGTGTATACAAAAACTTGGCAACGGGAAATTAAGGGCCAGCCTCGCGGAAAGCGCCGGAAAGTGTGGGAAAGGGGTGGAACTCTGCTGCTCTGTCTGTGTGTGTGTGAGTGTGTGTGTGTGTGTGTGTGTGTGCGTGCGAGAGTTTCAATTTAAGCGCTGCGGCATTTGCTGTTTGTCGGCGTTTCAACTGCCACCTGTATTTCAGTCACCCCCTCCCCCCTGCCAATGCGCGACACACCTTTTCCACTGGGCCACTGTTTGTGGGCGTGCAGGGGAATTAATTATGCAGGCGTATCGTGGGCAAATATCATTGCTGCCCCCCGCCCAAGCCACGCCCACTAGCTGTATGCTGCTGCTTGTGCAGCTTTATGCCTGCATTTCTCTCTCTCTCTATTTCTCTGTGTGCGTGTGCGGTTTTAATTTGTGCACTGATCCTGTTGCCACGCCCACTTAACGCCCCTTGCTGCTGTTTGCGTTTTCGCGTGATTTCGCATACGAAAATCGAATGGATTTCGACAGAGAATTAAGGCATTTCTCCATTGCGACTTTAATTGTTTTCATTAACTCTCTCTCTTTCGCTCTCTCACCTGTCTGTCTCTATCTCTGTCTAATTACACAGTTAACTGGCGGTTGTTGGTTGCCTTGGCCTCTTGGCCGCCAGGGGGCGCCATCATCATCATCATCGTTAACCCTTTTGCGTTACGCCGCCTGTTTATAAATTCTATAAATTTTAGATCATAATGCTCAAACCACAACGTCTGTGTGTTGTGTGTGCGGGTGTGTGTGTGTATATCTGCGTGTGTATTTGTGGTCACTACGTGAGCTGCGTTTGTTGTCTCTTTGCCTTGCGGCCGTGTGTGTGAAAATGGGTTAACAGCTAAGCGATTTGTTATGCATTTTCATTAGAAGTTCTTCCAGGTGCTCAGTCATCATCATAAGCATTAGCTTCGAACAAACGAGAGATAGACAGAGACAGAAACAGAGAGAGCGAGAGAGGAGAGACAGAAACAGAGAGAGCGCCATAGAGAGAGACTGAGTGAGGGTAAGTGTGCAATAATCGCAGAGATAATCGTAAATTGTATAGTTTGTATTGTTTTTTCGTTGCTCCACATAGTGGACGACAGGTGGCGCTTGCCAACTGAAACTTAAAATCGATAACTTCGTATTTAAAGGGTTTGAGCTAAAATTAAAATAAGCCGTAAACTGTATAAAATATTTATTCAATTATTTTCTGTAAGAACGTTACATTTATTATTTAACAGCTTCAATTCAATCTGGAATAAAAATAATAAAACAACATTAATATATATTTTTTTATTTTATTTTCATCATATTTATTTGGATTTTCGCATAGTAATAATAATTTGTTCAATTATTTATAAGTAGGGTTTGCTTGATGCTCTTAAATGTTTTTGTTTTGTTCTTGTTTTGCATTCATTTATCAGAGATTTGTTTTGTTTTTTATTATACAATACATTAAAATTTATGCTAAAGTTAGAAATAAAATCATTTTGAATTGTTTGGTTTTTGTTTATGTTTTTGTTTCTTTCTGCATCGAATATATTCTCTATTATAACATTTATAAACAATACGAACAATTTGCAATATTTATGTGTGTATCAAATTGTTCACTTAAGTGCCGGTTTGTTTGTGTGTATGTGTGTGTGTATGTGTTGAATAAATATAAATAAATTGCTAATAAATGATGGCAATTGAAATGTGAGCGGGTGCAAAATGAATGGCTAATTGTTTTGCCCGCATATTTGATTGATTTTTAAATGAATTTATAATGTTTGCTTTGTGCAGAGATTTGTTTTTTGTTGTTTTGGGAAAATGTATTAAGATTAAATGAGTTTGCGGTTGGATAATGAATAAATTGTTTTAAGCAGGGAATTTAAACGGATCTGGAAATGGAAACAGAATCGGTTCCGTTAACGATTAAGCAATCGAAATTAAACTTTGCCTGATTTTTAGACTGTTGTTTAAAAAACCGAAATGAATCGAATAAAACTCTAATTCGATAATTGATTTCCCTGGCTTAAGCAATGGATTTGTGTGCGATTTAACTTAATATACGAAATTAATATAAATTTACAATTTAATTACTATTTTAAGTATATCTAAAACATAAATTGCTTTTGCATTGCATTATTGCCAATTGTTTCATTTTTCACAACTCAATTTCGAGAAGAATTAATTTTGGGGAAAAACGCAACGTTAAAACTGAAACTAAAATTAAGAATTAAAAACTACATATGATAAAAATGCAAAAAATTCATAAATTTAAACCCGAATTCAAATTTGTTGTCTTTGTTGCTGTTGTTGTTTGTTGTTGGTGGGTTTTAATTTGTGTTATGTTAAATGGCTTTTGAATTAATATCAAATTTGTAATATATATTTTAATGTTTTGGTTTTCATTTCTTTGCAGATTGATGTAGAATGACAGTAAGGGCAGTCCGATATATGTAAGTATTTTATTTGTTTATATGGTAGTTCCTTCTATATATATAAAGATTTATTTAAATGCCCTTTTTAGCTGACCAAAGATATTTTTTCTTTTCCTTGGCCAACTCGAAGGAATTGAGACAAATCATGTACAAAAAACTTTGACTAGAAATTAAAAATATTTTTTATTAATAATGTATACGAGTTAGTATTTAATTAATACCAAATGCTTATCTTGCTGCTTTCGGCCAGTTGGTATTTAATTAATACCAAATGCTACTTTTATGTCGAGTTCTGAGCAGTTTCGAGTTTGGGTTTTTGAGTGATAGTTTTTACTTTTTGTTTTTGTATGTGTATATAGTATGTTTAAAATTGCTAATAATATAATTTTTATTTTCGTTTTGTGTTTTGTTTTATAATTAAATAACATAACATTAGTAATTTTAAACTAAAACGCAGTCAATTTATATTTTGGAATATTTTTGCTTACATACAATTTTATAGACTTATTGAGTTTGTTTGTTTTAGTTTTTTTTTTTTCTTTAGTATTATAATAATATGGATTCGTTTGGATACCCTTACAGCGGGTATTACAAATCTGCAACGCCTGGATGGAAATATATTCGATGCCATTAAGTATATATGTGTATATATATATATAGCTGATCTTTGAAAAATTAACGTTTGTTAAGCAATCTCTTATTATTATGCGACTGGATCGGACTACTTTATATTCGATGAACAATACACTTAGTAAGGGTATTACATCTTCGGCTTGCCAAAGTTGAACTCTTTGTTTAAACTGCAATGAACAATGCTAATTTAAAAATCGTTTTATATTTTTTTCGTATTTTTTTTACAGCTATTTAAGGGCAAAGAAAGTGAGTCAGCTAATTGTTTAGCTAATTTCGATCAGCGGATATATGTTTCTCGTATTCGGGTAGGATATGCAACTAAATTCACCTCTCTCTCTCTCTCTCTGTCCCCTTCTCTCTATCTCTTTCTTTTCTCAATCGGAGCTCAGAACTCATTTTGGGTTCGAATCGCAAATCGTTTCTCTTGTCTGATTCCACTTTATGTTAAACAGCTCTTAGACTAATACTTAAGTTCCGCTTTCTGTTCTATCGGTTCTATCCGGCGTATACTTCATTTACGACAAGGTGTTGTAGCTCAACTGCTGGTGTTGGGGCAGCTGCTCCTGCTGATTGGGGCAACGTCCGTACTTCTTCATATAATCCCCATACTGACAGGTGGGCGGCTTGCAGTGACCATGTTGTATGCACCTGTTATGGATGACAAATTACAGATTACATAATCAAGAATTAGTTTTTTATTACAATATTACAATTTAATTCCACTTAAATGGAGAAAATATACCCAGAATGAAAACTACTATTAAAACATTTATGTTTCGTACAAATAATTACGGAATATACCAAAACCAATGTGTTCACATTTTAAAGACTGAAATATTTGTCAGTCGTGTTTGCTTTTAATTTAAAATCAAAGAAATTAAAAACATACTTTCTACAATTCAGAAAGAAGCAATAATTAAATTTTAAAATCATAGTCCGAAAATCGGCATCTGGGCATAGGTCGAACCTTTAAAATGCCATAACTTTGTCAAAACTCAACGCATTTTCAAAAACAAGGGCGTTTTAGTCATAGTTTGGCCTCTAGATCAGTTCTACATTTAAAGTTGTAAACGTAATTTTGGGTCGGAACATAAGTCAAAAATATAGTCCGAAAATCGGTATCTGGGCATAGGTCGAACCTTCAAAATGCCATAACTTTGTCAAAACTCAACGCATTTTCAAAAACAAGGGCGTTTTAGTCATAGTTTGGCCTCTAGATCAGTTCTACATTTAAAGTTGAAAACGTAATTTTGGGTCGGAACATAAGTCAAAATTATAGTCCGAAAATCGGCGTATGAGCATATGGGAATAGTTCGAACCTTCAAAATGCCATAACTTCGTCAAAACTTAACGCATTTCTAAAAGCAAAGGCGTTTTAGTCATAGTTTTGCCTCTAGATCAGTTCTACATTTAAAGTTGGAAACGTAGTTTTGGGACGGAACATAAGTCAAAATTTTAGTCAGAAAATCGGCATATGAGCATATGGCAATAGGTCGAACCTTCAAAATGCCATAACTTCGTCAAAACTCACCGCATTTTCAAAAGCAAAGGCGTTTTAATCATAGTTTGGCCTCTAGATCAGTTCTACATTTGAAGTTGGAAACGTAATTTTGGGTCGGAATATAAGTCAAAATTATAGTCCAAAAATCGGTATCTGGGCATAGGTCGAACCTTCAAAATGCCATAATTTTATCAAAACTCAACGCATTTTCAAAAGCAAGGCCTCTTTAATCATAGTTTGGCTTCTAGATCAATTCTACATTTATAGTTGAAAACGTAATTTTGGGTCGGAACATAAGTCAAAATTATAGTCCGAAAATCGGCAGACCAGGTATATATACATTATTGCCAATACATAAGTTCGGTACTCACTTGCGATTTTTCATGGAAAAGTGTTCACGTCCGCTCTTGAGGAATTCGCAGCCATCGTTGCCGGAGGAGCAGTCGCAGCGACACTCTCCATTATCCTGGAGGATCTTCTCGAAGGGCGCCGGACAATTGCAGTTCAAAATTGGGGTACTTTGCAGCATGCCGGGATTATTGGATTGCAATGCTCCCTCGGCATAATAGTTGCTCCGCTCGATGCAGTGGCATTCAGTGTGATTGACAAAGATCAATGTCTCCACTGTTGAACGTCTATCCTTGGGTCCCCTTACCTGCGAGGAAGGAAGTGAATTGAAGTGGGTAAGTCAAGTGTTAAAGTTGATGTTGATTGGGCAGGTTTATGTTTGCTTAGCTTTTCCGTTTAATTGGCTCTTAATATGCAAGTGCTTTGCATAAGACACACACATCTATTCACACACACACAAACACACACACACAGACACACTCACACGCTGACTCGATGACAAGCTGACCGAGTTAATTATGCCAGCGCAATTTGCATATGGAAATTGTTATGCCAAAGTTCCAATGGGTTCAACATTATCTGTGTGTGGTGTGTTTGTGTGTGGTGTGTGTGTGTGGTGTGTGTGTGTGGTGTGTGTGTGGTGTGTGTGGTGTGTGTGTGTGGTGTGTGTGAAATGTGTGCTGGCTTCTCCCTAAGCTGACTGCTCATCAAAGTTGTCGTCATTGTTATTCTGATTGCCATAGCTCTTGTAATGCTAAATGAGTTGTCAGCTGTCAGTTTGCTATTTGTAACTGAAACGGGCGTTGCCAGCACTACTTTCGAGGGGGGTTTGCTTTGACTGGGGTTGGTTTAGCTGCAGCTGAGTTTATATAGAATCATGTACTTGGACTTGGATTAGGACAAGCCGGAAAGTAAATCACAACTTTGACCGATTGAAATTCAGAGTCGGAAACTTATTATTTAACTGCCCCAGGAATCGATTTTATATATAGCTTATAGTAGTATATAGTATATATAGTAAAATAACGGATCAGAGTAACATATAAATAGACCCAGCCTTCTATCAATCACTTATATATATGTAATTAGGTGAAGATTACGTTTCGCCGAAAATAATAAACCTTATATCAATCATAGATATTTTATATCTATCTAGAATTGAAGAACACTTTTAGTAGGTTTTCTTGCTATAAGTAAAATGTAAAATCAATCAAAGATTTCGCATCCTCGTGGATTATTTTTTAACTAAGCCACTGGCTTTAAGCATTGTGAGACAACTTTAAGTGCTTCTGTTTCGCTTATTGCAAAATGTTGTAGTCTCAGTTGAGTTTGTGTCTCGAGTTGAGGCAAGTTTGTGTTGCATGACAAGTGCAAAATGATGAAATGCTATATGAATTGCATAAATTAAGCGCGATTCGTTTAATTAAAATTAGAAGCCCGGCTATTAATCAAGCTAAATAAATAGCTGTAACTGTAACTGTAGCTGTCTCTGTAACTGTATCTGTAGCTGTAACTGTAACTGTAACTGTAGCTTTAGCTTTAAGTTAGTCTCAAATCAAGCAGTCAAATTTTCTGCGGAAAATGGGGAAAAACGTGTTCTCTGCTGAAGCATCGCATTTTGATTGGACGCAGAAAAGCAGAAAAGTGTCGAGCGATCAAAAAGAAAATAATTGTTAAGCTCTTCAGATGAAAACTGAAAATTCAGCTTAAGCATTATTTTCTTTTCTTTTTTTTTGGGCTGCTGACACGGGAAATGTTTATGTAAATTTTTGAAAATGCAACGAATTGAAAAAGTTGTTCAAGCTCAAACATGTCGCTCAACGCCCACTTTTGTGCTTGTGTGTGTGTGTGCGTGTGTGAGTGTGTGTATAAGAGTGTGTTTGTAAGTGTGTGTGCTTTTGAAAAACATGAAATTGAAGAAAATTGCGCTGTGGCAAAGGGAAAGAAATGCTTGCAGAGCTTTCCTGAAGAGCTGCACAATAATTGCCGGAAACGGAAGTGCAAAGTGCTGCTGCAGTTACTTTCAACATTCTAGTTGCAGTTGTTGTTGTTGCTGTTTTTGTTTACTAGTTGCTTGCTGTTGCAACGTTCTTGTTGTTGCAACATTGCAACCGCATCGAAAATTGCCGTAAAATGCTCGAGCGTCATGTTTTGAGCTTGATATACATTTATGCCAAGCCATAAATACATATAAATATAGTGTGCTGTGAGTGTGTGTGTGTGTGTGTGTGGGAAGGGCGGGGTTCGGGGTGGTGTTTAGTTTTTCAAGATGACGTTACTTAAGACCCTGCCCCTAATTGAGCATAGCTTGCTGCATGTATGCAAATGGGTGTGTTGTGTGTGTGTGCTTCTGTGTGTGTGTGTGCAAGAAGTGTGCACTTTGGACTCAAGCAATTAGTCAGTTATTGCTTCTGCAGAGGGAGACGCACTGTGTGGCACTCAAGAGACGACACAAGGACCCAAGGCAAGGACTCAAGCCAAGCATATAAAATGTTGTACAATTATATATAGAGTATTGTGAGCCTGGCACTTATGCCATTTACACCACTCGCCAGTGCCAGATTTTGTGCTACAAAATAATAGAGATGCTGTGCTTGAAAGGCCAAGAGGCATGCCACGGCAATACTGTGAGGGAAACATGGAAAAATACCAGAGAAAATTGTTTTAGGAATTACACAAGAATCTTTAGATTTGGTTTGTCTAAATCACATATAGTTAATACGAGAGTGTTCAAAATGAAAGGAATGTTGACCTACACTGAGAAAAACAATTCACTGGTTTATAGAAAATGTACCTAAAATGAAAATTTGTTTGTAAATGTCAGAAAATTCTACACAAGATTTGTGAAAATAAATTCACTGATTTTTTAAAATAAGTTTGTCAGTAAACCGAATTTTTTTAAGTGTGGCTGGAATGTTTAATTAAAGAGATTCAATCTGTGCAAACAAAATATGGGAAACGTTTAAATCAACTTTGTATTTGCTTTGCAAATGGAAATAAATTTTCATATTCTTTATATTTGTAACATTTTCATTTCTCACTCAAATGCATTTTTAATAAAATTCCAGCTGATATGTTTTCATACTAAGCCTTCAAGCAAAATTACATTTCCAAAGAGATTTGCTTAGGTTGTAATTACAAGTGCTTGCCACACTTTAGTGGAGCCACAGATAAGCAGGGGAAAATTCCCTTTCCCTCCTTTTCCCCCTTTCAAACACTTCACCTACGAAAGTGCTTTCAATTTTAATATATTTATGCTGCGCTCGCTGACAAAAAATAAAGTTTTCAACACAAAAACAAAAAACAGACCACAAGAAATGCCACGCCCACTAAACGCCCACTCACACACTTGGCAGAGCAGCCCTTAATTATCCAATTAAAGTTGGGCAAAAACCACAGAAATTATGCCAGGGCGATGGTTTCCAAGAAAGTCGAGTCTAGCGAATACTTAAACAATTTGAAGGCGGCAACTTGGCAGATAACATTTTTTGTTGTTGTTTGTTTTTTACACACAAACAGCTAAAAAACTCAACTGTAGTTTTTTTAGTCGAATTTTGTATGCTCTAAATGGGTTGAGAAGTGGGGAAAATTAAATAAATATGTAAGAGTCAAAGAAAAGCGTCTCATATATATTATTGATCCAAACTTTTTTCTTTACTTTTCTTAATCACAGTTACTTTTTTAATTATTTAAAAGTTCCTTTAATTTTAGACATAATTATTATTTTAAATATAAGAATTTATTATTTTGATCATTTACATTTTCAATTATTATTTTGGTTTTTATTTTGATAAATTAAATATATTTGTATGTTAAGTAAACAACAATCAGCAGGTCTACTCTGTATTTAACAGCTGTTTACAGGATATCTCGTAGTCCTAATATAGAATAGACTATTAGACTATTAATATTAAATTCATTTTTGTTCTACAGAATCATGAGGTTTTATCTGGATATATGTTTTCCATGACTCACAGCAACTAAGAAAATCGATTTTAGAATTGAGGCAGTTCAACTTTTAAAAATTTACAAAAACTACTAGAGAATTCCCAAGAAACTATAAAATTAATAATGGGGCAACTCGCTGTCAAAAATGATGTTCCATGTTGCAGCCGAAAAAAAAATGTTGCAAGTGCGCGAAAAAGTTTGTTGTCAGCAACTAGGCAAAAAAGAAGAGATTACAACACAAACTCCCTTTTGCTTGATGTCTCCATAAAGCATTAAAAAATATTTGTGGCAAAAAGCAGGTGCTGCAAGGAGGCGCGGCGGAGGGGTAGTGGGCGTTGTGGGGCAATGAGTTGTGTCAGCCAAAGTTGATACACACAAGCCACAAAACAACGCAGTGCAGCTCGGAGCAGCTCAGCGGCTGTCATTGGGAGAGGTGTCAAGTGCCAGAACAAACAGGGAACTTGAGAAGCCTGGCAGCCAGGAACAAGCAGGAGTCAGCGAGGGTCTGTGCAGAGAGGGGAAGTGGCCAAGCCTGACAGAGTTGCAACCCGGCAGGAGTAACAAAAAAAAAAAAACCGAAAAAAAAACACATTCTTACAAAACGTAATTTATGTTGCGCAAATTTTTCGTAGGTAGATGCGCAAGTCTTGTCGGGGAAGGGGGTGTGGCAGTTGGGGGTGTGGGAGAGGGGTTACTTGTATACATATGCACTCTGCATTGTTGGCCGGTGCAAAAAAGAGTTCGATGACCTGGGCACTCTGGAGACTACACAAAACTGGCAGGCTGCAGCCGCAGACGAGGCCCAGGCACATGTTATAAGCGCAGCGAGATTTATGACGCCTTTGCCTGAGTTCTGGGTTCAATGCACCCACAACATAGCGACATACAGGCAGAAACAGATAGAGAGAGAGAGAGAGCGCGGGGGAGCAGGAGAAAGAAAGAGAGGGGTGTGTAGTTGTGATTACTTTCACCCGAAGAAGTTGCGACTAGAAAAGCTGAACGTGAAAGCCAAACGCCAACACACAAAAAAGAGCAGCTTCAATTGGGGTCCAGACAGGGAAAGAAAGATGTATATATAGAGAGAGAGAGAGAGAGGGGGAGATTGAGATGGAAGACATTTCCTCGCCCACCTGAACAAAACATGCAAAGTAAAAGTCAGTTCGCTGACAGGCACAAGACTCGCCCGTTGTCCGTCCATAGTCCGTTGTTGTCCTTTCCGTCGAACGTTTAATTAATTTGCCACAAAATGTGGCACGATCCACTGCACTGCTGGCAGGCATCGTCATGGATAATCAGCTTGCAGACTAGTAAACATTAATATAACTTATTAAACAAACAGCGGGGGTGTGCGTGTGTGGGTATGTGTGTGTGTATGGCTCTGTGTGTGTGTGTGTGAGGGGTGAAGCTGAGGCACATCGTGACACATCCGCTGCGTAATGCAATTTCGCCAGTCCAAATTCCCAAGCATCCAGCAAATACTAAATTTGCCGACACGAAAACAGGTAGCAGCAAATGGAGTGCAAGTTACACTCAAAGAAAAATATGAGCACCAGAATATTAGATAACGTCAAAATTCTATGTAAAATTCCAGAGAAATTGAGGGTTTATAGGAAGACATGTCTTATATTTTGTTTACTTAAATTTAATTTAAAATCTTTTTTTTCATTTAATTTAATAATTTGTTTCTTTTTTTGTCGACTGACATTTTAAATAAATAAAATAAAATTGTTTTTGGGAAGTTTATCACATATAGTTAATATTCAGAAGAAAATTCCACTGAACTGAAAAAATATATATAATATGAAAACTGCCCTAAAAACTAGAAATGAAAATGTTTTAAATTTCTAGATGCTTTCTTATATTGTTCAGCAATGCTTTATCTTAAAAAAGAAAACAAATCAAAACTATTATTTTTGGAAAATATACTTTCTAAAATTCAGTGGAGAAATAAAATTATCAATTCTCAGCAAGTAAAGTTGTCCTTCTAAAAAAGCATTGAGCATATTTTTCTCTCAGTGTATACAAGTGTGCAGTAGGGGTAGCTCCCCAAGGCCCAGTTGTCGGCTTTGGCTTGCGTGTTATGAGCAATGGGAATGTTGCAGCGCATGCAACTGCCACAAAACTTTCGGCATCAACTTTCAGATGCAGACAACCACAAAAAAATAAAGAAGCGACGACATTTGCAGATTTTCAAAAAATATTCGACACCCATTCGACAGTTGTCAGAGGGGGTCAGGAAAAGTGAGGGGGGAGTGTGTAGGTAGAACTTGGCCCTGTGCTCGACTAATTTGCTATATGAAAGCACTTGAGGGTTAACCTGGCTTACATGCGATGCTGGCCAACTTTTGTCAAACTCAATTATTCAGTTTGTGGCAAGCACTATTCGCTACATCTCTCGCATGAGCCGTGGACGAGGTGCTAATTGATGCACTTGCCCCAAAGGAAATGAACTCAACTTGCTGCAAGTTTTATTAGAATTTCGGGTGATAGAATCTTCAAACTATTAACAAACAGTTATTCTGTTATTGAAAAACATTTTAGTTTTGACAAACTTTTGGAAGAAAAACATTTTTAAATTTATTCTCCTGAGACTAACTTGCATTTGGACCAAGGACGATGTTCTAAACTTAAATGCAGTATTATTTTTGCAGTTTTTTGAAAAATTTGTGGAAGTTGAAATGTTGAAGCTGTATTCCTTTAAAGAATCTTTGTGAGACTTTAAATTTAAATTTTACAGATTCAATTTAGAAGTTAAGTCTGTTGAAATATTTTACTTACTAAAAATTTGTTTCTAAATTTAGATTCCCAATTTAGTTAGGTTATTGGATATTGTTTGCGAATTTAATAAATTAAAATGCTGAATTAATTTAGGGAACAAACCCTGCCCAAATAGATGCATCTGGCAAAAATCGCTTCAGTTACCGCAAAATTGTAAATTGACCCCTTAGTTAAAATGTTCATTCAACCTACAAATTAAACTATGACGCCCCAGGTTTACCTAATGAAAAACTTTAATTTAAAAAAAAAAATAGCAAAAAATTTGTAAAATCAGCTTCTCAATTTAAATTGGTCGAGGGAACAAAATGTTATTTCAAACCCCTAGTTAAAAAGTGCTTTTAATTGTAGTTTTAGTTTTGCGGCTAACCAAAATTACGAAAAGTTGGACAATGTGAGTATCGAAGTGCGGGTGTGAATAAATGAATAGATGAATGAATAAATGAATAGGTGAATGAATAGCAACCCCGCTATTATTATAACTGAATAATCATTGCACACGTTGCCCTTTGCATCATTATTTGATTTTTAATTTCCTATCGTTGCGCTCGGCCAACAACAACAACAATAACAACAACAACAACAACAAAAATCGGGTAACTCCTCCATATTTATTTATAGACATGCATGGTTCGTAATACTTGAAAAGCTGTTACCATTTGTCAAGAGTCGGTGCCACACGCTTGCCGCGTCTACTCTTTTTGTGGCAGCCACCCACGTTTTGTTGTTGCTGTAATTGCTCTGATTGTTGTCGTTTGTAGTCTGGTGGCGGGGGCGGGGGTCACAGGTCATGCTTGAGGGCGCCATGTTGCAACATAATTATATCGCTTCACCTTTTTCTTTTGTACAAAACATATTTTTCTGTTTATTTGCAGCGCTTGTTCGCTCCCCAAATGAGTTTTTAATGACGCAATGATAATTCAATTTGTTGCTGATTTATGCCACATGATATTGTTGCCCGTTTGTTGCCCGTTGTTGCCCGTTGTTGCCGCTGTCTCTTATACAATTCAATATGTTGAAATCGAGAATGTAATTATGCATTGCATGTGTGTGTGCGTGTGTGTGTGTGTGTGTGTGTGTGTGTTTGTGTGTAATTTATCTATTATAAATTTCAAGGTGTGTTGCCTACAACATTTTCATGCCTCGCGCTGCTCATGTTCACAATTTTCTTTTAATTAGCAATTTAACAAAATCTAACGAGGAGGCAGCGACACAATTGAGCGGATATGCATTTTATATGCCATATGGAAGTTGTTTGTAATTATAAAAAGTACCCATTGAAAATGGGTAATTGGCGAAATGGTGCACCTGTGAACCCATATATATTATAAATTTTTGGTTATCATCAACAGTCAAGACGATTCAGCCATTTCGGCCAGGCTAAGACTTTAAGACTGAAGACTTGACATTTGGAGGTAGAGTTCGCTTATATCTTAGGCAGTTCGATAACTATAGTCGATAACTATAGTATCGATAACTTAAAAATAGCTAAATATGTTCTACACTCAGAAAAAAAATCAGAAATAATTTGTTTCTTCTTTTTGGCATTGCTTTTCTTAACATTTCCCTATTGTTATCTAGAAATTATTTGTTAAATTTCAAGGCAATTTTCTGCAATTCAAGGCTATTTTTTTCTGAGTGTAGTCGATGTTTTTGCTTAATACCTGCTTGCAGGATTACTCCTTGTTGAGCTCTCAGGACTCAAGAAACTTATATGCGCATATGCAACTTTTTTTACTCACATGAACGCGTCTCTCGAATTTGTTGGTTCGTTTTGGGGCGCAGATCTCCGAGCGTCGGGCACAGCAGCCGGAGTCCTCGGCGCAACGGTAAACACTGGTGCAGTGGGGCGTATAGATTTTCGACGGATCACTTGCAACAGACACATAACGTTTCTGTGGCAAGAGGCATGATTTATCGCAACTCATTTCCTCCATATGCTTGTTGGCCAGCGCTGCAAGTGGAACGTAATTATTAATGGTCAAACTTCTTTTCGCTGAGTGTATGCCTCATACCCCTGTCCTTCTCGAGCTGGCGACGTGCATCGATGACTGCTTCCGGTCTGCCCAGCATCTTCTCCTTGCGTTCCGTCAAAGTGCCAGCAATGTGATTATTCCTTGCATAATTATTGTTGTCAATATCCTGGAAAAATAAAACACAATTTTTCATTAATGCAAAGTTTGATATTGTTGTTAATTAATTGCCTTAAAGTAAGGTAAAGTAAGTGTGGCAAAGCTGGAATTATTCACATATTACGCATACGACATGTGCAACACATAAAAGTCATCACTAAATAAAAGACCCATTTGCTTGGCCGTGTGAAGGCAATTTGTCACAATATTTATTGTAGCCAACAGACCAGCACAGACCAGGCCAGAACAGACCAGACCAGGCCAGTACAGACCAGGCCAGGCCAGACCAGACCAGGCCAGGCCAGGCCAGACCAGACCAGGCCAGGACAGACAGACGGAGGCAGCACTTAAATGCCCCGATTCAGGTAACATTTGCCAGACAAACAACATCAACTCTGTCTGTCTGTCAGTTTGTCTCTCTGTCTGTCTTTCTGTCTCACAGCTGGACGGGTTGACTGGGAGACTGGCACATTCAGCAAAATGGGTAGCGGGTCAATTGCTGCAGAACTTCATAAACTAAGAATTCATGTGTTTTCGCAGACGGCACAACAATTGGAACAACAATCGCCAGCAGTTAGCAAAGAGCTTAGAGCAAAATAACGAATTTTCTATGCACTATTTATGCACTATTTATGCACTGAAGAACTTGTAAAATAATTGATAACAGTGGTTTTTTTAAGTGGTATTTTACTTATTTAGTTACATAATTGAGAATATGCAGCTTCTTTTGAATGGTATTTTATTGATTCTTTTATATAGTTGGGAGAATTGGGTGTTTTCTTTTTTAAGCCGAGTTTTTACCTATTCTGTTTTAAGCTTAAGCCACAATTATAACAAAAATAAGTAGGAAAGTCTAATATATTTATAGCTCAAGATTGTTTAATTAAAACTGGGAATTAACTTATTTTGATTTGATCCCAAGTTGTCTGGAAATTATAAAAGTAAATTAGAAGAGTATAATCAATAAATGTGTCACCATAAAGTTAAGATTTCTTTAAAATTGTTTTAATTTAAACAGGGTTTTTTTAAAGTATAAAAACAGACAAATTTAATTGATTTTACATATATTATTTTTGTACTCCATTTCAATATACTAAATTATACTAGTGTAAAAAGTACTATAATAAACTATATGTACTATTAATATAGGCTCCAGTATCTGGATCTTAAGAAAATATTGCATTTCATTTCAGGTTACAGTTCTAAATAGATTTCAAGCGGTAAAGCTGCGAATGTGGTTCTAAATTTAAATAAATTTATATAGTTTACTTAGAAATATGAATGTGCCTGATGCTAAATTAAAGAACAATTTGAGCTTATCTATTGGCTGATCTTTTATAATCGAATACTACTTAAAAAAAGCAAAAGCAGAACTTCAAGGAATTAACTTTGGTCAGTTTTAAATAAAACCATAATATGGTATAAAAATATTACAATAATTTATGGTATTAAAAATCGAATATAACAAAAGTCAAGGCACAAAAACAATGAGATAATCAAGAGGCCCCCACCAAAATTGTGTCTTTCTCTTGGGCCAGTGTTATTTATAACAATGGCAGCAAACAAAACAAATTGGCAGGCCTGGCAATAAATACGGGAAACGGAGCCATAGAGAACAATGCGGCACAGAACTCAAACGTAGACCAACAAAACGACATAAACAAAAGCAACAAAAACAAAAAAACAAAAAACAAAACCAACAAAAACAAAAGCAACATCAAAAAGAATAACAACAAAAAATGTTGACCAATGCGCACAATTGGCAATTTGTGAAGTTAAGCGAAATTAATGAGCAGACAGAAAGACAGTCAGAAAGACAGACAGTCGTCGACGCAGAGGCAGACCACAGAGCCGTGGAGCAGTGTTGGTAAGCGTTAAAAGAAACGAGCAGAAATAACAGTTCATTTAATAGAAGCGTTGGCGATAGGCGATGTGGGCGGGAATATGGCTAAATAAAAGCGAGAAAATTTCCAAAAATGAGCAAGGAAACCACAGCGGAGACTTGGAGTCGTACACTGAGAAAATTTGGGAGCCGTCTTTTAGAACACACATTATAGCAGATTTCAAAGATGAAAGAGATAAAAATCTTTAAGAAATTTAAATAGTTTTGGATTTGGTAAACTTGTTAGAAATATATAAATAAATTTATATAGAAATAAAAAAATTAGTAAATATTAAGATCGATAACATAAAAAAAAGTTGAAGTAGTATTTTCAATCGATAAAAATAATAGATATTCCTTGTGTTTGGAAAACTTGTTGGAAATATAAAAATTATATTATAAATATAAAAAAAATAAAAACAAATAATCATATATAATATAATTTATTTTTTTCAGGACAGCACTACTATGACTTTTTTTTTGAGTGTATTTGAATGCGAATTCCTAAGACTTAAGACTGCGTCAGTTCATTAGTCACACAGGAGTTGCAAGTGTTTGGTTGTGGTAGGAGGGGCGGAGGGTAGTGGTGGATGGGGAGAGGAGGGAAGGGAAGGTGCGCCAAGGTGCTCAAGAGCATTTGGCATAAGTCTTAACGTCTTGGCCTTTTTCTTGTTGTTTCTGCTCTACTCTATTCATTTGACTTTACTTCATTTCATTTGGCTTAGTCTGCCATGCAGTGTGTGTGAGTGCTGTGTGTGTGTGCGACTGTGTGTGTGACTGTGTGTGCGACTGTGTGTGTGTGTCGGCTTTCAGCCAAAAAACAATGGCTCTTTTGATGTTACTCAATGATTTTTAGCGGTTTAACCTTGGCGCTTATGAATGGGTCCATTGTTTGTGCCTCCTGCCACACACCCCCACCCCCGGGCTCCTCCCCCTCTCTGTAAGCCCCAATGTGGCGTTAATGCGCAAATACATGAAATTGTTTGGCTTGGAGTGCCACGCATTGCTTTATGGCCAGCCGCATTGACCATGTTGCCATTGCCAGAGGCATTAAGACCAATTCAATTTGATTAAAATACCCCAACCCCCCAACCCCCTCGCCTTGCCTCGCCCCCTCGCTTGGACAAGTTGATGTTGCAGTAGCCATTGAGCTGACATAAATCGTTTCTTGGCCATCGATTCGGATTTGCAGATGACCATAAAAAAACCAAGGTAACTTCTGGAAATGGCAAAGAACTGTGGAATGTGGGAAAAGGAGTTCTAAAAATATACATAAATATATATAAATTATATATATATAATATATATATATATACATTCTGATATATGAACAAATAGCGAAAATGAATTAAGTCCTTAACAAAAATATTTCTGTAGAGAAATTAGTGTCGTAAATTGAGTGGATGAATGGGAAAACAATTCAGAAAACTATAGTGCAATAGAGCTGAACTAGAAGATATCCTGTAAACAGCTATTTAGTAATAAATAAATAATTAATGATTTAAATTTAAAATCTCTAACTTTTGATGTAGATTAAGAACATATAGACTTTATGGCCTCCCAGCGACTGTCTTCTGCCCGTCACATACTTTTGCTCAACTTCATTAAGCCCGTCTTTCCCTTGTTAATGGGTATTAAAACCATTAAGCCTGTCCATCAGCCAAATTCAATTAAATAATTAATATAATTGTAACTATAATCCCATTTAAATAAATGACCAATTTAATCATTAAGCATATACAAATATGCAATGTTAAACGTAGTTCAATTGAATTAAGATTCAAATATTCAACACATTTTCTGTCAGTGATTCGAGTTAGTGACAATAAATGACTCTGATAAGTTTTACATTATATGTTTATATATTTATTATTATTATTTACAATATATTTATTTATTTATGTTTTCGCCAGAAATGGGTCACAATTTGGCGGTTATTTCAAGCAAATATTTTTGTGATGAATTTAAAGACTTTTCTTCTGCTTATCTTCAAATACAAATTTGTGTTATTTTATGTACTATATTTAAACTAAAAATATTATTATTATTTTTACGATATTTGTATCTATTTATATATTGATTGTTTGCAGGCCAATTGGTAGTTCGAAACAGATGCCTTTGTATTCCTAATTCCTAATGTACTTAACTTGAGTACTCTTGAGTACTTACTCTCTGCATTGAGTGACAACCACATAAACCCCACAAAAGTACTCCTCATCCCCACCCCCCCACCATCTCTGTGGCAACCTCTGCACAAAAGCTGATTAAATTGAGCGGCTCGTTAGTTGGATCGTCGAAGGGAACTTGGCAGGGAGAGCTGTCACTAAAGGTGCACCTGACTAAATTAAGGCAACTGATACACTCACAAGGGGCTTAAGGGGGATGTGGTATTAGGAGGGAAACGTTTAGGTGTACACTCGAAAAAATCAAATTGAAAACATAGTAAGTAACCTTAGAATTTAAAAAGAAAGTAACTAAAATATCTAAAATTTATAATATAAGAAACATAATATTTTTGGGATATTAGATTTGATTTTAAATCGATTTTGTAAAATTCAATTCATATTTTTTTCTCTGAGTGTATGAGACTTGTAATAAACTGCAGGCAACGCTCTGTTTGACAAAAGCCTTCTGAGTGGCAGGTGGGTGAGGCAAGAAGTCTTGCCTCAACAGCTGCGATTGCAGACAGCTTCAGGCGAAAAGGGTTAAGAGTGGGTGGCTGGGGTTGGGACAGGGTTGGGTTGGGGTTACCCCTACAATTGTACAGTTAGCGACCTGTCGGCCTGGTCATCAGCGTTGCGTTGAGTTAAGCTCGATTTGAATTACAGACGCATGTAAATGCATCCCTTGAGTGACGTCAGCAGCCAACAAAAAGAGGACTGACAGGATAACTGCAGGCTGAAGACGCAGGCAGCAAGTACTCACACACACACCCACACCCACACTCACACACACACATAAAATATGTATGTACTCGTGTATAAAGTTTAAAGGCCAGCAATTCTTTAAAGTCGAGCTGAGCTCAAGAGTTGGCAATCAGGCACTTGGGAAATTTACGCAAAAGCTCATAAATAATTTTAACAGCAGCAGCAGCAGTAGCTACCTGCTGAGGGTAAATATATATATATATATAAATATGATATATGTATATACCTGGGCGTACGTGTCGTATGCGCTATAATTAGATTTCTAATGCCAGAAGGCAAAAGTGATGTGTGTGTTTTTGTGTTGCAGATGGTGCAAAAGTTACCCACTGGGCAACAGCAACAGCAACATTATTCTAATATTATGACAACACCAACTAAATAAGCAGCTCGAGGAGTTTTGAGTCGTGTAAAGCCCTAAACAAAATTTGTAAAGAATAACATTGCACATAAGGATTGAAATTATCTTAAGTGATGGTAGGAAAGGTGACAAAGTATATTAGTCTTCATAAAATCTACGAAGCTAGTGACTTTAGAATTGAAATATATATTGGTCTCTGTCAGACATAGTGTTAAAATTGAGTGGCGCGCCAATCGATAACATCGATAAATGCAAATCTTTCACAATTCCAGAGTCTGCAAATTTAGAAGGTAGGTTGTTGTTGGTGTACTTCAAATATTCTCAATCATCATATTTCTAAATGAGTTATAATTTTATAAAGCAAATTTTTTGAATAGTTCAGAAACTCAAGCAAATTTCATCACTTTCAGACTAAATGAAAAATATATTGCAAAATATTTTCCTTTTTAAAGTTGCTAGCTAAAAACTGTCGTTATTTTTTTTTTAAAGAATTTTCAATAAGCATAAAAAATCTCCGAACAGCAGACTTTCTTTATATAAGTTTCTTCAATCTTTTTTTACAGGAAATATTAGCAATAAAAACTGCTATGAATAAACAGGGTGATATGAGCAATAAAAACTTCAATGAACATATTCAGCTGTCAATGGATGCCAGAGGGATAAGCAAAAAAAGACACAATCAAATGCGCCACAAAGGCAGCTTTAAACTGCAATTGGGGAACGCACGGCAACCACAGAGATTAAGCCACGTTGATGGAACCACAGAGGTGGTCTGCAACCGGGTGGTTTCCAGCGATGTCCTCCTAACAAGCGGCAATAAATAATACAAATTTATGCTTTACCTCAAAAGAAAAACTTTTGCTGCGAACAATCAACTTTTGCAAAACAAAACTTTTTCTATATATGTATTTCTTTCGCGTTATCTATCTCCCTCTCTCTCTCTGTCTCCCTCTCTCTCTCTCCTATTATGCATTTAGTTACCACATAAAAGAGAGTTTAGTGCTAACATCAACTTCATTGCCATTATAAAGTTGAACAAATGAAATTTATATGCATTGCGAAACGCATCAGGCAAACAGGGCCAACAAGGGTTAAAGTTTAAGCGCGATGTGTGTTCGGTGTGTGTGTGTGGGTGTGTGTGGGTGTGTGTGTGGTTTGTGTGTGTTTTGTCTGTACACATTGCGTTTGTGTGTAAACAACAATTAAGGAAGCATTTGTGACTTGCATTTGTTGCGGCTTTTTCTGTGTGCAACACTATTCTGTGTTGCACTCTGCACAAAAGCAGCTTATTTTCGTAGCACTTTTCAAAGAGTTTTGGCAAAAACAAATACTTTCTTTAGATTGCTACAACTAATTTGGTAAATGGTCTGCCACAATTTGCAGATATCAGAGACTTCAACTATGAAATACAAAACAGACAAGCAAAAAAAGTGGGAGGAAGAAATTAGCAATTTGAGCTTAACTGAAAATATTCATAATTTATATTTGTTTTGACTTAAAACCTAACTTCAAATATTTATAGCTTAAGAAATAAAATTAACACTGGCATTTTCTAAATATTATTTTTTAATTTTGAATACAGCTAAACAGAGACTGTTTAAAATAAAAACATGTCTTAGATTTTATTTTATTTTTTTTTTTGTTAAGGAATATTTATTCAAATTAATTTTTATTTATTTTTTTATTTATTCATGTTTACCACGTACTTAGAGCATTGACAAGTTGTTGTTAAAAATCAGACTAGTTTATCACATTTATATTTCCATTTATTTGCTGGCAAAAGTTTTGCTGCAAAACGTACCACAAAAATAAGATACATTTTTTAACAATTCTGTATTTTTTGCTTTTTATTTGTATTTGTGGCAAGTTTTGTTCCAGTTTTAGATGAAGTTCCAGTTGAGCTTTGACATCGGTTTATTTTTCACATTTTTCGATTTGCTTTTGCTTTTGCGGATATCTCGCATAAAGTTTTTACCACTTTTTGCTATATGTCAAAGTTGTGCGAAGCAAATAAATATTAAAAATGAAAATGTAATTGTCATGCAGGGCGTATACGCAATTTGCATTTAATTCGGAGCGAGGCAAGGCAAAAACCAACTAGAAACCAGAAGGCGCCACAAAGCAGGCAACGTGCAGCGAAAACGAACAATCTGCTAAGCGTGTTGCAGACCACAGCTGAATGTGAAGGAGAATGTAAAGGAAAATCTGAAGCAGATGGAGAATGTGAAGAAGATGCAAACAAACCAGAAACTATTTGAATTTTTGGCTGCGAAGAAAAATTGAGAAAGAACAAATTGGAATGTTGTAGTCGAGAGTGCTCGACTGGAAGATGCTCTGAAGTCGTTTACTTCTTAGATACTGACCATAAGGTGTTACAAAATTTGTAAGTATGTCAATATTGTTTATTATTAATCATTCAAATCAAATAATACTATATATATATCTATATTGAAAATAATATCTGAGGGCTCATACTCCTAATTGGAAACTTGAGCTCTTAAAAGCTCTGAAATCAGTCTCTTAATTAATCAATAATATTTAGAATTTATGGTGTCATTGATTCCTCCTTTAAAATTTATTTCCCCGATATCCATTTTAAATGAGTTTATCGACTTAAAATGGCAAGTGCCATTTTGTTGTTGTTGTAGATTTCTATGTGTTTGTTGCTGTTGCAACTGACTCGCTCTCAGCCAATAAATAAAAGCGCGTTCCGGCGCTGAGATATCAACTTGACAGCTCCGTTTGCCACTTGACGCCGCGCAAATATGACAAACAGCCGGGCAGAGGAGGAGCCGGCGGAGGAGGAGCAGCTGGAAGGGGAGCAGTTGGAGGAGGAATGTCCCGTTTTGGCCATATTTTAGCGCTCAAAAGAAGCAGCTCTTAGCATTTTTAATAAGCAAACGACTGACGCTAAACTTTGTTGACAGACAGACTTGATAGACAGACAGACAGACAGACAAGCAAATGGACACAGAGACTGACAGACAGACAGACAGGCAGCTTTAGCTCTTGTTTCCACCCCACCCTGCCTCCTTGATGGCTTTGTGTTGAGTGCAGCAATTGAAAGTGCTGCCAGACGCTAAAGGTAATAAATTTGCCACTCGTTGCAGTCGAGCGGAAGTTGAAGCGGAAACGGAAGTGTCATCAACAGTTGTGCAGACAGTAATTAGATTTTAAGCATTGCTCAGCTGCTGCTGATATTCAGCATCAGTTTGCAATTTATGATTTGACTAAAGCTGCAAATGGAAAACTGAAAACAGAAAACTGAATGCCATCAATTGCTGCAACGCAATCCACTCAGGATTGAATATCTGATTGTGGCGCTGTCTGTTGCAGGATTAAATTGTGAAATGAAATCTGAACGGAGGAAGTGGAAATTTTCAATTGGGATTTTCGATTTTTTTTCTCTTTGATATTTGCATAATTCCATAAGAAATGAGCTCAAAATAAATGTTGTGATAGTTTTATATTGCTTGATATGAAAAATGACTAGAAAGTTGAATAAAAAAATAAATAAATGATTTCTTTTGATTATTAGGATTTAAATAGAAAAACTTTAAATATATATTTAAATTAGTGTGTATCAAAATTATTGCTTTTCATGTATGAACTATTAAATCAGAAGAGGCATAATAATTCTCATAAATTTCACAATATTAAAAATTCATTTATCTACAAGTAAATTAACAGCATGATTAAATTTTGTATAGTAAATATAAATTCATATTTAGCTAGCAATCAATTCAAAAAACCAAAACAAAATTGGCTATTTTTAGACCAACCACAAAACAGTTTTATATTTATATTGTTTGTTATGCTCCAATCACAAATCAATTTTCTATTTGTTTAATTTAAATGTTTACTTAGCTAGCAGCATTTCAAGTGTTTAAGCAAAGTATTGTTTATTCATATTTATTTTATGATTTATTTTATGCAAATGGACTTTCGTTGTTCTGACCATATTCCAGCCAAACTGCTTTAATAATATGCAAAGGCAGTGATTTATTCAAGTCTTCAACACTTTCAGGGCAAAATAACTCATGTTTCAAAGCCAGGCTGGCAGTCTGCAAATTAATTAGCCAACTTTCCAAAAGTGAAGTGAGCAACATTTCAAGTGCAGAAAAGAGCGGTTGTTAAGTGAGACTAAGACTAATTTATAAACTCGTCGCAATTAATACTCTGCTCCAACAGTGAGTCTTCCTCAAGGAGTCTTCATCTCAGTTTCAGTTTCAGTCTCAGTCTGCCTGGGTCTGGGTTTATTTGACCCACCATTTCTTGGCGCATAGTTCGCTCAACTGGTTTGCAGAATTTGACTTTGCATAGATAAAACCGCAGAAATACTTGGCAACTTGTGCTAACTGTCTGTCTGTGTGTGCAGCATGTGGCATGTGGCATGTGGCAGCGGCATGTGGCAGCTGAATGTGGTGCAAAACTGCAGCAGCTGGCAGCCAACTGGCCATAAAGCCAAAAAGTGTCATATTTATGAACGCCTCAAATTTAAAATTGCAACTTGCCACAGGGCGACGGCCAAGGGGCCAAGGATTGTGGCACAGACCCGCAGACAGAGCTTGATTCTCCATTCTGCTTGCCGCTTGCTGTTTGCTGCTTGCTGCTTTCTACTTTCTGCAGGTTATGTAAAGTTGAAAGCCTGCTTTCAGGCGAAAAACACAAACCGCAAAAACTTTTCGCTCAGCAAGCATCAAAAAAGAAAAAAAAAAATGAAAATGAAAATGAAAACACACACAATAAAAACAAAACGAAACCAAGCCCAAAAACCAAAATGAATTTTCAGTGTTGCCAACTTTTTGCGGGCTTGTTGCTGCGGGCTCAACCAGCACACACCACACACACACACACAGTGTACGTGTAAAAGTTACGCATATTTTGTACTACAGGACTTACAGCCACGCCCCCCACAGACCGTGTCGCCCACAACTCTTTTGCTGGCGCTAAGCGGTTGCCATAAATTCATTTAGTCTGGCAACGCTGCTCATAAATTTGCTGCTATCGATTTGACCGGAAATCCGACAAAACACAAAAAGAAATCCAGGAGAAACGAAAGAGAGAAATAAAAAATTCGAAGCTAAAAGCCAACGGCGATAAATAATTGTTGCTCTGCGATACTCTAGAGATAGGGATTTAGATAAAGACAGAGAGAGAACGATGGAGAGAGAGAGAGGGAGAGAGAAACAGAGAGAGAGAGAGAGAGACAGTGAAAGAAACTCAGTCTTAAAACTTTATCATAAAAACAAATACTTCAGGTAGTTAGCGAAAATATTCCTAGACGAAAATTATATGTAAGATAAATCCTTGGAATTTTTGTAATTCTTTTTTAATAACATATAAAAACAAGGCATGTTTTCAACTAAATCCTAATCTGAATAAAACAAGCAATTACAAAAAGTTTATACAAAATTTTTGAGACATAAAATAATGTATAAACGTGTTGAAGGGCCAAATATTTTAATAAAATTCATATATTAATTAAAAAAATTAATTTGTACACAATGTATAAACTTATTTTATCTATTCAAAATAAGTGAAAAATATCGAAATGTTAAAAATATTTATAAAAATCATCTTTCAGTACAAATATAATCTTTTCATCAATTTCAAAGTTGGCATATTTGCAGACATTATAAAAATACTAAAAAAGTATAAAAAATTTATAAATATTAAAATTAATTTTATCCAATTTCAAATAAAAAAATGTAGTTTCAAATATGAATAATATATTTATTTAAATTTTAAATATTATTTTATTATTCCAATTTCATATTGGATCGTAAGAGAGCATTGCTAAATCGTTACATGCCAAAAAATAATTTAATATTTTGTATTTTATGCTAGCTGTCAGCCGCTGTAATTTCATATAATAAATCACAACTTGCATTGGGAGAGTCAAGGAGATGGCAAAGTTGGGAGTTGCCAAAAGGGTGAAAATAAATATACAAAAAATGGGAAAACATTGCAACAATTTGGTGTAAATGGAAACGCAGCGGAAACGGAAATCAAAATGCCATTGGAGCAGGAATCGAGTTGGTTTCCATTTAACATTCAGCTGAGGTTCACTTTAAGTTTCAGGTTTACATTTTATTTTTTATGAACGTGATGAATGTGATGAATGTTGCAGCAATTAAATCGAGTAAAAAAGGCGACTTGCGACTCATCATTATGTGCAAGTCTGATGTCCTTTTTTGGTGTCGCCTCTTTTTTGTGTACTTAATATTAATGAGTTGCTGCGAAATTAATTTCTTGACTTTCACTTGCTCTCTCTGGTTGTGGGAGCCGTCGCTCCCTCCTGCTTGCCACTTGCCACTTGCCACTTGCCACTTGCTACTTGTCACTTGCCAAGTGGGTCAACGTTGATTTTCGCCGTCGTACGGTTGAGTTGACGGACACAGCTCATAAATATTCCAGAGGCACGCGCTTTGTGGCGCTCCCAATGCCAAGTTGGGGTACAAAAAATCGAGGCGACAAAGTTGTTGCACAAGGCAAAGGCAAGATGGCAACAGCAAAGGGGCTGTCGGGGGGCGTGGCAGACATTGATTGAAAATAAATTCATGTGAGCTGCATTGAGATCAAGTTGCAAGTTGTGCTGCTGCTGACGTTGCACAAGGGTTACTCATGCGATTGCCTGTCGAGTGAAATATAAAAGGAAATAACTTATTTCACTTTGAAGATACATTTCTCGTTCTTTTAAAATTGAAACGTAAACTCAGCTTAAGTCGGAGTTGTTTTAAGCTATAAATACAAACATTCGTAACTCCTGCTGGATTTCTATTAGAATTTCTCTCATTTTGAGCACTGAACTCGTTAAATCTAATTTCGAATTGAAGCTCTGTCTTTTGACTACATTTGTAAGTCAGGAATTTATAATTACTTTTTGCAGTGGAAGATTTGTAAAGTAAAATACTATAATTTATTCACCGCTTTCAGCGTTTTTAAGATATAATAAGCAATAAGATAATCAAAGTCAAATTACTAAAATACTTAATTTCCTTAAACGCATTTCATAAGGAATAATTTAGAGGTGCTCTTCTGTTCGCTAATAAATATATATTAAAATTACTTTTATAACTTTTAAGTATAAGGGGAATACTAAACAATATATTAAAAATAAAAAATAATAAAGTATATTTTTGATAAGTGAGTAAACATATTGAATAATGTGTTGAAAATTAGATCATTTAAAAATCAGTTAAGTTCGTTAGCAAATTCTCCAATAAAAAAACCCATACATAATTTATGAAATTCGCTAGGCAACAATATGGGTGCAGGGTATCTTCAAGTCGAGCACTTTCCACTCATTGACAGCCTGCACACGAAATTATTTCTGGGTGGAGCATAATTTATGCATTTTTTTTTGTATATCATCGAATTCATCATTGGCTTTATTTCTTATGTTGCATTTTGTTCGTTCGCTTATCTGCCACATCCAGGAAGCAGATGTATATAAATGAATATTAAAAAAATATATATATTTATATACATATCGATGTGCATATTTAATGATGGTATATTTAAGGATTTTACAGCTTGCAGCAGGTCGTGGGTCTGCCCGCAACTCGAATCGCATTCGAGACATTTGCAATTTATTGATTTCGAGTTTTTATTTAATTTTTCATCAATGGTTATCTGGCGAAACATGACTCTGCAGTCGGGGCAAAGATGCTCTTAAATAAATGATGATGAGCTTTAGAACCACATTTCTCGAGTTGCAGACTGAATTTCTCAAGAACTTCTCCTTTCATCAGAGCTGAGCGGAGGCCATCAATTCTGGGTTCATTGGCTTCATTCGAGTCGAAATCCTCGCTTTAATTAAGCGCATCTGGCTTCGGTTTGCCTTCTTCCATCTCAGTCTGCATAGTTTTGAAAACATCTAGTGGCCAAAAAGTTGTAACTTGTTTTTGGCTGCTGCTTTGATTGCCATTTAATTAAAAAACTTTTAATATCCATGTATCTTAAACTTGAGCGGATCCGAATGCTGTAGTCGGGAGAGAGCTCGACTGGGAGATACACTGAAATAAGCAGTCTAATTTATTGACTCACTGAATGTGTTATAAAATTTGTTTTTCTTAGTTGATTTGTATTACATTTTCAGAATTGAACAATATTATGTTAGAGCAGTATGTTATTATATGTCAATTAAATTTACAATTGTGTACTTTGTTGCTGTCGGAAATCGATTTAAAATAAATTGCCAAGTTTAAGAAGAACTCCCGAGTGTACGTCGAGAATAAATTCAATTTTGTCAGTTCCATAATTTAAGCTATAATTTTTTATGCTGCCAGTTTTTGGGAAGAATAAATTCTAATCTCTCTAAATAAGGTTCTCAAACTAATCCTAAATTTATCTTGGAATCACTCCAACTTTGAACTGCAAATATTGAAATGATAGGGAACTGACTCGAGAAGCTATATCAATAAATAAATTTGTTTAATAATTCGAAACACAAGAGAATTAAATAAAAAACATAATCTAAATTATGTAGCTTTGAGATCAGTTTATTAATGTAAAAGCTGATCAAGAATATTTATAATTGATGTGCTCAAAATTGCTTCCTTCTGCCAGTCTCATATCTAGGCACAGCATCATTTTACCCCTTTTCAGTGGGCTCAGCTTGTAATTATCTATTCCAGGGAGTTGGGAAGGAAGAGGGAGGAGGCATCTGTGGCCCCTGTCAACTGTTGAATTGTTGTGGCAGCCGCAAGAAAAAGCCACACGCTTCATTAGCTCTGCTTCTTGAGTTGCTTTTGTATATTTTTGTGTCTTATCGGTTGCTATTTCAAGTGTGCTTCTTCTTCTTTGTAATACTCGATTTCGCTTATCGTGCATTAAACCTACAAAATAATGCCGACTTGCCTCCCTTCCCCCTCCCCGCTCCCTTTTAACAACTGCACTTTGAACTTTGTGTTTGCACTATCCAAAAAAATGTATCTAGTTGTGGCTTCCCATTTGCTACCCCTTCGCTCGTTGTTTGTTCAATTTCAACAAGTTCAACAATTGCCCGTATCTGTGAGGTCTGCTCCCCCCTCTCCACACCCTACATAAACTTGCCCCCGCCCTGTGCATTTGTAGCTGCAGCAATTTCCATTGTTGTTGCCGCCTCTAATGGGCTCTAATGAAGCGAGAACTCAAACCGAGACTGGAGACTCGAGACTCGGGACTCCGACTCCGACTCCAAAGGTAGCCATAACAATCAGCAGGTAGATTGTGTGTGCAGCTCATTAAATTCTTGGATTTCGGTTTGGTTTTGGGATTTGGGTGCGTTGATCCTTTTGTGGCTGGCAAAGGAATCGAGCAACTCTTCATGTAGCGTTAATTCATTACCAACTGAGTGTGGATCAATTACAAGCTCAAGTGTTCTCTGCTCATCGGTTATCAGATCAATTTCATTCCAAGAATTCTGTTCTCACCAAACAATTGTTAGATAATAATTACATCTCAGCATGCGTAAATTCAATTTTGTCTTTTGGTCCGTCTGTGGAATCTGTGAATAACTAGAGTTTTCCACAGCCAGCGATCGGTTTAAAAAAATAGGGAAATGGTTACAAGAATTGTACATTAAAATTCTATATCTGGATGTACTTTTAATTATGGTTAAATATCTGTCTATATCTGTCTAAGTTGAGCTATTTAGTAGTTGTAGTATTTAGTAGTACTATGGTAACTCTACTTACTTAAACTACCTTAATAAAATAAAATGAATGAAATACAAATAATAATTACTATACCCTACTATACCCAATCCATTTAAAATGTTTAAAAATATATTAAAGTTGTGCAGAAAAGTGCAATAAGCAA
This sequence comes from Drosophila kambysellisi, assembly GCA_035042185.1. Taxonomy (NCBI): domain Eukaryota; kingdom Metazoa; phylum Arthropoda; class Insecta; order Diptera; family Drosophilidae; genus Drosophila; species Drosophila kambysellisi. Next base: position 29,598 of record JAWNLS010000417.1, read on the forward strand.
AGAAACACACCAGTAAACTCATAAAGTATATATATTCTTGATCAGCAACAAAAGTCGCTACGATTTAGCCATATCTATCTTTTTTCTACAGAAACAAGCCGATCTCAGACCCCAAAATAGCTAGGAATATCAAATTTACAGAATAAATTCTCATAATTCATATACAGATCCAATTAATTGATCAGTTCGCAAATATCGATATAAATCGATTTGTAAAAGCAATTTATACATATTATTAATCAACTGAAATTGCATTAAGATTGGATAAGAAACGCAGATTTTGATCAACAAATCTAATTTTAATTATGTTCAAATTAAGTCTTTAAACAAGTCTTTAATTATTTAAAAGTTAATTTCAGTTCATCTCTAGTCGAGAATTCCAACTTAATTAAACCACGAATATTTACACAAAATTGTATTTCCATATGCAAAGAAAATCATATTAAATTTTGGCATATTCAAAAATGAATTTTAATTCATTTGAGCTGCATTTCGTAGTTTAGTTGAGTTCAATCGGTTAACACACAAAATGTCATGGCAATTTAATGCTTTTATGCTCTATAAAATTATAATTTTTTTTTAAATTGCAACGTTTGCAACGACAACAAAAAATGTAATTAAAACTCAGAAGAGACACTCATCCGGGCGATTAAATGCAAATATGTGAAAACCAAATTTAATAATTTATGCTGGAGAGAAAAGCAAATGTTTGCGTGTTATTTAAAATGCAAATTTTAGCAGAGCAGAGCAAAAGCAGAGCTTCATTTAATATATCAATATTTGGCTCGTTTCGGTTTCAGCCATGTTATGGCGTGTTACGGCCAAAAAGTGTTGGCCATTCAAACGGATAATGCCACTGAGCGAATCCGGGCAACGAGCCTTTCGCAATCAAAACAATTCGGAGTAATAACGTGGCTAACAAAATTGAAAATCTGTCCATTTCAGTTTAGTTGCACTTCCACTTCCACATCCCTTTCGCCCAGTTGTACATATTTCATGTTGCATGGCATGTTTTGCAAATATTGGCTTAAATATTTCGCTGATGTTTAACATGTTTGCAAACGGTTTTAATTTTGTTGTCTTGTTGCCTTTGTTGCTGCTGCCACTCTTGTTGACCTTTTGTTCAGAAGTGTTCTGTTTGTGCGTGTGTGTGTGCGTGTGTGTGTGGGTGTGTTTGTGTGCATTTTATGGTCATTTTAATGGCCACGCCCTCCTCCCGCTGTGCACCCTGCATTCGTTGACATATCGCATTTGGTTTGCTGTCATTTGACTGCATTTGACAGTAGTCCAAATTGGCTTCGGTCAAATAAATTCACGCTGCCAAATGCAAAATGACATTTTATGCAGTAAAATTATATTTTTTTTATTTTTAATACATTTTATAAACAGACATTGTGTCAGTTTTGTTGATTAAATATTTGTGCAACACAAAGAGTTATTAGCCCCGACAGCTAGCTATTTATTTGAGTGTAAAAAATGTATTTTTATTCACCTTTATATAAAAATCTGCTTGTCAGACTCACATTAATATTATTATTATTATCGACTTTGTGCGGATTTGCAGAATATGATACTTTAATTAAATATCACTTTAGTTAAATGTACATACCTAAGATTAACTATGAATAACAATAAAATTATTATTGTCATCGTTATTTCTGCCATTAAAGCTAATGGGCAAAATTAGGTATAACTACTCAAGATAAAAACTCAGTTAAATGCACAAAAGTAAAAGTAAAAAAGAAAATAAAAAATAATATTAAAAATATTAAAAATATTGCTCATGGTAAGAAATCAATTAAAACAGACATCTGTCAAAAAAGACCATTGATTAAATGTACAAACTTAAGTTTAAGTCTAAAAGTATAAAACTGATTTATTATTATCGCTTATTGATGTGGATATTAGATATGATTACTTCAATTAAAAAAAACTTGACTTGAAGCCAGATAAAATATGTCTCTAAACTGAAATTGAACAGGCATAAAATAAATTGGGTTTCCTTTAGCAATTAATGATTTTGCTAAAGAAGAAACTTAAAACACTCAATAAATGACTTGGGAAATGGGTGACTTGGAATTATTCTGATTTAATCAAACTTATTTCAGGTATTTTGCATTCTGGCTCTAACTAAATCTAAATTTGGTAGCTAAAACATAAATGCTTTATTTTCTATTTCAGTTGGCATAAATTTGAAATATTTTGCAATGTTTGTTAAGCAATTTGGGTAACAGCACATTATTTAAGTGGCATTGTAAAAGCATATCTAAACTTTGGTATGCCACAGATAATAAATTGTGTTTCAGGTTTTTGTTATTGTTATTGTTGCTGTTGCCAGTTGCTGTTGTTGCCAGTTTCCAGTTGCCAGTTGGTTTGGCGTTTGTTGGCCAAAAGGGCAACCGCAGAACAACGTAAACATTGTGCCACATTGTTTCGTGGCAAGTCCACATACAGCATTGTTAGCCATAAACTTGAAAGGATGCTTTTAGCCATTGGCCTTAAGGGCCAGCTACTTTGTAAGTGGGTCGAAAGGGTTTTCGTTTTAGTTTCAGTTTTTGGTAGCAGTCTCTGTTCCTCTTTCTGCTTTAGTAGTTTAATATTCATAACTCGTCGTCAAATCTGCGCCCAGGATTTCCAGCTAACAATTCAATTAAGCCAACTAATTTGCAAATCAAATTTGTCCATCAAAAAATGAACTATTTATTGCAATTTTTAGCTGTACTAAAAAAGCACGCAGACATTGGATGCATAAATGAATTGAGTATTCGAGGCACGCGAGTTGATTGACAAGCAGTGGCGTCATTGCGATGAGGAGGGGTTTGGAGAGGGCCGGGGAGCGAAGGGGTCAACAACGAAGTGAGCCCAAACCAAACTCAGACGGACGATCGTATAATGTAAATATTTGCTCATGTCGCTGTTGATTTGACCAACAAATTGGTCACGATCGTTAAACAGACGCCGCCGCCTTGTTGTTCTCCAAATACCCTGTATTTGAAATTGCTCAAATGGGTAGTTTGATGTTGGGCTTAGCAAAAGAAAATCAGAGTTAGAGCTAGCGAGTAGAAATTTAAAATTCATGTGCCCAACAAGTATTATCATTTAAGCAATCAGCCGCTGCGATTACAAATTTATCGATAAGAATCGATAGGTCGAAATTCGTAACTGCCATATGTTTGTCAAAATTTAACTGATTTTTAAAAATCAGATATTTTTAAAATTTGTTAAATCTTTATGCTGCTGTTACTCTTCTTCTACTTTTAACTTTTCTATAGGTTGATTATACTTGGAAGAAGTGCTTCTAAGAATGGTTCTAACTTATCCTCGGCCATGGGGTGTCTTAAATAAACAGACAGCTTTTCAGTCATGGCTTAATATCCAGTTAAACACTATATAGAAATGTATTACAGGGTAACTACAAGTCGAGTTTGTTTGTGGCTAAAAACTTGCTTATTGATTGTAGTTGTGGTCGCAGTTGTTGCTGCTGCTGCTGCTGCTGTTTAGAGTGGGATCATTGTGGGTTCAACTACCTCTCTCGATCGACAGACACGAAGCATGTGTAGAAGTGTGTGTGTGTGTGTGAGTGTGTGTGTTTGTGCAGTCTGTTTTGTTGGGGGCGTTGAGGCAAGTTCAATGCTTTGCACAATTGCCATTTGCCATTTAGTATGTTTTTTCTTCTTGCCATTTGGCAGCGGAAGTGATGACAGTTGTCAGGAGTGGCTCTCATAATGTCAATTGCAGACCACACAGTTAGCATTTGTAAAGGGGAAAAAAAGGGGCAGCTGTTGCATGCAACACATGTAGGTGGTGTCTTCTGGCAGCACTCATGATTTACTGTTACTCACATGCCCATCAACGTGGTTGGTGTCTTCAGCACTTACCTGCAACAGAATAAGCAGAAAAAGAAGCATTAGAATAATTATAGTTGTTCTTGCTGTGGGCTCAAACCAAGTTGCAACACAACACAGAAAGAGAGAGGGGAGAGTTGCAAGCTTCTTAGCTGGAATTTAGAAGTCTTAGCTTATGGTCAACGAATCCATTTCAAGGGACGGACAAGTTTTTATGCCTCGAGACCCAACAATTATTGCAAGTTGCACGTAAAGTGTTTTATCTACGAGCCACCCAGGTTGCAACTGCTCCACTTATTCTAGTGTTGCACATGCAACCGGCATAATATAATAAAGCCCTCGACATTCAACTTGAGAAAACTTAATTACGTTTTAATAAACACCTTTGCTTCGTTCTACATGAAAATCAATTAGTTGTGTTGTCAGTTGGTTAATGAAAATAGGGAGTATTTCTAGCCTTAATAAAGCGAGTGGGTGTTGCACAAAGTTGAGATGGAATTATAAATATATATATATATATATATATATTTATATATATACAATAAATCCGAAGGCCTAGCTTAGTGCTCGTTAATAACACATTACGCCTGTACTTGTTGCAATGCCAAAATCAGAGAATGACTTGATTGAGTATAAGGAAAAAATATGGCAGATCGAATTATTTATTTACATAAATGAGCCTAAGTGAGAGAGAGAGAGAGAGAGAGAGATAGAGAGAGACAGAGAGAACTCTGCTAGGAATGTGTAGATGGGTTATGAAATGAAGAAGAAGATTGATGGAGAACTATAGAAAGTAAAGATGTAACTAAAAATATTTAGAAATATTATTATTATATATATCCAAGAGATGATTAAAGTCAGAAGAAAATATAAATTTAATTATAGCTTATTATGAAATATATTCATTCCTAATAACTATTATTCTATCTTTTTAGATCATTTAGATGAATAAATGATTATTTGCAATGCGTATTAAACCTCTGCTTAAATTGACAGAGTTTAATATTTAATGAAAATGATGTCAAGTAAAAATAAATGCCAGATCATTAATCACATTCATCACATTCACAACATTTAACCATTCATCACATTCATCTCATTCACATTCAGTAAAGTATAAAAGCAATAATTTATTATGCTTGACATGAATAAGACACTAATTAAAATAAAATAGTTTCGCAGATAAATTCACAAGCTCAACTGATTTGCAAGCAAATTTCAATCGACAGACTAACAACTATTTCAATGTTGCACAGTCTTAACTGATGTGTGGCAACAACCACACTTATCGTTTACCTGCCGCAATTGGCAGTCAAAAATACTTTTTGCATAAGTCTTAAAACAGCGCAATCAAAGTATGCGTGTGTGTGTCTGTGTGTGTGTGTGTGTGTGCGGGTGTGTGTTGCAACTTGTTGAGTCATGAGGCATTTATTTAATATGCACAAAAGCTGTTCGTGTTGCTGTTGCTTCTTCATGTGGCAAATAGGCCATCAATCAAGTGGCTAAAACGGATCCAATGGACACCAAAACTGATGCCTCACTGTCCGCACTTGGGCGTTGTTGTCAAATGCAATATTGTTGCAAGTTGTTGTGGTTGTTGTTGCATGTTGTTGTCAACATGTTACACAGCTGCGCATGCTGCTATCGTTTGTCAAATGTTTGGCAAGTGAAATGCGTGGCACGTTTACAACGTTTAATTGCGATTTAATTTAATGTATAACATTAAACTCAAGTTCAAGCTGTCTTCATCGTCATCTCTCTCTCTCTTTGACTCTTTCTATATATCTCTATCTCTTTCTCTTTCTATGGCTGTCTGTTGGTTTTTGCTTCCCAGGTTCCTATCAAAAATTTATTGGCAACTTTCACGCAAACAATGCCGCAAAACTTTTACAGGCTGCAGACAGGCAATAATTTGTTGCATTTATTTTGAGCAGCAACAATAATAAAATCAACAAAAATCACTTTTTAATATTTAGCTGTTGTTGCAACGATTTTCTTTTTTTATCCACGGTTTTTCTCTTGGCTTTTGTTTGGTTTGCCGCGTAGGCGTCAATTGACGTGGCTTTAATTTAATTATTACTAAAGCGCAAAAAACGGCCAAATGACAAAGCAAAATAAAGCGAGAACAGCAAGCAGAAGATGAAATACACTTTAAAAAATCCGGTGTGTTATTGTTGTATTAAACATAAAATATATTATATATGAGTCATAATATTTTATATATGAGTCATATTATATATGAGTCATAATATTTGCACAACTTTTCAAGCCAAATAGTTTCTTTTTATCAAGAACTCATCTTTGTCTGATTATTATATAGTTATATCGGCTCTGATCAAGAATCCAATGGATTAAAAAAAACCAATGGATTATTGTTGTATTAAACATAAAATATATTATATATGAGTCATAATATTTTATATATGAGTCATATTATATATGAGTCATAATATTTGCACAACTTTTCAAGCCAAATAGTTTTTTTTTATCAAGAACTCATCTTTGTCTGATTATTATATAGTTATATCGGCTGTGATCAAGAATCTATATGCATTATGTTTTATTTGAAGTCACACGTTGCATGCCACATTAACAACGCCCACTTGTGAATAAATGGCGCATAAAAATGCTGCAATTGCAATTGATTTTTAATCCAGACAAAAAGGCAATTTATGTGCGCGATTGAATTATGCATGCCACATGTGTGTGCGATTCGACCTGCTGTGGCAAGTTTATATAAATCCATTTTTTGTTGTTGTGATTTTTTCTTGCTAGCCAAGCATTTTTAAATTGCCACAGCAATGACAGCGGCAACAGCAACTGTGGCAAAAACAAAAGTAACAAAATTAAATATTGCAAATATCCAAAAAACTGACAACAGAGCTAATTGCGGCGCTGATTTGTTGTTTTTCCGGGAAAAACTTGTTTTTCATTTATATATAAAAACATGCATATATATTTAATTATCAGAAGAAACATTTTTTTTTATAAATTAATTGAAGGAAAAAATGGAAATGAAGACTAAGAAATTAAAATTCTGCCATGGCTAAAATATGATGAAATACAAAAATTAGAATAATTGCCTGTTTTTTAAGAGTCATACATTTTCCGCCCTACTTTTCTCAAAAGAAAATGCACATAATTTTCATGTATGTGTTTATTTCTTTTTTGTGTTAACTATTCGGTGCTTTAGTTAATAACCCATTTAACCCATTTACCAAGTCCAATCTTCAACTGCAACAAATGGGCCAAATTGAATTGGAAAGTGTGAAACGCCTTCGCCTTGGACAAGTTTTAGCTTTTTTGTCTGGGCCAAGCCCCAAGATTGGCAACAAATTTGCCGATTCAGCTAACGGTAAACGCACAAAATAATATGCAAAATGTCGTTGCCACAAGCGTGGCAAGAACAAGAGGGGGGCAAACATGCCACACAGTTCAGGCATCGCCACGAAAAAGTCTGTTAAAAGTGGGCACGCGACAATTAGCACATCATTGACACATGTGCAACATGCCCAGCAACACGCACACACAACACACAACACACACACAACACACACACATTTCGAGTGGGGAGAAAATTGGTCTGCAACGCATAATTTTTTTATTTTATTTTTTTTTGTATTTTGTCGCCTTGCTTTGCCGAGAAATGGAGCATTTTATGCTCCAATAAAAATAATTAAGTGGCGTAATTGATAATGTCTTTTGTTGTTGTTGTTGTTTTTGTTGTTGTATTTGTTGTTTTTGTTGTTGTTGTCTTTCCCTTTTCAAATTTCTTTATTTTGTTGTTGTTTGTTTTGTATTCTGTTTGTGCGCTTGGCTTATGTCATAATTTCGTGTATTTTCTGTGACTTTATTTATAGGGTGTTGATCTCTGTTTTTTATATATACATATATATATATATATTTTTTTTTTTCTGTGTGAGAAGCGTGACAAATTTATGGAAAGCGATAAGCAAAACGCATCCAATTTCAATTGACAAGTTTCAACATTCAAGCAGCGAGCTGTTTAATGATTATTCATAATTATACTTATTATTTTTCGGAAAAAAGTGCAGGAAATGAGTTGTGGTAAAGAGATCTGTAGTTGTATCTGTTGCACAGTTTTACTCTTGCCAGATAAAAACATTAAATACTACACAATTTTAAAATTAATATATATAGATTTATAAGTATATTTCTATATCTAACACAAATCTTAAACACCCAATTAGATTGTCTTTAAATACGTTTACTTGAGCTTGTCTACATGATGAACACAGAGTTTGATTTATTTTGATAAATCGTTCGGATTTAAGAGCTTATTTATTCTGTATTTTGCTGTTTTGATTAAACATTCGAATACATTTGGAATAATATGTGGGCAGACAGATTGGCCGACTTGGCTCGATGCCAAACAAATTGCTCGACCATCAAATTAATGATTATAATTACAAATGAGAACGACTATATCATATAGAAATCTACAGATAAAAAAGCTGAAGAATATAAATTTGTTTTAAATGTAGAAGTGGAAGCCCTGATTAATAAGGAAAAAACCTTTCTGAAAGGAAATGTTATTAGAATTTTCTCACTCGGCAGCTAAGTAAGAGTTTATCTGCTGATTAAAAATATATATATATATATATTATATGAATTCTTTACAACAAAATTCGAATACCCTCTGCAAGGCAACAAATCTAAATCTATATGTATATAAATATATATATAAACTGATGCAGTCATTTAATGCTCACATTTCGCTACACTTACAAATATTGACTTAAAAAGCAACTGATTTCTTTTTGGTGGCCTTTTACTTAACTTCTGCTATGTTTTTGGCATTTTCCGCTTTGGTCTGCTCCATTCACAAACATTTTCAAGCTTATTTTTTACACTCGACGCGCCCTCGAAGCATTTGGGTTGAACTCCACCAAACTGACACCGAAGTCAAGTCTTGTTTGTGGAGGGCTTGTGTTTTTGTGGCATTTGACATGATGTTGCACAGCACTTAGCAGAGGGTCTATGAAAGCTACACAAAAAACGGGAAGAGCAAAAACAACTTTGATATTGCTCTGGAATTGACAAGATAATGCAATGTGGCTGCTGCCCATGCGAAACACGACACAAACACAAACAAAACAGAGCGAGTGGCAAAAAAAAAACTGAAATGCAACAAACACAACTACAACAAAAAGCAATTTCAAGTGCAGACTCGAAGCAATGAACTTTAGTTACGCACTGCGTCCACCTACCCAATCTACAATCTACAATCGACAATCGACAATCACCAATCGACAATCGACATTTGTCCATTCCATTATTTTGCTGTTTATCTCTAGCTGTGTACACTCAGAAAAAATATGCCATTGAATTTTAGAAATTAGCCTAACTTCTTGTGCCAGGTGTAAGTCTACTATTTTAGAAAATCACGATTTGGAATCTTTAATTTTACGGAATTTATAATCTTCTAAAGAACATTCAAATTCGATTTCTTGTTGCTTATATAAATAATAAATATTATTATTTTAATATTTCACAAATACAATAATATTTGACAAATGAATTTGCCAACAATAGAATTATTTATAAAAAATACAAAAAATAAACTTATTTCCAAGATTGTTGATTTCTAATTTTCAGAAATTTTATTTTGTAATTTTAAAAAAATGATTTAAAAAAAAATATTTAAAAAAACAAGAAACATTTTCTAGTTTTGGAGGCGATCTTCTTCAATTCAGCTATACTATTTTTCGGAGTGTATCTGTATCTGTAGTGCTGACTCAACTTATTTGTAGCTGGATTTGTGACCAACTACTCAGATATTTAATTGTCAGTCTAGTTGTCAGACTGCTACAAATTCAGTAGTCCAAAAATATTAAGCCCCAAGCAAATAAAGAACAACTTCATTTTTATGATATATATATATACATATATATGTATATATATATATTTATAATCGACTATCTGGCCTGATGCTCAGATACGTATATTTTATTTATATCATCAAATCTGACAGAAAATGCAGTTGCTAAGGAACACAACTCAAAATTAATTAAAATTCTCGGAATAAGTTTAAAATGTGTAAAAAAGTGAGGAATTCGTAAGTTTATTTTTATATTTTGTATTTAAAAGTTCAGAGCATAAGCTAGTCAAGCTCTGTCTTGACTGGAATATTTTAACTTGTTTAACTTAAGTCAAGCTCTGTCTTGACTGAAATATTTTAACTTGTTTAACTTAATTTAAATGAAGCGTATTATTTTCATTGTTATTTGCCTCAATGTTGAAATTCGAGTCATTTGTTTAATTATTTGAAGCTCAAACTTTCCCAGACAGACACAGTTCAAATAAATGATGGCGAGTGCATTTTCACAGCGACAAGATGGAAAACTGAGTCAACAAATTGGGAAGCGATTTACGCGTTGTAAACAACAAATATTCTGGACATTTTCATGGGGGCTGCACACAAATTGACTCAATTTAAATATCGATTAACAACTGCTGATGCTGCTGCTTCTGCTGCTGTCGGAAAACTTCAGCTTGCCCCGTTCAGAGTTTCTTTTGTGGGGCGTGACAAATGTTTGCTTATTCAATGACAAAAGAGCGGGCAACAATGGGTTAACATGCGTTAAGTTAAGTTAAGTTAAGTGTAGAAACTGCATTCGATTAGGTGTCAATAAATCTTCAACGGCTTTAACAAAAGGTCAAACAACAGTTGACTAATTATGCTGCCACGCTCACATCTTTTTTTTATTATTTTCTTATTGTGTGTGAAACTTTCGGTTTTTCCGCTTTTGTATTCAACACAAATATTTGTTTAATATTTCAAGCACTTTTTCGACTTACATATTTTTTTATAGCTGTTTCGAATTCGTTGGATTATTTACGAGTGTGTTTACATTGAGTTAATGCGTTGAATGGCTGACTTAAAGTCATAAAAATCTTAAGGGCGTAACGTATGCAAATATTTACGAAACTGACTGAATGATAAACTGAACAATTGACTCCATCTCGAGGAAAGGCGCCTTGTTGTCGCTTGATTTTGGGCAGCTTGTTGGCCATAAAACCATAAACAGAAGTCAACTACTGTGGGTCACCAGAGTGAAAATTGTTTTTTACTATCGATAGTAAAAATCATATATATATATATACCCCCACCCCTCCACATAGATATATAAAAACATATAAAAACTCTTTGGACTTTCATTGTGTCAAATGTCGCTGCATCAAATTTTATGGCTCAAGATTAGAGGTTGACTTCTTTTCAATGCCTGCCTCTTTTTTTGTTGGGTGCGTGTGGCATGTGAAACGACAAATCAAATTGCTTAATTGGGTTTGTTGGGTAGTCATCATATGCCCCCCTCCCCTCCTCCTCACCAACCCTACCCCATTGAAGAATTGGTTGCATGCCGCAAACATCAAATTGCTGACAGTTTTGAAGTGTGTGTCACATTTGGGCTTCTTTCCTTCAGACCCAATTTATTTGAAGCTCCCTCTGCGCTGCGTGTGTTTAATGAATGGGCGTTGCCCGAACGGGGCATGCCATGATTGGTTGCATGTGGCTTGATTATGCTTTGGCATCCACTTGGACCACTCCACTGACCATGACAAGTGCCCAGCCAAGCCAAGGCCTGCTGATCTTCAACTTCATCGTTTTGATCTTGGGTCAGAGTTCGTGGCCAGCTCCGATGCGCCTCCATTGTGTGGCGGCAGCTGCACAAGCTGTCAGCTGAATTGATGTTGCAAGCGCCGTGTCTAATTCCAAATGGCTTTTCAGCTTGTGTGCTTCGGTATGCGAAGTGGATGCGATGTGTTTGCTCTTCACATTTAAGCACCTATTTTTCTATACTCAGACGGTATTTTGAGTCTCTTGTGAAGTATGTAATTCATTGAAGTAGACAGCCTCGAGCTCATAAGCTATATATATTCCTGATCAGTAGCATAAACCGATCAGAATTAGTCATGTTGCTCAGTCTGTCTGTTGAACTAGTCTTAATTTTTAATTAAAACTTGGAATATATCGGGGAACACACAATTAGTTTAAATATTCAAGTTATTTTTTGTTTTTTTTTTTTATATATAATAATTATAACACAATGTGGATGTCAGTCGATAAACTCTAGTCCACAAGGCATGTAAAAAGTTCTTTCCTGTTTTACACTTCTCTAGAAATATCTATTTTCTTATATCAGAAATTATAGACTGATTAATCTTAATTGGGACTGACACTCAGGTATGAATAACATGTCTGTCGATTATAATTTATTTCGAAGAATCAATATAAGCATGTGGAAACTAATGCAATCGAGTTGGCCAAGTCTGCGGCTCTTTGTTAAAGTATGGGGGAAAATTATAGCTAATGAAGATATGATTTGGGTTTTAAAGGTGTCTTAAAGGAAGTTGGACCACAATATATCGTTTGATTCCAATCCTTAAGAATTAAATGAGAAAAAGTTTAGCAGATGGTTTATTTTTTTATTTATTTAATGTCTCTAACTAAACTCAGTCGACAAAAAAAGTAGAAAATAGATTAAATTAAAATTAAGTTTTAAAAATTAACTTTAAGCTATACAACTAAGATTATCATGGAAAGAAAATTTCATTTTATTTTTGGGGGCGAATCCATTAATATATTGATTGATGAAAGAGGTGTACAACAAAGTGCCCGACATGTTTGTTTATGTTCTCAGATACTATATTCCTTTAGTCACATCAATCAATGAAAAACAAATTATAATGTTTGTACAGGTTCTTCTAAAGTTTCTGCTCTTAAACTAACTTCTCGACATCGAAATGGAGATTGTTATCTTAGATTAAAAGTTTATTCTTCTAAAGAACTTGGAAGAAGAACTTACATTAATAAACATTACCCTTTTTTCAAGTTAATTTAAAAAAAGTAAAGAAAAAGTGTTGTCATTTCAGACTTATTCTAATTTGTGCTAGAACTCAATCACTGCCATAGCGTATGAAAATAATTGAAAACAATTATTTTACTTGAGCCTTTTTCATCATTCTTTGGTCACACTCGCCATTTGACAAAGAACTAAGCGGGCCAAGAAGGAAAATTAATTTTTCTTCACTTTTCTTTTTGCAATTGCAATTTTTCTTTGTTTTGTTTTCGTTTTTTTCATCTTTCTATTTATGGCTCAAAGTAAACACTACAAAGTTTATTATTTCATGTCAATTGTCGGCTGCCTTTTGTCAGAGACGGAAAAAATCTGGCCACACTGCTTACCATTTACAAATGTGGTTATTTATTGTTGGCTTTTTGGTTTGGCTTCGAACTTTTGCTGTCTGCAAGATTCGAGTTCTAATTTATGGCTGACTTTACTTAGCTCGAATCGAAGCAGCTGCCATAAATTTCAGGCCAAATTATGACCCAGAAATCTGGCTACACATTGCGGGGGTAGGTTTTTTTCCGTCTATGATTTAATTATGTTGCAAATTAAAAGCAAGACTGCAAAACTGCAAATGCATTCAAGGCAAAAAACAAAAACAAAAGCAGCTGACGAATGACCAAGAAACGAGAAGAGAGTAGAAGCAAAACTTGCCACACAACATGTGTCTAGCCCAGAGATAGAAGCAAACAACAAAAAAACAGAAAAAAAGTTCATGCAACGTCAGTGGAGTCATCAACAAGAACATCATGATGATGATGATGGGGCAAGTTCCCAGTAGCATGTAAAGCGCACATAGAAACTGACATAAATTCAGTTAGCTGCGTTGCATACAAAAAAAAGAAGAAAAAAAAATACACAGATAGATGGGGCATGTATCTAATAGATATCATCTTGATGCTCGTCGCCAGTTGCCAGGCAACGTTGTATAATTGACTGACTGACTGACTGGCTGAGAGACTGACTGAAAGACACTTACTGAATGATTCAATGCGTGCTGCACTTGGCAACTTGTGCTACTGGCTACTGTTTGCGGCATGCAACCAATAGATACTCAGATATACAGATACAGATAGATAGCAGTTGCTGTTGTAGTTGGGGTCTGTCCGCCCGCATATTCAATCCGTTTGCGTCATGGCGAGATTTTGACAGGGGTTTCATCGTTTTAGTGTTGCCCTTTTTGCTTGTCAATTAAAATACTCAGCATTTGAGTGCCACACCAATAGCTGTGTGGGTGTTTGCAACAATTGCGAAGCAGATATACACATACATATATATATTTACAGTATTTTCAATAACTGCGTTAGATGATGAAATATTGCATTTGTTCCCAATTAACGATGGCAAATAAATTAGTAGATTTAGATATATAATATAGGGGCAGTCTAAATAAATATAAGATTTGATCAGGCTTTGGTATGGATTTGAGAATAGTTGTTTTGCTGAAAAAGCGGGTTTTCCAGATTTTGATTTTAATTCTTTTCTTTCAGCTCGTTAATATTTGGGGAGTAATTGAATTTTTGAGTGTGAGAAAAGTTATATTTTGATAACGAACGAACTGGCCGAAAGGCAAGCTAGATTGTAGGCAGAGAGACCCCTAATAGAACCTGAACCGTATTGTGGCATCGGAAGGCACACAATACGGCAGGAGCTTAGAAACGAAGAAAGACAGAGGAGGCAGCGGAGCTGGGCAGCGGCACCAGGACTCCGTCAAGCCAAATGGGTTTTGGGTGGCTATAATCAGAAGCGACTTAAGCAGATTATAGCCATGAGCAAAAACAATCTTAGAATACTCACCGGTCTACTGACGGGTCACTGTAGACTAAGAAGTCACCTAGCCAAGCTAGGTATAATTAGTAGCGGACTCTGCAGCTTCTGTGACGGCGAGGAGGAATCCTCAATGCACATCCTTAGCAAGGAAGAGAAGCTACATCCTAGGGATGCATGTCATGATGAGCAATGACATAGTAGCCCTCAACCAAATAAATATTCTAGTATTTGTGCAGGAGCTTGGGTTGATGGAGGAGCTTTAAACCCAGAAGGGGCACAATAGACCTATACGGTCGCAGTGCACACGCCCTCAATCTAATAATAATTATAATAATAGTAATACCCTTAACTTATTGAATTTTGAATTGCATTTTGTACAATGCCCAAATTTGTCATGATTGCTACATTTTTAAAATTAGCCAATACAGTTTCCAATATATTAAAAAAGTTATCAAAAATTCTTTCCTTTTCTTAACAAATTCTATAAAATTGATAAAGTACAGCTTGGTGCTGGGAAAAACGCCTGAAATTACAAAAATTATTATACCAACAAGCTATCCATTTAAATCTTATATTAAATATATTATTATATTATATTCAATTATATTAAATATTTTATAAATCTACGCTTAAACACTTAAATTGTTGAATTTAACTTTGAACAACCTGAACAACATTTTTCCATGGCTCATTATTTTGGCACCATTAAAAACAACTCGGAAAAACTCCACTTGTATTTTAATGATGTCCACACGTTGTTAGTTTTGTAATCTTTTTTCATTTTCAGTTTTCCTGTGAATTTGTCGCTTTTTGCATTTGCTCAAAAATATTCTGTGATGAAATTTTCATGAAATTTTGTCGATTGGCTTCATTTGCTGGTCGACATGCGCGTTGGGCTTCATTAACTTTAGTGTTTTTCTTCGTTTTCTTTTGCTTTTCTTATTTCCACTTTGACATTTGCTTAGATGGCACTTCAACTGGGCGAGCATATTTAATGGATTGCCTAAGAGTTTCGACCTAGCCTAAAGTGGGCAGTTCTTTCTCCCTCCACACTGAAGAAAAATTGCCATGTTTTTTTAAATAACTTCTAAATTCCAGAAAATATGTGTAACATTTATGTGAGCGCACTTTTCACTATTCTCTTTGTTTGTTTATTTAATTAAATTTTAACAAAACGAGATTTAAGATACCGATGCCGCCAAATTATTCTCAATAAGAAAAAAGGAGCCCAATTAGCGTGGGCGTCACTACGCACAGTTGCTCTGAAGATAGAGTTGCCTTTTTGAGTCGGCGCGTGAATGGTCCTGCCAACGCATCATTATCGATCAGCTGTTAATTACATGCGGCTCGCTGTTACAGTCAAATCTCAAAAAACGTTACCAGTGCGAATTGATCTCATTTTCTATTAATAGTATTGTGCACATACATGTATGTACACCACCACAACTTTCCGATTGTCGTGACTCGTCTTCCATGCTTCTAGCATAGTTTGTCTCCAAGTTGTACCTCTCGTGATTTGCTTGCACTTCCTGAGCCAACGCCAAAGCCGAAGGCAGATCAGGAGGGTGTGCGGCAAGTAGTACGTCGGTCAAGTTGCGTCTCAGTCCCGAAATAATAATAATTTCTCACGCGCCTGAGTGTTATCAGCATTCTTACTTCTTGTTTGTGTTCTTTTGTTTTATCGTGATTTTGTAGTTTTGTTTTAGAATTTTTATGTTTTTTTTTTGTTACACATTTCGCTGTTTTGGTCTGTGTATTTTTTTTATACTATTATACCAAAAAGGTAAAATAGTATATTGGTTTTGTGCAATGTCCGTCGTGCTGTCTGTCCGTCTGTCCGTCCGTATGAACGCGCGTTCCTCCGACACCCTTAGAGATAGAGACTTGAAACTTGGAACGTATACTGGAAAGTACCCTCAAAAGTTAAAGTGTCTTGGGCTTGGACCTACGTCCACTAGGGAGCTAGAAAGTCGATAAATTCGATTTTAGCAAATTCATAAGTCCCCATATCTCTTACAATTTAATGAATACAGTCACCAATTTTGGTTGGTAGGTTGTTGGCGAGGTCCTTGAAAGATCGGCATGTGCATCCGCCGCCCCCCAGTAACTTCGTCCCTAGAAATTTAAAATGCGCCTATCTGCCGTAATTTGCAAGCTAGAGTCGCAAAATTTTGCAGGTATGTTACTGGTAACTCCCCCAAATATCGATAAAAAAATTGGATGGCCACGCCCACTCCACCTACCTAAACCGATACACCTGTTGGTGTAAATCGATAAACCCATATATCTCACGCAATTTGAAAACTTAAGTCACCAAATTTTAAAGGTATATTGCTAGTAACAACCTTCATAAATGTGGAAAAAAAATGTTGTTGCGTTGGGCGCCAATTTACATTGTCAACCGAGACTTCACTATCCGCATCGCTTGAGCTGATCACGATTAGTGGCTTACTAGTTGGTCTAGCTAAGACTTGAGGAGTTAAGATTGTCTTAAGTTATGATAACATAAAATGAGCTTAATTATTAGTTTATTATACGAATGGCATAAATTATAACTAAAGTACAAAATGAATCTTAAGACATTCGTGTCGCTGAGAGTGGTTGACCCGAGAGTAGTGCAGAGTAGGGACTTTAGGGGGTTCTCCAACTACCAAACAAATATTGTGCAATAAAGTGTCGCTCTGCTGTTGCTGTCGCAGACGTGCGCGATCCAGGCAATTTCAGCGTAGGCAATTCAGACGGCGCTCGACTTACGAAACGAATGTTCTAATGTTGCTTATCGATGGATTTGACTCACACGTCAGAAACTCATATCAGCATATTGGTGGATACGAGCCATGTGCTTGTAAACCGGCTGCTGAGAGAAATAATATCAATATGAGAATATATTTACCATAATTTCTTACCCGATCTCGACGAAATTTGGGTAATTGATCAATAATATGCATATATACATACCATTTAGCCTCTACCTTTTAAAATTTGTAATTTATTGCTATCGGAAATCGAAATGTAACGATAATCGAGAAACGGAGGCAGTTATCGATAAAATAAGGCAAACTTGATGGACATGGCTATACCGACTCGGCTCTTGATCCGATTAAGAATATATATATTTTATGGAGTCGGAGATGCTTCTTTCTGCCTGTTACATACAATTGCACAAAACCATTCTACCCTTTAGCACATATTTAATTTGTCCAGGGTATAAAAATATGCCTACAAAATTAATTTAATCTGCAACTGCTCAGCCCCTAAGGAGCGAAAATATCATAACTCAGAGATTTCTTCAGCATAAGCTTTCCAATAGCTGCTCAGTTCTTATTTAACTTTTGGAGCATTGGCATGTGTTTATTGCCCACATAAATGGGAAAATGTTGATTAAATTACTACAAATAATTTTATTAATTTTTGCAACATCCATAATTTGCACTAACTTAAACAACAGTAGTGATAAAATTGATCTTGATGTTTTTAAATTGATCTTCAGTGTGCAGTCCAGAGACAGTGATATTGGTGACATGCAACTGAATTTAACTGGTGATAACATTGGAATCCAGTTTTCTTTTTCTCAAAAAAATGTTCGGAATTTACTCAAAGAGTCAAAATTTGGTATTCATGGGATTGGTGTAAAATGTAAATTGGACAACGACGGTTTAGATATGATTAAATGTCTAGCGCAAATGCAAGGACATAACATTCAAAAATCTATATGTGATAAGCTAGGAAAATATAATATTAAAAATGTGATAGGGAAATGTGAAAACTCGACTGTGCACTCACTTCGAATCGAAACCGAATATGATAGCGATATTACAATTATTAATTCCATGGCAGAAAATTTACCCAATTTGGAGGAATTACAGTGGAAAATATGGTCAAACTGCCTAGATGTAAATCAGATGGTGCACAATTTTAAACATTTAAAAGTCTTAGATATGATTATTGCTCTCGATTATAATGCGTGCAATTGTTTCAATATCACTGATGCAACTCAGCTAAGAACACTAAATATAAAGGTTACTTCGCCACCGGATACCAAAAATAAATTTATTCTCGATAAAGCTTTTTTGAGCGGTGCAACAAACTTGGAAAGCTTTACTTTGGAAGGTAGTGATTTCGAAGAGTCTATCAATTTTGCGATTCATCATGAAAGTTTTTATGGCCTGGTAAATTTATCGACAATTATATTTCGAAACTGTGACATGCTGATGCTCTATTCAGAACATTTTCACAATTTAACAAATTTGAAAATATTGGAATTT
Source organism: Drosophila kambysellisi (assembly GCA_035042185.1). NCBI lineage: Eukaryota > Metazoa > Arthropoda > Insecta > Diptera > Drosophilidae > Drosophila > Drosophila kambysellisi. Next base: position 48,351 of record JAWNLS010000417.1, read on the forward strand.
AATGGCACATGGACACATAATATTGAGTGGATGAGGTGTGTTTATTTAAATATAATTCTTACAATTATGTAGTTTTGAAGTAAAAACAGTTTATTGCAAATAGCTTTTACGTTTAGAGATGTTGAGCTTAACATAATATGCAAATATTTAATACTTTCTTTAATACTTAGTATTTATTTTTATATAAATTTTAACTGCGCAGTAGCAACTATGAACTGAAATTTAGCTTCATCACTTCCACTGCTAATAACAATTCAGATTTCCCGCCCGACACATATATTTTATTGATCTCATAACTCGCGTGTAACGGTAACACTCATACATATATCTTTATATCCTGTATAAATTTAGATTCACATCCTTCAGTTTTGTGAATGAACAGTAATTTAATTTTCTGTTTTCCTTTCAGCTCTAAAATCATACAAAATCACTTGGAAATCTTAAGTATTACTAATACTTTTCTAAATCCTCCGATCCACAAATACATAGTAGGCTCTTATACAAAACAACCTATTTTTGACTTTAATACACACAAAATGATCCTTGACTTGATTTATAAAACTAAAATAAAAGCCTTTATTTGCATTAATTACAATGACAAATGTAAATTTGTTGTTGATATTAATAATAAGACATGTCCCTATTGCTGTGGGTGCTATTTGGAACGTCAAACAAATCGATTTATAATGAATTGTGGTAACATTGATCCACTGAATGAATTTCCAATGATTCCGATCCCAATAATAGGATTCACAACACTTCAATTGAACAACACAAATATTACCAAATTACCAAACTCGACCTCATATGGACACTCTAATATACGTGAACTGTCTTTAACTAACAATAATAAATTAACTAATTTAAAGTTGAATCAATTATCATCCAATATAACTTATTTGGACATAAGAAACAACAGTATACAAACTCTTGACAAACAAGTGCTGGACTTTCTCTCCTTGAGATCAAATACATTACGACTTCAACTTTCGGGGAATCCATGGATTTGCAATTGCGAAACCGAAGCTTTCATTTTGTATGTTATCAACTCATCTCATCAGATAGAGGATCGTGAAAGTATCAAATGCAATGGGGAAAACGTAGAACTGATGGAATTCGCTATTAAAAATGATATTTGTGTGTCATCTAAGACTTACGCTATAATCATTCTTGGATCTCTTATTGGAATCGGTGTTCTAATACTGGCATTTTTTTATTTCAAAAAGTCTATTATATTATGGCTTTATCAACGAAATCTTTGTCTTAGTTGCATTTCCTGTCCAGAATCCGAATATGCGAAAGTCCTGCGAAATGATGCATTTCTTGCTTACTCACACTTGGACTTCACACTCGTTGAAGAGTACGTAGAGAAGTTGGAAAATGATCCCCGTGGATTTCGATTATGCTTCTATCAACGAGATTGGTTAATTGGTGAATCCATTCCAGCTTGCATACTAAAATCGATTGACGAATCTAAAAGAGTAATTATACTTATGACCAAAAACTTCGTACAGTCATCCTGGGGGCGCTTCGAGTTCCGTTTGGCTATTAGGGCTACCTCCATCGACCCAAGAAAACGCCTGATTGTAATCGTTTATCCAGATATCAAAGACTTTAGTGACTTGGATTCTGAGCTGAAGACCTACTTGAAACTAAATACATATCTCAAACGAGATGGTCCTCAGTTTTGGCAAAAGCTGATTTATGCGATGCCCCATAACCATGTGCAGGACGGGCGGACTGCCAATTCTGACGTGTGACTTAGTCAAACAGAGCCAACTCAAACATAAGTAAGTATGAACTTCAAAAATTATAAGTTTAAAAAAGATATTAACTCTATTTATTTCATGTAAATTCTAGAAGCAGCACTCTAGGAACTGATCATCCAAAATCATATGCTGCCAAAGGCTTTTTTATAGATTAGACCCATATATTTAGATTATACCTATATATTTTATAGATTATAAAACTTCAAATATTTGTTTGTAAATTAAAAATATTTTTGTAAATTGTTATTTATATTTTAAATGTCATAATTGTAATTGCCAAAAAGACAAAAATAGCCAATATGCCTATGTGCCCTTACAACTAACCTAATGAAAATCATTAAGTATCATTTAAAGAATGTTTTAAAGCCGTCAAAAAAGCAAGCACAGCCACTGAAAAGTAAACAAGAGAAAATGTTACAGTCGGAGGTAACCGACAGCAAAATACTATGATGATAAAAAAAAACAAAAAACAAAACTATTTGAAAGACATTAAATAATTATTAATTTCGATACCTTATAATTTTAGTGCCTTAGTTTAGCGTTTAGTTTTTTTGTCAAACACTTTTTGTTTGTTAATCTTTGAAGTTACTTTCGCAACAAAAAACTTACACTTTAACGACACTTTTCATTTTGTTTTAAGCTGTTGTCGTACATTTGAATTTTTTAACAAATACTTTTTGTACACACTCTTTGCTATATATTTCGAAAATATGACACACTCTATATATTTAATATGTTTCAAATGTTAGCTCTTAAGTTTCACCTAAAAACATAACAACAAAAGAAAAAAAGAGAAAAATATTTTGAAAAAAAAATATAACAATTGCTAACTCCACCTCTGCTTCGAGAGCAGCTGCGGTTACGCAAAGATTCCTGGATGGCTTTAGTACTTGGGCCAAACGATGGAACATCTGCGTCAATGGGAGCAAATCTCTGCACTACACGTTTTGCACTCAGAAATGGTAACTGTCCAACTGTCCGACTCAACAACATGGTCATACCTCAGGAGAACCATGTTCGCTACCTGGGTATGTATCTGCAGCAGCGTGTAGATCCAAAAGAGCAACACTCAACTGGTTGCTAAAGCCATCAAGCAAACTCAGCTTGAGCAACAAGCTGCTGGTGTTCGGGACCATCATCGAGCCCACATGGACATATGGGATTCCATTTTGGGGCACAAAAATCTTGGATATACCAAATTCAAGTCTTGCACAACAAGGTGCTCAGAGACATCTCTGGTGCTCCGCCTAATGTAAGCAACAGGACGCTGCACAGCGACTTCGGTCTACCGACAGTCAAAACCCAGATAAACCGACATACGAGTCGGTATAACGATCGGTTGCATGCACCATGTCAACCCATTGGCTTGCACACTTGGGAATAACACCACTCGCAGGAGGTTGGCCGTTAAAGAAATGTTATATTCAATGTTATGTATTATTAGATAAAACCATTTCTATGTTTATGTTATAGATTATTAATTCACTGTCTCTTTCATACTGTTTCAAATCAATGTTTTATAGCCTTTAGGTTGATTAATGTTTAAATATAATTGCCACATAAAAAAAAAAAAAACGTAGAATTGCACTCCACAAATGGAGTTTAAAAAATATGTGCTATTATTAAAATACTATTAAAATGTAGAAATGCAATCCCTGATTCTTGGAAAAGATCTTCAGTAAAATATAGAAACAACTTAATTAAATTTACTGGCTGGGCTTTTATTTTCAAGTTAATAAATTATCTAAGATGTGAAATGTGAAATCTTGGAATAATAATTTATAATAAATGATATAAGTAACAAAACAGCTAATTTTAGACTTATATGATACATATATGAAGAGACCTTGAAAATAAGATTGTACTCTGAAATTAATTTAAAAAAGGCTGTTTTTTTTTAGAAATATACTTTCTGTTGAGTTACTTCTTACAACAAATTTTTTAGATTTTTCTGAGTGTACCCAAGAAAGTGTGTCATCAAATCAGGCGAGAAAAGCAGAACACAAATGTAAACTGAAAATCTTAAGACTTACTTTGTGTGCTGTTCTCAACCCGCTTCTCTCTTCCACTCTCTCTCCTTTTCTCTCACCCTCTCCCTCTCTCCCTCTCTATCTCTCTCTCTCTCACCCTATTCGCCTTTTCTCTGTCAGGTATTACTAAGTGCAGGCCTTTTGTTTACGCCAGCTTTGTTTATACTTTTGTGTAGCCAGTTGTTGTTATTGTTACATGTTTATTACAAGTAAAAAGTGCCACTTGCACTCGCTGTAGCAGCTGCCTCGGGGGAACGTGGGGGCAACTGTGGCAACTGTGGCATTGGCCCGGCCATTGAACCTCAGTCGGCTGTCGATGCAACTTTTTTGATTACAGAATATGCATTGAACCACTTCTTTGAAGTAAGTCAGCCAAAGTTTCCTGGCTGTGTGTGTGAATAAACTTGTTATCTTTTCAAGGTGTCATTCGATTTATGGATGCCTTTTAAGCTAATTGAAGCAAAACATTCAATCACACAAAAGTGCAAGTCATGTTTGGTATTTAGAAAGCAAATCAATTGATTTAGAATGCATTGGAAGAGAAATTCGGAAAACAGCTGCAAGTTTTTCTAAATCGAAACTCACCACGCATTTATTTATTTCTTTAATATACAAAATACAAAAAGTATATAATTTATTATTTTAAATTAAATTAAAAAGAATAAAAATATATGTAGCCTTTCTGGAGTAATTTAAATGCAAAATGGTTCATCATTTATTTATTTATTGCACACATCATGAGTGAAAAATGTGAAGAAAGATACGAAAACTTTTCATTTGATTATTGATTTAACTTTTGTCTTTATTATTTGATTATTTTATTGTAGATGAAAAAATTGTGTTATGAATAAGTAAAAAGAAAGCAAATGCGAATCATTTGTCATTTTGGTAATTACTCAATGTAAATAATAAATAAATGTGAATCAAAATGAGTCTTTTGTGCATTTGTTAATTGCTCCACTGCCCATTATGAATAAATACTTATTATTCATACCCAAATATCCTAATAACAAACTGTCAACCTATGAATAACATTGCCTAATCTAGACCTGACCAGTCTTTTGAGCCAAGATTTGCCTTAACCACTCAATCAGTTGGACAACTCAACTGCGTTAAGAATATTCACAAGCAAAATTAATTTGTAATTTGCTGTAGTAGAGAGAGAGCTCGACTTGGAGGTACCCTGTTAAATATATAGTACTTTTGAGGAATTGAATTCATTTTTACAGTTGATCAATAATATTTCAGGGTATGTTTGTCAATGGGTTCAGGGCATAATTTGATTTTCTTTATTGCTGCAGATGTACACAAAAGTGTATAAATAATTAATGCTAGAATTTTCATGATAATGAAAATGAAATGAATTCCTATATTAAATATGATTGCTTTTAATGAGTCTTTATGCATTTATCTGCCTTATTTTTAATGGCGCTTACATGCGTTAAATGAAGTGTACAACAAATAATGGCATTAAATCTAACTGACAATTTTAATGTTGTCTTTGTATTGATTTTGTTCACATTTCGACACATTTTCACTTACCAAAAAAGAAAAAAAATAATATTATATAACGTTAATCTGCATATGATGAAATTGTACGCAACTTTAACGCATGGAAATTCAATGGGGAAAAAAACACTTACAACAATTGCTCAACAGTCGAAAAAAAAAAAAAACTCAAACATGTCTACTTCGCATTTGGGCCATGTTTCGAGCGTGGCTTTAACGCTTGCATGTTTTTGTTGGCCCAAAATCGGATTTGAAGTAATTACAAATAAAAAACACTCACGAGCCAATTGAATTCGACGGCCCAGCTAATTTGTATTGGCCAAGAGACCACACAAACAAAATTCAGACAAAACGGAGAAAAAGGGAAAAAATTGGAAACTGATTAATGAGCAAGAAAAGCCGTTTGCGGCGGAAAATTGAAAAGCCAAACGCATTTCGATTGTTTTTTTTATTTTGTTGTTTTCTATTGATATTGGCCGAGCTGTTTGTATTTGTGTTGTGTGTGTGTGTTTTTTTTTGGTAAGAACAAATGATGTGCCGGCCAATTGGACAGGCGGCAATCAAAATGAAGTTACGTCCACGTGGCCATTAATCAAGTCTTGGCCATGGCTTCAATCCGTTAACAAAAACATGAGGAAGACGCAAAGGAAGAAGACGCCGAAGAAACAATTTAAAAACAAATTAATAGTGTGGCATCAACAACAAAACTAAGAACAACAATTGGGCACCTGGGCAAAGAGTAGAAAGAGTAAGAAGAGTGAAGTTGGGTGTTTCCTCATTCAATGTTTAATTAGTTTGCAGAACAAAAGAAATGTTCTCATTGTGGTTGTTGTTGTAGTTGTTGTTGTTGTTGTGGCAACCGCGGGCGCATTGAAAGAGTGTCTGCCTCCGACTACAATTAAAGCCGCAAGCTGAGCAGGCAACCAAAAAATAAAAATAAAAAAAAAATAAAACTGAATCAAAAACGAAACTTGCACTTTGAACTTTGCCCAAAAATACAGTTTGAAAGAGAGAGAGAGAGAGAGAGAGGGAGAGTGAGAGAGGGAGATGGGGCTGACTGCCTGGAGTGCAGCCCCAAGCAGCAGATCCTTTTGTCAAAGGACCCCAGGCCCAAAACCAATGAGTAGCCTAAAAGTCCGCCCCGAAAGCTTTCCATTCGCAAATAATTAAAATTGTGCGGCCGGCAGTGGCCAGAAGCCAGGAGAAAACTGCTGTGAAAATGTGCCGGGAAATTGTGTGCAAAACAAAAATGGGTAAAAAAAACGAAATTAAACACACAAAAGCGAGGAAATAAAATAGTAAAAATTGCTGTTAATGCAAATAAAATGCATAAATATTATAAAAAGGGGGCCACAGAGAAAAACCAGTTGGAGGAACCAGACTAGAAAAACCCTTAACCAAGTGGAGTTCCATGGACTTAAATTATATATAAGATATAGGTAGTTAAGCCTAAATAGATTTTATAGATAGTTAAAGGCAAAAGTAATGCAACGGAAATGGTAAAATTTTACTACAAATTGGAATTTACCACATTAAATATATATAAAATATTAATTGAATTTTAATATTTCAAAAATGCAAATTAAATTAAGCACATATAAGAAAATTCCTAATAACTCTATATTATCTATTAAAGAATCCCCTGCATCAAGATTAATTCAATTTCACTTTCCTGGCTTGTTAAACTGAATCGTATTTCCCTTCCCGTTTCCATTTTCGTTCCGGTTCTGAAACTCAATCAGTAGAGTTGCAATTCCGATTACGGTTCCGGTTTGCAGCAACTGATATTGATACGATATGTTTGTGATATTTGATATTTTTGTTCAACTCTGCGTTTTAGAACCTTTTCGTACAAATAATTAAAAAAGTTTCTTAGCACAATTTAGGACAAAATTCGAAAAACATTCGCCAAAATAAGGGTTAAATTTCGTAAAGAAAAAGGCGAAGAAAGCGACCCCCAGGGGAGCGTGGGGCAGATGGGGTAGCGGGGGCAGCAACGGGTTTGTCGCACATTCACCAAATTTTTAGTTAATTAAAACTAAAAGTGAAAATGCGCAAATTGCGGCTAGGAAAAACGCTTTGGGCTCAAAGGCCCCCAAAGGCTCCAAAGTGGCGATAAACGACAAAAACACAAACGGAATGCAGAAAAATAAGTCTGAGTGGAAAATGCTAAAGGAAAAGAGCAAAAATTGAAATTCGACACGGCGAAAATCTAATGAAATAAATACGCAAATGTGGAAGAAGAAGAAGAAGAAGCACGGCAATTTAATATGCAAACAAAAAACTAAACAAAAATAAATGAAAATAACATTTTCCAGCATTCTCGAAATACAAATGCGAATGCAAAAAGTGACTGCATAAATGAAAAGCATAAAGAGAAAAACGGAAAATCGTCGTTTGTTGGTTACAGAGGGTGGGTAGGGGAGAGGGGCGTGTCAAAGCAGATTTTTGCTTGGATCCAGTAGAACTGGACAAATAGAAAAGGAGAAGAGCTCTTCGCCAAAAAGCTACTCCTGCTTCTGCTGCTGCAACCTGGTCAAAGAACTTTATCCCATTTAAGGTGACAAAGAATTAGCAGCGCTTGAAATTCAAGGAATCCGCACAGAATTGGACAAGTTGGAACAAAGCTGGACAAAATCTGGAGTCCTGGGCATACTCTGGATGCTGAATGCACAACAAAGCAGATGAAATAAATAAGGTAAACAATAGAGTCACGTATACACAAGGAAAATATATATTTTCATTTTAAGCTAGTTTTAAGAACACTATTAAATTGTAGAAAAACAAGAAAAAATATATATAGGACAATAGTAAAGTATATTTTTTGCAAATAAAGTTATTTTTATATACAATGTATATATAATATATGTATGTAATAACATATCTTTGAGAGTGGCATTTTTTTAACTGACAAACTTGTGTCGAGCACAGCAGAAATATAAAGACAGATACGAACATGATTATATAGATTCAGTTCTTGATGCTGATCAGGCATTTTATATGTGGAACGTTCTTCCCAGACTTACAAAAAAATTAGAACACGTTCTTTAAGAATTTGAAAAAATAACTTAGACACATAAAAAAATGTTTCTTTTATTTTTCTTATGCACTTAAGTGTTGCTCAAAGCTTGGTTGTCTAAATATATATAAATCATTATATATTTATTTAAATTTCTTGTTGGGGTGACATTATAATTTATTGGCATTCATTTAGAGTGTAAACATAAATCGCTTGTGTGGCGCGATTTTTAGGAGGCAGGGGCATATGCAGGTGGCAGCTGCCTCCACCCCGTATAAATCAATTTATATGGAGCCGCAGTGAATTAGATTATAATTTATGGAAAAATTATAATTCTGCTCCACATTTACAAAATTTGCCCAACACTCTTTGTAAAAAGCTTTGAGCAGTTTTGATTGGAGCTGATTTTAAGTGAAATACTTTTAAGTAATTAAATTACTGTTGCTTAAAGGCAAATGGCTGATTAGGGTTCGATTTGTTAGACTTAAGTAGCTTATTTTAATTTGATTTTTTAAATTAATATTATATGGAATAAGCTATAAAATAAATTCTTTAAAATACTTAATACTTAAGTAAGAAAACTTTGAGAGAAGAGGGAAAATAAAGAAAGTTGGACTGAGTTGAAGTCATCTTTTAGCAAATAAATTCATAAATTGAAATGCTTTGAATTTTTTTTGAGATTGAGCTAATCATTTCCAAAAGAGATTTAATGTTAAGCTATCTATTTTTTATTTTTATTATCATAAATCTGATAAAAGCATTCAGTTTTTGTTGAGCTCCGCTAATGTGTAATTGAGCAGATATTTGCACTCAACCAATGTTTTATATGCAAATGAGAATATCAGTAATTTATCCAGTAAAAGTTTAGTTTAACTTTTATTTGTTCATCTGTGTGAGTGAATTTGTGCACATGAGACGAATCCGAGCTTTAACAAGTCAAAGTTTGGATGAGAGTTCTAATTAGGTTCTATGTTTAATTGGCCAGTGTTATTTCCGTTTCCGTTTGTATATATATGTATAGAATCAGGCACATATTTTAATTGTTGTTTGCAAGTTTGCACACAATTTTAATAAGTCTGCTATTTACCATTATCTTTTTGGTTTCGGCTTAAAATGAAATTGAAGAACTGCAGCCGGAAACTATGCAAATTTCATTCTCATTCTTGTTGACCAGGAAAGCGGCAACCAAAATGCGAACACATTCGCCAGCAAATACCAAATGGCAGAAAAAGCAAAAAAAAGGCTAAAAAAATGCAGATTAAGTCAACATCATGCCCACCCCCCACACATACAGTTAGAGAGAGGGAGAGAGAGAGAGGGATACGAGGAGTGAAAGGGAGAGAGAGAGTAGAAGATGTGGAGCAAATGATAAAAAATGTGGCAGCCAGCTGGTGACGGACCAACCTCGAGATATAGCCATAGCAGCACATACATATGCACTTATATATAAATATATATACATATATTATATATGGTAAACAAGTTAGAATGCTACAGTAGAGTGTGCTCGACTTGGGGATACTCTGTTAGGCTTGCTGTTAGCAGCTTTTTTAATCGAAATACATTTTTCCTGTTTCTTTTGCGATGGAATTGCTACAGTTGATGAATAATATGTCTGTGTATATTATATATAAACTTGAAGTCTATATCTTTAATAATTGTGTTTTTAATAGCTATCGGAAATCGATTTATATATATGGATATGCGTGAAACGCTTGCAGTTATCGATAAATTAAATCAGCTTTATTTGCGTTTTGTAAATGAGAACTTTAGCCGGAATTGAAAGTCTCTGGTTTTTGTCAGCTTTTAAAATCTGTCTTTCATATAGATATAGCCATATTCTTCTGTCCTGTCCAGTTTGTCTGTCTATCTGTTTGTTTTTGACTCCTTTTTACTTTCGTCACTCAGCGCACAAAAATCTTGTGCTGTGTACCAGAAAAGATGCAGAGATGTTGTAGATAGAGAGCGATATATGAAGATGGCAGATACAGCTACTTGTGTATATGTATGTATCTGTGTATATGGCTATATAGTCCACTCCCCCCTTACTCACAGCCCTTGCATGACAATTAGGTGCAAATGAGTTGAGACGCATGCAGGCGACGCTGAATGTTGGCCATGGTTCTAGCTTCAACTCCTTCTCCTCCTCCTCCTCCTGCTTGGGCTGCGCCATAACACCCTTGAAAAAATATGATGAAGGCGTCATTTGCCTCTGGGCCTGCTGCACTAACACCTCCCTCCCCCTCGTCCAGCTCCTTTCAGTGCCCCCCTAAAAATAGCAGACCAAACAACATTCTTTTTCCATGTTTATTTCAATTGCATTCGTCGGCGCAACGACGCCTTTAAGCAATGAGTGGGGGAGGAATAAAAGAGGGACACAGGGTTGGGGGGTAGTGGGTGGAGAATTCTCATAAATTGCGTAAAGAAAAAAGAAGGCTGAGAAATTGAGAAAAATGGAAATTATGAAAAATGCCAAGTGAAGTGGTTTTCAGCCGCAAAGGCGTTACTCAAAAAAGAAAATAAAAATAAATAAATACAAAAAATCATCATTAAAAATTAGCTGCACTAATTTGTGTGAAAATTGGGTCACAAGAAAAATACTTAAAGGGGCGGGGGAGGCGTCGGAGTGGGGTGTGGAGTGTGCCAAGTCAATAAAGCCGCACAGCCGCTTAATTGTTTTAATGCCTTGAATTAATTGAACAGCAGCAAAAGGCCCCCCTCGATGCTAGCTCCTCCGTCCCCTCCTCTAAAAATTAAAATGCAGCTGCTGATTTTGTGCGTTGTTTACTTGCGCCAAAATGTTTGAAGTGGAAATGGAGTCGCCACCGAAGCAGAAGCGAGGCGATAGACTGAATCCAAAAGTTGCAACAAACTATCAAGAAAGTTGCAGTGGATGTGGCAGTGGCAGTGGCAGGGGTACAAATGTGTCGGGTTCGATTAAAGCAGCAAATAAAATTGTGTGTCGATTCGGAAATCGAGTGTAGAAAGTGATAGGAAAATAATCCATAGGGCAACTAAATACAAATGTTGTGTTAATAGTGCAAACAGTTTACCCAGATGAAAGTAGAATATATATAAATATATATATATTCAGCTATGCACATGTTGCCACACGATTTTCAAGTGGTTCCTTAATGACTTTATATGCAAAAAAAGTAAATAAACATACTTGGAGATAGCTTAATTGTAATTGGGTTTTTATACATCCAAATGCAATTAAGCAGCAAAATGCGATTCACTTGCTTTCGTTGGGGAAAAACTGTTGATGAAATACTTAAAGAATTTATATTGCTAAGTAATCGGAAAAAGACTGAAACTATTTTAGAAACTAGGAATTTTGACAAGACTAACATATTTTTGTTATACTACCTTACAATTATTTAAATGAGGTTTAAGGTATGTCAGATTTTTAATTTTGTAAATGAGACTTAAAGTAATTACTGGAAGTGGTTTTTTATGTTGTGACTTATTTTAATAATTTATATATAAAGACCAGCAACTGAATACAAAACTATTTAATTTACATTAAAAGTTCGTCTAACTTTGGATTATTTATGAGACACTTAAGAATCTCCTACACTTCTAGATTCTCAATCGCCAGGATTACTTTATATTATATTAAATCTTCAAATTTTGAAATTGACAATTTTATTAGCATTTTTTTAAATTTCTGTGTAAGTAAAGCTCACACCAAATACATATAAGTTATATTAAGATAAACCCATTTATATAAGTAATCTGAAATAAACAGCGATGCATATTACTATACTATATAAATAAATTGCTAATCATATTTTTCCTACAGCCTATTTATGAATAAATTAAATCTCTATTTGATTTCCTTTATTAATTTCAATTACTCTATTTTATCGATACTACGTGAGTCATAATTTGTTTAGGGACAAGTTTGCACTGCGAGCAGTTCGTTGACTTTAAGCTCAACACTCGAGTTAGTATTTATTTCACAATGAATGAATGACGTCATCGCAGGTGCTGTGGTTGAGTAAATTTACTTATGGGTTTTTCTTTACAGATTTGTCTAGATTTCGATTCGAAATTAATTCAATTTTATATGGAAGAAAACAAGTGATAAGCAAATTGTTTCGCCTTCGTTGATGCTCGAGAGTTTTCACAGTCTCAGTTTCAGTTTCAGTTTCAGTTTCAGTTTGGAGTCGGCCACTTGGAATACAAATTAATTATTCAAAGTTTATTCAGAGTTTTACTATTGGGATTGCAGTGCACGTTCCATTCAATTTCGTGGAGATCTTAAGTCATAGATTAGTTGGCTGTTGAATGTTGAATGTTGCATGCTGATTGTTTGTGTGGCACGCTTTTGTTATGAACTGCTGCCAGGCATAATTGTTCAGATTCAATTGAAATTTATGTGGCGCTTTTACCAATTAAACTTCCATTTATCTTTGTGCTTTATAATTGCAATATTTCGATTTTCACACTTTGCCAGCTGAATCACAATCGCCTCAATTATTGCAATAATAAATAAAAGCAGCATTTTTATACAAAGAATAAATAAATGTAATTAAAATGTTGAATTATTTAATTGAGTCTTAAAGTATGTCTTACTTTGAAATATTTTAATATAAATTTTGGTTTTTATATTTTCAATCTCAAATATCGATATAAATAGATTTTTCGAAACATATATTTGCAAGCCTGCAGTCTTATTTAATAATACCATTAATTTATATTAAATATAAATAAATAATTTATTTTCCCATTAATACCATCAACAATTTTACTAATTACTTCACAGCTGGTTGCAGGGTATCTCTTAGTCTAGCTGACTCATCTATGCCATTTGTTGTTTCTCGACTCGATTGAGTCATTTCTGATCTAGGAGAATTTGAGTGCAACACAAAATTGCCTAATAAAATGTGGCACCAATGTTATGCAACAGTCGGCGGGCAAATCAAACGCTTGCAACGCTGTTAAGTTAAGTTACTCACATCGTTAATCCCGAATGCGACGCTGCCATTTAATCTTGAGTTCCTTCGCAGCAGCCACTTGACGATTTTCTCGTGTTGCAACCTCTGGGATGCCTGCCACGCCTCCGTCTGCGCCTCTGCCGCCTTTTCCTTTTGCCCCATCTCATTGTTTGCGCCTGTTGAGCTTTGCTGTTCTGTTTGTGGCAACTGCGATTTATGCTGATGATGATTTTTGTTGCGCTGTTGCAGCAACTGTTTTTGTGGCTCCCACGCCAGCTGATATTTGTCCAAATGCCGCAAATGATGTTGATGTTGATGATGATGATGCTGATGTTGATGCCTCTCGCTGGGCATTGCCTGCAGCATTTTTAACTCCACATCGTCGCTTTTATCTTCATCATATTGTTGTTGTTGTTGTTGTTGGGGCAACACCTCCTCCATGGGTAGGTTGTCTTCTGGGTCGTTAGCGTTCGCCAGCGGACAAAGACTGAAAGTCAAAGTCAAACTCAGACTCAGACTCAGAGTGAGAATCAGGCTCCAACTTGGAGTCGTCAACAACTTTTCTCCTTGCTGCATTTCCTCTTTTTTTCCCTGTTTTTTTTTTGACTTTCTAATTAAATGCTGGCAATTTGTTTGTTTTAGTTTCTTTCCACAGTTTTTTCCTTAATTAATTGCTGGTTGTTTTTCAATTACTGCGTTGTCGACACTAAAATAATTTTATGCATTTTTTTGTTTTAACTTCTTTAATTGGAATTCTTGAAATTTTGTGCACACGAGTTGCATTCTTTATTAAGTCAAAATAAATGCGGTTTTTTTGTTACAACGAATGGCAAATGAATGCACTTGTGAATGAATTTTAATCATGTTTGCTTTGGCAAAACAATCAGAAAAACAATTGACAAAAATTAAAATGTTGATTTCGGTCTATATTTTATATTTTCAACATGAGTTGCATTATATATCCGTCACTTATACACATTTTTTCTATCTTAAATGAATAAATTGTGAATAAATGGTAAACCGAGAAAAAATTAAAAAAAAAAAGTATATGTATTCGTTTGTTTTTATTTGGAAATTCGAACATTTGCATTATTTATCAAGTGGAAATTTATGCAATTTTTTTCGATTAATGAATTGCAAATGCAATTGTGAATTAATTTTATGCATGATTGATTTTCTAAAATTGAGCGAAAAAAATGTGGAAAAACTAGTACCAACTATTAAAAAAAAAAAAATCCAATTATCTCTTTCTCTCTCTCTTGAAATATTTGAAGCATGCATTGCGTTATTCATCAGTCGAAATTTATTCTCTTTTATAAGAATGCCATATGCGCTTGTGAATCAATTTTAAATGAATAAATTTTCGTTTTGGGAAAATTGAGAAATTTAAATTGAAAAACTATTGCCAAATGTCTACATATCGCTCTCTCTTTCTATCTCAGCACACAGCAACTTCCACTTTGTCTTCTTCCTTAAGCAATCTTCTACTTTGTATACAAGTTGCAGAAATATTTTTTCGATTATTGCACAATGCAGCTAAAGCAAATAGCAACATTAGCTGAGATACACGCACACTACACGTACACTAACACATGCACATACACCGAAACTAACACCAACACAAATGTGTATAAGCACAAACAAGCGAGATGTGCACGCGTTCGCTTTCGACTGACGTTTGAAGCACTTATTCGCCCGCTGGGCGAACACACGGCGAAAGTTTGCAGTCGACTCAATTGCTTGGTTGCATCGAACCAAAGACTGGACAAAAACAAAACAGCTGATATCGCAGCGAACATAAACAGTGATTCGGAGCGAGCCAAGAGAGAGAGTGAGTGAGTGGAGTGGAGTGCGTGAGAGCAGCCAGACCAAATGTTGCTAGACTCTAAGTGCGTACTGGCTGCTGCACAACATGTTGCGTGAGTGCAGCTGTCTGGGCAACATGTTGCTAGGAACAGACTTGAGCAGAGATTTTATAGATTAGTTGCTAACAATAATATTCAATTAAATGAAATATAAATAAATTTAATAGAACATTTACTATCACCTTAATCATTATAAAATCCACTAAAATCAGGCCATTTTGATCTTGGGAAACACGATTGTGACTCAAGATTCAAGTTTAAATGTTCATACAAAGATTAAATCTAAGTCTAATTTTGAATTTCAAAACTAATGAAATATCAATTACTTGTTTTATCATGTCTTCTAGAAAAAACTGGCTAACTTCCTACACAAATAAATTTCTCCATATCTTATCTTATCTAGAAATAAATTAATTTATATCCGCTCTAATTAAAATTAGTCTCGCTTCATTAAAACTAGCTGACAACATTTGCTCAGCAACATGTTGCTGGGTGCAATTGGATTAAGTTGTGATTCCCGCTGCGGTTGTCAACAAGTCACGCAGCAGTCTTATGATTGATCGATTGACTGACTAACCGCAGGGCGACGTGTACCGTGCCGCGTGCAACGTACAACAGTGTGTGAGAGTCTTCATCTTCAGATGGCACCTGTTCCAACTTAGCCCCCCCGTTGCTGCTGCTGCTGCTGATGATGATGAGGTGTTGGCCACTTGCAGTTAATTGCGTGTTTGGGGCAAGGCAAATCAACGCCCCAAAACCCAGCCGCCAAAGTCAAAGATGGGGGAGGAGGGGAGGACGAGATGCCCTGCCGCGTGGCGCTGCCCGTGGCCTATGTGGAAAATTTATGTGGCCAGTTTTGGCCGCTGCACGTTTGCCAGTTCGGTTGACTCTTGAGCTCGACTCGCTTGGGGCATCTTTGGGGCGTTGCAAGTAGCCAGCATTGTTGTTTCTGCTGTGCTGTTGCTCCCGCAGTTGCTGCATAATTGATAAATGTTTACAAATTATTATGTTGCACATACGGCAGCAGCAGCAGCTGGCCACCCAGGCGCCGATTGTGGCAGCGAATGCAATGTGGCAGACAGAACCAGTGTGTCGGAGTTTTTTCTGCTGAGATGTGCACCTTTTTCCCGTCAAAAAAATGGCTATTTTAAATGTCTGAATAGACTAAAGGAAATCTGATTCAAATATTACTGCTTCAACTTGAATTAATAATGTGGGAAAATCTATTTTCCAACTAGATAAGAATTATTATTTTTGCTTATTATATTATATATTATATATGTTATTATATAAATAAGTATCAAGAAGCGGTCACTTATATTTTTATGATGATGATTTACAGATTTACAATGATAAAATAGATAAACAAAAAAATGTAGACTTTAATTTTAAGTTATTAAATTTAGCTTTTTCTGGATAGTTTTTGGTCACCTCTGTTGACCAGTAAAAATATGTAAGTTGCTTATTATTTTTTTTTTATTTTTTTATGCCTGAGACCTTTGACAGCGCTGCTTGCTTGGGGCAGAATGGATATATTTTTGCGCTGTTGCCGGTTTTCAACCATGGCGCATTTTTCACTGCTAATTAAAATGAATTTCCCAATTTTTTCGTTTTACCTTGTGCAACTTGTGCAACCCTACTAAGTATTTGATGAATATTTATGTAGAAATATGTGCACAAGGTCAGCAGCAGACTCAGGCCTCAATTAGATCGGTAAATCAGTTGAGGAAGTTTTTCGCAATTGGAAATTGAAATGGAAATCAAATTTGCTGCTGCTTCTGATGAGGCTGATGAAAGATTGTATTGGGTCTGGAGTTGTATCATCATCAGTTGCCCCAGTTGCTGCTCCCCTGAGTTTTTGCCCATTAGCCTTGGTTTGTTGGCATTGTTCTCGCATTTGCTACGCTTTCAATTTGCCTAAGTTGCCATTTGCAATGCCACAGAAAAAGATACAGTCAAAAGGGGGGCAGCTATCGGGAGCGGCAGCAACAGCAGCAGCAGCTGCCACAAAGACCACAAAGACAAACCGCAGACAAATATATACATCTATATATATACAGATATTACAGAAACCAATACGAATACGAAATACGAATTCAATACAAAATGCAAATGAGGCAGAACAAAAAATGAGCCGCAAAAAAAATAAAAATCATAAAAATCAAATTGAAAGCGGCTCCCAAGGGATAGACGGGGCTGGGTAGGTGGAGGGGGGAACTGGTATAGCCTGCTAAATAATTGACATATCAGAATTGAAATCGAAACCGAAGTCAATGCCTAGGAAAATCTAGGAAAAGGTGCACTGAATGAAAACAACAAGCAGCAAATAGGAAAACCAAATTAAGCAAGACTCTAATGAAATCACAGTAGAGCAGGGAAGAGGAGCAGAGATAATGACAGCAACCCCTAATTATCTGCGGGGAGCACCCCTATATATATATAAATATATCTATCTGCAGAGCAACCCTAAACAGCACTAAACAGTCATTTCCGCTGTCAAAGGTTGCCCAGCCAATTGTTTCAGGGATTCACATTTAACAGCGGGCCAACTTGGCCATAAATATGTCAACGCTGAGTTCAGCAAAAGAGAGACAAATCCCTTGATCTATGACTCCTCTTTATTGTATACCCCAGAAATGATCAGAAATGTGATAATGGGTATGAGGAAAATGTGGAAAAGTATGTGACAGTCGAAAGGAAATATTCTAGAGCAGATTAAACTATTAAAACGGCTTTCTGTTTATTTGTATAAACAAGTCGATATCAGATATACATATAATAATATAAGATATAACAATATTAAAACTAGGAACTTATACTCTATAAATAATACTGTTATCTTATCGATAAGTGCACTCGTTTCGCGCAAATCGATATAAGTCAATTTTCAATAAAAGTAGCAACTGTCAAGATGTAGCCATATAATGGATATTTAATAAGATTAGATATATTATTGATTGACCTTAACATCTTCATTAAGATCGGAAAATAAATATAGGGTATCTTACACTCGACCAGAACATTCTAACTGGTTTGTTTTTGCGATTTAATACTAAAGATGGAGACATCAGTCTAATTATGCAATATTAAAATAGATGGAAAAAGTACTATATAAATAAGCTACTGAACAGTTAAGGTGAAGGATTTTTAGCTTCCTCTTTTAATATAAATAATATAACTCTTTTTAATAAAATGTAAAGACTCAAATACATTTTGATATGGAATAAAATTAAATACAAATAAATTTTGTATTAATCTAGAGGTAAAAACACACAAAGTGAAATTTTTATGCCATATTCTCTTGTTTTCTCTATTTAGCTCCCTCTCCCTCTCTCTCTCTCTATTCTATATTCATAATTTCTTTCTGTTGCATATGCAACATTATATACTTAATATACTCAGTTTATTGTGTACAGTGTATAAAAACCGTTTAAGATTTGGTTACTCTGAAACAAAGTGGCAGATGAAGTTAGTGATTATAATAATAATAATGATGATGATGATCTCCCCTTCAAGATGTTGATGAGGGGCAGCAAATTGACTTAAGATAAAGTAAGTGAAGAAGAAGAAGAAGAGCTGACAGACTGTTCAACTGTTCAACTGTTGGCCTGTTTGTCAGACAGACTCGTTGACTGTTTGACTAGCTTTGTCTTAACTCAAATAACATGCCCCAAGGCCAACGGAAAAAAGGGTGAACAACGCAATTTCCGGCTTGGGAGTGCGTGTGTGTGTTGTGCGTGTGCGTGTGCGTGTGTGTTGTTGTGTGTGGGATGAGTGCCCAAAGGGGGAGTTAAATGTTAGCCATTTGTTTGTTTGTTTGTTCGTCTTCATGAGAAAAGTTGACATTGAAAGGGCAAGCGGATGGCAGTCGAAGGTCAGCCGAATAAACGAGGGCATTTCTGATATGCAAATCAAGCATCAGATGAAGATCAGATTAAAACACTTCATTGTGGGTGTGTGTGTGTGTATGTGTGTGTGTGTGTGTGTGAGTCTATCCATTGTAACAAATGAAAATGATAAATGTAAATGCAGACTGAATGAAATGTGAACTTTAATGTGAAATGTGTACTCATAAAATGAATAAATTGTAATTGTAATTGTAATAAAGTCTTGCATATTTAAATTAACTACCTTTGTTTTTTTTTAATTAATTAATTAATGGAAATAACCATAATTAACTACACAATATAAGCTGGAAAGAATGGCATATACAAATTATATTCCACTTGTCTAAATGCCTAAAGAAAATCTCACATTTTTAAATGTGTTATTTTAACTTAATTATCTGTTAAATTACTTCAATTAATGATAGTTAATTAATAATAATTAAATAACTCTGATTTGTAATTTAGCTAAGCATATACAAAATAATTAACTACAAGAAATTAAACAATGACTTGGAAAGAAAGTAATCTGAATCTATATTCATAAACTAGCTAAAATTTCACACTTTCAGATTTACCATTTCAACTTTATTATGCTTTTAAAGGCTTCAATTACCCGTAGCTAATTGTTGATAATAAAAAAACTATATTTTGTATAAAAATACGACTTTTTTAGCTACACAAAATAAAGTGGAAACAATGCCACAAGGAAACTGACACACAAAAAAAAGACAAAACACAATTCAGGAAAAGGAAGGGGAAGGCGGAGGTGCCGGGAAAACATTTCAGTTTTTTACGATGCAATTCAGAGAAGCAGAAGCAGAAGCAAAGCAGTTCGACTGCATTTTCAGCTAAAAAATGTAAATAAACGAGCAGTAAAAAACAGAGGCAGCCTTTGCAGTCTGATGCCGCTGATGCGGCTAATAGTCGACGCGAGACGGGTGGCAAGTTGGGCAGATGATGCCACTCGGATACCCAGAATCCACAACCCAATGACACAGTTTGCAACTGCAACAATAACACAACAATAACAAACGGCCGCTCCAACTGCAACTGCAACAGTTGGTGGCAAATTGAGAGTTGTGTCTGTGCCACACCTGCATACTAATTAAAGGAGCCTATAAAAACCACATTCGCCAGTGTTGAAAAGCGATTAGTCAAAGCCGGCGGGGTCTGAGGTGTTAGTTGTGTGTGTCGATTAAAATGGAAATGCTTTTTGTGAGAAATTTAGAAGGGGCACATTTTCTAACAGCACTCGCCACATTCGATAATAAAAGAAAAGAAAAAAGTGAAAATACTTGAAATACTGTGAAAACTAAACATGTTATTTTTATGGGAAAATATTTGAAGGTGTTGCAAAATGGTTGAAACTTGATTTGCAATGCGTCAAATTATATTTTGTATTTGCGAAAATCACTAAATTCCAATTGCATAGTTTCATTTAAGAGATGAGATTAGATCATTTTAGTATTTTAGTATTTTTTATCCATCAAAAATTCAAAACATTCAAAAATAAAAGTTGCATTTATGGGGAATATTCAAATTAAGAAATAAAATTAGATAAAAGACAGCTTAAAATTTAAAGCAATTATTGTTGAAGCATTTTTTATCCATCAATGATTTGAAAACATTTAAAAATAAATGTTGCATTTATGAGGAATATTCAATTTAAGAAATAAGAGACAGCTTAAAATTGAAAGCAATTATCGCTTAAGTACTTTTATTCAACAATAAATTGGAAAGAATAAAGAAACATTGAAAAATATATGTTGCATAACATAAAATGTCAATTTGATTTAAAGGATGAGATTTTATAACAGACAGCTTAAAATTTTAAACAATCCATTAAATGTTTAACTATTTGCCAACAATTACGTTAGTTACAATCCCACTTTAAAATTGCATAACAAGCTTTTGGTTAGTAGTAAAAATGCTCAATTGGAAAATATTTTTAAAGTTGTAATATAAATTGGCGGACAGGAAAACCCAATTTTGCTGTCCTTGTGTTATTCAATTAAACGAATATTGGATTATGTTGGCCATAAGCTTTAACAACGTCATTTGGCATTATGTAAAATGACTGCCAGAGCGTCTAATGTATTCAACTTAACCCGTTATTGGCCCAGTCAAATGACTCAATTTGGCCACAGCATGGCTGAAAACATAAAGACGTCACTTGGCCCCTTCAACCTTTTGGCCGCACAACTGTAAGCCAAATAATGTTCTATTGCTGTTATCGTTTGCATGTGTTGGCCACATTCTGAGCCGCATAAACAATTTGGCCAATTTGAGTTAACAGCCACGTAGAACGTAGAACAATAACCATAACCGATGCCATGAAAAGTAGCTGCCAAGTCGGGCCACAATAAGCGAGTTAGTTAAAGCCCAGGTAATACTTGCATACACTCAGAAAAAATTCAAACGAAAATAATATGAATACAAGGAATATATATTCTTGATGCTGGGGAATATATTCAGTCAGAAGATTTTAGAAATTTTACCATTCGAAAAGAATGTTTTTTCTTTTCTTAATTTCAGGGCATTATTTCTAGTTTTCATTTGTTTTTTTCCAAATGTGTAAAAAAAACTCTAAAATTAGCCGTTTTGTTGATTATATTTCAAACGAAAAACACAATTTTTTGGTATTTTCGATTTAGTGACTTCTTTTCAAATTTTTGCTTATTTTTAGAAATTATTTCTCGAGTTTTTAGGAATTGCTAAAATTCAGTCAAATGTTTTAAATGTTTATTTTTAGCTACAATTCGTTTATTCTATTTTCACAATTTTGTATGACACTATTTTTTTTGTAGAGTGTATATATCTATGCATAGATAGAAGCCATAATTATGAGCTGATACGTGCGTGGCTTGTGGGCCAAATTGAAATGGCTTTACTGCTGGTGCCGGCAACACCGCCAAATGCACTGGATGCCCTGATGGATGATGGCCCAGCTGAGGATTACTACGTGCTCTCTCTAATTGAGTGTGGTAAATGGCAGACAATAGAGTGCCTTTTTAAAAGAGGGTCTGCCAAAACGCAAACGGCTGCCAAACAATAGCCAGACAATAAGCCACATAAGAAGAAGGCCAACCAAACCAAACTCAAAATAAAGAAACAGACTGATCCGATCCGATGCGATCCGCTTCGATGCGATTTGAAGCACGAGGCAACAACCCACTCAACATGTTAGAGGCGTGGCACAAACAAGAAAATATATATGTAAAAGATATATAAATGCAACTGCCCAACCGCCCATTGTTTAACTAATTGGATTAGTTTGATGCCTAACCGAAACACAAAATCCCTGAGCCAGCTCAGGTTGAGCTCACTTTCTGTCTGTCCCTCTAAGTGTCCAGCTGTTTGTCCCTCTGGCTGTCCATCTGTCCCTCTGTCTGTCTGTCCACTCAGGTAGGCGGACGCATTTTTGCTGACTCTCCGTTTTAGTTGTAAAAATAAACAGGATATTCTTGTTCAACTCAGCAGCTCTTTGTGTGTTTTTCTGTTGTTGTTGTTGTTGCTGTTGTTTTCTTCTATCTGCCCAGCAATCAATGTAAACAAGCAGCCCACAACAACAGCAACAACAACAATACTGGCAACAATTCAAGCAAGTCATTCCATTTGTTGCACCTTTCCATTTTCATTTCCATTTCCATTTCGATTTTCATTTTAGTTTTGGTCTTTGGTTTTATTACACGTCGATTTCGTTGGCGATAACAAAACGAAACAATTTGAGTGCATTTTAAGTGAAATTAAATGAAAATTACTTTGCTTACAAATCGATTCGAGAATAAAATAACCCAGACGTAGCATTCAAGCAAATACAAACAAATTGGAGTGTAGTAGTCGTGACAGCTCGACTAGCAGATACCCTGTAACCAGCAGATACTTTATATAATTATTTCATTTTATTTTTAATTGATTGTAAGTCTGTAATTCTTATTTCTAATGCTCAGTAAAAATACTTTGTTTAAGTTTTCAACTTAATTATTGATATAAGTAAATGCTGTTAGTTTATTAAATATGCATTTTTAGTGGAATATTTATTCTTTCGAAACCCAACTCATTTATTATTTTACTAACACGATCTTTCAAAAATGTTTACATTATCTTAATCATATCTCTGGCTATATGAAGGTGTATATCTTTATTGCCTTTTTTATTGCTATCAATAATCGTTTCTTATGGATATTCACATTACTTTGCCATACATCAATATGCCCCTTTTCCGCTTTTTTATTTGGTTGTAAAAATAGAGAAAATAGCAATCAAATCTACAAAATCTATTAATCTATAAAACAGCATTGTTGAGATTCGTATTTGTTCTGATTTACTTGAGTGAGTTTTAAGTCTAAAATATTAATATTGAGTAAAATATTGAATAAATGTTGAATGAATATTGAGTGAATGTTGAATGAATATTGAATGTCTAATGAACATATTCAGTAGGAAACTAGAAAGAAAGCAGCTGGCTATTTAGAGTTTTTTACCTAGAAAAGTTCACTTTTATCTAAAGTACTTTCTCTCTCTCCTCTTCTATTTAAATTTTTCTTAACTATATTGCCACGTAAAAATCTTATAGAAAACATTTCGTCGCCAGCTGAGATTTAAATGGGTCCACTTTGACTTCAAATATTAAATAAAAGTTGATGTAAAAATATTTGCCAAAGAAATTAAATTTCTGAGTTTTTTTTTGTGTTTTTTGTGGAATTGCTTAACAAAGTTGGCAGCTAACAGAAGCCGTCAACAGCCGACGTCGCCGCAGCAGCCAAAACGACAGCCATGTCCTGAGGAAGAAGACGGCTGAGGCCACAATTTAATAGACGTGGCCCTCCCCAGTCTCTGCCCCTGCCCCTGCTCCCTATGGTAGCAACTTAATTGTGCGAAAAAGTTTTTTTGCGCTAGAAAAATGCCGCAAAGTGTTGAAATTATTTGACAGGCCGTTAGAAGCAGCTAGCGAAAATTATAAAATGCGTTTTCCGCAAGGAAAAACCTCACAAAGCACACAAGTAAAAGAGCGAAAAAATATATGAGGAAAAAAAATCTGAAAGTTAAACATGTTCTTCAAAATTAAGTTCGTAAATATTTGCGAACCACAAATAGTAAAATGAAATGCTGCTCTTTGAAAGTGTGTGCAAAAAAAGTTGCAAAGAAGGAAACAAGTTTCCCATGTAATAAAATAATGCAGAATATGTTGGAAAATGCAGAAAAATAAGCCAAAAGCAAATCAAATCAAGGCAAAATTACAAGAAATATTTTCCAGTGAAATTGTTCGTCTTGGCCAAAAAATTGCAAAAGCAGCGACATTTATAACCAGAATGATGATGGTGATGATGATGATGATGGTGATGATGATGATGATGATGATGATGGCGATGACGATGACGGAGTGGGAAAACCTGCATTGCATTACATAGCAGTCACATTCAGATACCAGCACTCAACTCAGCAAACCAAAACGCACTCAAACAATGTCGAACACATACACACACACACCAGAACACACACACATTGGCACACACACACACACACAGTCTTTGATTCACACACATAAAAGAATTGTTCTTGAACAAAACTCAATGATGCAAGCCACGAACAACGAACAACATCTCAAAAGAGTCTAAGGAAGATGAAGAGGGGGCGTGGCTGGACCCTAAGATACCCTATGAACTGTAGACTCAAGTCTGTAAATGCTAAATATAACATTAATAATGCATACACCATTTTTTGCAATTCTTATTCAACATTTGTCGGCGCACAATCAGTAAAGAATTATTATCATTATTTATTCTTTCAGAGCATAAACAGCCAACTTTATAAATAGATTAATCTCATCTTTTATTAATAATCCAATCTTGTAACAATAAACACTTTTATGTATCGGAAAATATCATAAGCCCAACAGGATTGATTTAACTCCAGTCAGTCCAGAAATAAACAACAAATTTATGTTATTTAAAATGATTTGTTACATTAAATTCAAATCCAGTCGTACATCGTCTACAAAATTGTTTAACAAATTGTTTGCCATTTAGATTTTATTATTAGAGATACTATTTGGTAATCCTTTGCTGATTTATTCTCCAATTTGTCGATATGCCAACGCAAGTAACCTTTCGGAAACAGACAACTTTTTAAAGTTCAATAAAGTTCAACTTCAAAATTATACTGTGAAGATTCAATAACTAACAGAAGTCATCTAACAAAATGAAAAAAAAATTAACTTAAGGTGTGAATATTTAATAACTATATTTTATAATTAAAATGTCTTGAAAATCAATTGAAATTAAATTATAATTGTGGTTACTCAATACTTATTAAATTACTGGTGCCCATTAGAACCAAATAATAATAAAGAATAATGTAGTACAGCTCAGATAGCTGTAAAAATGTGTACTCAAAAAAATTGATATTAAAAATAACTATGTTTGTGCTGGAACAGTTTAACCTTAAAAGTAGTAAAACTAGTAAATTTTGATGTTGATTGATTTTAATAAAAATTCAAAATATTCTTAAGATTAAACGCATGAGCAGTTCATATTTTAAAGTGATGTTTATAAAGTAAAGCACCATAAAACAGTTCAATACTAGTCTAATATTTTAACGAAAGATACATTAACTGTAGTTGAAGTTTTAGTTATGCCAATTTGCATTTGCCAGCTGTTGCAGCAATTACAGGGTAGCTACAAGTGTGCACAGAAGTCAGCAAAAAGTGTGAGCTGCATTTCAGACAAGTGCAATCGGGTGTTTTTTTTGTGGGTGTGTGTGTGCTGAGTGTGTGTGCAGAGTGTGTGTATGCTGAGTGTGTGCGTGTGTGTGTGCGGTGTGTGTTTATTGGTGTATGCTCAAGAGCCTGGCTGACTGCCTGTTCCATTCTCGCTCTCCCTCGCTCGCTCTCTGTCTCTCTGTCTGTCTCTTTTGGCCTGTGAAAGAACTCATCACTGGAGTGGCAATAACGAGTGTTGACGGGTCATATTGTAACACAAACTGTTCAGTTACCAATCCCCACCTTTACCCCCCTCACTCCATTCAACTGTCAAAATTGCATGGCTGCATCAAAGGCAGCCAATTGATGCCAATATTTGCGGCATGTGGCACACAAAATATGGCACTCAGTTTTTTTTTTTTGTTTATTCAATATTCGCGTGTGACTTATCGCTCAGCTGGGCATATTTTAATTGGACGTCGAAGGCGGAGTAGTTGGGAGAGTTGGCCACAACTCCCTATCACTGACTAAATAATTAATCAAGCCAAAGCAAAATATGTGAGTGTGTGGAGAGTGTCACGCCCAGGAAGCGACAGTCTGAAGCGAAACGTCAACACGATAAAGGCCAAAACACAGCCAAAGCCAAAAGACAAAGACAAAAGAAGTCGCCTCGTGTGAAGCGCCAGTTGATTAATGAGCTGCGATGCTTGGACCGGGCCAAGGAGGAGCGGGAAGACAACGCAACCAGTTAAAGTAAAAATCAGTCAGCAGGAGTTGCAGCTACACTCAGCAAAAACAAAAATCAGCCTGAATTTAAGAAATTTGTCGTACTCTTGGTGCCTAGGCAAACTCAGATAATTATTTAGAAAGTATCTTTCGAAAATTCAGAGTTCTCAATTTCATAATTTCAAGGTAAACTTATCTAAAAATTATAAAAATAAATTTTTAACTTTGAGGATGTTTTTCAGATGTGTACAGTACAACAATCAACTCTAACATTAAATTTATTGGTGCTTATATTATTAATAAGCGTTAGTATTTTAAGGCATTACATAAAAAAAACATTTAAGATAGTTTATAAATGTATATAACTATAATTAATACATCTAATATAAAAGCAAAGTCAGTAAATTTCATTAGTTGTCAAACAACATATTTTTGTGATAGTCAAAAATATAGTGTGTTTTTTCTCTGAGTGTACAGCTGTCTATGTGCAACTACTGCTCCTGCTGCTCAAACGGTAGCTGGGGAAATGAGCTGCTTGTTACGTGACCAAAGCTTAAAGAGATAAGCACAAAGACTGGAAGGGAGGGAGGAAGGAAGGTAGGTGGAGCATTAGGTGTGACTGTGTCTGGAAGGATTGTCCAAACAGCATTAGAGGCAACTCGAGTGATGAGCACAGGGAATAGCGCCGAGAGTGTTTGGTGGATTATGTGTCAGATCAAAGCCAAAACAGAAATGGAAGTAAAACAAAGTTTAAAATTACACTCAAATCGTTGATGGGTTTAAGGTATGCCAGATATCTATTTTTAAATGGAAATCGAGTAGAGCACTGAAATTGAGGACATCCGGGTAAATATTAAAATTATTGAGAGTCAAAGATATCGAGCTGATGTGAAATTGATATAGCAAAGGATATCTATTTATTTTATATAAAGCCAGCTTATCAGGTTAAACTTTAAGCTAACTTATGTGCAATTTAAAATTGTATATTATATTTACTAAGCTGATAAGTTAAGGTTCAAGGCTAAGTCCTTAAGCTTAACAAGGACAAAAAAAAATATGATGCACATAAAAATTGCATTTAGGTTGAGCAAAGAAAACAACTTTTAGTGAAGCTAACTTATATTGAAAAACAATTTAAGCTAAATCCTTTGGTATTAATTTCGAAGTTTGCACTTGAGTTTGATTACATTTTATTAATAGATATGTGTCTGCAAAATCTTAAATATTTACTTGTCTTACAAATAAAGACACTTATTATATATATTAAGTTTAAATTAAATACCAATTTCAGTTGAGGTTGTCATGTTGTCAACTTCTATTCTCCACATTTTTAAATTTTAAAATGAATCGATGGCTTTTCTGCAGCAAGTAAACCCAGTCTATCTATTAATAGAGAAACCCTTCAAACAGAGCATTGCATGCATGACACACATCAATCACGTAGAGGATATCAATGGCAATCTAATCCACTCATCACATCGGATAACATTCCACGTCTCTATTACAATTCCTGGTTCCCTTTTAGTCAGTCACAAATGTGAATAACTCTGCGCAGCCACTTTTCCCTTCTTGCCACCATTTTTTGCCACATTTCATTTAGTATCGTTGCACGTACCACACGGCGTATGCGAATTTTGTTCAACAGATGCGAAAGGTTGGCTTAGCTGCTAAAGCGAAATTATGCTGATTTTGTTGCTACTTTTGTTGCACATTGAAATGCAGAACAGAAACGCAGCACGCAACAACAAGAACAACAATAGCTGAAAATCGCTGCCACAAATCAAATCATTTTGCAACTTTGCAGAGAAATTGTCACATTTTGACTGTTGCAACCACAGTTGCCAATAGCGATGACAGTGAGGCAAGCAGATTTTTTTGTGCTTAAATAGAGGAGCTTCAACAGCCAAAATTAGAACATTTTGATTAATTTTCAGATAATATTTGATTTTACTTTAATCTCAGATAGAACTTAAATGCAATATTTTTTGACTGTTACTTCATCTCTAGATTTATTCCTGACTTTATATTTATATTATTCCTGACTTTATATTTATATTATATTTATAAAATTTATAAAACTTTAATTTTTAAAAAATTCATAGTTTTAATTATACATTGGTTTTGTACTTTTTTTATATTTATAATTTACTGCCTCTATCAAAAATAAAAAATATTCTCTCTTGATTTAAAACTGTCACAAAATTATTCTGTGTTTAGTTTTTTTACATTTATTATTTTTATCATTGTTTGCCAACTTTTGACATTTTAAAAATGCATCCAAATGTGTTTTGTTATTTGAGTACTTTTGAAGACATTTTGCCACTTAGAAATATGCATAAAATGTTAACAAAAAGAGAAATCTAAATATTCTCGAGCTCAATTTAATAATTTTTCCGACCGAAAGAAATGTTTTCGTATTCGACTCAAGGAAAAAGTCCTGCATTCGTCGAGGACCATTGAACCACTTTTTTATACAGCTCAGATTCGCATTTGGAATAAAAAGCAGCCATTCAGTTTCGATGCAATTCAAGTATAATTTTGATAGATATTTTTCAATATTTTTCTAGCTGCACTTCATCATTTTATGTGATTTTTCCACTCCCTTTTCAATTATTTCTTTTTCTGTTTTTGCGATTGCCACGATTGCCACGCCTACAAACAGAAGTGCTGGCTGTGAACAATTTTTGTTGCAAGTGTTTGCGTTTGCATTTTTCAAACGCTCTCCGCGTGGCACGTGACCCATTTTTTTCCCCAGCTAGTCGACTATATCGCTTTTGTACCCTAGATTTATTGAATATGGGAAAGAAGGGTGTAATGATAGAAAAGTATGTGACAGGCGGAAGAGATCTTGGAGTTGATCGGAAAGTATCGGAAATTTGGATTATCAGTTATCGTAAAGAAAAATGCAGATCAAGTTTATTGAACTTTATCGATAACTCGAAGAATATCGATAAAAATCAAGTTTCGAATTATCGTGAATTAGGCTTTCAATAAATTGGAAAAATCTCAGCTTTTGTTAAAACGAAACCTACTCTTATAGTAAATAAATTACTTTCAGCTTCAGGTTACAGGGTATCTCCGAGTCGAGCTCTCTCAAATGTCGCCTTTGAAATTGTTTATTTTTATCAGACGAAATGAAGTCTTGACGATTGAAATGTAATCAAAAAATTGCACTGCAAATGCAGCTAACGCGTTTTCAAAAGTTCGATGTGCTTTGCCAAGTGCTTTAAAGCAATTGGATTTTGTGCCAGAATCCGGCGATAAAACACTCGTTCTAAATCAATATCTATATCTGGATATATGTGTTTTTGAGTGTGAGTGTGGGTGTCTCTGTGCTTTTCAGACTTGCAATTCCAATTTGGACAACAATTTCGCAACGAATTAGCGCGAAAATTTGCTGGGGCTGGCGATCAATCTCTCAATTGAGTTTGACCACTTGATGGCGTGACAAATGGCACAAATATTTGATAGGCGATTGGAAACATAAAATATGTGCCTAGTTGAGAAATTGATTTAAGAATGCCATTCAAATTGTTATCAATTGTATTCATTCAAATTTGTATTTAATGGTCTCTCAGCACGCACATGACAAGTGTTGAGTTTGTTATTAAAAAACTCTAATGGGTTTCCACTTGGTTATGGCCTTATTATCTTATGTCATCCTAACACAAATTATTTTTGCTTGGCCATCTGGCAAATTGTGCTAGAAAAAGTATGCAATGTTTTTTGTTTGTGGCTCTCTTTTTTTCTGGACTGTTTTTTGTGTGAATTCTCAGATTACTTGGCTGACTAAAATTAATTAAGGCAAACTGAAACATGACACGCACTCAACTGCATGGCTAATAAGCAGGCGAACTTGCCACCCAACTAACAGCCACGTACTCCTACACTCAGAAAAAATTATTACACTGAATTTTCAATAAAAAGTGAAAAACGCCCCCTGAAAAATATAAAGTGGTTATTGTCCTTATAAATAATTTCTAACTGAAAAATATGTTTTCGAAATGCATTTCTAAAAATGTTGAAATGCAAACTCTAAAAAGAAAATTATATAATTTATAATCTATTTAAAATGTTTATATTTGTGAAATCATAAATTATTAATGTTTCATTAAGAGTAATATATTAAAAACACAACCTGAAAATTAAACACATTTTTCAAAATATTATTTATATTTTTACCTTTTAATTAAAATAAGAAAATCATTATTTTTTAAAAATATACTTTCCGAATGGGTGAGTTAAGCTTTACGTCAAAAATGTGGCGAACTTCTTAGATTCAGTGATATTTATATTTCTGAGTGTACCTGCCCCTCTCAAGCACCCTGGCGAAGAGGCACGTGCCACAAGAATCTCTGGGGAAATGGACCTTGGCCATGATGATGACGATGACTGGAGTTCTCTGGGCCTGTCAAGAGCTGGTGACCGAGTTGGAGCTGAGGCAGAAACTGATGTCGGTACACGCATTATGACGGCATTTACACTTCAGCTACAGCTTCGACTTCAGTTCAGCTCAGTGGGGTCTGTTGGTAGCATGAGGATTAGATGGGGTATTCCCAGGACTTTGCAGCTCATGAGCTGCACAGCCCGCAAAAGGCTTACGAGCACGACATCGCCCTAAGTCCACAACTCTCCAGCTGGAGCTGAGCAGGCTGCACAGTGTAACAAATCCCACTTTCATATTTTAATATGCCTTCTTGTTTAGGCCTCACATTTTGCAAATTAAATTTCGGAACACGAGGCTTGGATTTGATTTTGTGCAGATATTTTTTTTTGACAGTCAAAATAATTAAAATTTGAACAAAAAAACATTTAAAAGCAAAAGAAAAATTACACTTATATGTCTTCTGTCTTAAAATTCGTATTTAAATGGAAATTAATATTGTTTCTCTATATATCTAATTCAATCTCTATATTTAATAGAATAGTCGCTTAAACCTAAACGAATCTCTTTTATCTCTATCTCATTTAAAACTAATATTAAAATGGAAATGCAAATCGTCTGTCTATATTTTTTTGCGTCTCTCTCTCTCTCTCTCTTTATAAGCCTTAACACTTAAATAAAAATTCTTTAAAACCACAAGCTATAAACTATAAAATGCTCCGAATTTTAATTGTTTTCTCTCTCTTTCAAAATTAGCTGAAAATGGTTAACAGATGGTGAAACTCCCTGAAGTACTTTATTTTGTTAAACATGGACGCGATTTACAAAATTCATTGAATAAACATTCTAAGAATATCAGAAATATAAGCAGAGCCTCTCTATATCTGTCTCTCATTCTCTATCTCTCTCACTCCGACCCTCTATCTCTCTCTCTCTCTCTCTGAATTTTAATTGCTTTTCCCTCGCTCACAAAAGGTACTTCAATATTGATTTAAGGTTGTCCTCAATTTCAGTCAACAGCCATTCTAAAATTAATATTAAAAATGTTAATAGCCATAAAATGTTTTTGAAATATTTAATAACGAATTAAAAATATCTCACAGGCTGTTCACAAAATCAAAAAACTTTTTCATTTAATTTCTTTTATGGCAATTTTAATTTTTCAATTTTAAGTTGAGTATATTTTGCATACAACGCGTGTATCTCCACTGACTGACCCCAAGGGTCACTTACTACTGATATACACACGCACACCCGACACACGCACACCCAACACACACACACGCGCACACACACACACGCACACACACTCTTGGCTTGCGTGTGTGTGTGCGACACACAAAATCTTTAAGTGCCTGGCAACGCTTTAAATTCGCAGCTATGCAAATAAATCCAAGTCGTGGCCCAAAACTCAATTTTGTGGGCCAGTGAGGAGCAGCTGCTGCTTGTCCATGTCCACCGTGTGGCATCGAGAATGTCTAACATGTGGCAAGTACGCTGGCAGTCCACGCAGTAAACTCAATACCCCTCCCCCTCCGCCAACACCCCTCACACCAAAATTTCTTGCCGCAGTTTTGTGTTTGTTTGCCTTGTGTGCGAAGCTCGGCGCAAGTGAAGGCCAAAAGAGACGCAGGACGAAGGACGAAGGACGAATGACTCTGCCAGTCAGGCAGTCAGCAGAAGAAGAAGAGAATGCAATAGACCCATTTCACTGCTGCTTGCTGCAGCTGTACTCGCCCCACCCAACCACCCAACAAAAAATAAAAAATTAATCCAATATTCGCCCAAAAAAACCCTCAAGCAAAATGCCCTGCAACTAAAACTAATATTTTGGCTAATAGTTTTTCATAATTTACTGCTATTAATATTATTTTTTGGCATTTTCTCGCTAAAGAAAAAGCTTCAACATATGACTTTAATTGACAATAACAAATCCACTTAAAATGCCATTAGTATCCAGCGTGTAGAGTATACAGCTGCAGTTTGGCCAACAACTGTGGGCCTGGTTTTTTTAGGGCATTGGTTTTTATTTTTTTAAAAGACAGGTTGACTTGCAGCTACACTCAGAAAAAATACTGCGCAAAGGGTAACTAATTATTTAAAAAGACTATATCATATAACATTAGCTTTTATTGATACTATGATATTAATAAAATGTCTTTGGGATTTCACTTATACAAACATTTTAGATAGTTTTTGAATTCATAATATATAATTTGTTTCAGTAAGAATTGTTTATATAAATTGGGTTTAGCACTTCTACATTTTAAAAATGTATTTTATAAGAACAGAAAATATCTATATAAAAATATCTATATTCTTTTTGAGACTATCAATTTAATGTAAAACTCTCTAATTATTTAAATTATTATTTAAACAAGAAACACTTTCAAGCAATTATAGCAATTTACTAAATTGCAGTTTGATTTTTCTGAGTGTAGCTACTCATTTTTGTTGTTGTTTGTGGCATATCTGCTCGCAAATTCATTTTGCGGCGTGCTGCACACATTTCGGAAGCGGCAGCTAAGTGCGAGGCTCCAAGCAGGAGAAGGAGTTCCACAGGAAGCGACGGATTTGGTTTGTTGCACAAATGTGTGTGGGTGTGTGTGTGGACGTATGTGTGTGTGTGTGAGTGTGTGGGCGTTGGTTTGTGTTTGCTTACGTATACATAAATATACATACATACATACAAAAATATACATATGTGTGCTATGGGACAAATATTTTTGCATGCTAGTCAGCATGTTAATATGCAAATTCAATTCGCAAATCAACAGCAACAAAATCACACACACATTCACACACACACCCACACAAACACACACAAAAGGGAATCTAATCTTACGTTCAGCCTTTTTTGAATAGGTTGTTGAATGTGAATTTTGATGATGCTCTTGATGAATTAGTGAGATGCAAAGTAATCTTTTATTACAATATTTTAGCGTGGCTTCTGAGAAGCTGTTCTACAAAATACCCTGTATCTATTGTCAAGCTGTGAAAGAGTGATGCATATTTATCGATAAGTATAAGAGAGCAGATTGTTTATCGATAAATACAGGGAAGTAGCTAAGGAGAAGCGGAGAGCAGAATGTTTTTAGATATATTGTAGATACTTATAAATATTATTATATATAGATAGCTAACACTTTTGCTTCTTATGGATATGTATAAAAATACTTCTCATTTCTATGCATAGCCCGTTATGTAAACATATATAAAAAGTCCTATCCGTTTCTACAAATGCTGATGAAGGCTAATCAATAACGGGTAATGTTTAATTTTATTTTAATATTTAATTTTTCTTTTTGTAAAACAACAATTTGTTAATCTGAAATAGAGAACAGAATGCTTATAGATAAGTCAGATAAGTATAAATTGCATTCATTTTTTATAGATTTTTTAAATAAACTATTTCCAAATAATTTAAATATAAGATATCAAACTCCATTATTTCGAAACATAGACCAGTCTTGTAACCAATCTTAGAGATTTTGCCATAAACTATTTCCAATGAATAATTTGAAGAGCAAAAGACTTTGCTCAAACAAAATTTGATGATTCTGTCTGTTTTTTATCCTCTCTATAAATATTATTATTCACCGCAAAAGTTAACAAAAAGTATACAAATTTTCAGCCATTTCGTCGAGGCGTCAGTTGAGTGACATTTTGCGGTCAGTTGATGGACAGTCTGAGCATTTTGGCCGCCCAGACCCAAAATCCCAAGAGCACACACAGAAAAATGTCAAGCGAACTTGGTCGAGGGTGTGGGGGGGGGGGGGAGGGAGGTCAACTGGGATTAACTGGGCAAACGCAGGACAAAATGTAATAGAGTAGAGTGGAGTGGAGGGGAGCGGGGAGTGGCCCACAAGTTTGTCAACATTGGGCAAATATTTGCAAGGCGTGTTGTTGTTGTTGGTTTGGCTTCGGTTGCTGAGCAACAGCAACAGCAGCAACAACAACAACAACAACAACATCAACAACATCAACAGAAATTGTCACAGAAACAGCAACAATTGGACACGATCACTTTGACTTTATTGTTTTCAGTGTCTCTCTGTGTGTGTGTGTGTGTGTGTGTTGATTTGACGTGACTAATGGGCCGTTAGCCGTGTGCTGCCAACAAAAGCGAAAGACGTTAACAGCGAAGTTGGCTTTTGCTGGTTTCAGCTTTGGGGAAATGTTGCTCGAGATGAGCTGAGCTGAGTTACAAATTGCGTGGGGAATAAATGCAGACATTGGCTAATTAAGGCACCAAATTGTACAACCCAGAAGCCAAAACAGTAAGTGCAATTTGAGCCACAGTTAGTAACATATTTGTATAATATTTAATAGACAGCTTCAAATTGATTGGGAAATTAAAATCAGACCAAGGCTCAACGGCGAAGTAGAAATTGGTTTACAGTTCTTAGCTACAATTTTTGATTGGTTAAATTTAGTTCATTTTTAATTTATTACCTGCTCAAAAGAATTATGTAAACTTTTCTAAACATCAGCTTATATTCAAAAAGTTTGGCTATAAGCAAAAAGTTTCTTTTTTACCATTAACACTTTTTGTTTTGTAAGCAACAGCTTAAATATTTATATTCCTCAATTTTAAGTGCTTTGTCTTCTGAACAAAATTTATTAATTATTTATTATTATTATTTTGTTTGTTTTGGATCCATGCAACAAATGTTGTATTATTGTGCATTTAAAAGCCGCCAAAACTTGTATAAATACTTCTTATTATTTTCTTAATATAAATTTAAATTAAAATATTTAATTTTATTTTTAATTTATTGTAATTTATTTTAATAAATAAGTAAATAAACTAAGGAAAGATTGCCTAATCATTTCTTAAGATATTCATTTGTTTTTATTTAAGGCTTTTTAACTCAATGTATAACTGCATTTTTCTCAAAGTGTACTTGCCTTGCTTAGATTTTTTTTCTTTAAATATTTGTACCTCAATCTCTGTTAAGTAACTGCCGCATTTTTGTCAAAGTGTATCTTGCTTGAAATGTCAGCTGGCATTTGGGAAATGTCGTTAAGAGACTCACCTGCAACGAAAAGAATGCAAATAACAAATTACAATTTAGTTGGAAAAACATTTCGGCAAATCTGACAGCTGTTAGATAATTGTTAAATACTTGCAAGATTCCCTCACTCGGCATTCAATTTAAATTCTTTAAGCCAACCGCTGCAAATTGGCATCACCTTTCTGATTTGGGGTCGGGGCAATGCACAGATTAGCAACCAGCTAAGATATTTGGCTCTTTTGAGTGTCGCCGAT
Source organism: Drosophila kambysellisi (assembly GCA_035042185.1). Taxonomy (NCBI): domain Eukaryota; kingdom Metazoa; phylum Arthropoda; class Insecta; order Diptera; family Drosophilidae; genus Drosophila; species Drosophila kambysellisi. The sequence goes on from JAWNLS010000417.1 coordinate 84,455, forward strand.
TCGTTTCATTCGTCTCATTCATTCATTCATTCACTTACTATTTGCATCTGCATATGACATCATCACAAAACACACAAAAAAACAAATCAGAAAAAAAAGAAAAACAGCAGCAACAAAAGCTGTGCGCAAAATAAACAAATCTTTGGAATGCAAATAGCAACAAAAAACAAATCAACACAAAACCAACAACTACAAAAAACCAACAGTTGTAAAATGAAACATGAAAGAATAGCCGAATAATGCACAAACCGAAAATCGAATACCCTAACTTATAGTTAATTAACTATTTTAGCTGTTTTTTAGGCTAAAAATGTAGCCTAGTAAAACTCTTTAAACATTTGAGATAGATGCACATAAAAATGGTTTATTAATTAAAGTTTAATGAATATAAATAATAAAATAAAATAAATAATAAATCAAATGCTAAAATTAAATGATTTTCCTCATTTTTCTGAATGTAAATAATAAAATAAAATCAATAATGAATAAAATAATAAAATTTAATGATTTTCCTAAGATCATTATTAATATTTTTAATAATTTATTATTAATATTTTTAATAATTTTTAATTTTTGTATTTTTGGTGTCGACTGACTTTAGTTGACAAATAAATAAATAAATAAATATAAATAATATTGATATCAATCGACCTTTGATTTTGATGAATGAAGTAAATCAAATTTGATAAATTGACGAAATACCCAGTTTTTGGCTGTTAAAAAATCGGCATATACATTTTTTACTAATCAGTAGTATCACTTCTCTAATATTGAGAAGACATGCATACACTGAAAATAATTGAAGCTATGATTTGATTTATAGTTGCGCAAAGTTCTTTTCCCTTCTTTTCTAATTAAGGTTGCACATTTCGTGACCAAATTAATGTGCCCTCGTGGCAAGTGTATCAAAACACCAAAGAGCGAAGTTGTCAGTTGGTAGTCGCTGGCAACCAAGTGATTTGCAACTCTATGCAAATTTATTTGCCAGTACCCACTCCTCTCCACCCTCCTCCCCCCTCCCCCTGCCACGTGCATCCCTCTTACCATAGCTTACCCCCCATAACGTGTGTCGCCTGCAGTTGGCAATTATTAGTTGGCAGTCATCGCAGTTCAGCGGGCACGAGCACATCATAATTCCAAGAGTCTTGCCCCAAACCAAAAGCCAGACAAGCAGTTGCTGCTGCTTGCAACAAAGCGGTGCACACACGAAGGCCGCAAAAATTTTGATGACGTTGAGTTTTTGTCTGGGTCTGGGTTTCGTGTACAACAAGTTTAGCTTCGCCGCAGGCTGTGGCGACTCTGACTCTGACTCTGACTGTGACTCTGATTTGTTGCATTTTTGCTAGATTTTCTCATTCTGCATTTTGCATTTTGCGTTTGGAGAATCTGACGTTGATGAAGTGATTAACAATAGTCTGCCCCCTCGGCCAGTCTTGATATTGTTTAGCTGATGAGGTTGCCCAGGGGTCAAATGCTCCCCCTCCGCAGCTGCTGCACAGCAGGTGCATGCCACAATTGAATACCGATTGAGTATTGCAAATTGAGTTTCATCCAGTGAAGGGCAATGCTCCTAATGAACCAAACCTTGAAGCTGCCCGAACGCTCTCTGTTTATTAGCGTTAATCACTGATCTATCTCAACAACAATCTGCTAGTATAAACATAAATATATGCATATAGATGTATATATAGTTGTATATACATATATATATATATAGATAAGTATATGTTTTCGCTTTCGTTCACAACGAGCAATTAAGTAGCTAATTTGCTTTATTAGCATTAAGCGATTTGTTTGCATCTAATTAACGCAATGTTGAGGCAGAAAATGAGTAGGAAACAACTACTCAATAAAAATGTATTTTTTTATTATTAATTTTTATTATTGATTTTTATATATCGACTTTTAAATATAGTTTTTATAGCGACTATCTAGTTAAACAACTGTCGAAGATAAGTGCTTGAAGCTCTACAGATTATCAAGGGGAATATTGGATAAAGTATTGATCTGCATTTTCTATCATTTTATATGAAAAGAGAATTTCAGGAATTTTAAGTGCTGGAGACTTCAAATCTAGTTTTTATATAATATAACCCAATTTTACATCACATTATTCAAAAATGGCCTCAATTAAGCGAATATCGATTCAAATTGACTTCCGTTAGCAAAAAAAAGGATACAATTTTAAAAATAAAGGCTTACAACTGGTAAAAATTGATTACAGATCTGAAAAGAAAATCAGACCTTTTTTACCAAGATATATTTTTGTATGGAAAAAAACGTGTATCTGCTTTTTAATTGAATATTTATAAATATGCAATGCACAAAATGTTAACCAACTTAGATACTTTTAATAATACATAATGAAAACAAGTCACACTTTCCAACTCACATTTCCAAAGAAAACCCGAACATTTGCAATAATTAAAGTTAAGTGCTTCCACTCATTCAAAACACAAAACCACATTCAGAATAAACATTTTATATTAATTATTTATTAGATTCTCCCCTTCAAATCTAGTTTTTCGTGTCAGTTTCAGCCTTGGCTGCAAAACGCACCAAATTAGCAATTATGAATCATCGAATGAATCAACGAATCCAAGTAGTCCACAGAGACGAGACGAGTGTATCTTTTTGTAAAGGGGTATTTATAATTATAGATTTGGCCTTGGCACTGTTTGCTGTGCAACAAACACACACACACACGCACACACACACACAAATTAATGTGCGCACAGTTCCGGTTGAGGGAAATTTCGAGAGGAGAAAAAAGTTCTTCATCTGAAAATGACGAAATTTGCTCAACGGAAAAGCGAAAGTCTTCAACTGTAAAATAAAGTATTGTCTAGTATTTCCACTGCCACACCCTAGAAAGCACCGTTAAACGACAAGAAAAAGGTGGTGGTGGTGGTGGAGTGTGGGTCAAATACCAATAATAAAACACCTTTTTCGGTGGCTCAGTGTCAAAAGTGTTTTGTTTCAATCAATAAAATTGTTATTGAATTGTGTAAGAAATGTTTACGACGTGCTGCAAGCAGCAATCAAAATGTCCAAAAAAAAAGTGAAATATTGATGAAATTTATTGATGTATTGTAAGCAAGTCAAACGAACCGACGATGACGATGACGATGACGACTCTTCATGCATAATGCAACAGGGAGTGCAACTTGAGACGTTGAAAGTTTCTAATTCAATTTCGTGATTGTCGTCGCTGCCACATCTGAGAAATGCGCATACGCAAAAGCTATAGACAAAAACCCAGTCAGATCAACCAACTTTTGCTACTGGTCTTTAACTGTTTTTCTGTTGTATTGTTTTTTATCCCATCGCATCGAATTGACTCAATTAGGAGTTTTATTGACGGCATTCAATTTGCTGTCAGTTTTGCCTTTGACTTGTTGCAAGTTGAAAAAAATATAAGTGCGTGTTTTAATCGCAAAGCAAACTTTGACATTTGCGATAACGGAAATTGAGTCATCAACTAATTGAAAAACTCATTCGGATGCAAATTGCACTCAAAAACAGTGACTTTTGGCCAACAAATGAACGCGAACCGAAAATCGCGCAAACATTTCAGTTAAGTGCAATGTTGATCTTGTCAGTGGCAAGAGTTATGCTTATTGATTTTTGTGTTTTTTTCTTCTTCTTCTTATTTTTTGCTGCCACACACACTCAGTCTACCTGCCCCCTTTTTACTCGTTTTTTTTATTTTTATTTTATATATTTTTTGTTGCAAAAGTGAGCGAACTGAGTGCAACTGAAACGCTGCATGTGAAATAAATGTTCGCACTGTGGGCGCAATCTTGAAATGGCTGTGGCAAAAATCAAATGGATAATCAGCTAAATTATGGTCCACTCGGTAAATTAGACTTTAATGACTGCAAATTGACAGCTAATTGCAGGCATTTGAGAACTGCTTATTTATGTAATTAGTTTGCTTAAAAGTGAAAATGGGTTTTTTGTTTGTTAACAAAATCTGTGCAAATTGAATTATTTCCAATGTTTGTAACATACTTTTGCACAATTTTAATACAACTTTTTGTAGATCGATTTGAATGGTAATTAGCAAAAACGTTAGATACAAGTTCAGAAAGTCTTGAAACTTTGATTGATGTTATATATAAATTTATTGTTGTTCGCATTAACTAATAAAAAAAAATATTTAAGTGTGTTTTACATTTATATTTTAATTTATTTATTCATTTTATTATTTAAACTTTTTTTATTCTTTTTTTTCTTTATTTTTTCAGTCTTAAGACATGGATTCAGTTTTTCTTATAAATTTCTTTCGATACACATACATACACATACACAAACAAACCATATCTCTTAAATGTCCATTTATTTTCATCATTTATATTTTATATTTCCCTCAAGTCCTTTGAAGTCCCTTATGTTTGAAATCTCTTTCAAATTTAAGCTATTCAGAATTTGATTGATATCTTACAACATTTATTCTTATACGCGATATCTTTCACTTGAAACTCAATTTACTTTCAACTCTTTAGCTTAAACAAGACAAAAGATACTTTTGTATCTTAGATAATGTTTGAAAGTATCTTCTCACAGTTCTATCTGAGATTCGCAACCACTGTGCTGTTTATATGCAACTAGGTGACACTTGTCATACAGCACACAGTGACACACTCTGTCACACACACTCACATACACACACTCGCACACACACACAGTCGTTTGACAGTTGGGTGTGTTTTTTAGGTTCTCTGATTTTCGCCCCTTTTTGGCGTGTCGCATTATTTTGTCAGCGTCTAAACGTGGCTTTTACTTTGTTGTAATAGCCACGCAATATGTGTTGTGACGTCTCTTTGACACACATACCAACACATACACACACCCACACACACGCACAACTGACCAAGTGTATGTCAAGATTTATGTTTAGTTTTTAATGGGAAGGGAACCTTTTCCTGCCATCAATAAAATCATTTGCAGCTCACCCTTTGTCCTTTTTTTGTGGAGATAAAATCACAAGCACTCAAACTAAACAAACAGGTGCAATTCAGAGTTGGCATTAAATGCAGGTAACTATTTTCAATAACAGCAGGTGACATTGGCAATTGAATTTGGAGTTTTGGTTTTGGGTTTAACTCGATTTGATTGATTTCCCCATTTTGTTCTCAACAAAAGGGAACCAACTGACGTTTTGGTTTGATTTATGTGCAACGCTTGATGAATTAGAATACAACAACAACAACAGCAGTCGCATCACATTTATTTACAGCTCACCTGAGCAACAATCAACAATCAACAATAAACATTCAACAATTTAGATTTGAAAATTTTCATTGCTCTCTTTTTCTATTTGGACTTCATTAGATTTGTGGCATATTTGAACTGTGAACCGCAACCAACCAAAAAGCAACAACAAACAATAATTTTTGTTGTTGTTATTGTTGTGGTTGTTGCTACAGTTTTAGCTGCACCCTCTGAGGCATATTTAACTTTTTGGCGCTTACGGAAATGGGAATGGGTTTCTGGGCATGGGGCATGTTTGGCGATTGCCAAATGGACAACAACACCACACACTCGCACACACACACACACACACACGCACACTCGCACAAACACACACACACATTGCGTTTGCTGTCATGATTTATTGTTTTTGCGCTTTTGTCAGGCATATTATTTTCCAGTCGCTTGTCTCTTGTCGCTTGTCGCTTGTCGTTTGTCGCTTTTGTTGTTCTTATTGCTGTTTGTCACTTGAAAGCGTTGCGTTCGAAATAACCAAAATTTTAACGACGAGGGGGGAGAGGGGCCACATATTTGTTGACTTTGAGGTGTGTGTGTGCGACATGTGTGTGTGCGTGTGTTGCAAGTTGATTAGATATACTGAAATGCCCTTGAGCCACTAGTGAAAATAAGTCACGCTAAGCCTAACTTTATTTCCATCATAAATTTCTAGAATTAAATTAATAATTGAAGAATGCGATTTATAAAAACAACATTATACAAGATTTAAATTTAAATTGAAATATTTTAAATAATAAATTAAAATTTAAAAAAGTAAAATTTTAATTGATAAACTTAGAAAATTAAAAGTTAAACAAATTAAACAACAAATTAAAAGATACAACTTTTAATTTATAGCATTAGAAAACTACAAATAAAATAATTACATTAAATTACAAATGAAAAGAATTAATTTCATTAATCAATAAAATAAATAAAATATAAAGAAAAGATTCAAATTCCAAATTTAACGAAGTTCATTCAGTATTTCAAATTTATAAAACAAATGAAAAACACACAATGAAATTAGTTTCCATTAAAAACACAATCAACTTTGCTGGCAAAATGAGAATTGAATTACTTACAACATGAATTGCAATAGAAATAAATAAGAAAATACTTTTTAAAAAACATACAAACAACCAGCAAAAATGCTGACAATAAAGAATTGCAAATATGGAATTTGAAAAATAATAATAATAATTGCCAGACACTTTAAAAAGTTAGCCAATTTATAACCATTATGCAGAAATGAGTAAGCTCAATTTGGTGGCATGGAAAGGTGTTAATGTTGTCACAGCGAAAAGAGGCGGAAAATTCACGCATTTTCCATATAATTTCACATGCTCAACTTGCCAGTCACGTAATAGTTTTATTTATGTGACTTGATTGTTTTTCTTGTTTCTTGTTTCTTATGTCATTTCCACGTGATCGTTTGGCAGAGATCGTCACACACCGAGTTCTAACTGTAATCAAGTGTAAAGGTATTTAATTAGGGGGCAATGCATCATATACCTTGACCCTAATTCGAGGACAGACAGTGGAATGCATTCCGATGAAGCTCATCAAAATAATCATCATCATCCAAGTTGAAGACAACAAAAAGACAGACAAAAACATGAATGCTCATCTCCCGCTGACATGTGTTTTAGTTTTTGGACAAACGTCAAGATTACACTATATATATACTATATATATATATAAATATGTATATAAGCTGACGCAAATGCTGTAACTGATTCCAAGGGAATGCGAATGCAGCCACAGCAAAAAAAGATACATATCAATTTCTTGTTGTTGGCTGACAAACAGTTTTCGCTGTCAGATTAACTCGCAAACTGTCGTCGTTTTCTCTCAGTGTGCTTGTATCTGTTTGCCTCCTGCTCTTATATGTATATATATATATATATACATAAGTGTGTATGTGTTCATGCCTGCACAATGATTTATAAAGTGATGAAACCGCTGCAGCCGCAAGAGATTTAGCGGCATTCCAAGAATGCTTTGCAACATGTGTGGCACCATTGAAATTGGAGTGAGCTTCTGCAGCAGAGATATATATTTTGTATATATAGGTTATAGACAAATCGTAAAAACAACACTTGATTTCATTTATTCTTAGAAAGAAAAGATAACTTTGCTATTGTCCTGAAAAATTGAGACGTAAGGAAATGATTTTCATGAGTAAAAACTTCGAGGAAATTGAAAATTTAGTTGACTGTTCCAATAAAAAGAAAGAAAAGCACATGCCAAAAATCAATATTTCTTGTAATTAATTTTGAAAGAGGCTTATTTGACTATGTAGAAAGTTGGCTTTTAAATAATGATTAATAATAATAGCCAAATAATGATTTGAAAAGACCTTAAGATCAGTTACTTAAGAGAAATATTATTCTTATCATTAAATACTGTATTAAGAGACGAAAGTAAGGTGTTCTTTGGTAAGGTGTTTACCGATTGCAAAGTACAACTCCCAATTCAAATGCACAACTATTAAATACGAAGTTTCCAGCAAGTCTGCTTTTAATATTTATATATATTATATAACATATACATATATTCTTTCTTTATATAACATTCCATTATTATTATTCAAAACTGTTTATTTTTTCATAATTTTAAATTCCTTTTTGGTTGCTTAATGAACACTATTATTTGAAAGAATTAAAAAAATTAATATAAAACCTTATTAAATAGATAAAATATATCAATAAGTAAACGTTAAGTAATTTTTATGGTTATATTTTTATTAAACTCAAAAGCTGATTAAATTGGTTTATAAGAAATATCAATTTCATTTCTATATTTTCCTGATTAAATAAAAAGCTGATTAAATTGGTTTATAAAATTACTACAGCTATAAATAAAGAATAAAAAATATATATATATCTATATAGCTACCTCCTCTCAGCCACTAGAATTGCTAATAAACTCATCGAGTTGACTTCAAGTGCAAGCGAGCTTTTTGCCAATTAGCTGTGAGAATTTATATTGCCATTTTGGGAGGAAATAATAATAATTTCTTAAAATTTATATTAAAAGCAGCCATAAATTCTGGCGACCCTCAGAAGCACTTCTGCAGCCAGAGAAAATTAGAAATGGCTGAAATTGGCAAAGGAAGATGAAAAACAATTTCACAGCGACAATAAACAAAAGTTGTTCAACTGAAAGTGTTCAAAATTATTCTCGACTCTAGCCACATAAGAGCAGCTTGGCTGCTGCTGCTGCTGTTGTTGCAGCTGCAACTGTTGCTAATGAATGCCAGTGGCAAATGGAAAGCATGGCAAATAGCAAACAAGTAAATGGAATATTTAATAAAAGCAAAGAAAATACATTGCAACAAGATATGCGGGTGAATGTCAACAGGAGCAACAGCAGCAGCAGCAGCAACTGCCATGCAACATGAGAGTGTAGCAGCAACACGCAAAGCGACAATAGCAGCAACATACTACATGCAACAGCAAGCAAGGATAAAGTTAAAAACAGCAGCAGCAACAGCAGCAGCAGCAACATGCAACACGCAACAGCAGCAGCTACAACAGCTGACGACAAGAATCAAATGAGAGTGGCTTAGTGAAATGTGACTGGCTAGTTAATACCCTGTAGACCTTATAAATGGGTAAAAAAAAAAATATACAAGATTATCACACGATTTTAAAAGTGGAGTTTAAAACTTTCAACGTGGTTAAGCTATAAGGAAAATCGGAAAAGCTTTAACAGAGTTGTGACAATCAAAAATTTTAAACCATCATCTTTCTTCCTCTTCCTCGCTTTCTTAAGCAATTACTGAGCATAAAAATGTGTGTTGCATAAAGCTGTCAATGTTGCTGTTGTTGTCAGTGTTGCCTGCTGCTGTGCAACACAACTCACGTCAAGGTCAAAGCAATTGTTGTTGTTGTTGTTGTTGTTGTTGTTGCTGGTGTTGCTTAGAGGCTTTGTTTGCCACTTTTGTGGTTAGTTTTCATTTCACTGTGGGCCGCTTTTGCCAATTGAAGTGCGGACTAAGCGCAATTTGGCCTTCAGCTTCTGTTGCTGTTGATTCTGTTGCAAACACACATTTGCTAAAAGGCAAACAGAATTGCAGAAAGGGAAATAACATTGCAACAGGGAAAGAGGGAAAAATTGGGATAGGAAGAGAAGCAACTCAGCAGGGAAGTTGCTACAGCAATTGAGAGAGAGAAAAAAGAGTGAAGAGAGAGGGAGTGGGAGAGGGGGAGGGGGAGACTCACACACAAAAGGCTGTTAAAAGCTTATGAACACAGCAAGACACGAGTTGCAACTACAAATGCCAGAGACGATAAAGCGACAGCAGTAGCAACAACAGCAGCAGCAACAGCAGCAATCAAAACTGTAGCTAAACTGACAGCACAACGTGGGCGTGCCACATGCCGTCAGCGAAGGGGGCGTGGCAGCTGCCTGCTGTTATATGAAAATATTTGTGGGGTGTAAGTGTGTGTGTGTTTGCAAATGAAGCTCAGAAAGGTCAAAGAAGAGCAACAGTAGCAACAACAATAACAGCATACACTCAAAAAAAATATAGCATTGAATGCTAGACAAATAGCCCTAAAAAGTAATCAGTTTTTCTTGACTTTTTGAAGTAATTTCTATATTTCTAAAAATTGTGAAAAAATCAATAAAAAATATAAACAATAAACCCAGTTATATTTTCTTTTATTGAGAAATGCACGTGCACTGAAATTGAGGCAAAAAGTAACCTGGATGTTGCAAGCACACTTTCTGAATAATAAGGTGAGTTTGTCGCTTTCTTTTCTGAGTGCAACAAGACAAGAAAACAAAACACGACAGCAGCTAACAACCAACAACCAACTTACAACAAACAACAACATTTGAGCAGCAATTGAAAGCGTTGCAAATTGCAAATAAAGAAAACAAAACAAAAATTATTGGCAAATATTTTGCTCTGCGTGCAACACACATTTGTGCAACATCCATTTTGCTCTAAACGCAAAATACCAGCAAAATAAAGGTAAACCGTAAAAATATTCAATTCAAATGCAAACTTTTCATTTTTGTCAAATATTTCCGTCGTTTTATTTGCAGTTTATTTTTGCTGCCGCTGTTGTTGCTAACTGAAATGTCGAGCTTTGGTCAAAAAGCAGTTTAAGGGCTTAGGCAAGCGATTTAAATGCAACAAGCATCATGCAACAAATGCAGCTTAACCTGCTCCTTTTCATGCCCCTTGAAAAAGAGGGATGTAATCATAAATAGGCCATGCAAAATGTGAGGCTTATTGAAAAGCAGCTTAAACTGAATAGATACACTTTCAGCCTGAACAGGTCTATTTAATGTGGCTCTCAGCAACACATGTCGTTTGGCAGGATTTGGAAATTTTTGATTTTTGATTGCCAGAAAACAACTTTTGGAAAATGGACGAAAGTCTGTTTCAAATTTAAAATTGTATAACAACAATAATCAAATAGGAGAACTTAATGAATTCAAAAATGTACAAAGAATGATTGATATTTTTAGTCACAGATTTAAAAGTTGTTAGTTGAATATCCTGTGCTATATATATCTACTAAATATAATATTCTATATTTTCACTTATGTTTCGACCCAAAATTACGTTTTCAACTTTAAATGTAGAATTGATCTAGAGACCAAACTATATTTAAAACGCCCTGGCTTTTAAAAATCCGTTGAGTTTTGACGAAGTTATGGCATTTTGAAGGTTCGACCAATGCCCAAATGCCGATATGCCGATATGCCGATTTTCGGACTATAATTTTGACTTATGTTCCGATCCAAAATTACGTTTTCAACTTTAAATGTAGAACTGATCTAGAGGCCAAACTATGATTAAAACGCCCTTGCTTTTGAAAATCCGTTGAGTTTTGACGAAGTTATGGCATTTTGAAGGTTCGACCTATGCCCAAATGCCGATATGCCGATATGCCGATTTTCGGACTATAATTTTGACTTATGTTCCGATCCAAAATTACGTTTTCAACTTTAAATGTAGAACTGATCTAGAGGCCAAACTATGATTAAAACGCCCTTGCTTTTGAAAATCCGTTGAGTTTTGACGAAGTTATGGCATTTTGAAGGTTCGACCTAATCCCAGATGCCGATTTTCGGACTGGCTGCATACAAATTATGGTATAAAATATTTCGCTGTACTTATAAAGAATATGAAATGGTTTTCTGCAAAAATCCATTTTTTATACAGTTAACAAATCAGACTTAAGTTTTAAAGTATAAAAATGTATTTTTTTTAAGCTTGTTGGTTTTATGTTTGTTTGCCAACAATACAGTGTTGATTGGCTAATAGCAATCAGCAGTATTTTCACGTTTGTTTATTTTGGTTATGGGAAAATATTTCATTTCCATTGGGACAATTAATTGCCAAACAAATTTAATTTCCCTTGCAATTGTAATTAATGAATACAACATTTTATTTAATGCACATTTTAGCCTGATTAACACCCTGTTTTAAATGACTGCCGCATATTCCGCATACGCCCGGGTTAACCTCACTTGAAGCGTTAATGAAGAGGTCAACAGATAGATGTGGTAGAGGGGGTTGGGGGGGAGATATATATACAGACTTGACTAACGAATTTCCTGTAATTAATTAATCGTAAATTAGTATAAATATTCTTCTTTTAAGAAGTTTCAAAGGCCATTATTAATAATCCAATGTAAATATAAATATAACTGAAATGTACAATAAAATTTAAAACAATTTTTAAATTGCTTAGAATCTTAACATTTTTAATTTCCAGAACATAAACGGAAATACAATTATTAACATTAATGCACACACAAACAAAAAACCCATGTCCAAAATCAAAATTGACAATACCTAATTTTCAAGTTGTTTTATTTTTGTGTGTGCATTGAAAATATTAAAAAAAAAGATACAAATAAAAAACCCAAACGGAGATTCGCAATTTTAAATCAAAAGTTCTTACATTATATTCCTTAAATAGACCGTGTTAATCATTTCAAGGGTATTAATAAATGTTTTTTTAAAAATGTTAAACCAACTTTGCAATTAAGTGCAACAGCAACAGCAACAGCAACCACAACAACATCAACATCAACAGCAGCAGCAGCAGTTGCAACAGCAGCAGGGAGCAGAAATGAGTGCAACATGCAAATAATGCATTATGCAAACATTGAGATACATTTTACGAGCGACTGAGCACAAACAAGGTGCGGGGCAGGGGGTGTGGCATGAGGAGTTGGGGCAAAAAGGAAGGAAACAAAAGCGCCACGGCGTCAACCCCAGACAACTGTAAATATGTATATTAATTTGATGTGCAGAAGAGGGGCAGGGTTGTGGGTTGGAGGCGCTTCATCTGTCATCTCAATGGCAGTACGCCAATTTCACCTGTCGCATTCTTTTTTCTTGTTCGTATTTGTTGTTGCCTTACACAACAACCCCCAACCCCTCCCCTTTGTTTTTGTTATTGTTGCAGCTGTTTTTTCTTCATTCCAACAGCTGCCGTTTTTCTTGCTTTTGTTGTTATTTTCTCTCGTATCTGTTTATTTTGATATTTACAATATTTTCGAGAGATATTTTTTTCTTGTTGGTCTTTTTCCTCTTTCTGCTCGTTGATTTTATTCAAGTTGATTTTTATGGCGCGCTTCAGTTTTTTATTTTACTTGCGGCACTCGGCAAAAATGCAATAATAATTATGCGACAATTATGAAGGCAATTGTTCTTGGCTTACCAATTTAATATATATGTATATAAAAATGTGGCATGTGGCAAAGTGGCATGTGGCAAGTGGCAAGTGGCAAGTGGCAAGTGGCATGTGGCAGCGAAAAGGAAGCCATTTGTCTAGACAAGAAGCAGCCAAAGTCAAAAATAATATATGATAAATGATTTTCTTTTGATGTTCAATTTTAACTTCCAAATCTATTTATAACTTTTTAAGAGCAGCAGGCATTTGGTTAATGAAAATACTGTATAAATTGCATAAGTAAGCCGATTTCATTAAAAAAGCATATTTCGATAAAACTCAATTAAAACAAAAACTTGGCAAAGCTTACATCTTTTGATAATACAAAGTTCAACTTCCTCTTTTGAAACTCTAAAATGCTTGTAAAATAAATAACTTGTTTCGACTTGTTTTCTTTTGATTCTGTTTTTTAGGATAAAATAACATAAAGTTTCAACTAATCTCAAGTGTGTAATAAAGTTTATTTTTTTTTTTACTTTTGTGCATCCATTTTAAATCTTTTAATGTGAGTCTTTAAATCTTTATTCAAGTTTGTTTATCCGCCCTGCGAATCTCTTTTTTATCACTCGAACCATTTTAATTGCTCAAAGAACTACAAAATTGCTCAAGTCGTAAAACTGGCGAGTTGATAAAAAAAAGGAGAGAAAATTTCTTCTTTGGTTTGTCAGCCATTTATCCAGTTTGTTAGGGGCCCGTTCTACTTTGCTACTCGATGCGGGTTGTCTGCCACGCCCCCACGCCCCCACCTTCCCTAACGCCCCTCGCTGGGAGGACAATTGTTTGCATTTGGGCTAATTAAATTTGTCCCTTTCAATTAGGCTAAGGTATGTGTGTGTGTGGGTGTGTGTCGTTTGCAAAGCAACTTGAGGAAAATTTGAAAAAAAAAAAATGCATCAAATGGAAAATGGAAAACGGAAAACAGCAAATGAAATTTGAACGAAATGCAATTAAAAGCTGACAACAACGAAAAGCTTCGCAAAAAGCGCAAATTAAATGCAACAAATTGTTGCAAGTGCGCTGCTGCCCCTTGCTTGCTGCTGTTGGCTTCAATTAGCTAGCCGCAAAAGGGCAACAACAGCAACGACCAAATAACCGAACAATTGGACAACAGCTGCTGTTCACAAAATCAGCATTTGCCTCTTTAACGAAATGCCTGTTAAATATTTAACAATCCAACAACACACTGTACAAAATACGTGGCAAGTTGTTGTTGTTGTTGCTGTTGCTGTTGGGGTTGCTGCAAACCAAAATGCAAACGGTATTAGCCCTGGTCAGTATTGTATAACAGTTGGTATTTATTTTGCATCTGTAACATGTACATAACATGCACTGCGAGAAATTCAGCAAACTTTTAAATTACAGAACTGAAATTTAGGTAATTTTATGTGTCTCACAACCCTGAATAAAATAACAATAAAATTAAATTAATTATCTCAGAAGTTTTTGTTTTGTATGATTAAAATATCTTTGCAAGAATTCAAAGCAAATTTTGTTCTTTTATTATTATTGTTAATGTATTATTATAATATTTTATCAAAGTGCTAAATTAGTCATTTTTTCATCTAAGAATTTTATGCTCAAAATTATTACAAAACCGGGGCAAAAGTTTGCTGTGAGAAATTAAGCGAAATTTCCTATAAAAGAGAATAATTTTATTATGAAATATTTTCTTAATGCCTTGGGATGTTTTTAATAAAAATATGAATCATCTTTTATCTAAGCCATCTCTGCAAATATTCACTGTTCGAAATTAAGCGAAATTGCAAAATATAAATTTAAATATTGCTATTTAAGGCATTTAAATTAAGGCCCAAAGGTGTATTGAGGTATCTCACAACTCTCAATAAAATATTATTCATCTTTTTCTAGGAAGTTTAAGTTTGGAATGCTTAAGAAATCTTTGTGGTTATCACATATTTAATATGCACAACTGTGTTTGAGCCCAACCCATAAAAAAACATAGGCAAACAATGTGAAAACGGGAAATATGAGCAAAGAAAAAATGAATATTTAAAAATTTAAATAATTTACATTTCATTTATTTCTTTCCCTTGCCTAGAACGCTAAGTTGACCGCTAATAAAAAAATGTCTCATGTTTCAAAATATTTCACAATTTCATATTTCATAAATTACTCACTTTTCTTAGCCTAATAATAAAGAAAAATTTTACTCAGGAATGCAATAAAAAATTGGATAAAGTTTGCCGGAATTGAAATAAACCAAGTTAAAATGAGAAATTCTATTCCGAATTGAATAGATCGGCTTTTAATGCCGATTAAATATATATATACTTTATGGAGATGCTTTCTTCTGTCTGTGAAATACCTTTAACTATTTTATTATTTCCTTTCCATTTTTAATGTGTTCAGATCATAAAAATATGTCTCACATTTCAAAATATTTCACAATTTTTATGACCAAAAATAGCATATTTAATAAATTTAATTTTCAGATATTTGATACATTTTTTGCTCGTTGTACATAAATAAACCAGAATGCAAATTCAAATTTGATTGAAATTGAAACCTTATCAAAAAGAAAGTATTTTAAAGCCAAATCCAAAAATCGATTATAAAAAAGTACAAAAAAAATACAAAAATGATAAAAAAAAATCGGAGCTCATAATTTATATTACTTTATAAAAAAAAAAAAAGAATTTCTTAAAAATTTCTTTGGATCAATAAAATTATTAATATTTCTAAGGAGGCATTCAAATCTATCAATTTTTATTAATTCGTTTATATATTGTATTTACTTTATTTATTTTAATAAATTGGCATATATTATTTTATTTATTTATTATTTCCTTTTCCATTTTGTAATGTGTTCAGATTTCAAAATATTTAACAAATTTAAATTAATTCAACGAAATTTGAGAAATTTTTTGCTCCGCTTAAATTAATACACAATAAGACAGAGACAACGAAAATCAACAAATTTGTTTGAATCAAATACAACTGAAGAAAAATAATTTTTTTAAATTTCTATTCTAATCTATTTATTTTATTTAATGTATTTATATTTATTATAATATATTCCTTACATTGCCATAATTTATTGTATTTATATGAAATATTTTTCTATTATATTTATTTTATTTTCTAGAACAGTGCCATGGAACTATCGCCTTCGCTTTTGCACAGTGTAAATATTTAATGTCTGTTTGTCAGCCTCTCTGTTTGTCTATCTGTCTGTTTGACTATCTGTCTGTTTGACTATCTGTGGGTTAGTTTGTTTATCTGTTTGCGTATCAATCTAACTACTTGACCAGTCAGCCATAAACCCATCCAATTTGTGGCCTATTTTATGGCACACATTTTCTGTCTCTGTTTCTGTTTCAATTTCTGAGTTTCGATTGTGAATGCAAATGTTCAACTTTAATCAGCTGGGCGTATTTTTCCAACAATAACTAATGACATCATCATCATCATCATCATAATGAACATCATTATCATTATCAATATCATTATCATCATAGCTACAGCTGTTGCTAATGGGCGCAATGCCAAACAGAGATACACTTACCTCATTATCAATGTTGCCGCGTGCCAATGCCACATTTCTTATCAGTGGCACATTTCGATTCCGACTGCTGTCTCGCAACGCTTGCAACTCCTTCTGATGCTGCTGCTTCATCAAGTGATGCTCGTGCTCAATTTTATTCCACTGCTCGTTGGAGAAACCATTGTTGGACGACGCATCCAGCGGTTCCTTCTGCTGCTGATGCTGCTCCTCCTGAATTTTGGGTCTCTCGGTTGTGGTTTGTTTCACCTTCTCCTTGTTGCCTTTGAAGAACCAATCGAAGATGTTTCGCTTGGCGGCTGCCTTTGTGTGTCCCGCCGAGATGCTGGGATGCCGATTGGATGCCCTCTTGTGGCTGCCCACCTGCTCCACATCTGACTCGTCATAGTCCTCCTCATTGGAACTGATCTGAGGCAACTTTTGGCTGAAGAACGAGTAGCGTGGCATTTGCTTGGCCAACTCGGCGGCGGCTCGCAGACTTTCCTCATTCTCAGCGGCATCATCGTAGGCCTCCTCGTCATCCTCATCCTCGTCATCCTCATCTTCATCCACCTCATCGTCAATATCATCCTGATCCTCGTCGCTATCAATCAGCTGCTGTTGCCAGTTGGGTGCACGTGTAGCATGTTGTGGTTGCATCCAAGCAGCCGGATAAATGCCATCGCGATCAAAATAACGTGTGGAAATATTGGGACTTTTATTATTAATATTGTTATTATTATTGTTAGTGAGCAGATTGGGTGCATCTGTGGTGATCGAATTGGGTGATGAAGTTGTTGATATCTGGCCGGGAAAGACGCGCTGCTCCCAGGCAACATGATGACGATTGTGATGCCGCAAGTGATGTTGCTGCCCCGGCCCAGTGCTCAGCAGCTGCAACTGCTCCAATTCCATGTGGAAAGGAGCTGGCTGTTGTTTGAGAGTTGCCACCGGTGGCTGCCTGTTGCTCAGCTCCTCGCGCAAATGCTGCTCGTGCCTCAAATGATGCTGATGATGTTGATGATGATGAAGTTGGTTTTGCTCCAACTCGAAGCCCAAACCATCCAATTGCTGCAAACGTTGCTGCTGATTACGCCGGGTGATGCGAATCGGAGTCGGAGTTGGAGTCGGGCTCATTGTTGTTGCATTGTGCGAATGACGATGTGGATGCTCCTCGGCCGAGAAACTGAGATCGGCGAGGAGGAGCAGCAGCAACAGCATCAGCGGAAAGATGCCCTTGGTATGGCTGCAGCTGCTCTGCCGGAGGGCAGCCATCTCTAGAAGTATCTGCAACTCTTGCTCGGAATGTATCTATTTATCTCAATCTGTAGATTTCCACTTTTTGCTTTGTTTTTAATTATTATTATTTCTTCTTTATTTGTACGTATCTCTCGAAGTATCTGCAACTCTATCCCGAAATGTATCTATGTATCTCTATCCACTCTTTGCGTTGTTCGTCTTTTTTATTATAATTTATTTATTATTATCTTTTCTCTAAGTAACTGCAATTCCAGCTGGATATTTAACTATGCATCCGTATCTTTTTCTCTAAGTATCTGCAGCTCTATTTGTATCTTTATTTTTTTAAATTATTATTAATTTATTTTTTTATTATTTGTAATTATTGCTTTTTTATTACTTGGTTTCCTTGTTGCAGCACATTTTTTTTTTATTTCTTGTTTCTTTGTTGTTGCACGTTCTGCAGCCTGTCACTTATAAATGGCATTTGCCTTATGTTGAATGCACTTTATTTGTGGCCATAAATCACACTGGAAATGCCTCAATTGCGTTTTAGCCACTTGGAAATTAATTGCTTTAAATGCGTTTTTTTCTTTTTGTCAAAATTTTTGGCATTCATTCAACACTTTTACTTTTTCACAATGAATTTCACAATATTTTTTTTTTTTTAATATTTTGTTAATGAATATTTATTTTGTTGTTGTTTTTCTTCACTTTAAAACACATGAAAAATTGTTGTTTGATTTTTATGACAAGCTGCGCACGACTTTTTGGCGCGTTAATTTTTCAGACAAATTTGCCTGCCAAAAATATAAATTTTAATGACAATTTTTCGCTTTGGTTGACAGAATTATTTCGGCAACACTTTTTATTTTTAGTGCATTAAATATTTCTTATGGATTTCTTTTCACGATGTTTTTTATGTTGTTAAAAACTTGAACAATACACTTTGTGGAAAATTGGAAAATTGCTGCATTATCCGTACATACGACGGCACGGGGCGACTTACAGATAACAACTGAATCTGACGGCCAGCAAATGAATCTGAAACTGATGCGCCGCAATGTTGAGAGCATAAGCACGACTACACTGAGCGAACCAAATGGGGCGGAACTAGTACTAAAAATATGCAACTTGAGTGCACTAAAACAAAAGACAAGTCAAGTTTAGCAAACAAATTAATTTAAGTATTATATTTAAATAGATAATTTGTAGTTTTATTTTTAAATAGTTTAATTTGCTGCATTGCAACATGAGAGCGCAACATGTCTAGGCAACATGCAGCGCAAGAGTGCTCTCGCGGAGAGAGCGACGCAGCAACATTTGTTGTGTTGCTAGTCGTTACAAGGAGCGAACTTGTTGGCTAACGAACATGTTGTAACGGCGCAAGCAAAGCCGGCTTTTCATCAGCTGCACGCACTTTTTTTTGCAGCTGGTTCTAGTTCGAACATGTTTGTGTGTGTGTGTGCGTGTGATTAATGTTGCTGGCACGTCTGCAACTTCTCTGGCGCCCACGTGTTAAGCAACAACAGCAACAGAATCTTCAACAAACGCCAACGACAACAAAAGAAAAAAAAAACAGCTCAAAATCAACAGCAACAAAAAACGGTTCCTTTTCCAATGCCCTGTCAATGAGTTTGTACACTGAGCAAAAATACATTACTTATTTCTATATAATAATGGAAATTATTTCTAAAAGGCAGAAAAAATCGC
The DNA here is from genome assembly GCA_035042185.1 of Drosophila kambysellisi. Taxonomy (NCBI): domain Eukaryota; kingdom Metazoa; phylum Arthropoda; class Insecta; order Diptera; family Drosophilidae; genus Drosophila; species Drosophila kambysellisi. Next base: position 103,874 of record JAWNLS010000417.1, read on the forward strand.
AATATTATTTGTGATTTTTGTTTCTCTTTAGAGCAATTTTCTCAAATTTATTGCAAATTTTATTATTTTATTTTTTTGAGTGTACCTTGTTGATGGGGCTGCCACCACTTGATGATGCTGCCACCGCGGATGTGGGCAGCAACTTAAATTACATAATCAAATTGTGGCAGTTGTGCTCAACTCAACAACTCAACAACTCAAGAACAAGAACTAACCACAGACAATAAATGATTCTATTTCTATTTTGTTTTGGTTCTCTTCGGGGTGTGATTTCAGTGGAAATAACTTGAGAGTAAATATATTTATATATATAGAAATATATATTTACTATATAGTATATACTAGATCAAGCGACCAGCTCAACAACATTTTCCAACTAATTGCCATTAAGCGGCGGTGGCTGCTGTGGCAATGAGTCAGAGTATTTCTTTTTTATGGAGGGGTGGGGCATGCCTCACAGGAAGTGCAGCATGCATCTTAGCAAGTCCATAAAAAAAAAACGAACCCATGAGTAAGTAGGCATGAGTAAGTAAGTTAACATGATCAATGATAAAAGGGTTGTTAGAACACAGCAGCAAGCATAATAATAATAAAAAAAAAAACCAAACAAGGCAGTCAAATGGAGTTTTAAAAAGATTTTATGACGCAACAAGACGAAGAAGAAGAAGAGGAACAATGCGAAGAAAATTGATTTTCCTGCGAAGCGTGCAAATAGGATTTGTCAGGCGATCAAATTTTTCTTACTAATCTCGCCTAGGTAGATATTATAATGAGACATGATGTGGGATATGGATGTCCTCACAGCATACATACAAATATATATGTATGTATATTTCTTTATATATACACTCAAGAAAATTTCGAACTGAATTCTGAATTCATTCATTTGAGAAAACAGCATTTTTAAAAATCCTAAATTTACAATTCCTAATTTTTGGTATTTTTATTTTCAAGTAATATTTTCTATTATTATTTTCTATTATTAAGAAATGCATTTTTAAAACGCAGAGTTGCCAAATAATTTTAAGAAAACACTTTTTGAACAAAAAACTGAGTTAGCCTTGGCGCAAGTTGCGTAACATATTTATAAGAATTCAAGGTTACTTGTTTTTCCGAGTGTATGTATATTTCTTAATGCTGCAACCTTTGTTCTTCGGCTCTTTAGCTGTGTAGTTTTCCCCTTCGCATGTGTGTTGAACGCTGTTTGCCAGTTGTAAGCTCAAAGGCAAACAAGTTACATTTAAAAGCGAGTCTCGCAGATACCAGATAAAAATGGTGGAAGGGGGTAGCAGAGTGTGTGTGTATGGTGTGTGTGTGTGTATGGTGTGTGTTTTTTTTTTGTGTGTGTAGAACAAGCTATAAAGCTATGCGCTTGGACCATAAAACGTGTATTATGTGTTAAATTTAACGCTTAATTTGAGACGCTGCATGACTTAAATGAGACAACAAATGAAACCAAATGGAAGCCAACAAACACAACACGAAATTGCCTGCGATGAATATGAAATTAAATATGTTCCGTTATAGTTAGAGTGAAACGTGTTTACAACTGTTAAATAAGCCATTCAAATAATAAAATAAAATTCTGTAAATTGCCCAATCTTTTTATTTTAATGAGTACATCAAATAAATAATTCTCAGTAATGCAATAAAACTCTTATGTTTCTACAAATTTCTTAAGATTCTTTTCCTTTTAGTTTGTACACTAAATTGTTATTACAATAATTGTTTCTCAAGAAAAAAACTACTTCAAAATAATCAAAGAAATCACAAGAATCGAATTAAGTAGTTTGATCAACCCAAAATCTTTATTTTTTTTTTAATTTTTTTTATCAGTTTATTATTTTTAATCGCATAATGTTCAAATTCAGCAAATTCACTTTGAGTACTTTTCATTCATAAAAAAATTGCGAATATTTCTTTGTTTAACTGCTAACAATATTTTTGATGATATTTAGTTAGAAAGAAAAATATTACTTTGTAATCTAAGGTGCTACTAAGGTTTATTTTTGACATTTACAAAGACTTGATCTAGATTTAAGTGATCTTCAAAATTAAATGAAATTAATAATGAAATAAACTAGAAAGTTGTTGTAGGTAGAACAGAAATTCACTGAACATATTCTCGAAAAGGTACAAATGATATTTTGTTAAGAAAATAATGCGCAAAGTATAAATTAAATTAATCTGTTTACGTAATGCATAATTTAACTTCTGATAAAAAAAAAATCAAACAAAAATCAAAATCAAATCCTATCTTGGACAAAATTATCATACACAAGTTGGCAAACGCAGTTTGCCTAGTTTGAATTGTATTCACTTAACTTTCTACACAATGACTGTCAAAATGTTAATTTTAATTATTGTTATAAATTTCAATAAATTAAATTTTTGTGAGCCCACATTGAATTGAATTTATCTATTTGATATAGGCTACAAAAATTTAAGTAGAGATCATAACTTTTAGCTATTTTTAAACTTTCCATTTTTTTTTTATATATTTAATGCATATTTTAATTCAATTTTTGAAGCCACTATTAACCCATAATTGCAGTGTTACTACACAATTTAATTATGCACTTTGGTGAGCCAAAACAGAAATTGTCAATAGCCTGGGTGCATTGACCTCATTTTCCACATTTTCTCATTTTCTGCGCCACAATTTGTGGATAGAAAATGCAAATTAACAGCTGCAAAGTGTCATCAACTATTCAAATGGGTCAAAACGACAGCCACTTTATATATATATATGTATATATATTTATATATATATATATATGTAAGTGTGGGCCAACTAATTTGCAACGTTTACAAGCACTTTAACATCTCTCGGCCAAATATTGCAGTTGGTGTGCCGCAAGCCCATTCCCTCCCCTCCCGCTGTTTGCCTCTCGTCACGACAACTTGTGGAAAGACTTTGCGGCAATTAAATAATCATAGCGCAATTTACGCTGCACTTGACAAACCAAAAATCTCATCAGCAATGTGGCAAAATACTAAAGTGTAGAACAGGGTGATGGGATGTGGAGAGTAGCCACTTCCACATCCACCCACACACCCACAAACCCACACACAACCTGCCTAACTCCACGCCCCCCCCTTGAGAGGCATCCATGTAATGAAATCATTGCCTGGGCTCGATTGGGCGTTAAAAATAATCAACGTGCTAATTAAGTTGACCAAACTTCTCAAACAAGCTGACTTTGCCACTGGGTGGCAGAGGCTGAGATGGTAATAGAGAGAGAGGGTGATAGAGAGGGTGAACTAGAGCTAGAGAGAGAGAGCGCTATGTAATAAAAAGAAAACGAAACTTTTCAACAACTTTTTCATGTTTTTAAACTATGCAAAAAGTTCCAAACCTCATTTCAGCACAAAAAAAAAACATTAAATACACACACCCACACTCACACACACCCACACACACACACTCACTCACACACACACAGCGAACAAATGGCCACATTTGTTAATTGCTTTAATGAGTTGACTGAAATATCAGCAACTAGGTAAATAAATATTTGAGCCATCATTTAAAACACAGCAATTTGAAAACAAAACAAAATGTATAAAAACCAAGAGCAGAGCAATTTTAATTCATCTAAAAGTTTCATGAACGACTGCGAGATGCCCTGTAAATATTTACAAAAAAAATAATTAGGAGAAAATATGTCAAGAAATGAAGAGCAGTTGTGAAATGATATGAAAGATAGCAAACTATAAACTTTTATGTCATGTTAAATAATTGTTAAATTTGCTTCGTGTTTATGCATTTTTATTTACAAAATTTATTTATATTTATATATATTTTATATTTTATAAATATAGTCAAAGATTATACAAAAAATATTCAGTTGCTGTCTAAATAATATTAGCGATTTTTATACAAATAAATATATTATATATTATAATAGTTCATTTGAAATATTTAAGTTTTTTTTAATGAAAATATTACAATAATATCTTGTTCTCTTATAACAAATAATTCTATAAAAATATGACTCATTTTATTGTGAGCAAATGGGACGCAAACACTGCATTGCTGAAAATTAAATTCTGGAGAACAACAAATATTTAATAATAATATTTACCTAACTTCAGTATTTCTTGTTTGTATTAAAAAAAAAATTATAAATTTGGAATTGTATTTAATGTATTTTTTTAACAATTTCCAAAATATATGTGTGCATATATGTACGTATTATTTTAAGTTCAAATATCAGATATCACTTATTATCAGCGAATTAAACTGGAACCGCAACCGAATTCGCTAACTGAAATTAAGCGATTAAAATTCTGAAACAGAATTGATTATCGATTAACGGTTTTATATATAATTTTATACTTTAGCAATTAAAGTGAATTTTAAATGCTTACATCAGATTAGGAATCTACACGAAATTAAATATTAATGTTTAATTGTGAGTTTAGCGTTTAAGTCGACACATGTTTAACGTAGCTGCAAAGTCAACTCTGACAGTTGGACAAATGAGCCGATAGATAGCCCAAAAAGCAGACATTAATTAGCATTTTTAATTGACTGTGCAAAACTTTGCCAACAGATACGAATCAATCAAAACAAATTGGCTGCCAAACCACAAAACAAACTTGAACTGAAAACAATGAGAAGGCGTTGCCAAAAAGACAACAAGGCGGTAAACAAGTTAAGATAGGTCAGAGTTGATGAATGCCATTATTTTTCGCTTTTTTATGGTTTTACTTTGATTTTCTTTTTGCTATGATTTCCATTTTCCATTGTGTATCCATAGATATATATCGATAAACAAAAATAAGAAGCCCAACAAATAATAATAACAGCATTCCTTAAATAAAATTCGACTAATAATTTTAATGCCATCATAAATAATGCAAAATATTTACATATCTTTCACAAACTGTGTGACTTTTAGCCTATTTAAAGTGAAGGTAACATCTTTCCAGGATAACATTAAATGTGACAGCAAAGTGAGAACAGAATTTCAGAGCTGTTGTTCTTCAACATGCGCTTAAAAGGAAGTCTGAAAAATGTATTTCTTTCTATTTTCTTTTTGTTTTTGTTTTTGTTTATTTTTTTTTTTTTGATGTTGTTGTTGTACCTGGCACACTTTGTAGCCACTTTTATGACAAATAGGAGCGACAGTTAACATCACACAGCTATGTTGCTGCACAATGTTGCCACACTCTGTGCCACTGACACGCCCTCAATTCTGACCAACTCTGGCGGAGGAGCAGCTGAAGAAGCAACCAACAATCTAACAATGCCAAAAGGACTGGCCGGAGAAAAATGCTTCTTGCTTGTCTACAAAACCCACTCCACACTCCACATACACTTAAAAAAAAAAGCACTTTGAATTTTAGAAAATCGTCCTGAAACAAAGCTGGTTTTTCTGGTTTTTAGAAGTAATTTCTAAATATAAGAAAACAATTTTTTTTTTTTAATATTTTCTTAAATTCAGAAACAAGTAACCAAGGAAATAAACAGTAATATTTACTTGGCTTGGCTTGGAAAATATAATAATAATTTATAAAATATAATAAATTTAAAAAATGCATTTCAAAATTTTAAAAAGTTCCTATTTTTTTAAAACATGCTTTCTGAATAATAAGTTGATTTACGCTTGGCGAATTTCTAAAGTGCAGTCAGATTTTTATTCTCTAAGTGTATAACATAGATGGCTATCCTTAGATGTAGTAGTAGTAGTGGTAGTCCTTTGCCACAGAGCCTCGTTAAAATCTGAAAAATATGTCTGTGCTTCCATTATACGCGTCTCGCTATCTGTCGGGTTACAATTTCCTTGTTTAGGAGCCATCCTTGCTGACTTTGCCTTTGCCTTGTTAACAGCACTGCTTCCGCAGCACCTTCTGCCTGCCCCTCCTCCATCCTCCAGCCACCCCCTGGGACACTAAAGTTTAACGCGTTTCTTCCCATGTCTTGCCACAGTCCTTGCCCCAACTACCAGTTGTGTTTTATGCTTTTGTGTTTTGTGTTGTTTTTTTTTTTCTTTTTTGTCCGCTTTTGTCTGTCTTGTAGTAGTAAAGAACGCATCGCTTTGTGTCGACTAAAATGCTTTTTTAAAGATGCATTTTACGGCTCCCTGTTTGCCTCATGTGGCAAACAGCAACAGCACTATACACTCTATATCGACAATGCGACCCATTGATGCAAATGCGCCAAGACGGAAGTGCTGGGCGTGTTGGGCCAAACTGGCAAACAGGTTGCAACTGTGCAGAGTTTAGGGGCCAACACTCATCTTGTTAAACACACACAAGCACACACACACTGAGTCACACACACACACACTTACTCCAAAGTCATGGGAAAGTTTTTGGCCAAAGTGTTTGCAAGTGCATTCACTTGACTTGACTCCTAACTGAAATTCAATTTGCCTACTTAGCCAACAGGTCCAAAGAAGAAATAGTCTAGATTAAAAACTAACAGTAAATTAGTTTACAGTAACTAAAACTTAAGTAAACTTAAAATACAATTAACACACTAAGTTCGAGAACTTAAGTTGCTTAGTAGAGTTAAGTTACTAGATTGAATTTTATAAAGCAGAAGTTGTCTGGATATAAGATTAACTTTAAATTAAGAATTGGAAAAAAGAAAGAAGATATTTTTTTTTAATATAAGCAAAACAAATTTATGTTGTTAATTGAATCGAGCTGCTAAGTAGTGCTTAGTTAGTAGATTTTATTTTAAAAAAAAATAAGCCTATCTTTTAGCTACTTCGAAAAAGGAATAATCAAAATTCAAGAATAACTTCAATTTGATATAAAAAGTAACTAAAAAAAAATCGTTATAATTATATTAAATAGTATTTTTATTCTTATGATCTGTTATGTGTTTTATTATAACTAGCATAGAAATATATATTTAATTATGGAGTTGACAATATAAAAATTGATATAAGCAAATCTTCAAGATTAACGGAGCTTCAACTCAGCAAAGGTGCTTAAAATTCAACTTAAGTAAACCCAAAACAATTTCATATCTACCTGTTTTTCCATTTCCATTTCCATTTCAAAATTGAATTGAATTATTGAAATCTAAATTTAATTATAGATACAAATTGATAAGAACATTTCATCAAAGCAGTGCGGGCTCGTTAATGAGGTGTTTCCTCCACAAACTTCAAGTTGAGTAAACCCAAAAAAAAAAAAGAACTTCTTCGATGCTGTCAAGTTGTGTCTTAAAGTAAGCGACTTACAATTTTAAATTGGATAAAATGATTTCGACATGGGCTGTGCCGATGTGATGTGCCCAATGCCCGGTGAAACACGTTTGACTATTAAAAGTCAACACGGACATTTAGAAAGTTGGCCCAGAAGGGACAACAAATCCCAAAGAATCCGCCCACGAGTCGCCAGTCAGTCAGTCAGTCCAAAGTTTAGTTTTGCCTTTGTCAATTTTGATGGTATTAAGCCTAAAACTTGTAAACTCAAAATGTGTAGCCTTAAAAGTGAATGCCAAGGCAACTGCTGCAGCTAAGCGAGGTGAGGCGAGGCGTGGCACAGCCACACTTTGTTGCCATGCCACATCAAAGTGGCAGCCAGCAGTCAGCAATTGGCAGTCACGTAGGTGGCAGCAAATAACTGCCAGCAGTAAAATGCAAAGGCAGCCAAACTCTTAAGGAAACATTGGCAAATAAAAGACGTAAAGAGTGTGGGTGTGGAAGGGGGAAAGCGAGGAAGGGGGACGGACACATAGCTGGACAGATCAGAGATTGCTACTACGGGCAACAACAATCCTCACACTCAAAAAAAAAAAAACAAACCCCGGAAATTAAGAAAATCCTATTTATGTGAAAATCGCCATGAAAATTAGAAAGTTAATTATTTTTAAATATAAAATATTTATCTGAAAATTTGAAAGAATTGACTGAAATTAAAATTGGAAATCACTCTAAAAATTATAATGTTTTTTGCAATAAATAAATATAAGAAATATTTTTTCTAAAATTGTTGTATGCTTGTCAAAATCTGTCAATTCTAAAATATAGTGCGTTTTTCTTTATTTCAGATATATATATTTTATTATTAGAAATTACATTTCTTAAAAAAAAATATACAAGCCCTCAAATGTAAACAATAAACAAAAATCAATCTAAAATCCAAAAACAAGTAATAAATTTTTGGGAACCCGCTTTTGTATTAGATTTAGCTAACTTAAGTTTTTTCAAATTAAATTTATTTTAATTTATACAATAGTTTAATTATTTGTTTATGTGAATTCGTATAACACTTATGTTTATTAATTAATAATATAAAAAACAAAAGTTCGAATGTTAAAGTTGCTCAGAAACAAGTAATAAAATACGAAACGCCATAAAATGGTAAGTTTTTTAAATAAAATTAAATGCATTTATAAACTTTAATGTTTGTGTATATGTAAATGTATATGTAATAAAAATAGGAACATAAAAATTCTTCATTATAAAAACAATGAAAAACACACTGAAAATAAAAAAAATTTGTGTATAATTTTACAAAAAACCAACTTGACATTAAGTAAAGATAAAAACTAAGTTTAATAAATATAATAAGGTAAGTAATACTTGACGCCAAAAGCAAGTAGAGTTTATAAAATTCAGTGAGATTTTTTTCTGAGTGTAGGCAGAGCAGGGAGCCTTATGCTTTTAAAGGAATATTAAAACACTCGCTCAAAACTGAACCCCTGCGTCCCACCTGGACAACCACTGCTGAATGGGCTCACTCACGTAGCTCAAGGTCAGAAAATAATACACCAACACACACACACCCACACACACACCCATACACCCACACACACACACTCAACTAAGTGAACTACTCTGGCAGAAGCGAATCGGAATTCAAAATTGGAATCCCAAAGCAACTCTCCATTTATATCTGAACTGTTTGTCTGCCTGACTTGATGTGTGTGTAAATATATATATGAGTGTGTGTGTCTTTGTGTGTGTGTATGTGTGTGTACATGCAAATAAATATACAATTTTTATGAATGAACACGTATGATGAAAGAGCAATGTGCCATCCGAGACCGACCGACCACAATACTACAATGGGCATAAAATATTGAAAAGCAGAAATTAAAAAAAAAATCTACAGATTCAACAATTGAATTGACAAACAAAAGAATTTAAGCAAAGATCAAAGAATAGTATGGAAAATATGTATAAATTTATTTCAGACTTGGGCAATGGCATTTAAAAAGTTTTATTTATGTTGCTTAAATGATTTATAGAAATTTGGGGAAATGATTTGCTAAGCACTTCAAAAGCAAACATATTTTGAATGCTGTCTCTCTCATTCTCTCTCTCTCTCTCTCTTTCTCTGTATATATATATATATTTATTTATTTATATATCTCAGTGTACTACTTTATCTTTATCTCTCATTTTGGTCTCTTTCTCTCTTTTTGTCTTTAAATATCCAATGATTTAATTAACAAATCAATAAATTTTAATCTTTTTCACATATTTAAATTTTAAGCCAAAATGATCGCATTCTTACCACTGTAATCTGTAGCTGCTACCTGCTGCTGTTGCCAACATTGTTGTTGTTTGTTCTTGTTGTTATTCTTGTTGTTGTTGTTGTTGTTGTTGTTGGCCATGGACTGACATGGTTGCGTTTAAGCGTTGCAAAAACACAAAAAATCAGTTAAAGGCATTTCGAATGGCTCCTGCGACATAGTTGCCCATGTTCTATGTGGTTCCATCTATATCTCTCTCTCTCTTACTCTCTCTCTCTCTCTTTCACTCTCTCTGTCGTGTTGATGTTGTTTTCATTTTTATCAACATTACGAAGTTGGAACTGCGTTGCATTTGCATGTGAAACAAGCAGATAAATTCAGACATGCAAACGCCATAAATTTCTACGAGCTGCAGCAACCGAGGCAGCAACGGCAACAGAGGCATCAGCTGAGCACCGAAATGTGGCAACAACAACTGCCACAATAACAGTCGTGGCAGCAGCAGCAGCAGGGGCATCGTCTAGAATCGAAAATTGCAAATATTTTTGCATGATATTTGCATGCGAATCGCGGAGCTCGTTTTGTGGGGCAACGTGGGGTGGGAGGGGTAAGTTGGTGGAGCAGGATGAGTGGTAGTCAGAGGGGTAAGTGTGGAGGGACGGACTTGTGTCATACCCACCTATACCTATACACAATGTGATACTGCTACATCAACTGATACATATTTGTGTTTGTATGCATGTATGTATATAGAACAAGCATTATGCAGAGGACCACCCACCAACTCCCCAGCCACCCAATGCACCACCCAACCACCAACACACACACAATCACACAAACTTTTGGAGTTGTGGTGCATCTCCTGGCTGGCATTTCACTTAAACTTTAAATCTCCATCAAACAGAAGTTGGCTAAGAAGCAGCATTTTTTAATGCTGCTGCTAATTGGATACCGTGTAAAACTGAGTCCAACAATGGGGTATATATATTGAGTGAATCCTAAAACTTATTATTTATTTTACAAATCTACAAAATAAACCTAAGCATATAAATTATTTTTAGCTAAATAACAATTGTGCATTTCAATTAAAGTTACAAGTTAAATGACATCAAGCTAATAAAACAAATCTTAAAAAGTATCTAAAAAATAAAGTTACAAATTCAACAAAATAAAAAAAAAATCCAAAAATATAGTTAAATTTAAATTTAAAATTAAGAAATTAAATTGTATATATACTAAGGTAGGGCTTGCAAAAAAAAACAAAATAAAAATCCAAACTTAGCAAATATTTTTAAGTATAAAGAAAGTTAAAAATTAAGATGAGAAAGAGAAAAAGATATACTCAAAATAATAGATTTACCCGTAATAAAAATATTAATAATATTTATGAGTATAAAATGCATAGAATTATTAAATTAATAAAATGAATAATAATATATGATCTATGATATAATTGACTTACATCAAAAGATAAGCAGATCAGTTAGTTGTTTTATATGTACAACATATATCTATCTCTCTATTTCTCTCTCTCACTCTCTCTCTCTCTCTCTCACTCTCTCTGATTCTCTAGACTTAAAACGTTATTAAACAATATTTAGATATTAAAATAAATAGGACCACATAAAACCTTGTTGATCGGGCTATTTTTAATTATTTATAATTAAATATTAAAAACAATTTTATTGATTCCCTGGCCTGCATGTTAACTATATTATATTACGGGTACATCAATATATTATTTACTGATTATTACTACATAAATTACTCTTAAGCTCTGACGCCAGATGACTCCAATACGAGTCTGTTAATATATATCACCCTTTAGCTATATGAATAACGCTTTAAATCTATTCCAAAGCCGATTCATTTTGAATGCCAAGTTGAGGTTCACAGTTAGAGCGGAAGGTTGTTGCTGTTGTTGTTGTTGTTGTTGTTGTTGTTGTGAGTGGCATCTGAATCATGTGGCATGTGTGGCAACTGTGTGCTGCCGCCTGTGAGAGGCCGATGATGCCGGTGATTAGACGACAGACACGTTTTGAGTTTTGAGTTAGCATTTTGCGTTTTGGGCCCGCCAACGTTGACAGGCAGGCGGCGACTGACAGGCGGAAAACAGGCAACTTGCAACTTGCAGCTTGCAACAGGCAGTGCATGCAACGAACAACTGGCAGCTGATTTATGAGCACCTTCCGAGTCCAGTTATTAGAAATGGTGCATCGAATATTCAGTTTGCAGTTTGCAATTTGCTGTTTGCAATTTGCTGCTTGCCGTTTGCAGTTGCATAAATCAAATTCAAACAGATTTCTTGAGGCCGAGCTGCAGCAGTGGCAGCACCACTTGCACCACCAGCAGCACTGGCACTTACAATGTCAACATCTGCTTGGCAAATGGAGCAGTCAAGTGATTAGCAGATGAAGACATCAGTTACCCAGACGGCCAAACAACTCTCTGATTGAATTGGCCAATTGGCCAAGCAGTTGTTGACTGCTTTCCCAGAAGACGCTTTCATTTTGGGCCAATCATCAGTCTGCAAATGAGAATCAGTCAGCAATTGCACTTCGTTGTCTGACACTCTTTGACAAATATCGCCTTAAATTGGCAAATAGTAAATTAATTATAATTTCTGTCAACCTTTTTGAAATGATACAGAATTAGCACAATTATTTTAAGCATTTGTTTATTAACTGCAATTGTTTAGTGCTAAGAAAAATCAACCATTTTATCTATATTTATATTCCGATATAATTTCATCCGCAAGCTTAATGTATAATTAATTAGTAATGATTCATTCATCTGTAAAAATAAAATATTAATCTACCACTTTATGTACATTTACATCCGCATTTAGTCGTATCTACTAGTTAAATGTATAATTTATATATACAAATTATTTATTGAAAATAAATCAAATTAATTTATTTATTTATGTAATTTTTTAATTAAAAAAATCTGTCATTGTATCTTTATTTATAATATTTTTATCTACTAGATGAGTGTATAATTCATACATAAGAACGATTTATATATCCTTAAAAAAAAAGATAATTTTAACTATATTTTTACCACAATTTATATTCATCGACCAATTGACTGCATAATACATAATTAATAACGATTTATATATCCTTAAAAAAAAAATATCTCGATAAAATGTAATCAATTCGTACATAAACCCTATAAATACCCGTATAAAAAAATACAATTCATTTATATTGATATATTCATTGTTGAATATATAATTCATACATAAAAGTAATTTATACATAATTAACAAATTTAACATTTTAATATTTACATTCCGCTTTTTTTAAACTACTAATTGAATGTTTAATTCATACATAAAATCGATTTATGTATCCTTAAGCAAAAACCGAATATTTTTACAAAATGGTTTTATTTCTTTACTGTCAATAACAGTCAGTAAAATAAATACAATTTAATATAAAATTAAAAATAAGTAAATATTTATAGAATTTTTAAGATTTCTGATGATTTTCATATTACATTTTAACCTCGATTTAGCTTCAACTGCTAGTTGAATTCATTTAAATTCAAGGGAATCGCTGACTTATGGATATCTGATAACAGTACAACCTAGCTATAATGCACATCTACAGTGCATTGGCAAAAGAAAAACGAATAGAATTACAGTTAGGGAAATGTAGATGAAAGAAAATAACATTTGCATTTCTCTTTGCATTTAGAATGAAGCCACCCGACAACAAATTGAGTGCTCGAGAGCAGGTCACTTTCGATTGGACATTTGACCCGTGAATACATTCATCGAGCGTTTCGAATGCCACCACGTAAAAGACTTGAATATCTGAATATCCATTAGACGCCATTTGTGCCGAGTTTTATGTTTCAAAATAAAAAAAAAAAAACGCTAAGAGGCAAACTAGTGGGAATCACAGAAAAGGAAAAGGAAACAGATAAATGCAAATTGTGGCAAGAGTGGCAAGTAGGGTAGTCTATAGGGGCTAGATGTGGGGGGATAGAGGCAACTCAGTGCTGTGCTTCATGTTGCTTGAAGCTTTTGAATAATTGAAGCGTAGGCATATCTTGCAAGATATCACAACAGACCCCAAAAAGCTGCACAATTGTGGGGCAACAAGTTTCCGGCAAATTGTTGGGGCGTCGATGACTTTGACATTGCGACGACTTTTTCCAGACGAGGATTGTTGACAGAGAGAGCGGAGGGAGGGGGGAAGCGTGACAAATGGCAACCGCATCGAATCGAATCGAATCAATTCGATTCGTAACGAATCGTCTTGAATCGCAACAGGAGAGACAAAACGTTTGGACAGCTCATAAATTTGGGTGCCACAAATGTTTGTAGCGACTTAAGCCATTGCCAATTGAATTAGACCAAAATCCCCATTGGCCAAAAAAAACTAAAAGAAAAGACCAAAGTCAACCGATTGGAAATTGAATTTCACTTGCAACGCGGCAAAACTTACGTAACCGAAGAACCGTAAAAGTTTTACGGGGCGCACTTGCCACAGCGGATTCACTTTTTGGCCCTAATAAGCTAAACAAACAAGAAACTGGCTGGCAAGTGTTAAAGATGCTGCTGCACGTGTTGTATCTTGTATCTTTTATCTGGTATCTTGCAGTTACAACTCGACACTTTAACGTTCGCTTCCTCATTGCAGGCACTTCATTCATTCATTCATTCATTTACTCATTTGCTGTTTGTGGTTTGCTTTTGCTTTGCTTTTGCTTTAGCCAAGTTTAAATACCTGCCTGCCTCTTGGTTGCAACAATGAGGTGAGAATTTTGTGCAGCCACAAAAAAAATGGTGTTCGATCTGGTCGAAACTTTTGCTTTGTATCTGTCAGTTACACTTCAGAACTATTGTGCCACCTGTGTGGCACTTCATTTTTAAAGAATGCAAACAGAGAACGCAACATATAATAAAAAAAAAGGAAAGTTATTCGGCTACCAACGAATTCTTGATACTCTAAAAAATTGACTTATTTTGGACTAAAGTAGTAAAAATTATATAAGCCAAGAACTTTACATATAAAATATATAAATATATATTGCACTAAAGTAAGAGGACTAAATAAATATTTATTGGATTGCAGTAATGAGTATATTTAAATAAGTAATCTTCACAGATTATATATAAATATATATATATATTAAAAGTCAGGGAACTTTACAGATAATATAAAGAGTAATAAATTTATTTCTAATCAAGAAATCTTACAAATTTTATATAAATATATAATTTTTAAATTTATATTCAAGTCAAAAAAACTTTACAGATTAAATAAATATATATATATTAAACTAAAGCAATCAAGGATTTAAATAATAATTATATTTAAAACAGGAAAATTTACCGATTGTTAAGAACCAGTCACAAAAGCCAATAAATAGTTCCACACTAGAAGCAAATATCTAAATAAATTTCAAATCAATTTTAAAATGTTGCCGGAAAGTTTGCATTTTACGTACCGGAACCGGAACTACAATTCAGCTTAACAACCTGAAAAAATATTATCTCAATTTGCTTCATAAAATTACAAATTTACTGAAGGCCTGAATTGTAAACGAATATAAATAATCTGAAATATTATATTAAACAGATTTATTATAGTCATAATGTTCATTTTGTTGTTGATTTCAAATTTTAAGTTAGTTATTCACTTATCCCAATTTTGTTCGCATTACATAAATTATTCTCTATCGTGAAAAAGGGCTGTATCTTTTGGGTGCACAGATAAGCCATGGCCAACATTCTCAATTAACATTCCCAGCACACACCTGAATGCCAGAATGCATTGCAAACGCCTAAAAGTAGTCCAACTACCCAAATATTCACATATCAACAACTTGTTTCGTGCCACATAAAAAAAAATAAATAAAAATAAAAATAAAAAAACGGCAGCTAATAAATCAAACAAATATTTGGGTCACGCTTCCGTGGCTGCCTCTTGTTGTTGTTGTTGTTGGGTGGATTCGTTGGTGAGGCAGGCAGGGATGGGGCGTGGACAACGACAATGGCTAGTAAAAAAAATATTTGCTCGAAAATTGCCTGTTGTTGCAAGCACATTGGAGACTCGAGATTCGAGTTGATTTATGCGACCAGAGCGGTCAGCAACACTTGAACCCAACCCCTCCCCCTAAAACCTGAAACCTGAAACCTGAAACCCCAAAATATGTGTTATGTGTTAGACACGGAGCTTAGAGTGTGTGTCAAGGCATATATTTCATATCAAAACATTATTCAATGAAAGTGTCAATAAAAACAAAACCAGAAAAAAAACCAAAACTAACTCAATCAATTTTGGGCAGCTCGAATGCGTCTCGATAGATAAACATAATAAACAATTTCCAAAAGCAAAACAAAAACAATTTCTACCAACTTATATATATGTATATATATATATTTGGATGATCACGTCTGCTAAATAGATAGACGGCCAAGTTGTGGCTTTGAGCTCGTTGGGCTTTAATTCGACAAATGGCGTTAGAGTTTTTCAAGTTGCAAGTTGTGCAAGTTTTGCGAGTTGCAAGTTGGCATTGTTGCCATGGGCAATGGAAACGTCAGCGGGAAATGTGCACTTCCTGTCGGCCATTTGTCGGAATGAGCTGCCAGGATTGTGGCAATGTCACGACAAAATACCAACAACAACAACAATAAGAATCAGAACGAGAAACAGCTTTAAAACACATTTGAACATGTCGCAAAACCCAAACCAAATCTCCGTTTTGCCATAAAAGTAAATGGAACTGCAGTGTGCACATATGTGCAACACTCTCTCTCTCTCTCTATACCACTATCCCTCTCTCTCTTTCACTCACTCACAACAACTGGCAGCTGCTAACTTTAAAAAAACAAAATGTTTATAGAAAACTCGTTACACAAATCGAATAGAAATTTGCCAAACGCTTGACATTTTCCCCTTTGGGCCACAAAAGGGCCAATATCTTGTTGGCTTGGCAACCCTGGTTACATTTTCTTTTTTTTCGTATTTATAGCTGCAAGCTGATGCATTTACCAAATCTGCTTTAGAAAATCTCTTGATTTTTAATTGATTTTTAATGAAGAAGCTTCTGAATGCATGTTCACAGCTTGCTGCCATAAATGAAAAATAATATTGGTTTTAGCCAAGTGGGGCAAAAAAAAGAGAAATAAATTGTTTTTTGCAAGAAAGACAAGCTTATGAGCCAAAAAAAAGCAATATCGGTTTTGTCGTGTTTCCATTATGTAATCTTGTAGCTTGTAACGATTACTTTTGAAATGGACAGCAAAATGAAGGTGATTTCTGACTCTGACTCTGCTCTGGGAAAGTGGGGAAAGATTGATGATTTGTCATAACTAAAGTTAGTAAGCATAACTAAAGTTAGTTGATAGACTGGAAAGGGTATGGAATAACGAACAACCAGATGGTGTAGCTAAGGGAATATTCTGGGAATATTATTATTTATTTTTAACACTACCCCTACAAGGCTAAGAATTATAAATCATTGCACTGTTCACAAAAGAAATAAATATTATTATATTATAATAATTCTGATTTAAATCTTACTATATTTACTTTAATAAGTTCACTTATATAAAAAGTTAAATTAAAAACAAACTACCTTCAAACTACGTTCTTGTATTTATTCCAAATTTTATCAACCGATTTTAATTAAAATTTTAAATAACATTAATTTAAATAACACAAATTTTTATTTATTTTTCTCAACTAGTTTTTAATTAAAATTTTATATTTCTATAAATAAACAGTAAAGGCTTCACACAAAACTCGTTATATGCAAAAAAAAAAAAAATCAAAATGTTTAATTTGCACAAAAATTTAAACAAACCTAAAAATTCCACGAAATGTGGGCATGCAAAAATTCTGTAAATGGAAACTGCCAATTAATTATAATTCATATTTTATTTTGTGCTGGTTGAAATTTCCATTTTTCCGCGTCATTAAAAATATTGACATAGTTTGCGCAATTTTTTTAAAATATATATTCCATCTTTAAAGGGTGGCAGCAACGAACATTTGCAACAACATCAAAATGCATATAAAAACAATGATTTCCTCTCGAAATTATTTCAAAGCCCAACTTTGCTCATAACCACAAATGATTAGGTTTTTGCTGGTTCAAAAGCTGTGCTCGGCGATGTAAAATGGGCTAAAAATAACAATGTGAGAGGAAAACAAAAATCAACTAAATGAGTGAAACTAGAAATCTATTATAACTTTTTTGGCAGACCCCCCGACCCCCACCCCCGACCACCCACATCGCAGTTGGCTGGAACAAGTTGGTGGCACGTGAAAGTTGTTGCCAACAAAAGTTGAACGAGGGCCAAAAACAACACGGCGGATACGGAATGTGCTGCTGCCAATTAGAAGTTTATGTCGAAAAGGAGCACAGCCGAAAATTAATTTCAAAACCCCCCAAAAACCCCACTCAAAAAAGTTAAGCTAAATTTCTGTGTGCGAATGTTAATCAAATAGAGAGCAGAGGGGGCGTGGCAAGGACTTTGTAATAGAGTTTATTTTTGGGTAACTGCTTAGGCTTAGACATTTGTGGTTTGCGTTTGCGTTTGCCTTTTGGCTGGTTTTGGCTGGCTGGTGATAAGCGCCGCAAAGATTTGTCAGCTTATAATAATTAGCTGAGTGGGTTGCTTTATGTCTGTCTACTTTATGAGTAGCGGCAAGGGTTAACAGCCGTTGCTTAACTTTTGCCAGCCACTGTTGCGAAGCTGTTGAGCACCAACAATAAGCTGCACATCGGTGGCGACCCAATTACTAATAGATTAATGTTTAGATATGTATATAATTATACAACATAAAAAACAAGTTAGAATGTTAAAGTCGAGAGAGTTCGACTGGGATATGCCCTGCAGAAAGCTTTTAAATAGATAGTATATTTGCTAATAATGGTTTTCTCAATATGAAATAAGTAAGAAAGTTGTAGTCGAGTGAGTCAAAAAAATAGTAGAAAAAAATGTATATTCTAGGGTAATTGTCAAAGTTTGATATTAAATATTATTAATATGTTATACAACTATGATATAATATTAAAGATTACACTTTTGTTTTATTGTTAAGTTTTGCTTTAAATGTTTAATATAAAATATAAATATTAGTATAAAAATGTACGAGAATTGCTCTCAAAGTAAATTGATTTATATCGATATTCCCGATATATATAACATGTGAAATTATCGATAAATTAAAATAAATGTAATCTGCCTAAGGTATACGAGAATTTATATTCACAATTGAAAGACTATGGCTCTTATAGTCTCTGAGTTCGACTTCTAAATCGACTCTGCTACTGCTGCTAGTAAGAAATACATATATATATTTTATGAAATCGTAGCTGCCTGTTAGCTACTTTATTATGCATATTACACCCTTCTCCTTTTTTAATGTCTTTAGGGTATTAAAAGGGTACCTGGCTTATTATTCCTAAATTACTATCTAAAAAAAAAAGACCAGCAAAAAGGTTGCTGTTCATTTTAGGTTGGGTAAAATTTAGTTCAAGGACTTTAAGAATTTGTGAACAGTCTCCAAGCTTCTAGTGCATATTGTTTTGTGTATATTAGAGCAGTTCCCCGACCACGCCCACATGCACTGTTGCAATTGCAACCAGCACTTGCCACTGAAATATGCACTCAGTTGGGCATAGGCAAAGCAAACAACTCACGAAGACTATCGTGCAACCCCATTAAATGCCACTTACAAGCTCTAATAGTTTGCCGTCGCAACAATATGTTGACTAGATGGCCTGCCACCCCCCAACCACCACCAACCTGCCACCTGCCACTCCCCCTTGCAACCCGTTCACTCACCCCTCAAACCCACTCTTAGCTACAAGTCTCGACAGCATTTACCACATTAACCTCGTGTTTTACGAGTTGCCAGGCCGCATAAGAAATTTATATACATTTCATGACCCAGGCAACATGTTGCACTGACGATGCCACTACCAACAATATATGTATATCTATGTATGTATGTATGTATGTGTGTGTGTGTCTCTTTTGACACAAGTCCAAGTGGAAAAGCCGGCATAAGGCAGCGATTACTCAAAGTGCAGGCTAACAGCTGCCAGCTCAAGGCAAAAGCCAAAATTCACCAGCCATCTGTGAGATAGGCGGAGGGGGAAACTGGGGGAATTTGGGGGATGAGCGGCGGGGTGGCAGTCAGCAGGAGACACAGCCGTGCAGTAACTGATAATGGTAAGACTCGCTTAAGGCCGAGGAGTTATTCTAAAGTTACCAATTGATATAACGACTGTTGAAAATAATCGAAAATTTTTTAAGTAGATAATTTCAACAATATTTTATTTGAGGACAATAAAAATTTAATTTGCTTTATCTGCATATTAAAATTATTTCATTATTTTTACCAACATTTATCTATTGATTATTGGTAAAAAGAAGTAATAGAAAATTTGTTCTTAACTAACTAACAATCGATTTCTCTGACTTAAATATTCCTCCAACAAATTAATAATTAGTTTTAAAGAAAATGTATATTAAATTATTAAAATATATAAAAATATTTTTTTTATTAATTTATATTATTGTTGTATTTGTATATAAATATTGATTTTTGTTAGTGCATATTCAGAATATATCATATAAGTGGGCTATATAATGTATACTTGTCCCCATCTGAAGCAATCCATTTTAATAAGATTAATCATTAATTAACGATTTTAATTGAATTCATTTTAAAATCAATGAGAGCAGTTCTTAGGACAAGTTGTTCTCTGATCGTGCACAGTTTTCCGTATATATCAAATGGTAAAGTTTCGCAACTGATGTGGCGACCCTCGCGTCAGCCCCACAATCCTTGGCACTAAAAAAAACTTGCACTTTAACGAGTGCTTTTTTTTGTTGAAGGGTTTACATATATTTTCATATATTGCAACGCAAAGAGATTGAGAATCTCTTGTCGCCTCACCCCGCTGGCCCCACTCAACATTTGTCGAGTTTTTGTGGCGTTTGTCGCGTTTGAGGCGCCACCAGGCGGCAGCTACATTTAAATTTTCATACGCGCCGCTTGGCAATAAATGTGCTGCCATAAATTTTGCATCGAAGCGAGCGCGACTCCTATGTGTGTGTGTGTGTGTGTGTGCCACGCCCACAAACTAGGCGGCCAGGCCAACAGCCCATTGCACCTCCCACCATTTTCCCTTGGCTTGTGCAAAATTTTTAATTGCGCCATAAATCAAATCTAGGATAAATGGCCGGCAGTTAAAGGGCTGCTAACCAAATGGCAGCCATAAGCTGATAACAAAACTCATGGGTGGTGCAGTCCGAGGGGGAAGGGTGGACGAGGGCAGCAGATAGACGTGCAGGCGATAAGACTTAACGGTGACTCGACTTTAAAATGTCAAAGTCCAGACCGTGTCCTGTCTACATTCTGACCGCAATCTGCGCTGCTCCACATTTAATTTTAATGGCTGCCATTCGCCATTTCTGAGATGAGCACCATCGCCAACGTAATCAAGCCTCTAATTAAGTTGATAAACTTTGCCGTGACACGCCCACCACCACCAGCTTCATGGCTGTCTCCTTCTGCTGAGGGAAAAAGAATAGAAAAACAGGAAGAGGAGATTCCGTTCGACAGACAAAGTCGTCGGCTATTTTACGCCACAGTAAACACTCTAAGCACAATGATGAACACACACCAGCAGATCCTCCCTCTATCCCTCTCTATCCTCTATCCCACTTAGCACGCCCCCCAACTTACACGACCACCAAGCAGCTGTCATGGCTCCTACTCCTCCGCCTCCTCCTTCCCCACACCATAACCCAAAGTTTTGGCATTAGTTTTGCTGATTTCCGGCGACGGCGACTTCGACTTCAACGTTTACTTTCCAATATACCCTTTTAAAGTCAATTAGCTATGAACTGGGCCAGAGCTCAAAGCTAAGTCTTACTTTAAATGAAATATATTATATATTACTTATAGTTTTATTAATTTAATTATATATCCTATATCAACATTTTTAATTCTTATAAATTAATTTGGTCTTAAATAAAAATTAGATACATTAAAGTATAATGAGTTTTAGTTTTTAACATAATATAATAATATTAGTAGTTAATTTAATTGATTTACTTATTTCTTGCCTCTTTATATATAATATCATGTCTTATAAAATGTTATAAGGAATTGCCAGATATTCTAGTTATACAGCAAGAAACCTTACTGAATTATTGAATCATTCTCAAATAGAATATAATTTCCTCAGAAAAGTAGTACATTTTCTACAAGAATAAATCTTATATTACTTAATCTTATATTGATTTTTCTTTTTTTTTATGGATTGTCGATTAGGCACCGCTTCATAAAAATAATTATATATCTAGCAACTTATTTTATTAAGTGTTAACTTTTTGAGTTTGCCACTCTCACCAAATATTAAATTTATAAATATGACAAATCAGATAATTGTTAATTTACTATAAACAAGATACAATATTATGTACAATATAAGTCTTATAATAATTTTTCGTTTTTTGCTTATTGACTCTACATAGGACACCATTATCATAAATATATGCCTATATCCATCAATTAATTATAATAAGTGTTATTTTCTGAGTTTACCACACTCATAAAATGTTTAATTTATAAATCTGACAATGCGAATACCTAAAATATTTTGCATAATTATTTATAATTTATTTAACATATATTTATTTTCTCTAGCTCTTCAAGCTTGTCAGCGTATTCCACATTTTACTTGAAAACTTATTTCAGTTATGAAAAATAGCTTGTTATTGGTTGGCGTTACTATTTGGCAACTTTCGCGTTGGTTCCACTGTGCGCACTGTGGGCGCCCTCTAATTTAATTAAGTGCGGCAACGCGACGCCTGCTTGTTTGTTTGTTTGTGCAAAAACTTTGCGCAAACGGCGGCTAACAACCAAAAAAAAACAAAAAAATAAAAATTACAAAAAACTTTCTCAGCAGTTGGCGCGTTTAATTTGCAGGTTTTCTACTTTTTAATTACTAGACAAATAGACGAAAATTCCACTCAATGTGGCTCTACTTGGGATAAGGATGTTTTCCGGGATGAGGGATGGGGGATGGGGGGTTGGGGAGTTAGGAGTAGGCATTAAGTATTGCGCTTAGTCCACAAATTGTATTAATTTGTTTGTTGATGATGCCCCAATATTGGCAGGGACCTCTTAAGCTGTCAAGTGTTTACAAATATACCGAAAAGAAAGTTTGGGCAATGAAAAAGTTTTCATTATTTAACTAAATTGAAAACAATTTGTGGGGTGCAAGCAATTAAATGTTTGAGTTGTAGAAACCCAGTTTCGTTACTAAATTAAATACAATAAACCGAATCTTATTTCGGTTCCGTTTCGTGTACATTAATTAAAAATAAAATTAAGTGAAATATGAATTGGTTTCAAACAATTTTTTTTGGTTCGCTATAGACTCATTAAATATTCTTAAGAACTAATTTGAATCGATAAGGTTCGGGTTTCGATTCAGTTTCAGGTTTGACAACTTGGTTTAAAATGAGAATTTTTAAATTGTTGAAAGAACAAAGTTTTTATGTAAATATTGAATTTTAGCTGCTGAAAAAAATTATAAAAATTTGTTTTAGCGAGTACCAAAATAAAACGCAGAAGATCAACTTTTTAATTTAATTTATGTACATATTGTTTTACACACTGACTGAAATAATTTAACAGATGAAAAATATCCAAACTGTTTTATATAAAGACTGAACTTCAACTGATGTTTAATATTTAAAAATATAATGGTTTCAATAAATAATAAAAAAAAACTTGAAATAGTAAAAATTTAAACATATATTGATATACTTAAATATGTAAGATTTATGGCTTATGCTTAAAAGCTATTAGTCAGTTTGATAATATAAATAATTTAAGCATTTATATTTTATTTATTTGCTAGTCACTCGAAGCTTATTCGGATCTTAGCAGTTTCTACAAAGCCATTTATTTGAAGTTTGATTAATGTTGGATTTATTATATTCATATTCTAGTCTAATACTTGTTTCTTGACATTATATCACAATACGCCCTGTGATATTTTATGCACTCACTTAGCGTAATCCTGCGGTGAAATGTGTTCCACTTCCGTGCAAATTTATTTAAGTACGCACGGAAAGTCATATTTATGTCCAAGTCGACTTATCGGGCAACGCTTCGGATGGCAAGTTAGTTGCTTAAAAGCACTCTCTCTCTCTCTCTCTCTCTCACTCTTTCTTTCTCTCTTTCCCTCTCTATATATTGTGTGTATATATGCGTTTATACACACAGAAAAAATATCTCTGAAGCTTATAAATTCTCCTTACTTTTAGTGCCAAAGGTAACTCATCTTATTATTCAGTAAGTATATTTTTATAAACCAGTTTCAATCAATTTTAGGGTAAATTTTTGTAATATTAAAAAAAATATTTGTTAGTTTTTACAACTCAAAAATAAGATCTTTTGTTTGCTTATATTATTAATAAACATTACAATTTTAAAATTTCACACATGCACACTTTTTAGATAGTTTATAAATTCATTCAATTTAATTTAGAAAACTAATGACGACTGCTAAACTCTAAAATAAAAGCCTAGCCAGTAAATATAATTACTTGTTTCTGAATAAACATTTATCTAAAAATTATATTTATATTTACACTTATTATTATTACTATTGTTAATAGAAAATTATTTGTATACAGTAGAAAATACGTTTACAAAATAAAAAACAACATATTTTACAGATTGTCGATTTATGTCAAGCTTTTTTCATTTAAGATTTTTTTCTTGTATATTTATAAATAGATTCTAGAAACGCAAAAAACTAGAAAGTTTTTTCTTTTGCTAAGTGTTTGAGCGTATCCTGCAGGATGGAAACTTTCTTTTCTATGCCAAAGTTTTCTTTGGCTGGCGTCACGCTGTCTCCGTCGCTGTCTCCGTCTCTGCCTCTGCCTCTGCCTCAACTGCTGCTGCGGCCGCTTGTGGCGAGTTTATGGTCAGCGTTTTGGCTCATATATCTTTAATTTTTATGCACCCCGCTTATGTCAGCAGATCCCAGTCATAGCATACTTTTCGGCATTCCCCATTCCCCATCCCCCCTCCCCCTGACCAAGCTGTTGAGCAGCTGTCATTAGCGAGGCATTCCAAGCATATTTGGAGTATTTTCGCAGCATTTTCCCAGGCGCTCTTTATTTGTTTCGAGGACTGTCTTGTGGCTCATAACTGGGTCAACAATGCGAGTTCCCTGTTTTGTGCCAGTTTCTTCTACGACTTCTACTTTCCTTTTGTTTTGGTTATGTTTTTGACTTTTTTTTTTACCGTTGTTTTGCTGTCTGTTTTTGTGTGTGTGTGTGGTTGTGTGTGTGTGTGTGTGTGTGTGTGTGAAACCGTTGCCCATTTACAAGTCAAGTGGCGCGCATAACACCAAAAAATTGTGTAGCGAAAACAATTTATTTAGCTCTGTGGAAACTTGTTACAATCCCCACTCAACAAAACCCCTCCCCCTTTCCCTTATTCCCTTTCCCTGTCTCAACCCCTCCCCCTCCCCCTGCCCCTTTGGCTGTCATTGTCAGCGCGCCAGATTTGACAGCTTCTGCCAATGCTTTTTGGCTTGGGTTTTTGGACTGGGATTTGGCTTGTTTTTGTCCTGTCAAGTTTGACTGGCTCTCTTGTTATTTTTGTCGTTGTTGTTGTTGTTGTCGTTGTTGTTGTTGTTGTTATTATTGTTTTGCTAGTTTTATTTACACATTTAAACATATTTTCCCTTTCTCTGTCACACACTCTTTCTCTTTTCATCTCCCTTTTACTCTCTCTTGTCTCTTGTGTACTTTCTGATTGTTCAATTTTTGCTTGTTTATTTTGCACATTTCTGTTTAATACATTCATGCAATTTTATACCCTTTAACAAAAGTTACGTAAAGGGTATAATAGACAACTATAAATAAAATATATACATATATTTAAATATACAAAATGTATATAAATTTATAGCCTGTTAAACGGCAAATGTCTTGAAGAAAATAAAACAAAAAAAATAATATTAATAGTAAAGATTTTTCACAGGATATCTCCTCTTCGAGCAGCCACTTTGTTTTCACAGTTATTTGCTGTGAAGCTCCTTTAACCAGGACAGTTCAATGCACAAATGACAATTGACATTTATTTAAATTCGGTTTATTTGCCTGTAAATGTGATGTGTGAAATTGCATTTCTTTTTTTTCACATTTTCCATTTTTACTTCCATTTTTTCTGGTGCAACTTGAATTAAAATTTTATCAAATTTATTTTTATTGCATAACATTTTCTATCTTCTGTCGAAAATACATTTAAATGGAAATTTACATTTTAATTTATGCACGTCAGTTCGCCTGTTATTCGGGCTAATAAAATTTTAATGCATTTATTTTGTTAAATTATGGAATATAATTTAATACATTTTTTTGTATGTCGCGTGTGCATTGCTAATGTTGCATGAAACAAGACCTATTACAATAAATATAAATGTGATAATAATTTTACAATAGCTTAAATCATAACAAACTGAAGAGAGAAAGGAAAATTTGTAGTGGAAATTTAATGAATAGGAAATAGTTGCAATTTATCAAAAGTTGTTTTTAAACCATGGCCACATTCAAATAGGAAAAGACATAATAAGTTTAGTAAAACAGTTTACAGTTTATCGATAACTGCACCCAATTTGCGAAAATCGATACAAATCGATTTCCAAAAGCTATAAAATACACAGTTATAAAGATATAAGCCTACGATTGCTATTTTATGAACCCAAATATATTTTTTATCAGCTCTATAACTTGTATATAATTATTATCATGTTGAATATTCTTATAATTTAACTTGTTTTTAAATTTTGTTTTCAATTTTCTAACTTAGCCAACACTTTTATCTATTTGCAGCTTTAGATATCTTTTGCCAATTGGAATGTAATTTTGTGTATTCCATTCCATATTCTTATTTTGATCTAAATTTGCATTTCTTGCACCTTGGGCAACTGTGTCAAAATTGGACAGCAGCTTTGCTGACCAAATCATTTCGATTTGGCCAAAAACAAACGAAAAGGCAGCCAAAGCAAACATTCGAGTTGCATTCGAGCACTTTGCACATGTGAAGCAGCTGCTCAGTATTTAATTTTTTCTTGCCACGGCTTAACTTGGTTTATTTCAAGTCTTCTGCTGCTGCTGCTGTTGCTTCAAGTGTCCGATGACAAGCATGTGGCAAATATGCAATGTAAATAGGAAAAACTAGCTGCCACAAAATCGAAAGACTGACAAACACAAGCAACACACTGCAACTGACTAACGATGACATCAGCCACAAGCTGCAAGCAGCAACTTGACAAAGTGACGACTACAAGAGAAAGAGAAAGAGACAAGGGGCTGTGGTGTGTGTCTGGGTGTGTGTGTGTGTGTGTGTGTTTGTGTGGGAGTGGCATGAGTGAGATGGGGGGGTAAGCTGTGCATGTGGCGAGTGGCAGCTGTGAGTGTCAAGTGGAGCCCACTCCAGTTTCTACAATGTTTCAATTGTCACATTACATAATACTCAACAATTGCCAATTGCAATTAAAAACAAATTAACAGCAAGCTGGAGCTGGTTGACAGACCATCAGATACCCTGGTTTAAAGAGTAATTTTTGTGGAGCATTATAAATAATATATATATTTGCTAATAATTTTTGAGCTGTCTCTTTACGATATAATTTTTATTTATTATGGGAAAGTTTACAAAATAATAAAAATTTTAAATTAAAAGTGAATAAATAAGTTAAAATTGTAAATGAAATATAAATATTTAAAAATTACATATAACAATCTAGATTATTTATATACGTTAATAATTGAGACCTTTAATTAAAATCCATTGAAATTAGAGTAAAAAACAGTTTATGATTATATTTTAATCAACTGATTAAATCTTTATGAATTTTATTTTTTTGGTATTCGCTTACTTTATGGAAAATAAGAAAAATCATTAATAATTTAAATTATAATCATATTTAAATATATAATTTATTAACTAATTCTTAAAATAAATGTATTGAATTTAGGCTGCCAACTATCTAGTGAATTCTCATCCCGTCTCAGAGATTACTTTGAACTGATATACCCTACATTTGGAGTGATTCCAGGGTATGCAAATCACACAGCGGAAATGACCAAAGTATGTTAAGGCCTGGTCAGATCTTGGCCCGAGGTCTTACCAATTCAGACTATGCAAACGACAATCGCTTTTGATTTCTGCCCGGCGGGTCGCGGTCTATATGAAAGGCTGCCATTTGGCTTAAAATGCAAAATGCAAAATGCAGAAAGCAATTGGCAAAAAGCTAAAAGCCAAAATGAAAATGCAAAAGATAAACATATAATGAAGATTGCCGTTGGTGTTTGGCCTGTTGTGATTAGAGTCTCCTCAAAGGAGCCAAAAGAGAGCTGCAATTAAAGCTGAAATTTTGCCAAGCACTTGCGATAAGCGCTTTTGATAAACACTTTGTTTGAAGTCGTTGACCAAAACGGTATAATTGCATACATGGCCAAAAGCAATGAAGCCATCGAGTGCCCAACGGTCCATTTGTAAATAGGCCAAAAAAAAAGCAAGTTGCGTTGCTCAGCGGCCAATTTGGTCTGCAAATGTTTACTTTAATGCTAAGTGTACTTAAGTGTTATCAACTAAGATTAAAGCTGTTTTAATGGATCGGAAGAATTATATGATTTTCAAATGGATCTACATTTTGGAGTGATTTAAATTAAAATCAGTGCCAGTCATCAGTACTCAATTCAAAATTCAAAATGCAATTCTGACTTGATTTTAAGTTAGAAACACAACTTGGGCTTGATTTTCATATTTAAAAATCTACCTACAAAATCCCATATAAAGCCGAATCATAACTTAGCATAGCTTTAACTTTTCAAATTGATTCAAATTTGCTGCTGGCTTAAAATTCATAGATAAATAATACCCTCAAAAAGTGACTTTAAGGATGGGTCAAAACTTTCCAATCCAATAACTCAGACAAACGAAATTCGACGAATCGATTTCGATATTGAAATTATACTCCCAGAAAAAGCTTGGGTCAAAACTTTCCACAGCCATAACTCTGTCAAAACTGAACCGATTTTAAAAAGCTAAAACCCATTTTTTACAACTTAATGTCTGCTAATTAAAATGAAGATGGCAGTGCAACAATAACAACAATTAAAAAGAAGTTCGCTTTGTGACATTATTTTGACAGCGGCTGCCAAAACAAAGCAACTTGAAACAAAGAAAAAAAGAGACAACAACAACGAAAAAGAAAGAGAAAAGAGCGACACAAAAATTACATGCATAAACATGTTTAAACATGCGTTTGGCCCGCATCTTGATAAATTGATAAGGCTTACAAATTACTACCACAAAGCAGCTACCCAATTAAGATGATCGGCAACTCAAAAGAAAACTCGTTGATGCTCTTTTTGTTGTCGTTGTTGTTGTTGTTGTTGTTGTTTGTTGTTTTTGTTGTGCATCTCATGAATGGGACTCGTCATGGAGCCATGGAACAAAGCAACAAAAAATTTCAATGTCAACCGCAGAGCAACTGTAGAAAAATTTAAAAAAAAAAAGAAATAAAAAAAAGAAGCAATTTCGAACTGGTTTCGACCATCTGATAGAGGGGGAGAGCGGAGGGGGTTTAGGTGTCAATAGGGCCTATGAGTCAGACCGCGTCTTCGACCAACCTGAAGGTCAATTTGCATTCGTGCCAGCTGACAAATTGAGTTAATTTAAATATCTAGAGCATTCTTCAAAACGCACTTCTTATTTTTCTTTTTTTTTCAACGTGGGCCACGTTTTTGTCATTTAATTGGTGGTAAACATTTATGCTTGAATTGACCCTTGAAAAGTCATCTTGAATGGAGCACCCTATAAGGCACCCAATCAACGCTAAAAGCAATCACTAAAAACATTTTTTAATAAAGAGATTACATAAGTAAAACTTTGTTTGAACATCTACAAATAACAAATAGAAACAAATCGCTTTTTATTATTTATAACTAAGGATCTATTGAGTTTAGACAAATGAAACTTGATACATGTGTGCTTTAGTAACAAAAACTATAAATAACATTTAAAATATGTATCGATTACATAAGATTATAATTTATTAAAATTATTTATGTATTTTTCATTCAGAAACTATTGAGCTTAAGCAAGTGAAACTTGTTATATTTATAATTTAGTACTTAAAAACTAGAAAACAATTTCTGTTTCAAAACACAGCAAAAATAAATCATGAGTTAATTTAATTTAATTTATTTTATATTATATATACCTCCATATCTATACAGTTTAGACAAGTGAAACTAGCTACAAGCTTACTTTAATACCAGAAACTATAAATAACACTTAAAGCAACTTTCGTCTTCATACACTGCACAAAATAGTCATTATCAATTTCAGTATCTTCTTCTTTCTTGAAGACTCCTCTCGAAACTCTTTCATCACTCCCATATTTAGGATTTCACAAAATATCATGCAATTAAACAATCAACGTCATCAAATGTAGCAACTTTGTTCATTCATTGGCACTTTTATCATTTCACCCATTACTCAATAATTAAATGAAAATTTCAACAATTTGCATTGCTATGCAAATTGTGCGCTTCAGCAAAAAGTGAAAAAAGTTATGAAAAAAATACCATATTTCAGCCAAGAGTAAATTGACATAACTTGCATTTAGTTGCCAGCGAAAGGAGCCAAAGAAAATAACGGTTTTTATATACACACATCGTCCAGCGACTTTCCAAAATGAAACTGAAAGCTGAAATGTGACTTGGGATGCGATTAGATTTCAAAAGAAGACTCAACTCAAGCAGATGTGCAAATCAATTAAGTAAATTGTTTTAAAGAAATTTTGAAATTAATTCTCATTTAATGTGAATTTTACGAGAGATTTTTTTTATATTTTTTAAGTGATCGAATTATGTTTGCCGGAAGAAAAGCCAATCGTAGTGGAAAACATAGTGTGAAACCGGAACAGGAACTGAAAAGTAGTTAAAATTACTTAATTGATTAAAGTTTAATTATGACAATTTGTTTATATATTTGTACTCCTTTATGAATTTATTTATATTTTATTTTTAAGTGAATCTCTTTACGATATTTTAATATTTGTGTAGTCTGAAAAGAAATTTATTCAAATTGATATTTAGAGAATGAAAATTATGCAAAATTAGAATAAAACTAAATTCTAAAGGTGAGAACGATAAAGAAAATAGAGAATGATATTAAAAATGTAAAATATACACATTTTACGTGTGCAAAATATTTTTAAGTTATTCAAAAATTTCAATATCAAAGTATGCAGATTATTGTTCATTTATAAATTAATTTCCTAACATTCACCATAGTTAAATTCTCATTTTAGAGATATTTACTAATCTAAACGAATGTCCTCAGCTGATAAGGTATTATTTAAATTAATGGATTTCTTTTTTGTCCATACTTATTCTAAATTTAATTTTAACACTCTGATTGAAAGCCACTTTTTTCTTTCATCAATCAAAATTTTTACTTCAGTAAAGTTTTCATCAATCGCGCACTTTTCATCAATCGCGCACTTCTGTAATATGTTTTAAAATTATTATAGAAATAGTTTCTATTAGTTAAAGACGAAAATCGACTCTAAATAATATTTTTTCTATAAAAAGAAACTCTACTGAGACAATTGTAGTTTAAATTTCGCTTTTAACTTTAAACACTGGCCTAAAAAGGATTCCCATTATGAAATTGGCCAACTTGACTGACGCTTGAGGCAAGGCCGCAATTCATTACAGCCAAGTGCTTCAATATCCCGTGAAGCGTGGCTCCATTGGTTAGGTTTTGAGCTGTTTTTTTCTTTTTTGGTAGCACCCGCTTATCGCTCCATCAATATAAATCACAACAAAAGGCTTTTGGCCAACGTGGCTTCTGACAACGTTGGCCAACTGACTGCTGCAGCGCTACGCATCCTTTGTGCCCATTGTTCCCGGCTTTTACCAGTTTGGCTTTTGATGGATGCGTTCCAGCAGCAGCAACAGCAGCTGTTTGAGTTCACCCCAAAAATAGGACAATGGAGCCTGAACTCTGCTCATGATGCATCCATCACTCCACTGGCCATTTAAGTTCAACACATGAACATATCTTGGGAACAGCTTGGGCCATCTTCTCCTTAAAGTTTAAAATGTCTCTACACAAGTGATTATTGTGTGGAAATTTAAAATGTCTTCAAATTCAAGTTAACAAAAGCCATCTATCAGCATCTGATTCTTGTAGTTTTTTAGCCTTAAGCGGAATTAAGATTATCAGAAACCAACTGGGATGTGTTTTTCAAGAAATTAAAAATAACAGCTTGAGATTTTGTAGTTTAAAATTACTTCCTGTACAACAACAAAAGACATGTCTCAACATCTGTTTAGCCGAAGTTTAACAAAGTTAATTTTGTAATTTAAAATAATTTTGACTTTTTAAAAGAGATATTTTGAACTGAAAAAAGAACATTCTAAATAAGAATGAAAAATTACAGCTTTGTAGTATTTGTTATTTTGTGCAAATGTATATCGTAGTCGAGCTAACTCGACTACAGCATTCTTACTTGTTCTAAATAAAGAGGTGCTAAATACAATATTTTGAACAGTTAGCAGTTTATTTTAATTCAAGTCTGAAAAGATTATATATGTATATTAAAACTCGTGGAAGACAATCTCTTAACAAGTGTATATCTTAAAATATCTTCCAGTTTCTCGTAAATTTTTAAAGAAGTTGAACGAAGCTAATTCTACATTTTGAGATCGATTTTTTAGACATGTGTATTTTAAAATGTAAATTTATTAGAACCCAATTGAGAAATCTTTATATTTAGTATGTTAAAAGTAAAAACAAATATCTGAGGAACTATTTATGCCATCTTTTTGACACTTACTCTCAATAATCGAGGTGCTAATTAAGTTATTAATTTGATATTTATAGTTAGCAGTTAATTTGATACAATATCTCAAAAGATATACAATAAATTATAATAACAAATAATTTCTTGAATTATATTTGAAAAGTACACACAAACAAGTGCTAAATAGTTGATATTAAATACCAACAACCTGAGGCTACTTTGGCTTTGTCAAATATTTGAGGCAAACAGATGTTCTCAGGTAAACTTAAATTAGTTGTTGGCTTTTGTGTTGACATTAAAGCCAATTTGAGTATGGCTTATCGCGTGTGTCAAAACTGGAATTTAATCTTGGCCTGCAAATCTCACGTTTTGCATCGCGATAAGCACGAATTTATTCTCTGGCTACTAATTTGCATTGCTAAATTCCCCCATTTCAGGCTTATCGGACTGTGAAAATCTGCTGCACACAGTAAACAGTAAACAGTAAAGACTGGTAGCCAAATGCCACTTCAGTTTGACAGTTTGTGCTGCAATCCATTCTCTTGCCACTGTGCCACTATTTAGCCGGCGGCAGAGTGCAACATATTTGCACACTTTGCAACACTCAAAACTGTTGCGAATTACGTCTGGACATGCAAATGACTTAATAATAAATTCTGTTAATTGCCCAAAGTGCCGCAATATATAATTTTAGCTTGGGTTTGTAAAATAATGCAATTAAGTTGTTGCAAACATGACATAATAGCTGCTAAATATACCATAAAAATGTTACTTTAAATGTTTAAAGTTCCGCCTGTCAATTACACTTTGACGTGTCCACTTATAAATAGTTTTCAAACTAAAACCAAATTTCAGCCACTTAAAATTCAACATATATCAAATTATTATTAAATTAATTTGGCAAAAGCGGCCTTAAAAACCGTACAAAAATTCAACACACGCAACTGAAACAAAAAGTCGTTTAAAAAGTTTGCCAAAAACGTTGCTGACATTTCCCGCAAAGTACCCATACAACAAAAATACAAGTTGGAAAGTTATAGTCGAGAGTGCTCGACTTGAAGATACCCTGCTGTTAAATTCCAGCGTCCCAAGAGTATATATATGAAAATTGGAGTTTGTTAATAAAATGTGTTTTTTTTCTATCTTAATGCAACTTTTACAGTTGATCAATAATATATTATTATATATCAAATGGAAATTCTATATCCTTACCATTTTTTTGCTTTCGTCAATCGATTTAAATCGATATTCGCTTAACGGCGACGGTTATCGATACAATCAAATAAACTTATAACCAAAATGAGTCTCTGAGATTTACTTATTTATTTAAATTAAAAGACGCACATAGCTAAATCGTGTCTATTGCCGCTGCTGATCAAGAATATATTCACATTGTCGGTTCAAAGATGCCTTCCTTCTGCCATTTAAATAATTTTCCACAACTTCATCTCACCCACTACCATATTTTTAATGGGTTCAGGCTATAAATAAAAAAGAGAGCGTTTGCTTTCATTTTAATTTACATGAGACAGAAACAGGAACAGGAACAGGAAAATCGCTCAAGTTAATGGGGAAAATGAGTGGAAAAGGGTCACATGCGGCATGTGTAAACATATTTGAGTTAATTAGTTCAAGTGTTCAAACAGAGAAAGGACGCCAAATGTGCTTAAAAACGCGTAAAAAGTGCGAAGCTCATTTTGTTAAATAAACAAATTTATTTAATTACACTTAAGCGAGTTGAGCAGACAAGTAAAAAAACCAAGTAAAAAGTTAAGCCCAAAAGTCTTGAGCCTGTCACAATAACTGACAAGAAGAGCTTTGATTCCAAGATACCCTTTGAAATGCTTAAGCTGCCTAAAATGGAAAATAATTAAAGGAATGTTGACGAAATGTGTGCATAAAAAATTAATACACTCATGAAGTATTTTTTAATGTGCACCTTTATGAATAATATTAATAATTTGTGTAAGGGTTTAATATGTTTCTCATGTGATTCAATCTATGTTTAAAAGTTCTCTCATAATTTGCTTCTAAGTTAACCATTTAATTGTTTAATAATTAAATAAAATAAATAAGTACTCTAACTGCACTTTTCACACCCACTTCAACTTCCCACTCTTTTTAAGACATATAAATAATTTACACATATTTCAAATGCAGACTTTAAAGTATTTTATTGCCATGAACGATTATTACGCAATTTAAGCAGAGACAAAATGCTTACCTTAGTTACCTTTGAAGTTGCCATTAAAGAAACTTGAATTTTAATTAAATCTTTAATTTATTGAAACTGATTATGCATTTAACTGGAATCAATCAGACAAAGTTGATTGGCCAACAGCACAAAAGCAAGAAATCAAAACAGCGAAATGCAATCATGTTGAAAATATTTGCATATGCTGCCCCTCACACTAACCGGAAACGGAAGTAAACAAAGACCAGCAACAAAGTCAAAAAAAAACCGTTAAAACATCAACTGAGTTTCACAAAAGCCAAAAAATTCGCATGAAAGGCACCAAAAAGCGTTCCAAATAACTGCGCATTCAGCGCATCCGACAACAACAACAACAAATAAAAGAACAAAAAGAGGAAAAAGAAAAGGAAATTCAATAATGATGATGATGAAATATTGAAAATTGCTTCGTTGCAAGCCCGTTTCAGATACTCCATTTGGCTCCGGTTGCACAGAAAGAGGATCCTTGCCTGCCTTCCCAGGCAAGTCCTCGAAGCTCCGAGGAAATCAAGCTGAAAGTCTTTTAATATGATAAATGCTGTGTATATATGATATGAAATCGGTAAATCTATATGTTTGCAAGAAACAGAGAAAACAGAGAACAAAAGAAAAGAAGAAATTACGTTTATCTGACATACATAAATACCCTAGTAAATC
This sequence comes from Drosophila kambysellisi, assembly GCA_035042185.1. NCBI lineage: Eukaryota > Metazoa > Arthropoda > Insecta > Diptera > Drosophilidae > Drosophila > Drosophila kambysellisi. The sequence continues at coordinate 139,117 of JAWNLS010000417.1, forward strand.
CGAGTTAATCAGCTGTCATCATTTGTTTGTATTTTTAAATATTTGGTTTTCAATTTATTGAATTTTTATTTTTAAAGTTACTTAAAATAAAAATAAAAATAAAAAATAAAAATAATAAATAATTTACTATTATTATAAAACTACTTATTATGAATCCTTTATATATATTTTTAGAAAATAGTAAACTCTTACTTATTATAATATTAAATTAATATACAATGAATTATTCACAAATTTTAAAATAATTAATAATTCATTTTACAAAATTTCAACATTTTGGTTTCAGCAAAAATACGGATAGATTAAAAGTTTCTTTAGGATATTTCTGAATCTGTGCACAACAAAAAAATGAAGTGATCAGGAATATATATCTTATCTTATATCTATTTTCAGATAACTCCTGCATTTTAAAATCAAAAAGAAAAAGCCTTTCAACAAGTATCTAATCCAAGAAATAATAAATGCCTACGTCAAGAATATTGTCTATTCTAGTGTAACAAGAGCAAACAACATTTTTCAATTCCTGATACATTTTTAATTACATTTTAAATTTAAAACCAATTACTTTTAGAACGAAGCCAAGGCAAATGTAGTCGTGTGTTTGACACACACATGTGGCTCAATCGATAGAGACAGCTTTGAACTACTAAAATTCAAAAGAAATGCATGCAACACACGTAACACGCACAAAATACACACTACACACACACTTTACACACACACACACACCCACACACACACACTACACACACTCGCCTGTGGGAGCCACAACAGCTGCTGGGACACAAAGACAAAGAAGTCAAATGGAACTGAAATGAAAATAGAAGAAAAGTGGAAAGTGGAAAGTAGCAAAACAGAAAGTGTGTGGGCAAAAATATAACTGCAAATGGGTTTTGAGTTAAGAATAGGGTTTAGGGGTAGTAGAGTGGGTTGTCGTGGGATGGGGGATTGTACAGTTAACTAGTTGACTTCTTTTGCCTGGCAACTTTCATTGGCATATTGAGTGGAGTTTGCCGAGTTTAAAAAGTCGATGGCAAAAGCTGATTAATTAAAAACCGCTTCAAAAGCTGCAGTTGAAAGAACTTTATAAATGTGTGTGTGTGTGTGTTTGTAGTTGTGCTTGTGTGTGTGTGTGCGTGAATGTGGTTCAAATATAAAGCTGTAGCATGCAAGTTGGCCAATTTCATTCAATAAGCAGGCAAAGAAACAAGCGAATCTCAAAATTTCGTTTAAGTCATACGCAATGTGTGTGTGTGTGTGTGTGTGTCAATTTGTGTGTTTGTTGTTGTGTGTGTGCACTTGATCCTGGCTTAATGGTACTACTACACCATCCTCTGCCAATACACTCAGAAAAACAATCATACTGAATTTTAGAAATTAGTTTATTGTTCACAAAGTATACTTCTAAAATTCAGGAATTTTCTTTTTCTTAATTTCAGGTTTTGATTTTCTAAAATTTACAAAAAATAGCTGTAATTTTTACGATGATATATAACAAAATATTATTAAAAATCATTAGAATATTAGAATTTCATATATACAAACTTGATTTACTTGTTTCTGAATTTTAGATGGTATTTTTGCCAAAAATCAGAAATGCATTTCTTAATAATGTAAAATAATTTTTAAAAAAAATATATAAATCAAATACATTTTTTAGATGGTTAATTTATGGAAAGCTTTCAAAATTTTTTTTTAAAAATGTAATTATTTCTAATTTTTATGGCGATTGTTGTTTAAGGCCAACATTTTTGCTAAGTGTAAATGCAGCTGCAGTTCCATTTTTGGCTGCCAGAAGGCAAAATGAATTTGCTTGGCAAGGCGGAAATGAAATGCTTGCCTGGTCATAGGGCGGGGACGTGGTCGGGTTCAAGAATCCACAAAGGAGTACAAAGTGCTGCTACCAGGTAATGTCGAAATGAGCGGGAGGCGTTACGCCCATTTGCCAATTATACTGTTTGCCATTGAGAGCGAAACCTTGGCCTCATCCTCATTTTTGGCCATTTTCGTGTGAGCAACTTTCAACTGTTCAGCTGTTGAATCCAGTGTGGCTGCTGCCAAATCTGTTGAGGCTGTAAAATTGAGGCAGTGTTGCCTGAGCAACACCATTTCCAGACCAGCCAATAAATGGCCAATTAAAACACAAATGAGCCAAGCAACAAACACAGCCACAATCATAACAAGAAGAGCCCTATATACATATATATATATATGTATTTATAAATATATATATATATATAAGCTGATAGCAGATGGCAGCTGGATGGATGCAAAATGAAAACAAACATGAATTGGCTTATATAAACATGAATACCCATTAAATGTGATATTACTTAACGATCTGCTGCAGAGCTGCAGAGCCCAGGAAAAATTGTTGGGCAATAAAAAGACAGCCAATTTCATTTAAAGAAAAGGAAAGGAAAGAAAGACCACTTTTTATAAGTGCACTTGTCATTAATTTAAAAGTTTAATTGATGTGTTAGCTACAGCTGGCTAACCATTAATCAAGGGAGATCTTACAAGTAATTTTTTAAATTTTAAATATATTTTATAATAATGATATAAAACATAATTATAAGTTTTACGGCAGCTAGTTTCTTTGTTGCTTTTAGAAACTTTGTAAAAAGGAAAAAAGTTCTTAATAATTATCAGGCTACAAATATTTATTTAAATACATTTAATTCAATCTAACAAATTTTTCTCTCCATATTAATATTATTATTATATCAACAATATAAAATAGTTATTATAAATTACATGTTAGCTGTTTCTAGGATACATATAAGGAGACAAATTTAAAAAAAAATATATATATATAGTTAAATATTTGGTATACATTTTAATGTAATCAGAATTAATTAAATAATAATATTAAATTTGTAAATAATGATACAATGATGAGGCTATTTATGCATATTTATTTTATTATTATAACTCTTTTACTTTAATGTTTTATTTTATTAATTTATTAAAAGCCATTTAATAGTTTGGCTAAGCTAATCAGCTTTTTGTTTATAAATAATGAACACTTGCTTATAATCAAACCAGGGGTTAATTACATTGCACATTCACGGCTTATTTGCCAATTAATGCAACATGCTTGGCCATAAGCAGAAACAATATTTAAAAGCCTAGAGCAGCATTCGTTCTATTAACGCGATTAGAGGGCATTGTAGAACTGGTTCGAATGGGAGACTGGACAGTGACTAGTGGACAATGGCGCCAGAGTCGATTACAGAAACATAGACATTAAATGCAGAGGATGTGACACTAATTGCATTGATTTACCAGGCCCTATAAGCAATTCAACCAATCAACCATTCAGGCATTTAGCCAGTTGGCCATTTGGCCATTTGGCCATTCAGGCAGTCAAGCAAGCCTGAAAGGCAGACAGACAGGCAATTCAGGCGACAACTGATAAAAGCGTTGCTCATCGGGCAAACTGTCCACGGAACACAATTTAAAAGGCGGCAACTCAGCAGCAGCAGCAACATCAGCAGCAGCCTTGCAAAACTCGTTCGTTTCCAGTCAACAAACTCCAGAATTGGTCTGGAATTATTGGAGCTACTCCCCGGGCTCTGATCTCTCTCATCTAATATTGCTTTAGTCGCTTCGCGCTTTGCATTTTCAATTAGAACAAAATTATTGCTAATGAGAATTTAATTCGCACAAATATTTATGATGAATGGGGCGGGGCTGGGGCGGAATTGGGTGTGGCATAAATATTATTGATAGCATCGCTTAAGCGGGTCAAACAATTGAATGTTTCGTTGCAACTTTAGACATACTTTAAAGGTGTTATTAAGGAAATGAAAAATATATGCAGACTTAAGCCTCACCCTTAAACCTTAAAAATTGTTATAGTTAGTATTTATAAATAATAAAATAAATAAATAAACAAGTAAATAAAATAAATAAATAAAATGAAACAATTTCAGAGCATTCCCGAGACACACACCTGTTTAACTAAATTCACCTCTGTGCTTAGTGCGGCTTTGCACCACTAGCTAAGTCACAAGCAATTCGAGTTTCATTGTGATGAGTATGCTAATGCTAAATACTGTCGCTTGATGGCGTTGTTCGACCAACTGTACTAGCGAAGGTAGGTTTTTGTCTGTGCTTAACGTAGCTTAAAACTGGTACTCGAGGGTGGTAGTCTTTGCTAGCCACAACTCGACATTTTTGAAGATTAGAAAAAAATTCTAAATATTATTAACTGATAATTAAATAATTTAAATATTTATAGTTTTTGGCTAACAGTCTTTTAATATGAACTACAGTTGCTTACAGATTTTGTAAGAAAACTATAAAGCTGGAAAAAGAATAGTTTTCTGCCTGCCAAAAAATATCTCTAAAAAATTTTAAAATTATTGGCGAATTAAAATAATTGCCCAGAACTAAAGCGAACTATATATGTTTGCTGATAAGCTATAAATATCAAGTGGCTATTAAACAATATTTTTTGGAGTGTCATTATTAGACTTTGAGACACACGTTTTGTTGAGAATGCTACGTGCCCCAGAGCTTAATTTGCCACCCAGCCGTAAGCGAAATTTTTAAATGTTCGCTGAGCAGTTTGAAATGAATTTTGGTGAATGGGTTAAAAGCTGGCACAAAAGTTGTGAATAAGTAATTGAATACTGAAACGAAATGCGGGCACGTCGTATAAATAAAGCAGCTCGTTGGCTGACAACTTGTTGATAACCACGAAAATGGCGAACAAAACACGGAAATGTGAAAAAGCAGAGAAACATTTCTGACGCATGCGCCAAAAGAAATCCTGGAACTGGAAACTGAAAGCGAGAAAAGCGAACAAAAGTGTTGGAAAGGGGAGGGTGTGGGGCAGCGGGGGTAGCAAACAATTGTTGCTATTTAATATTGAACGTGTGGGCTGGAATTGCGATGCTCGGGAAACCGCACAAGTGTTTCAATTCCCTGACATCCACACGAGCAGAGAACAGTCGCAACTTGTGAGCCCAGCGCGACAAACATGTCGTCCAAGTGCTCCGTTAATTAAATTCATTACAAATTTAGTGAACAGTTTAGATTTTCAGCTCATTAACTGCGTTGTTTCTTTTTTTTGAACATGGGTCTGTTGGAGACACTGCGTCGTCTGAGTCCTGGTAGTCCTTCGAGGGGCAGCTGCAACATTGAGCTACAGCAACGAGAGGGCGCCGACAGCAGCAGCAGCAGCAAAAATAAATCGCATCACTTGGAGGGGCAGACTCGGGTGGCGCCACTGGCCCAGGTCACGGAGCAATCGTTGCAGGTGTGGCGCACTTTGCCAGCGGAGATTCGACATGATCCCAGCATGGCCAGCTTTCAAATGGAGAACGAACGCATTCACGGTGAGTGGGGGGAGCAGTTGAAGAGTTACACTCAGAAAAAAATTACTGCCCTGAATTTAAAGGTATTTTTATAAGAAATTTGCACTACAAAATTTTAAAATTTGTTACTATAATTTATAGATATATTAATAAATTATTTTTTTTTTTAAATTTAATTAATAAAATAAGCATTGTTATTTTTTAATTTTGTGAATCATTTTCCTATTATTAACCAAAATTTTAAATTCTAAAATAAATTTTTAAAAAGTAGACATAAAAACCACTGTTTATAGAAAAAATCTTTTAAAGTTTTAAATTAATTAATCTAAGCTAAGGTATTTGTAAATGCAAAATCTTAAAATACACTTAAGCTTAAAATAATAAATTCTTTTTAAGATTTCTATTTACACACTAAATAATTTTTCCAAATTTTAGAAAGACGCCCCTTAATTTTAAAAAATAATAACCCCAGTTCTTAAAAAATAAATTCCTTGCATGATAAAGTTTAAATTTCTAATTAAGCTACCCTCAATTTCAAGACCACACTTATTTTTCTGAGTGTATGCGTGGTTGCTTCTTCTAGTCAAATAAAAATAGAGCTTTTCACACAACAATTTAATCAAATCAAATCAAATCAAACTACGCGTCACAGAAAATCATGTCGAAATGTTTCCTACTTAAATTGGTGACGAGCGACAAGAACACAAATCCCAATCAGAATGACAAGTAGCCAGCTAATCGAATATTAATCGAAGTCAAATCGATAAATTGACAACCACTTGACAAGGATTCAAATAATAAACTCATGCATTATTTATATATATTTTTTTGGGGGGGTGGCATTAAAGGTTCCACGGCGTGCAACAGCGAGGCAGAGGCAGAGGAGCACGACATCGATTTGGGTGCCATTGAACTGGACGAGGAGGATGTGGCAAGTCGCCGGTTGCAGTTGCAGTTGCAGTCGCAAGATGGACCCGGCTCCAGTTATGCGGGCTCCGATTTTCTCGACATTAAAATGCGACCCAGTGGCGAGGGTGACAAGAGCACCGATGACGAGGCAACCACAACGCACTCGGAACAGGAACCGCATGCAAATGGACCCGGAAATGCCAAAAGTTTGGCCAGGCGCGTCCATCACAGATCGAAACGTTCCAAGGAGCAACTGCAGCGGGACAAACACTGGAAGAGAACTGGTTTGCTCATCCTGTGGTTCCTTGCAGCCGCTGTGCTGATCAGTGTGGGTGAGAAGCATCTCCTGGAGAAGATCGTACAAGTGCCACAAGGAGAACCAGGCAAATGTGGGTTGCAATTCATCTCACAAGTGATTAGAGATTTCAATCTTGGAGTCTTTTAGTTTTCCAGCTGCATCAGAAACCCACAGGGGATTTCAGATTAAGGCTGTTTGGCGCCTTCAAGAAGACCTCGACGCTGCTCAGTGAGGATAACCAGGATTCAAACGAAACCATCAGTCAGAATTTTCTGTTTGTGCAACCACAACTATCTCAAAATGGTGGCAACAATGGAAGTCAAGTTTATAAGGTGATTAATTATTCCCAGGATGTTTTAAAAACTGACTTTTTGTTTGTTGCACAGAACATATTGGAGCCGTGGCAGCTGGCTCTCGTATCCGAGGAGCACTTGCCACAAGCACCCGCCGTGGCACGCAATCGCACCTTTCACCTGAATGAGGAGCTAAAGGATTTACTCTCCCAACAGGATAGCAAATTACGATTGCATATCTACAGCAATGTGGAAAAGGATTTGGCCATTGAGTTGAGTTACAATCCACTGATTGTGAACACACGGACTGGGAGCATTCTGGCGGGGATTATCCTGCTACTCTTCTACGGCCTGCTCATTTGGGAGCAGCTGGAGCGACCCTTTGTGGCCATGATCTGTTCAATACTGTCTGTGACAGCGTTGGCCGTCTTCCAGGATCGTCCCAACATGGAGGAGCTGAAGGAGTGGATGGACATGGAGCTGCTCACGCTGCTCTTTTGCATGATGCTGCTCATCCTGATACTGACGGAGACGGGCATCTTTGATTACTTGGCTGTCATCTGTTTCGAAATATCCGGTGGCAAAATCTGGCCCATGATTTACAGTCTCTGTTTGGTGACGTGCCTCGTCTCGAGTATGCTGGATAACATGACAACGGTGCTGCTTCTGACCCCAGTTGCCATCCGCTTGTGCGAAGTGATGCAACTGGATCCCATTCCAGTTGTTATGGGCATCATTGTACATGCGAATATTGGTGGAGCTCTGTCCCCCATTGGGGATCCCATCAGCATCATCATTAGCACCAATCATTTCATTGTGGAGAATGTAAGTTGAGTCCACCTTTTTATGGGTATTTTATTTACTTATTCATCATGTTTTTTTAGGGCATCAATTTCTTCACCTTTGTGGCACATATGTCGCCAGGCGTGTTGCTAGCTGTGTTGCAGAGTTGCAGCTATTTGCGTTTCTATTATCGCAACATTGACGCACTGCGTCTCAATGAGCCCAAGGAGCTGCGTGAGTTGCGTCGCGAGATTCGTGTGTGGCAACGTGCCATGAACGCAATTGCCGCCTGCTCCAAGGATGCCCAACTGGTGCGTGGCACGTTGCACGGCAAAGTGAAGCAACTGAAACGCACGCTGAGACGCAGGCAACAAGGCGTGGCATCCACTGAGGTCTATGCCCATACGCTCGACGAGCTTAAGCAGAAGGTGAGCAGCTAAAGAATTCTATAAATAGTAATGTAAATGACTCAAAAATGGTTGTCTAGTGGCAACAATGTTTATTTAAAAATCTACACTTGGAAAAAAATGGCACTTGAATATTAAAAATCACCCTAAAAAAATCGCTAAAATCTAGAACAATTTTCCGCTTATTAGAAATTATTTTAGTTGCTTATTGTTTGCTGATGTATTTTAAATTTTATATGTTTTATTTTAATTTGCTTGGAGACAGACAAGTGTTTTATTTGTATTATATTCCGATATATTTTTAATTCCTTCGGGATTCGCCTGTATTTTAGTAAAAATCCATTTTGAATTTTCCATATCTGAAAACTAGCGAATTTTATTTTTCCTAGAAATAATTTCTTCACTTGATTTGAAGCCAGTGGGAAACATCTTGAAATAATTTCCAAAAATTCGAACAACAAAAATTTCTTAAAATTAGAATGGATATTTGTCTATAATAATTAAGAAATTTATTTTTTGAAAAAAATCCTTTCTGATATTCAGAAGATAATAAAGAAATATGCACTCTCAACTTCTAAGTTAGACTTTTCGTTTTCTTTTTCGTTTTTAAATAAAATTATATAAATTCAAAAACTTTTTAAAATATTTGTATATGTGAAATCATAAAATCGTAAAAAAAAACCAGGAAAGTTGATCACTTTTGACAAATTTAGGAAAAAATCAGAATTAAGAAAAGAAAAATGGTTATTAAAATTTCCTAATAATAAATTCAACTGCACTTTTTGCCAAATCATGACGATTTTCTAAAAAACCATTTGTTTTTAATTTAATTTAATTTCATTAATTTTCTCAGTGTAGAATTGAACTTACTTCAAAATGTGTTTCCACCTGAAACCAAGTTGAGCAAAGATTTCCATCTTCTAACCACAAATTAACTTTTCTTTACAGTATCCAATCAAGAGCATGAAACTGCTGCTGCAATCCTCTGGTGCTCTGATCTTTGTCATCGTATGCTTCCTGGTGCAATCGGTGCCACATTGGCGGACTCTGCCACTTGGTTGGGTGGCACTGCTCGGTGTCATCTTGCTGCTAATTGTGCTGAATCGTGAGGATATGGAGCACTTGATCCATCGCGTGGAGTGGACAACGTTGCTCTTCTTCGCCGCCATGTTTGTGATGATGGAGTGCGTGGAGCGTCTGGGACTACTTGTCAGCATTGCTGAGCTAACGGAGCACGTCATCTTGGCCGTAAGCGAACAGCATCGATTGGCGGTGGCCATTTTCATGATCCTCTGGACATCGGCATTGGCCTCATCGGTGCTGGACAGCATTCCAGTGGCGGCAATGATGGTCAAATTGGTCAACTCGTTGGTTGCCAAGGAATCACTTGGACTACCGCTGCAACCCCTGGTCTGGTCTTTGACCCTAGGCGCCTCCTTGGGTGGCAATGGCAGTTTGTATGGCGCCTCGGCAAATGTCATCGCAGCCGGCATCGCCGAGCAACATGGCTACAAATTATCCTTCACCCGCTACCTCAGGACCATGCTGCCCATGATGTTGGGCCAGATGACCCTAATGACCATCTATCTGATGCTATCCCACGTCGTCTTCAACTGGGATTAGCTGCAGACAAAAAATGTAAATTAGTTTAATCGATCTGTTTGTTGCCAATTTCTGGATATTTGATATCAACTGGAACTTTTATTTAAATATATTTATCACATTCAGTATTTGGAAAAGCGTATTCAATTCAAAATTTGACTTTTCTTGGTTTTTGTAACTCTCAATGTCTTAGAAATGTAACCGATTGAGTATAAATTGTTCTAGCATTAATTACAAATTTTATAAAGTTGATGTCAAAAATAAATTAAATAAACTTGTTAATTTATATTCCAAATTTGAAATATATAGCTTTAATATTCTCTGAAATCGGCTTATTAACAGACATGACTTAATCGACTCATCTTTTTATCTAGATTAAAAATATATATATTCCTTTTGGGATCGAAGCTATTTCCTTCCACACTTCTTTAAAACTTTATTTTATCCCTTATTTTTTTAAGTTGTTAATGAATCTTGGTTAAGAATCTTGACTTGTTTTATTTATAGTATATCAAAATATTTTATTACAAAAGCATCTCTCCATAGACCAAGTTATTTTATTTAAAATTTGAATATTTTTCTTACTTGATTTTTATTGTTGTTCACAGATCATTCGATAAATATATATTAGTTCTTCCATATACCAAGTTGATTATTGATCTGCTACATATAAAGTTTTCCAAAGTTTTATTGAGTCCTTAGCTTTTCTTGGGTGGACTCTTATTACTCTTTCCATAAAAAAATAGTTCTTATAGGAAATACTTCAAGGCAGACACAGATAATTGCCCTATTTATAGAGACACCCACTTGAACATAAACCAAACATGGAAAATAATTTCAAACTTTACCATGATTCTCTGATTTACTTAAAAAGTTTTCTATGTTCTAAATATAAACATAAAATAAATAGAATTTTTTGTTTAAATATTTTATGGACAATTTCGAGGGAATTCGAATTATATTGGTGTGGGGAAAATTAATATTGATATATATAGTGAAAATTATTGACTTGCTATTATTATTACTCTTATATTATTTAATAATTTATGAAAATTTCTTTGAGAGTAAACCAAACACAAAATAAGGAAATACTTTTGTTGTTGGCGTTTTCTGAATCAGAATATTAAGCAATCTTCAACAAATCTGTTGAAATATGCATGAATTGCAAAAACAATCATCTTCAATATATTCTGCTTAATTAAAGAGTCATTAATATGATTATTAACATTTTTATGATCTTTATTATTAATAGGTAATTAATGAAGAAACAGAAGAGTAATATTATTATTGATTTATAATTATTATTATGGTTATTACTATTTTTATAATTATTATTAGAATCCGTGCTATGCGACCACTCCCCTATAGATGAGTTATAGCCACATCATAAATCAGTTATAATATTCATTATGCCAAATAATGTCCATCGATAAATTCTCTTACATTTTGCTGAAATTGTTGAAAAGTTCTCTTGAACTTGGCAAACAATTTGTAAAGTGAAGGAAAAGCGAAACAATCAATTTGTCCGTCAAGTGAAAACAAATAACGCTTCTGGCAAGTGTCCCACTGAGATTAACACAACATTTACACACACACACAACAGAATAACAGAAACGGAAAAGAGAAATAACAATGAGAGAGAGAGAGAAACATTTTGTTAGTTAGCTAGTTCCGCTTTCCACGCTTTCCACACGACATTTTCCAAAAAAGCAAACAAAATTTCTACGTTTTTCACTCGAAATCCACTTTAAGTGTTGACAGTGAATGGCCGCCAGAGGTCGCCAGCGGTTGAAATTGCCTGTCAACGAAACGAATTTTAATTAAAGAAAAAAAAAACAGCAAAAAATTAGTAGCTCAATTTGATAAATTCAATTAGACAAGTGGAAAATGTGCGAGAAAAGGCGTTTCCCTCAGTTTCTGTCAAGTGAAAAGTGTTTGTGTTTTTGTGAAAAGCTATAGAAAAGTGGCATAAAAATGTCTTCGACTTATGCATATACAAAGCCCACTTTTATGATAACCGATCACTCCGAGGATCCCTATCATCTGGAGCAGGAAACAGCCGAGGCCAACGATGACTACGATCCCTATGAGGATGAGGATCGCAAGACCAAGTTGCAGGACTTGATACATTGGCTCCATTCCAATGCCAGACAACGACGCCGATGGTGAGTGGAAAATTTTTACATAAATTAAGCATACGCCTCGTGGCCAGTATTAATTTGCCACTACCCATTCCACTTGGGGCATGGACACAAAGTTTTTCAATTAAACAGAGTAAGCAAATAATTGGTCTTAATGATTTTGGCCACGCTACTCCGACGGCGTTTTTTTTTTGGTCATTAAGAATTTTTCATTTATGCGTGGGTTTTCTTTAACATACTTCATTTTTTGTTTGTTTTTTTCGGCGTGGAAAATTCTAATGTTGTCTAATTGAACTAATTGCAATTAAATTGTGAAGATTCTTCATTCAGCCAAGATTTGTTTCATTTGCGTGGGTTTTTTTTTTAATTTTGCAAAACCTATTTTTTAAATATTGAGGCAGATAGCTCTGAGGGGATCATGAATTTTTAATCACAAATTAGTCGGAAATTAAATCTATTTTAGGCTGAACCTTAAAAAAAAATTAAATTTAGTATTGCTCAATTATTGAAATTATACTTAGATTGAAAAAGAAACTCATATTTTCATATTTTAAGATGTGCTTTCATTTTGATCAAACTTCCATCGGAATGTTTACTATATTGAACAGGGTATCTCCCAGTCGACCACTCTCCCGTCTACAGCATTCCAACTTGTTGTCATTCTCAGTTTTAAAAATATACATATCTGATTTACGATAATAAATAATATAAACATTGTCTTCTCCTGAATCGAGATCCGCAACTTTGTTTTGTATAATGCATTTTTGTTGTTTGTATTTAAAATTAAAATAATCCGCACAACAACTTGTCAATAATTGCTTCTCAGCAATTACTTAATGCAAAAAGCATGTGTTATTTTGATGTATTTCTAATGTATTATGATACATAAAAAAAACGGCAGAAAAAAAACTGGTTACCGCCCATAAATCAAATGTGATTGCATTTAATTAAAGTTTTAGGTACCGATTTTTAATTGACTTCGGCGCACCTTTTGACGAATATATTTCCAGGAATAGTTTTTTGCATTTGTAGAACTCTCTAAAATCTCTCCACTAACTGGACAAACAACAAATATATACTTTATATATGTGAATCGAGCGAATATTCATGATCGTAGAAATCTGGTCACGGCAATTGATGGCGCTATAAATATAGCTCATAGAACTATGCAGAGTGGAATCAGAATTAAACGCCAGCTTTGAGGCCATTTAAATATCAATTTAGTCATTCGAGTGCGTTCGTTATCTTTAATTAAAAGTTCCGCTTAGCTCAAAAACTAAGCCGAGCTACTCAAAACTTAAATCTAATTGACAAAGATTACGGCGCAATTTTTAATCAACATTTACTCAGATATAAATACCCTAAAATCCATTCACAATTGTTAAGAGGGGTATATTGCATAATGAATATAAACTATATACAAAATTTAAAATCTATTAAATATATTTTGAAAAAAAAAATATTTTTATATAAATCGGATTACGATAGCAGTAAAATATTCCATTTTAAATTAATATATTAATATATAATAATATAATAAATAAACTGTAACGTATTATTAATCAACTGCATAAATTTCATTAAGGTCAGCTCAGATACACCCAAAGTGTAGTGAGAAATGTATATGAATAAAAAAATTAGTTTGATTTTTTTTTACCCTCCAGTAGCTGTGTCTGTCATAAGATAAAAGAACACATTCAAGCATGCTTACATTTGAGTGTGCAAAAACTTTTAATGACAAATTCGGCATTTAAAGACAGCGTATTTCGTAGTTAAGCTTACACCACTACAACATTCTTACTTGTTTTTTACAAAATCTTTACAAGCTGTTTATATAAACAAAAAAAAAAGCATTATTATTTATAGCTATTAATTTTGTTAAAGCTTCTTCAAAGTCATTTAGTTTTCAATAAGGGTGGATTTTTTTAATTTTTTATTTTTTTGCCAAATGGTTTTTTATCTGGTAATTTGGTCAGAGTTGTTGACCTTGGCATTGACATATTAAGTACTCAACTGGTGTCTAGTGGCGAAGTTGCTATCAATATTATAGCATCACATAAAAGTTGTTTAAAAAATACACACACACTCCCTTACACACACACACACCCACACACACACACACTTGCAGTGTAAGAGGCAAAAAACAATTACGTTGTGATCAATTTTTAATGGGGAATAAGACACAAAACCGACAACTAGAAAAGGGTGGCCTAATATGATGACGAACAGGTGAACATAAGTGGGTTTTTCAGGGGGTAGGGGGTAGGTGGTAGGCGTGTCTTGGTCAATATGTAGTTGGGCCTTGGCCGCAAAGTGTGTTCGTGTGTGTTTAGTTTGCGGAAACATGTCAAACACGCTTTCTGCTTTCTGCTTTCTCGTTTCCTCTTTCCACTTGTCTGCTTTCTGTTTTCCGTTTTCTGCTTTTCCGCCCCCTAAGGTGTACATGTGGGTTTTCCGTTAAGAATTTTCCGTCAATTGATGTGTGTGAGTGGGGTTTTAGGCTGGTTAAGTGTGTTCGTGCCCTTTTGGGCTCTTTTGTGTATTAAAAGCTATTCAAATAATAAAAATACGAATTAAATAAATAAGCACTAAACAACCCATTAAAACTGGTGTAAGAATCGAACCTGAATGTCAACTTTTATTTGTTTGGGGGCAGGCTTTTAAGTGAATTTGAATTTTTACTTAATTTTATATATAAATTACAATTTTAAATGAACAAAAATCAAATCTGGGGTTATTAAAATGTAAAATGGTCAATTTATGCAGCATTGGGGAAATCCATAAAAAAAACCAATCAGACAAAAAATTGCTAAGCGTAATTAGCAATTTAGGTAATTAGTAAGTAAACAGAGAGTTAACAAGTCGAACCTGTAGAATAAGATGCGATCAACAAGATATAATCAGTAATTATATAAAAATTCCGATTTTAGTTGTTAACTTGATCGACTCGTTAATCGAGTAGGATAAGAAAATGAATTCATTGAATTATTCAACTTTTTAAATGGCCTTCTTCTGATATTAAAAATGATATTTTAATTTTTTGAATGAGTCATTTCCAAATTCAATTTAATATATTATTAACTAATCTAAATACGTAAAAATCAGCTGGAACAAATCTCTATATCACATATCAGCTGAAGGATGAGTTCTTGTATAACAAATTTTCTTTGCTTAAAAATATATTTAATCAAAACCTACGCAGAATGTGCAACATTTTCCTTCTTACATTTATATTAAAAATAATCGATATCGGACTACTATATCCCATAGCTTTAATAGTATTAAAAGTTTATTTTTTTAAAACTGCTTTGTCTAATTTTTAATTTAATTTATTTACCTGTTATGCATTATTTTATGCTTCCCATATAAGGTAAAAAAGAAATCACCTATATCAGACTTCTATATCATAACATATAATATATATAATAATATATATTTAGGCAATTTAAATGCAGTCTGAAAGCAAAGGTAATCTTTGGATAAAAAAAAAAAAAAAAAATACTTTTTAAATGTTCTTATGTTTTTATATAATAAAAAATATCTTCACCAGATAAACAATATTAATAACAAATTTATTTTGTAATTTAAAAACAAAGCTGTCTCAAACATTAAGCTGACTTAAATTAAATAATAATATCAGCTAAAAACTGCAGCTGCTTGTATTAAAAAATTGAATTAAATTAATTTAAATGTTTACAAATTGACTCAGTTAAGGTATTTCCAATTTAATATTATTCACATTATTGTTACAAACTGCATAAGATATTTTAATTTGAAATTTGCAAGTGAACTTCTGCGTTGCCATTATTATTTATTATCTTATGCTAAAATGGCTTTCAACCGAGTTGCCTCGGCTCGTTGCAGCCACCTGTTTGCTGCTGGCTGCTGGCTGCCTTCATTATTGTTTGCATATATCTATAAATGGAGGGCAAACACATCGAATGCAAATTTGAACAAGGGAATTAACAAATGCACAAGCATTCAGCAGCTGCAGCTGCAACTGCAGCTCAGCAAAGAGATATCACATGGCATACCACATATCACATGGCATATTATCACTCTATCACATGCCACATGCCACATTATACGCATATGCAAACTCATCCTCAACTCAATGATGGCAAACTGTTTGAGCCTTGAAATACACACCCACACACACACACATACACCCACACAGCCAGACACAGACAGACATACACAGCAAAAAAAATGCACATGAATTTTAGAAATTCGCCACAGTTTTGCTTCGAAAGGTAGCTCATCTATTTATTATATAAAGTATATTTCTAAAAATCAGTGTTCCTTTATTCTATAAATTTAAAAAATATGGGTAAATCTAACCAAATTCCAAGGTATTTTTTAAGTGCGTAAAACAACAAAGACCACCAAAATTAGCCTTTTATTGCTTATATTTTTAATAAATATTTTGTATTCCTGCTTATAAATTCATATGATTTGAATTGTTAAACTATATAAGAATTTTCCGAATTTTAGTGAGGATTTTCTCCAGAGTAAGGATTTATAGCCATATAAAATAGGAAATTTCGAAAAAAAAATATATTTAATTTTCTGGTTGTTTTTTAATATCTGGAACAACAAAGTCAAGGACTAAAATTAGCTTTTTATTGCTTAAATTATAAATAAATATTTAGCATTTTAATTCATCAATTCATTTTATTTAAGCTATTAAACTATAATAGAAATGAGAGGCAGTACTTAGAATTATTTGTTTCTGAATTTAAGTGAAGATTTTTTTAAGAATCAGCATTTATTTATACATTTTTAAATTAATTTCTTAATAATAAAAAGTATTCTTAAAATTTAAAAACAATTGCCATATTTTTTGGATTGTTGATTTAGGCAAACCTAACTAATTTTTATAAATTAGAATTTGCTGCTAAAAACAAGCAAAAAGCAGATTTTTTTTCGAGTGCAGACAGTTATTAAGTCACCGTTAGAGTGACAGACAGTCACCGTTTTTGCAGTCACTTCACATCTGCTGCGCCTTTCAGTTTCATTATTGGCCCTGGGCCCCGTGCGGAAAATTGCAAAATAAAGGAGCGTAAATTCCACTTGAAAGCGACTTAAGTGACAAACAGCGCGTGGCTGTCGAAACAGCAACAACAGCAACAACAACAACAACTAAACGACAACTAAACAACAAAACAACATCAAACAGCAAAACAACAATTCAGCAGTGTTTGACTGAAGGGATACCCCTTTATTTGTTGGCTGCAAATCGCAACTTTAAACTTTGACTTAAGAACATGTTTTTGAATCGAAAAATTAATCGCTATGCGAAAGTTTAAACAATATTTTTTTGGGCTGAATTTGTAAACTAAAAACAAGTTTTATTTTAAGGTAAAAAACAAATTTTATTTTTAGGCAAATAAACAGAAATCGATGCATAAATTATAAATGCTAAACTAAACCTTCAATTAATTAAACAGTGACAGATTGCTTAGAATTTAAGAGCATAGCTAAAACAAAAGAAGAAAAAAAATCTATAGGGTATAAGCAGAGTTAATAAATGTAGTTAGCCATTTGCACACACTTTACAGGGTATGTGCAGCTTAGCAACGTGTAGTTAATATAATACGCATACGCCTGGGATGCCAGGGATAGCCTGGTACTCAAGTGGCGGCATGTGCCCCACCACGTACACATATATGTAAGTATATATATATATATATATATATATATACTCATATATATATATATATCTATGTTTATATCTATTGTCCCGTCCACAAGTGTTTTTTTTTTTTATTCATTGTCACAGAGTTTTTGCGCATTTTTTCTAGTTTTGTGTATTCAATAACACTTGAGCAAATTGAGACATCGAGTGAATTGAGATACACACGCACATCAAAAGTCGCCACACACACACCCGCACACACACACCCACACCCACACAGTTGAAAATTTGTTTAAATTTATCTTTTATGCAAGTTTATAAGCAGAATTAGAGCATTTGGGATTTAAGGCTTAAGCTCTTTGGCGTTTTTTATTCAGTCTATAAATAAATGCAAGCCATTTTTTATTTTCTTGCTTTTCTTTTTTACTTTTGCTGGCAATTTGACAACATTTTAGCTCAATTCGGGGAATTTTGGACGGGGAATTTTTTTGCTGGCTTCTCTGCTCCTCATCGATTATGAGGGAGATATGCGCAACAGATAGGGGCACGGGTTAATCCAAAATAAGCCACGAAAAATGGATAAAGAGGGTATAAAGCATCTGTGGGAAGGTATGTAACAGGTGGAAGAAAACATTTATATTCACATATATATTCTTGATATAGATCAATTTAGTTCTCGCATACCTTAGTCAGATAAAAAAAATCGAAAATCGATAAGAATCGATAACCGATTGCAATATATAATATACATTGTCATGATCCGATTCATTTGAAATTTCGCTATAAAACTAGAATATATTTAACAACTGAATGGAGAGCTCAAAATTGTAAAGATATAGTTATATATCTGTTTTATAATATACCCAGGCACCTATACTATTATACCCATATTATTGATCAACTGTAAATATTTCATTTAAAAAAAATTGGCTTAAAAATACAACGATTTTGTTAACCAAAAAATGATACAATGCTAGAAATTTAACAGCTCTGTGCTGGGTATCTGCTAGTCGAGCTCTCCCTCGTCTACTAAATTTTAACTTGTTTGTTTTTTATGTCTTCATCTCCAACTTATCGCATTGAGTTTTAAGTAGGAGAAAGGGGCACGATTTTATGCAAACTTTATTTGCATTGAATACAAATATATAATTTTATGGCAGAATCATTAATGAAGTTAAAGATAAACAACCAAAAAAACGAAAAGCAATAAAAAAGGTACAACTAAGGCAAAAAATAAATATAAACATTCAATGTCTATTCTTAGAAAAATTATTATATATGAAACGGCAGCTCAAACTGAACAGACATTTGATATTTAAACAATTTGCTTTATTGACTTTTATTATTTTTTACGCTTGTTGAGAATGCTTGTTGACTGTTTGTTTTGTTCTTATGTTTTTCGTTCTTTTTTTATGAACTTGACTTGAGTTATTCAAATAAATTATTAATATGCACAAGTGTGTAAAAAGTATTTAGACGAACTGACTGCGTATATGGAAAGGAAAGGCATCACAAAGGCAGCTGATTAGTCACAGCTGAATAGACAGCGCAGCGACCATTATGTAGGTACACATATACCCCTCTCTATCACACACACATCCCCCTCTCTCTTTCACTCTCTATCACGCTCTCTAAGTCTGAGGGCTGTTGAGAATCCTCTACAACGTTCAAGTTCAAGTCAAAGAGAAACGCCAGCTGGAATAAAAGACAGAGAGAGGGAGAGTGTGAGAGAAAGAGAGGAGAGAGAGTGTGAAAGAGAGAGAGAGAGAATGAGAGAGAGAGCAGCTCACATAGAAAAACATATTCAACAGCTTGATGCATGCATTGAAAGCCAAAAAATAAAAAAAAACCGATTGAAAGCTTCGCGTCACAATTTCCAACCATTTCAACTAACGTTCGCTTTCAATCGGCAAACAAGAATACGAACAGCAACAACAACAACAATTGCAACAACAACAACAACAACAGCAACAATAGCAACAACAGCAACAACAACAACAACAAGAATAACTACAAACAACGGCGGCAACAAAAACCGGGCAAACTGGTTGAAACTGTTGGAGCCGCCACACGGAACACATCGCAACGCATCCGAGATTTATTCGGTTCCCAACTTTCGCTCGGAACGGACGTGTGCGGTTTTTTATGCGGTTTTTATTCGCTCAAATAAATAAACTGTAAATTCCACCAAAAAAATGAATCTAAACAAAACACATAATTAAATTTAAGCTGCGCAAATTAAGAACCTGTTGAATGTAAAACATTTAAAAAACAAAACAAAAAAAACTCGCACACAACCGGAAATTAATAAAAAAAAAAGTAATAAATTAAATATTAAAAAATATATATTTAAAATTAAATCAAATTTAGTGGAATTAAAATGTGTGCTTTTTGAAGGCAACCGACTTGGTTTAAATTTTGTGGCTGCTTGCGGAAATAAGTGTTGATTGTGATTTATATTCTAAATGAGCATCGATAGCAGTGTTAATTTACAGGGCATCCCTTAGTCGAGCATTCACAACTTGTTGGCTAATTACCTGTCAACAGTCAATCAACATGTTTTCCACTCATTTATGTGACATTAAACTTATTTAAACAAGTGCGAGAGTTCTTTATTGTAATTAGGTGTTAAATTTATGGACTGCAAATAAATATGTAAATAAATTACTAAAGACTTATGAATACTAATAAATAATTAATGAATAAATATGAATATATATCGTCATATTTAATTACATTCTTGAATCCAGTTGTGCTGACCCATAAATAAATAAAAACAGTTTATAAGTTTATTTATTTCGATTAAGTTTGATGACATAAGAACAAAACACACCTAATTCACGTAATATTAATTGAGAGCTGTCTATATAGCTGTAAATAAGTGTGTAGTTGTGGCAAGCCACGCAAATAAGTAATATTTTATTAAAGACTTGCGGCATCATTAAGAAAATTACAAAAAGTTGGGCAACCCACAAACTAAGAAAACCCATAAACACAAAAGGACTATTTTCGAAGAAGCCCTCAAAAGTAGGCAATAGAAAAGTAGTCAACCGAAAGACGCACACACACAAACACACACACATAGACACATAGACAGACAGACAGACAGTTAGAGAGACCGACAGATAAACAGAGAAAGATAGTCAAACAGACAGACAGACAGACGTACGCACTATTTGCCAACATGAATAGCTAAACATATTAAAACTCATGCAATTTTCAAGAAGTTTGTTCAGCTTTTTTGGATAGTGTATTAAATTGACTTTTTTGGCATAAGACCCAAAAATATACAACTTGACTTAGATTCTTTTTTTATTAAATACAAATATATTTAACATTAATATAGCTATAAAAGCCTAAGCTGCAATGTCTTTATTAATTTTTGTAGGCACATGTTAAATATAATTTTAAATATTCAACTCAAAAATCAAATGCATGAAAAAATGTATCTTTTTAAATATATAAAAAAAAAATAAAAAAAAATTGAAATTAATTTAAAAAAAAATATGTTTCTTAATATAAAAAATAAATACAATAATATTTTTTTTAAATAATCCATTATATTTTTAATAAAAATTATTTTACATAAAATAAGTAATGAAGACAAATTTTTGTGTACATTTGTGAAACTACTCTTAAAAATATACCTTAAGAATGTAAAAAAGTCCTAAAATCTACATAAAAAAATAATTGAAATTAAATTTTAATTGTGACGCGTGTCAACAAAAATTCATTAAATAAAATGTTATATTTTTGCCAGAACGAATAATTTTAGGCTGTTGCACGTTTATTATTCCACATTAATTACACTTATCCAAAATGAGGCCAGCGAGGCACCGTTTTGTGGCATGGAAAAACACACACTGTGTGTGGCAAGCAAGTAGCGAAGCAAGACATCTGCGGCAATTGAGCCGGGCGGAGGCAACAACTCTCAGCAAAGCCAAATGCCCCACGGGAAGCTATAATAAAAAACGATTTAAGCTAGTAAAATTCATGCCGCAGAATAGACTTTGAATACTTTGCGGTCTCTTTATTTATTCACTAATTTTATTTAATGTGCAAAGAGAATGTTATTAAACTTAAATGCAATTTAAAATTGGAGTGAAAGTTTAAAAAATATAATTCAAATTGAAAATGAAAAAATTTTAATAACAAAACTGATGCTATTAAAATTTACTATGGTGCAAGCAATCAGAGCAAAATTAAATTTAAAAAGAGCAAAAATTAAAATTAATAATTAAATATTAATAGCTGAAAAATAAAGAAAGTAAATATTCAAGTAAGGAAAGAAAAAGAGTGAGAGAGAAAATTAGAAGAGATAAGCATTCAAAGACAAAAAAATTACATAACTAATATTAGCTAGATTTTCTGCTGATTTTGTGAGAATGAGTGGAAAAACTCAAATCACAAATATATTTGGTTTTCTAGGGAGATATACGAACTATTAAGAATAAGGAGTTATTTCCAGTATTTCCTAGAATATTACATCTTTTTCAGACTAGAAATCCTCAATCCAACAAAGATTTTAGAATCCATTTAAGAATTAGCTTTGAAAAGAGCCTGTAAACAATTCACTAAAAATTATGATAAAAACTATATAAAACAACAAATAAGTATTTTAATAAATATAGTAAAAAATAAAAATAAAGTATTTCTTACAAAAAGCTAAATATAAATTAAGAAATTAATTTTGTCAGCAAGTAAAGTGTATCTAAAATTCACCTACGTTGCTAACTTGGCTAACTTGCCAGTAAGGAAGACCAACTTGTTGGCCATATTAAGCTGTCTGTCTTTATGCGTGTGTGTGTGTGTCTCTGTATCTGTGTGTGTTTAGGCAACTTTTAGACTTGCTGACAAAACAAATTCCTTCATTTCGCATTCTCTTTTTATTTTGCGAAGGATCAAAACTTTTCCATTGCAGCAGGAATACTTTCCTTATTTTTGGGTTGAATTTTATTTTCGCACGTCTTGTTTACATTTCGACTGAGTTTCATAAATTTTTTAACTGATTGCCAGCGGCAAGTTTATAACAATTTTATACTTGTTCAATTTGCACTTTTTTTGCTGGTTGATAGAAATGTCAAAAGTTGGTTGTGGATTTTTTGCAAATCTGAAAGTTATTAAAAGTGGCTGCATAATTAACATGACAGGAATTCAGGGCAAATTTGCAAGCGATAAATACACACACACATATTATATTTATATATTCGTGTGTGTGTGTGTGTGTGTGTGTGTGAGTGTGTGTGTGTGTGCAATGAGCTGAGACGGGTCATTAGGTCACTCGCTTGCCTGCGTATTTATATTTTGCATATATCCTGAATCCTATTTGATGTGCATATCAGGACCCAAAGCCAGGCACGTGACGTTAATTTATGTGTGCATGCGGGTGTGTGTGTGTGTGGAGGGTGTATGTGTGTGGGTGTGGGGTGTGTGAGTGGGGGATGTATGTGTGTGTGGAGGGTCTGTGTGTTTGCGGTCAGTTATTCTGTATAATTTAAAAGCAACCCGCACAACACCCATAAATATTTTTGCAACCCGCACAATTTTAATTACTTCGGCTAAGCACAATTATTTTTCGCTTTCTATTGCTAATTACTCAATTACTTGACCAGTAATTATACAGATTGTATGGGAGAGAGAGAGGAAGAAAACAGCAACAGCATAATCAAATCGAAATTAGAACGCATTAGATAAACTGAGTGGCAAACAAAATTCAGTACGTGACCAAAAACAAGACCTAATGCAATCCCCTAAATATACGCACTTAGCAACACTAGTCAACATAGATTTTGGTGCATAATAAGTAAAAAAAAATCAATTTTAATTTATGATTTATGGCTTGGTAAATAAAACTTGGAGAAGTAATCAAGCTTCTTAAAGCTACTCAAATACAAGTCAGATTCTATTAATAAAGGACTTCATATTTTTTATATATAAATAAAACATATATATTCCTGATCAGCATTAAAAGGCGAGTCGATTCAGCTATTTCCATATGAACAAGCCGATCTCAGAAACTATTAGAGCTAGAGACATTAAATTGCGGATATAAGTTCTCATTTCTTAGTGTTTATCTTATTTTATCGATAACTGCACAAATCGATACAAATCGATTACAATAATAAAGTTATGAACTTCAAAATAAAATAAACCATGACTAGATATCTTATTGAACTTTGCGAATTTCATTAAGTTCGCAAAGCAAATTCAGATTTTACTAACCGAAGTACAGCTAAGTTTTCCATCTTTCATAAGAACTACTGTAGATGTTGCTTTGATGAAGAAGAAGATAGATTGGAGTAGCAAAAAGAAGCAAATGCTGGGACGTTTGTTGCTCACAGAGCTTGTTTTATAATTTGTATAAATAAGAATCTTTAAATTATGAATTATAATTATTGAAAACATATTATAAATATAACATATTAAATTATGTACTGTAATTATAAAAATACATAAGTCTGATAAATCAAAAACTTTTATTTATAAATAATAATTATTATAAATTAATATAAATAAGAGACTTTTATTTATGAATTATAATTTTGAGAAGTTTATTATAAATAGGATAATTTAAATTGTGATGTTTAATAATTGCAATTTGTTATAAGTTAGAGACTTTCAATTTTGAATTATTATGTGTTATAATTATTATAAATTTAATATAATTACAGACTTTAAATAACTTTAAGTAACTGCTTAAATTCACTCTTATTTCATAGCGCCTGCAGACGATTACTTAAATTTGTTGACTAGTGTAACACGCAACTGTGACTGTGTCTGTGTGTGTGTGTGTGTGTGTCTGGGATTAATACAAACTTTCGGATCAACTGAAACGTGCTCACTACACTCACTAAATAACAGCATATTTGTGTGCGTGTGTGTGTGTGAGTTGTGTGTGTGCGTGTGTATGTTGTGCCTGATGATTTTTAGGATTGGTTAGAAATGTGGGCACAAGGCGTAAATGAATATTGATTCATTGATTTCTAATCAATTGAAATTCCCCCCCTTTCTCCCCCCACTGGGAAAAGCCAGGCTGTTTTCTCGACAAATTTATGTTGGCCGTGTCTAAAGGCTGTTGACTAGTTTTTTTGTAGTATTTTTGTTAATTTGTTTTCATTATTAATCCATGGCTCATTTGACGTGGCAGCAAATGTCGTTGTTGTTGTTGTTGTTCTTGTTACAGCTGTTGTTGTTGTTGTATTTGTGTATTTGTGCGTGCCACATGAAGAACTTCAAGTGGGAGGCAACAAAATTGTTGAGTTCTCGTTTCATTCACTTCAACAGCTTCAAACTTGACGCAAGTGCAACCGGCTGACAAACGTGGCGTATGCGTAATTTGCGAGTGACATTTCAAGTGCGTCACACAAACAAAAAACGTGCACAACATTTAAAATAAAAATAAAAATAAAAATAAAAAAAGAAACAAGCATCAATAAGATGGAAAAATAAACATTCAGCATAACTTCAACAAAATGTACAAGAGAAAGAGAAACCGCAGCCAAATTTCAAATTTGCTGCACAATAATAATAAATAATAAAAAAAAAACAATCGATAAAAAACGATAAAAATTAGTAAAAATTATAACGAATCTAAAAATTATAAATCAAAAATTAAAACGAGTCTAAAAATAAAATGCATACAAATTAAAACGTGACCAAAAATAAAAAGTTAAAACTAAATGAAGATTTATATATCTAAAATTTAAAAAAAAAAATCTAAAAATACATGTGTAAAAATTAAGCCGATTCTAATATAAATAACATGTGATTTAACAAATAAAACAAGTGTAAAAATAACATGTGATTAGACTATAATAAAACTATAAAACAAGTCTAAAAATAAATTGTGATTTGAGTAATATAAAAATTTAATTCAAGTGATTTGAGTATAATAAAAATAAATTAACAATAAAATCGCAAAACTATTTGTAATTTGGATTAATTAGAGTTTAGACGCGAATTAAAGCCAATCCAAACTGTTAGAAAAAAGCGTCAGGCAATTGAATAAAAGCCAACAAAACGGCGACAAGCGTTAACATTCAGTCAACGCTTAAAGCCAACTGCAGACGGGGCAGTAACAGCAACACAGCAAAGCAAAAGTGAACGGGCCAAGTTAGAAGTAGAAGAGAGCCACAAACGTGTTTGGCCCTTCAGCATGCGAATGAAGGTTAACAAGTTCTGCCTGAAGCGACAGGCGTCCGGCCAAAGCGAGAAATTTCCCCAGGCCAGGTAAGAAAAGAGAAAATGTAAAGAAAAACAAACTCAACCGTCGCACCTGAATAATAAATATTGTCTCTGCGAATTAATTACTACAATAAATATTAACTGACTAGCAAAGTGAATAAAAGTCAAGTGTTTGTGGCATTTCAGTCATGAAGTCAAGAATAACTTAATATATTATTTATTTATCTATTTTATTTATTTTATTAATTTAATTTATATTATTTATTTTACATATTTTATTTTATTTATTTATTGTCAACTAAAGATAGTCGACACCAAAAACACAAAAATTGCAAATTTTAATTAAATCAAATTTAAAATAAAATTAAAATTATAAATTAATTAAAAAAATACTAAAATATTTATAGGATTTTAAGATTTCTAAGATAGTATGGATAATTCAGATCTTAATCTTTAGCTTTCCTTAATTTTGGTTTAATTAAAACTCACAATATTAATTTTAAAGTTTATTTTATTTCTTTATTATTTTAGTTTAGTAAGAAATATATAAATATTGTCAGTGCAAATTAATTAATTCAATAACTATTAATTGATCAGCGAAGTGAATAGGAGTGAGTTGTTCAAGTCAATTTAGTTATAATTTGCTTTTGAATATATATATTTTTTATTCTAACTTTTATATAATATACAATAATGTATTTTTAATTTTATTTTCATAATTGCTGTATTTTTTATTTTAAGTACTAAGTATTTTAGAAATTAAAAACAAACTAAAGTGTGATTGGTGAATAATAACTATTCTCAGTGCGAATTAATTACTATAATAAACATTAACTGTCCAGCAAAGTGAATAATTGTGAATTGTTCAAGTCATTTGAGTCATTTACCAACACTTAACTTAGTATTTTATAGCATGACTTAATCAGAGCGAAAACGTCGTAAAGTATTCAATTTTATTTATTTTTTGTTAAGTTAAATATATTATACAATAATGTAGTTAACAGTTAGAGAACCAATTTCAATTCTTAAATATTTTTTGTCTTATTACTTGGCTACGAATAATTAAACAATTTTGGTCTAATTGGAGTTTTCTCGGTTTTCCCAAATGTTGCATCATTTTACATTTTAATACACCAACATTTTATTTGCCTTAATTTGACCTTATTTATATATTTTTTTCAATTAGAAAACTCTCCTCACTTTACTAATAATATGAATAACAAAAAAAAAATATTTTTATAAATATTAATGAGGATGCTTAGCAGAGCTAATGAGCCAACATTTTTGTTGTCCGAATTAATAATGGCCAAGAACATTTTGTGTACCCGCGAAGCGTTTTGATTTAAATTAGTTAATGGGTTTTTTTATGCATAAAACCTGAAGGGTAATTCTTATTAAAGATAATTAAATTATCTTTTCAAAATGCGTAAACTTGTTTGTGAATACGATTTATAATTAAATAATGATTTTACTTATATAATAATAACTGTTAAATTAATGGAATGATTCTATTTTTATATAACCGAAATTAAATTTTGCTTAACAAAATCTGACATTTTTATCGGACTTTACCAAGCAAAATTCTTTAAATTTCAACTATTTAATTGTTAATTAGAAATATTTAAATAAATACATAAATCAATACTTATTCAAGACCAGCTGAAATTAATATGCCTTTTGCCAAATCAAACAAGTACCCAAATCAAACAAGAGAGAACGTTGCAGTCGGAGGTAACCGACAGCGAAATACTCTGATACCATAATTTGTGTGCAGCCAAGAAATACTTCTTACAAGTTTGCCTTGCAGATTGAGGTAATAATCCCAATAACCTTTCTTCCAAGTTTGGTATCTGTAGATATTAAAGGGCAGGAATATAAGTCAAAATTATAATCCCAAAAGCGGCATATGGGCATAGGTCGAACCTTCCAAGTGCCATGACTTCGTCAAAACTCAACGCATTTTCAAAAGGGAACGCTTTTTAATCATAGTTTGGCCTCTAGAATAATTCTACATTTAAAGTTGAAAACGTGATTTTGGGTCGAAACATAAGTCAAAATTATAGTCCGAAAATCGGGATATGGGCATCTGGGCATAGGTCGAACCTTCAAAATGTCATAACTTCGTCAAAACTCAACGGATTTTCAAAAGGGTGGTCTTTTTAATCATAGTTTGGCCTCTATATCAATTATACATTTAAAGTTGAAAACGTGATTTTCGGTCGAAACATAAGTCAAAATTATAGTCCGAAAATCGGCATTTGGGCATGTGTCGAACCTTCAAACAGACAATGCACAAACCCAATGTACTGTTATACCTTCGGTATCATAGTATAAAAACATTTAAAAGTTTGTTTTGTTTTGTGGTCAAGTAAATAAGCAGAACATATGTTGTCTTCACAAAAGGGACGACAGAGAGAAAAAAAGAGAGAGAGAGAATCCATTTGAGGTCTAAAAATAATGTCATATATTTAATTTCCGTTTAACGACAAAATGTTGGTCTTGCAAATGAGCGCTCATCAGTGAAGCACAATGTACATAAATTGTACACTCAGGAAAAAATCGCCCTAAAAAATCAAACGTTTTTTTATTTTTTAGAATTAATTTTAAAAAATTAATAAAAAATTCTACAAATTTTAAAGTCTTGTGCAGAAACAATTAATGAAATTAACTGGTTCAGCATTAAATCGAAAGTTCTTTCAAATTAAACTATATGATTATATAAATATGTATATGGAATGTTTAAATACAAATGTTTGTTAAATAATATGAGTAAGAAAAAAATTAATGTTAGAGTTGCAGGTTTTAATACACATACAAAAAACTCCTTGAAAATTAGGCAAATTTGTGTAAATTGTAGTAAGATCCACACTAAAATTTAGAAATGCAAACACTGATTTTTTAAAAGCCGCAATCACAATTTTTAAAAATTCACTTTCTGAATTATAGGTTAAGTAAACATACAATTTGAGGCGATTTTCTCTGAGTGTAATAGCTGAGAACAGCATTGAATTTCAAAGCACAAACAAACAGACAACACAAGACAGGAGACAAGCGACAAAATTTAGTTGACTCGCAGCAGGCAGATTAAATTAATCCAAACGTTCATCAATCAATCAGGTGCACTCAGCACAGCAACAAGGACAGACATGATTCTGTCCCTCTTCTTCACTCTCTCTCTGTCTCTCACTCTCTCTCTGTCTCTGTGTCTCCCGGCCACGTGCGCGTCGTGTTGTCCTGTCAAGAAAACTTTTCTTTGCCGGCAGCAACGTGTTGGAAACCTACCAAATGAAAAGAAGAAAATGAAGCAAACAACGAAGTTCAAAGTGAAAGCAAAAACACTAATTAATTTGTAAGCTGTTGCTAGGATTCGCGCTCTCTCCTCTCTCTCTCTCTGTCTCTCTCTCTCTGTCCCTACATAATTTAGCAATTATTTTTCAATTTGCCTTTTAATAGACAACAGGCCAATAGAAAGCCCACAGGAGATGCTAACAAATTCAAAGCCCTGCAAGATTTTGTGTATGTTTATCTAACGCTTCCCGCAGGGCTCTGCACACCTCCCTCCCCTTCACCTTCTTTTCAAAAAAATAGATTTGGCGTCTAATTTTAAATAAGCTTAAACAAGCTATAAAAAAATGAGTGTCAACTAAATGTACCAAAACCGGACAGGCGGGAGAGAAAATGCTCGACTAACCGATGTCCTGTAAGCCATACATTCATTTTTTTTATTTATTTATTTAATATCAACTAAAGGACCAAAAGGATTTATTGGTTTCTAAAATCAGGGTATAATTTTGAGATTGTTGACTTTTACTATTTATAAATTTTTTGCAATAGAAAAACTTTAAGCTTTTATAAATATTAGACTTTTGTACTGCTTAAAAATATTTAGAAATTGTTTCTAGGAAATAGGAAAACCTTATAGTTTTTACGGCGATTTTAATTTTATGTCGGTTCTAAGGAATTGAAAATTTTAAGCTCCTTTTTCATAGTTGAGATACCCTGCTTGCCTCTTAGTTGGCCTACAGGTTATTATATAAGAATGCTGATGACGCCGACCTCGTCTAAGGCGGCAAGGTCAACAGTTAAGTGTGGAGGCATCAGCGCCATTTTGGCATTTGTTGCCCAGCAGCCTGTTCTCAGCACACATTATAAATGCGATTATGAACGTGACAAAGGTTGATGTTCATATTAAATATAATGTGTGTTCGTGTGTGTGTGTGTCATGAGTGCGGTGTGCGTGTGAAATGCGAAATGGCAAGTGTCATAAACGTTATACATAATTAAAATATTTTGAGGCCAAAATTGAGAATTACAGAATTGAGTCTTACACATAAGAAAGATGGTTGTCTTAGGCATTAGTAGCGGGGGAAGAAGAAGTCAGACTAATGTACATTAGTGTAAGTAAAAGTCGACCAATCAAGGTCAAGCATAACGGGATCCACAAAAGCAGTGAGCGACGATTTGCACTGTGCAAAGAGACGGACTAATACGTTCGCTTTGCTTGCCGCCAGCTGCTTGTAATTTTCGCTTTGTTATGCTTGAGCTTGCCGATTTCGCGCAGTGATCGTTCACTATGTTCGCTATGCGTGTGTTTCTTTTTAGTTCGCTTGCCTTATGGGTCGACTCCGTATAAGAGAGATTATAGGCGCATTATAAGTAGAAGTATAAGAAAACAGATTATACCAACAGGCAGGAGAGAATGCAGATTTATATGTATAGGAAGTAGTATAAGAAGATGAAATTAAGACTACTTAATAGTTGGACAGGAGGGAGAAGACAGTCTGATATACAGTATAACAATAAGAAGTAGGAACTCAAACGTAGTATGCGAATGCCCAAAAGTATGCTATGCAAATATTTATAAAGGGATATTTTTTGGAACAAAAACTATTAATTTTTATTAATAATAATATTTATTATGACAAAATTACTAAACAAAAACTAAAATAAAATAAAATGCATTCATATGTTATTAATAAGCTGGGAGAGACCCACAAACTATGTGCAATTCCCAGCGTATTAAACAAAAATACCCGGAAGCAAATATATTATTTATATTCACATGCTCGCAATGCTTGATTACTAAACCAAATTCCAGTTAAAACTTTATAGTCGAGGTGTAAATAGGAATTTCAATATGCGCTGAGAATGTGCAATAGAGAGAGTGGGTATTTACATACAATTCCTTTTAGTGTGTGTTTGTGTGTGAGTGTGCGAAGAAGTCCCGTTCAGCACGTGTGCAATGCGTGGGAAGAGAGTAAGCGAAAACGAGCGAATGAAGAAATGAACAATTGAATTGTGTGCGTGTGTCTGAGTGTGTGCCTGTGTGAAGCGTGCGCGAATTCCAATTAATTAACTCTGTGTGTTTTTGTAGCTGCTTCTTCAACGCAATGGAAATTTACGGCTGCCAAGAGAGATTTAACATGATTATCACTGTTATAAAAATAACTTATCTGTTGCTCTCCCAATGCACTCACTCAAAGTGTCCCCAGTCGTGTCCAGAGTCCAGTTTGAACACAATTCACACTCAAAAAAAAAAAAATAATAATAACGTTCGTTTTATGTTTCTTTGTTAATTGCAAAAAATTTCTCCATATTGAAATTGACGTTTGAATGTCAGACAAACACCCCGCTCCCCTCCACCAACACTCACCTTCTGTAACACATACACACACCCCCATCACTCTCCCCTTCTTTTTGGACTGTGTAATTTTCTTATCAATGACCCATATTAATAAAATGTAATTTTTATTTTATAAAATATTGTTTTTATTATATTTAATATAACTAAGATACGAAATTTTGTTTGAGCTTTGAGAGATAATTATTCAATTTTGCCAGGCAAACAAGTTTCACATGTTTTCTATGTTATTGGGTAGTTTAGAATAACATTAAAATGTTCAAATTACATAAGCTTAACTAAATTGACTAGTCATAAACTGTAAACGAGATGAGCTTTTCAATTTAAATGCTCGTCATTGGCAAGAAGCTAAAATAACATAACAACTAATTGGTAGGCATTGTTAAGCACACTCTCACTCTCTCGCTCTCTCTATCTCTCTCTCTCTCTCTCTCTCTCTTCCGCTCTCTTCCTCAGTTTAATTTATTTAGTGAAGCATGCGATCAGCTGTTCTATATTTATACACCACCGTTGAAGGTAGCAGTGCGTATTTGATTTACAGAAATTCACTCTTGCGTGCACTTTTCACCTGTATGCAGCTGTAACAGAGTATTTAGCGGTCGTTTACGTTTGGCTTGTTTACTTCTTTGTGTGAATTGAACTTTTCCATTTTGTAGACGAAGCTCTTGTTTCTTAAGAAATTAAAGTAATGCGAGATTCTCTTTCATTTTGTGTTTATTAAATTACGTTTTGTGTGACTTACTTATATTTCAAGTACTGAAAGAGCCACTCGTATCATTATTATGTGCCAAGATGTTTTTCATTTCATTTCACTTTCTTGTTAGCAATGCCAGGTGTCAAATTTAGCAGCAACTTTTGCATTGTGCTTGGCACGATTTCCTCAAAATGCAAAAAGGTTTTCAATTACAATGTAAGAAATTGTTAATACTTGTGACGTCAGCATGACGTCATTTTTAACGCAGCTGGCCAATGTTTTAGACCACAAATTTGGCTGACTTATAAAATATTCTGCAAATGTGGCGAAAATTTTGGCGAATGAATTGCAAAAAAGTTGAAGAATAAATAGATAACTTTTTGAGCATCCCTTTGAGACATCAACTTGAAAGGATGCCAAGTGAAAATCTTTATTTAAATTTGGGATTATTATATGAGTAAAAGAATTTCAATTTAAATTAATTAGAATTTCCTATTATTGGAACAAGAATTTAAATAAAAGAATGGGAAATTCCCATTACTTATTTAATACGAAATCCAATATGCTCGATTAGTTCGATTGTATAGGGTATGCAATGATCGTCAGCATTATCAAAGGCAACAAACACAGCTCAACTGTCAAATGTGATAAATCATGTGTAAATTGAAAGAAGTGCAAATAAGCCAACGCCAGCAATGAAAACCGAAACACACATGAAAGAAGAGCGACCAAGAAATATAATAATTGTAATAAATATAACGGCAACAACAACAGCAACATAAGCCGCAAGCAATAAAGTAAACACGCAAAGGCTGAACGAAAAAAAAAACAGTTGAGTTTTTGGGCTTGGGTTAAGCCAGGACAGAAAGAGATAAAGAAAGAGAGAGTGAGAGAGAATGGATTGAGTGACAGAATTCTGTGCTGATGATGTTGATGATGATCTGTTGAACCGTTGCATGTGCATTGAAGAAGGGGGAGAAGAGAGAACGCATAAATGCGAATAATGAGCAGAAACGTAACTGACAAAACAAAAACGAAGAAATGAATATCAGGAACTTTTTTTTCGTAGTTTTTCATTTGCTGCTGACTGCTACTGGCGACTGGCGACTGCGACGCGAGTTTAGTCGTGGTGCGCATTAAAAACCTACAAAATAGGGTAAAAAGCGGTGCATGCGAGTTAGTAACGCGAGGGCGACCCATCGATGCACTGCTCAAAGCCGCTCAAAAACTAAGTAAATAAAAAAACGGCACGTGATAATGCAAAAAAAATAAATCAAAGTAGAATATATGTGCTAAATATACGTAAAATATTACACAAAATTAACTAATGGTATTTAAAAAAAAAACACGAGATTTTTTTTGCTTCGCGAGTGAATGCGATTATTAAAAACGGAAACGAAAACATTTTTGCAAAATTTACGTAATACGATAGAAGAAAAACGGTCTCGGATTTTATAGTGTGTACCCCTTGCGCATTTTCTGATATTACCTTACACACACTTACGCAGCAGCAGCAGCTGAGAGCGCCAGCTGAGAGAGAGAATGTCCTATAATCACAACAGTTCCGAGGATTACTCACACGAGGATGAGTATGTATATGTGTCACTTTCCCTCCAACAGCCTTCGGCTTAAATTAACTCCTCAGCAAAAACAATATCAATGTAAACGAACTTTTTGCTTTGGGTGTTTCGTTTCGTTCCGTTTCGTTTTGTTCGACAAGTAAACAATCAGTTTGAGTTGTGTGTAACAAAGAAAGAAAGTGCAGAGAAGAAAGTCAAAGAATTTGTATACTGAATTTAGTATGTGATTACATAAGCGACTGCACTCGAAAGCTTATCGCTCACTTCCATTGAAATATGAGCATTATCTCTTAAGCGGCGCTTTAAGTGAAATTTCATTCGTTTGATATGGAAATTTTCAGACTTTCTCATATATATGATATAAAAATAAATAACTCTTGATTTCGGCATATTTATGAAGTACAATTTTATTTAGTTTAGTTAAAGAACTCAATTCTTTTTCATATGATATCTAATAAATATAAATACATAAAATTATAATATTGTAAAAAATAATATAATAATAATATACCAAATAGACATACTCTTAAAAGCATTCAATCTTCTCTAAGTAAAATTGCATCAATTTTGTGTAGAAAATTTAACTTTTGTATATCATATGAAATCTAAATCTTAATTTGTTGATGAGATATTTAGATCTAGAAAGAGGATTTTACACTGATTCCAAACAGTTGTAGATGATAGTCTACAAAGTTTAAATCTTATAAAGTGAAATTTCATTCACTATATGTATAGGAAATTTATATTCTCTTTTTAAATCAAACAAATGATAATGGTATGATATCTAGATATAGAAATCGTGTATTTTTAAATTAAAATTAAAGTAGAAATAAAAAAGACAGTTTTCACATAGTAAAAACCAAGGTCCAAGTATTCTTTTTATTCAACCCTCATATCTAACTGAATCCAAGTGCATTGCAATTTGACTAGATTTGAGGCACTCAAATTTAAGCCAATAAGCATGATGTATATATAATATATATATACAGATATATATCTTCAAGAGACATGCTCAATCTTTAAGCTGAACAATTTAGCAAGTTCAAACAAAAGTGTCGGATATTGTGTGAACTGGCAAAGTGCATAAGTTAAGATCTTTAAATATAAACGAGAAAAGGAGAGGGAGAGAGAG
The DNA here is from genome assembly GCA_035042185.1 of Drosophila kambysellisi. Lineage (NCBI taxonomy): Eukaryota > Metazoa > Arthropoda > Insecta > Diptera > Drosophilidae > Drosophila > Drosophila kambysellisi. The sequence goes on from JAWNLS010000417.1 coordinate 173,746, forward strand.
AGAGAAAGTGAGAGATAGAGCGAGTGAGAGAGATATACCCCATCAAATTATCATATGGAATCAGTGTCAGCTTCTGTTTCTGCGAACTAAATTAAACTAAATATAATTTATGACTTATGCCATTTGAGTTGTGAGTGAATGCGAGCTGAATGCCCGTTGAATGTGAGTTGAATGTGAGTGAATGTGAGTGAATGCGTGTGGGTTTCATATCAATTTTGTGTCTAAGCGACATTTAAACTAAACTAAATTAAGATTTCTGACCACTTGACTCGAGTGCACAAATTGCATTTATTCAACACTCGCACGTGATGTGCAATCTACGAACTGAATGAGTGTCCAAGTGAGTGTCTGTGTGAGTGTATTCATCTCCATTCAGCTGTGTTGACAATCTAATTGCTATTGAAATACAAAAAAATGTCATTAAACTCGCATTTGAAATGGAAATGGGGTTTTTTTCTATTCCATGTCATTCATCAAATGGACAGTGTGACCTTAAAAAAGTGTGCCTTAATTAAGTGTGCCAGCTAATCAAGCCATGCCCAATGAATATCTAATGTTGTCTTTTTCACTCACTTCACTTTCAAATTGCCATCTTTTACTCAATCTTTCTCTCTTTCACTTTATCTTCTCTGTTTTCTCTTCAACCGCTAATTTGCATGAGAATTGCAATGCATTTTCCAAGACTTTGATTGATGCTTGCAACGCTTGACCTTCCACATTGGAATTTACATAATATATTACCCAGCAAGTGCTTGAAGCTAAACAATTGAATACATCATAATTAAAGCGAAACGACAACAAGCTAATTATTATTTATTTATTTTGCTTGCAAGCACTTTAATTAAGTTACTGAAAATATTAAAAATCACTAAACTGGGTATTGTTTTGAGTATTGGTTGGGTTACAATCACTCCAACCTTTTAAGTTCCATTGTATTTGGGTACTGTTGTTATTATTTGGCGAATTTCATATACCTGGATCTATTGTGCCCTTTTCTGAACGTATAATAACTTCATGGACCCTTAATTCATGCATGAATTCAAGAATATTTGTCAAATTGATAGTTTCTAGTTAGTAAAAACTGGAAAGATTGTTGAATTCATGAGTTGATGGTGTATTTAAAGTGGGAACAATTGAATATATAGACAGATATATAAATATACAGATCGAAGACTACATCACATTCTGTTGATTTTAGGATTTATCCTCATTCTTACAAAATTGCCAGTTTCTATCACTAACTATAACAGTATTTTTGGGGTGATTTTTAAAGCAAACACTGGCCATTTGTCTTCGTTAACGTGTGAATGGCAAAATAATCGCGTGATTTATTTCTATTTGTTTATGCAAAACGACTGCCAAAACAATTAATTAAAATATAGAACAGGCGCATCAACTAATCTACAAGTAAATCAATAAATTGGAAAGACATTAACAAGCTAAAAAGGATTTCATTATTCAATTTTAAGCACTAAATTAAAAATATATATATAAATTTCCAGTTAAATTTTACTTGTTACATTTATGCTAAAAAATAAACGTTTACCTTTATTTTGATTATTTTATTTAGTTTACTTTATTCCGTTTACTTATTTGAAATATTGAATTTATTTAATTTATGAAATTCATGAAGTTTCTTCCATAAAATCGGTTTACATTTAGGGTACAACCCGTAAGGGTAATTTAAACACCCACTTACCTAAATCCACACCTTGATTTTCTACATTTTCTATCCTATTTAAGCTTAAAATAAAATAAATTTTATTAATTTCACTTTTAGCATTTGTGTCTCGCACAGTAAGTCCTAATCCACTTTTGGGTTAAACCCATTCGCACAATGCGACAACTGAAAACCCCAATAAAATTCAAGATTTTATAAGCCGCAAAAATATAAAAAAAAAGTACAAAAAAGAAGCCCTTAAATACATTTAAAGCCTTGGCAAAAAGCACAAATGACATTTAGAAATAATTTGTTAATGCTCAAAAATAAAATCAATAACAGAACTTTAAGCGTTTATTGAATTGCTACAAATGCGTTGCGTGTGTCGCAGTGGGGGGCAGGTGATTGGCACGTGCCACACCTGAACAAAACAAATTTGATGCTTAGACATGTATTTATTTTGTGTATTGAAGAGAAATCCCGTTGGCAAATCTGATAAAATCTCACCGACTCTTTTCGTTCTCTCATTTTTGTTCATGGCTCCCCAATGTGCTGCAAACGCACAACTTATGGACAATCAACTTGCCTCAACTCCACACATGCAGCGAAGTAACGGAAGGTGCCCTACAGGTCTGGCGCACGCTTCCCGAACGCATTCGACAGGATCCCAGCCTAGCCTCCTTCAGGCAGGAGCACGAGCGACTCCATGGCGGTAAGTGTTTACATATTCCTTTTATTTGTCTTTCATTTTTTTTTCGTTTTTTTGGGTGCCACAAAACCATCTTGTTGCCTCAACATTTATTTGACTTGTCCAACGGCATATGCTTTGTTCTGTGTGTGCGAGGGGTGTGTGTGTGTGTGTGGTGGTGGGGGGGGAAGGTGTGTGTGCGAGTGTAAGTGCCGCTCTACTTAACTGCCAAATGAGGGTATTTCAAATGTACCGTTATGTTTGTGGAGCTTGGGGAAAATCCAAATGAGATATTTATACACTGTGGTAAGCTTAGTGGCTTTGTATATTTACAATTTATCGATAAGTTATCAATGTTCGTTATCCCTGCTTATCTGCCATCTGGGGTTTTATTTAAATGTATCGTCAAATGTATATATCATTCTTAACTTTATGAAATTTAAATGCATCTACAATTTTATCAAGTCATAGTTTTTCAATAAGTTATCGATAAGCATATAAACTGCTTAAGATCATATCAACAACTGGCTCAGTTTTCCATTTTATAAAAGTTCAGTTCTTATTGAATATTTCTATTTAATGACTTTACATATATGAACAAGTTACAGAAAAATGTTTATACAAAACTTGCAAAGTCTATTAGCTGTCGATACTTATCGATAACAGTTATATTATATTTCCTCATCATTAAATAGGGATTCTTTCTATATGCTACTTTTACAGACCCATAGTCTGAGTAGAAAGTGTATCAAGTTTTCAACTAGCTGCTTACGCATTTTTACGAATTTGCTTATTTTTTATTGGCACGTTGTGTATATTTTTTTTATAGCTGTAATTATTGTTGAAATTTTTATGACGATTTGCGTTGGCGGCGTCCGTCGTTCGTCGTCTGTCGTCCGACATTGACATTGGCCACAAAACAGGCTCGGGCTGGAACTTATTTTCTCCCAGTTTCCGAATTTCTGCCTTTCAATTTGAATAGCGAATGCGAATTGCGCAACTTGCGGCAATGTTTATCACTTTAAATTGTTTAATAGACGTACTACCGTTGTACTTGTTTTTTTCTTCTTTTGGGTCTTGAATAGGTATTATGCTAATGCTAATGCAAATTCTTGGCCTTTACGATTTCCGCAATATGACTACAGACGATTGACGTTGATGATGATTAAGACGACTGACGATGGAACCATTCCACATCCGACATTGAGCCATTAAAGCAACAATTGAAATGTTGTCTATATATAAATATATAGATATCGATATCTATAGATATAGCTCTATCCTTGTGCTCAATTGTTAAATGTCATTTTGTACCCTAGGCTCATTAAAAATGTGGAAATGGGTATAACGAAGTTGTGTTAATGACAGAGGAAAGCAATTCCGAACGTGGAAAATATATACATTCTTGGTCAACATCAAAAAAAGAGTTAATGCAGTCAGATCTGACTGTTAAAGGAATTATAGGACTTTATATTTGGTATATAAGTTATAGTCATTATATGTCATAAAAATACCAAGTTTATATAATTTATCGATTTCATCATTCGTTTTGCGTGTATCGATAAAAATCCGATAACTATAAAAGACGCGATTGAAAATTTAATTAATACAGCAAAATTGCAGTTTTAAACTAACTTTAAAGGTGGCTATATCTTTCAGCTTTATCTTCATTGATTTTTTGACTATCAAAATATATTTTCATATTCAACAAACTATCAATTGGGCGCTGGGTACATTCCAGTCGAGCACTCTCGACTATTACATGCTAACTTGTTATCTCATGACCCATTCGACCTAAAAATAGATGCTAATAAAATGAAGTAGCGGACGTAGGAATCGAAGGCTGAGCCAACTGTGCTGGTTCAATCAGTCCACAAATTGCTGTCGTCCTGTTGTCCTGTTGTCCTGTCGAGTGCAGCTAATGGTTCAATTGCCGTTTAAATATTTACCCATATCGTTGCTTGGTATTTGGCCATTAATAAATGAGGCAGCTGCACTCAGAGAAAAAAAGTCGAACTGAAGTTTAGAAATTAGCCAAGCGTAAATCAGCTAATTATTTAGCAAGCTAAACGTTTTGGTTTTGAGAATACATCTTTCTGAAATTTAGAAGAATGTGATTAATTTTAAGCCAGAAAATTTCATCAAATATTTCTGCATTTAAGAAAGATTTATTTTCTATTTTAGAATTGTATTTCTTTCATATAGAAAATATTTCTAATTATTTTTTAAATCATATTTTTAGAATTGTTGATAGGGCAAATTTGAAATTTTTTTGAAAATTATTTCTTTACTAAACCAAGAAAAACATTATAGTTTTCAAGGAGATTTTCTAAAATTCAGTGCGATTTTCTATTTTATGTAAAGATGAGGTAATTGCCTATTAATTCCATTATCGACTTTTTTAGATCCTTTGCCTCTGGAGGATGTGGCTGAGCATGAGCACAACGAACTTGAGCAGATTGGACGTAATGGACATGGAGGACATATGGATGAGCCGAAGGCGGTCTTCACACAGATCGGCATCAATGTGACGAACGAGGCGGGGCAGGTGCATGTTTTGGATGGCAGGTTCGTAGTTCTTTGCCACTCGATTGTCAGTTACGTAATTAGTGCAACCAGTTTTCTGTCTGTCCCCCCAGGGACCTGGAGAACAACAACGATGATCAGCACGACGATGGCGAGGCCTACACCAAAAGCAACGTGAGTCCTTTAAAAGATCTTTGAAATTTATAATATTTACTTGATTTAAGTGCGAAATTTTAATCTAAAATAAATTATATTGAAGTTGTACTTAATTGAATTAAGCTTAACTTAAGTTAACATATTTTATATTGAGATATCACGATTAAAGATGAGAAAAAATTAACTTAACTTTAATCTGTACTTAATTTAACTTAACTTAACATAACCTAAATTATTAAAATCCTCAGTTATATTTAAAGCTCTCTCACTTAACTTAACCTAACTTATTTTAAGCCTCACTGCTTTTACAATTTTAGAATATATACTTGTTTAAAGTTATAAAGTTAAGTATAACATTACTAAAGATGAGAATAAACTAACTAAGCTTTAACTTGCACTTTATTGAAGTAAAATTAACTTAAAATAACTTGATATAAATAACTAAAAATCATAACTAATTTTAATTTAACTTATATTTAATTGAACTTAACTTAACCTAACACTACTTAAACTAATAAAATATTTAACTTATTACACCCTGAAGCCATTAAATCGATTTAGTCAAGCGATCTTATACATTATAAGAATTTGGTACTTTAAATTTTGAATATATAAAAAAAAAATATATCTTCATATTGACTAATATCAGAAAGCCTGACAATTTACATAATATATTATTAAGCTTGTGCTTAAAGCTAAACAACTGAGAATACATCATTACTAAAACGAATCGATAACAAGCTAATTATTATTTATAGCCTGTACTTTAATTAAGTATTTAAAAATAACTAAAGAGCGCATTGTTTTTTATGATTGGGTGGGACCTATTAGCTCTATTGTATTGGGTAGTATAATTATTATTGGTTGAATTTCAAACACTTTGAGCTATTGTGCCCCCTTCGGATCGTATAGCACCTAAATGAACCCCAAATTCTTTCATGAATTCAGGCATCTTTGTCTTATTGAGGGTTTCTAGTCGGAAAAAGATGATTCTAGGGAAGCATGTGATCAACTTGAAAGAAAAAGATTAATTAATTGATGGATTTATGGCATGTTACCCTAAAATACTACATATTTATCTGATTAATGCTTCATATTCTGCTCTGCTGAATATATCTACTCATTCTTACAAAATTGGCAGTTTCCCCAAACAGACTATACCTAGTTCTAAAGATTCTTGGCAAGCAACTCATTAAAAGCAACAAATTTATAAATTTAAAAGCATTTATTTTAAAGTTTTTTTTAAAAATAAATTACTATTTTACTTAGCTTAACCTAATTTTAACTTAACTGATTTGCATGTTAAGTTTTTTTAAGCCAGACTTTTAATACAATTTTCTTTCACTTGCAGTTCAAAAAGTATTTGACTTGGTTTAAGATATCGGTGCTGCTCGTCGTGTGGTGTGTTTTCACCGCTTTTCTCATGAGCAACAACGAGCACGTGGATCAGTTGAGTCTCATCAGTGTGCCCCGGAACCGTTCCACGCGAGGTGAGCAAGCTAAAAATAATCAATCCCAAGTGCTTATTTAATATTTGTTTAAAATTTGCTTTTCAGTCTTCTCCATTGCCACATCGAATCTGGAGCGGATTGGGCTGGGACTGAGGGGTCCCTTTCGGTTGCAGGAGAACGAGTTGCAGTTGAACGACAGTGTGCCGCTGCCCGTGTTGCAAGTGATCGTCACACGCAGCTATTTGGATGCACAGGGCCAGGAGTTCTACGCGGAGAATGCGAGTAAAATGTGGCAATTGGATGTTGTCTATCCGGAACTAATCGATGCCACCAAAGATACCAAAAAATCCCACACTTTCGAACTAATGCCAGCGGATGCAGCCAAACTGATCGACGCAAATGGAACACGACTCAATTTCGAGTTGACCAGCAGTATTGATGGCGAACTGCCGCTCCAGCTGAACGTGGATGAGTCGCCCATCTACAAGAAACATGGCGTTCTCTATGCGGCAGCTGTGCTCTGTGGACTGTACGTGATGATCATTTGGGAGATTGTTAATCGCACTTTCGCTGCCATCATTGCCTCCACTTTGTCTGTGGGCATTTTGGCAGCGCTCAATTCGCGTCCTTCGATGTCCACGATTATGGGCTGGATTGATGTGGAGACGTTGCTGCTGCTCTTTGGCATGATGATATTGGTGGCGATACTCTCCGAAACGGGCGTCTTTGATTATCTGGCTGTGTATGCCTACAAGATCACAAATGGTCACGTCTGGCCGCTCATCAATTGTTTGTGCTTCTTTACGGCCATCCTGTCGTCCTTTTTGGATAATGTTACAACGGTGCTGCTGATGACACCGGTCACGATACGCCTCTGCGAGGTGATGTGCCTCAATCCGGTGCCCATCCTGATGTGCATGGTCATCTACTCAAACATTGGCGGCGCCCTGACACCTGTGGGGGATCCACCAAATGTCATCATTGCCTCAAACAGCTACATATCCAAGAATGTGAGTACTTTGTGATTGAATTGAATGATTGATAGTTAAAACTAAAAGAAGAACCTTAGCCTGGTATCAGATTAGGCCCAACGGAATCAAGACAGTAGCTTGACTTGATATACAACCATACCAATACCGATTGAACCCATTCATAACTAAACTGATTTAAATGATTGATGATTGATGACCAAAATTCAGATTTAGAACCTCAGTAAGCAGTTGACAAACATCAAACAAGTAGAGGAACCCTGAACACTACCGAAGGCTGGTAGTGCATCTTGATATAAAACATGACTGATGTTTATTGAACTCATCTGTGACTTAATTGTTTTGAATGTTTGGTGATTGATGACTCAAATGCACCTTTATAATACGAATAAACATTTAACACACATTAAACTTAAAGAGGAACCTTCAGCACTACCAAATAATAATAGCACCTGCTATTGCCGATATATATATCCCGATTGATACCAGCTCGATTCCAATTGCAGGGCGTCAACTTTGCTGTGTTCACGCTTCACATGTTGCCCGGCGTCCTTTTGGTGATGGTCCAAACGTATTTGCAGCTGCGCTACAAGTTCCGCAATATTAGTGATCTGCAATTCAAGGATTCGCCGGAGGTGGAGGAACTGCGTCACGAGATACACGTGTGGAAGCGGGCAGCAGCCAGTCTCTCGGCCTACTCCAAGGATGAGGAACTGGTGCGCCAAACGCTGATGAAGAAAGTGAATCGACTGAAGCGCAGTCTCAAGAAACGCATGACGGCCGTCGTCGTCCCAGCGCCCAACTATCAACAGACACTCGCCAATCTGCAGGCCAAGGTGAGTTTACAATAATATATATATTCTTCATCATAGTTATTTTATATTTTCTCAATTCCCTAGTATCCCATAAGGAATAAGCAACTGTTGGTCAAGTGCACCGCAGCCTTGATCTTTGTGATCAGTTTGTTCTTTTTGCATTCGGTGCCGGAGCTGCAGCGTCTCTCCCTCGGGTGGACAGCACTGCTCGGTGCGGTATTTCTCATCATCTTGGCGGACATTGAGGATCTGGAGGCGATATTAGCGCGAGTGGAGTGGTCCACTTTGCTCTTCTTTGCCGCACTCTTCATACTGATGGAGGCTCTAACCGAACTGGGCCTCATCGAGTGGATTGGCAACATGACCGAGAACATTATTCTGGGCGTGGGCGAAGATCAGCGCTTAATGGTTGCCATCTTGATAATACTATGGGTAAAATTCAATATTTTATATTATTATTAGTATAGTAAATATATATGTATGTTTATCTGTATCTTTAGGTATCTGCTGTGGCCTCCGCTTTTGTCGACAATATTCCGCTAACAACAATGATGGTCAAGATAACCATTTCCCTGGCACAGAACAGCACCTTGAATCTACCCTTGCAACCACTCGTCTGGGCACTAGCACTGGGCGCCTGTTTGGGCGGTAAGTGATATATAATATATTTGGAATATATAATTGCTAATGTTGTTCACTTTCTATTTTAATAGGTAATGGCACGCTGATTGGTGCCTCGGCGAATGTGGTTTGTGCCGGAGTTGCCGAGCAACATGGCTACAAATTCACATTCCTTGAGTTTTTCAAGTGAGTATCTCTCTTTATATATATCCCTAATTTCTTATCTGAACAATATTAATATTAATCGATGTCCTTTTGCAGAGTTGGCTTTCCCATTATGATTGGCAGCATAATTGTGACAACTGGTTATTTGCTGGTGATGCATTCGCTATTCGCGTGGCATTGACACTGATGATAATGATGACGATGATGATGAGATGCTGCCCCCCAATTTGTGGCATGGAGTTGACTGTGTCGATTTCGAAACAAGGCGCACTTTACCTCGTTACCTAGAGCTATAGCTGGAGCTAGAGCTGATGCTAAAGCTGAAGCTGCAGCTACAGCAAAATGTTCAACATTCGACACTAAACCAAAACTCGTACAATTATCAGCTGCAGTTCGAAAAAAAAACAAAAACAAAAACAAAAAATGCGAGCCAAAATTTAGCGGCAAAAAAACAAGCTGAAAAACAATGAATTTCTAAATATTATTATTAAAAGCATACTCGAAGTATGCTAAGAGCATATAAAAAAGAAAACTAAACTAACACTAAAATAAAAGCTAAACTAAATATATATTTGAGACAAGAGTTAAAAAAACAAATCACATTTATTTTTACACATCATTGTTAGTGTAGTGCGTAGTCTAATTAAAATACTAAAAACAGATAATTATAAAATGTAATTATATAAACTATACACAAATTATAATAATAATTATGAAAAAATGTCGCTGAACTGTGAAAGAATTGTTATATATATGTTTTATGTACGAACAATAATTAAAACAGTAATTGCTGCTCGTCTTACATAATTTATTTACAAAATATGCTATAAATGTATAATTAAAAATTAAATTGGTTTCTTACAATTGCTAATGCGTGTATAATTTATGTTGAAAATGTGCGAAAATGTAAAGAAAAACAAATCAAAACAAACATTATGTAAAAGTTTAGGTTCTTAATTTGTTATTATACAATTAGTGCTTTAGCTCTAGTTAAAATAAAAAGCCATAAGAACAATAAAATGTAAATCAATTATTTTAAACGTCTGCAAAAGTAAGCTGTTAATTTGTTTAAGACAGGGGGTAAGACTTAGTTTAATTAAATGGTTTTTTTTTTAAGTTTTCTGCTGTTAGGATGTAATTTATAGGCACTTTTTGTGTTGATTTTTGAGCTTATATATTAATTTAATTTTAAATTATTTATTTTCTATGTGCGCCTGCTTGTATGCAATGTTTTCTGGCAGACAACAGCAGCTTAACAGCAGCACAAAAACATAACAGCCCGTTAACAGCACATGTTAAGCAGCGTAAAGCCAGCCACGAAGTATGCTACATTTCTTGCAAAAGAATGTTATAGTAATAAAATAATTAATTTAATTAGTAATTTTATTGAAGTATTTCGGTCATGCCGCTTGTCTAATACATATTTTACTTAATCAAGTTTATTTGCTAAACCTTTAGCTAAGAGGTCAAAGATGTGTGAATGTGTCTGCTGCAACTCATCAGTTGTCATTTGCACATGCAGTAAAATTGTCATGACGTGAAAATCTTTTATGGCCAAGCCAAAAGCTAAAACAAACAAATGTTGGCCATTTAGTTTCCATTATTGCCACATGCTTGTTGGCCAAGTGTGTTTGCAATTCATGCATTGACCGCAATGTGTTTCTCTACACACAGAAAAAATTGTAGTAACTTTTAATAAATCGCCCTAAAAAATAGAAAGTTTTTCTTTTTCTTTACTTTAAATTTTTAAAGGCTGCCTAATTAATTTAAATTTATAAACTATGAAAAATATTTGTATGCGTTACATCTTCAATTAAAAATGATTACTAAATAATATAAGTTAATATAAGGCATAATTATAAAGTTTAGAAAATAATTGAGAGACTAACCTACAAATTAAGTAGATTTTTTCTTGGTGTATGCAATTCAGCTTTAACCAATTGCTTTGGTCCAATAGCCACAGCAATTTTCGGACATAAATGTGTTTATGTGTTTGTGTGTATTTATTGCATAAGGCTTTGTCTTGGGTAATTAAACAAATTCGTTTCAAACGCAAATGTCAACAATAGCTCATCTAACTGACAAAAATATGCAGGTGGGCGGAAAGTGATTCCACTGTCAGTCTGTTATTTATCTGTCGTTTACCTTATGCAAATGTTAACAGTGCTTTGAGCTTCAGTGCGTTGCTTGCTGACAGTTTTCACTGTACAGTCTAGCATGAGGTTTGTTTATGAATATGTATGCATTTAGGTCGTTCAATGAACTTGAAAAGCATACACAAAATGAAAATAAATTATATGTATTTGATTAAGAAAATTTTGATTGAAAATTAAAATTAAATAGGACTCTCTTTGAAATTGGTGCTAACCCTTGAGACTTATTGATAGGTTTTTAAAGTGCTTCGTTATGTTGTTACGATACGTTATCTTATTCATGCAGGAATGTATATATACATATATGTTATGTTATCAATGTACGTACATATGTATCTGCCGAATATTTACATAATTGTAAATATCCTCATAATAAGCCATTTAAATTGTCATTGCAAAACTTTCATCCTTAAATTATTCTTATTTTTTTTGTTTTATGGCCCATCAATGTCAGCCTGAGTGATTCATAATAACCAATTAACTAAAGTTTCTCGCAAGAAAAATATGTCAAGTCATCCAATTATGTTAAAACAACAGGCCCAAACACAGCACAGGACAGGACTAAGGTACCTGTCAACTTTTCAAGAAATACACTCATACATATGTACATACATACATTTAAATATATGGAGTTAATTGCACAGAAGTGTCATAAAGTGACAGCCACCTGACAAGCTACGCCCAATAAGCAGGGCAGAAGCAGAGCAAAGCAAAAGCAGCGCAAAGTAGAAGTAAAGCAGAAACAGAGCAAAGTAGCGCCGAAGCTGCGCATGTAAAGGCGAGTGCGCCAATTTGAGCAGCGCTGACGTTAATGGACCAAGAGCCGGCCTACAATTGAGAGCACGAAATTGAAACCGAAGCCAAAACTGAAAGCGAAGGCGAAAACGAACACAAAGTCGAAGCCTGCACGACAATAACAACAACCACAAGTGCAGCAGTGACGCATGCGCGAAGCTGTTACACGAACGAAGCTTGCGTGAAGAACAACAACAACACTGCTGTTACGTGATGTTTAACGAGTGCGCGCTCCACCCCAGACCAGAGCTGAGTCTGTGACGAAGTCGCAGCGACGCCGCCGGCGCGTGTTGCATTCATTCGTTTTATTTTTTCACTCTCCATTTCAGTTGCCGCGCAGACGCGAACTGGGCATGTTGGTTCAACGGCAAAATGTGTGCAGTTAAACAACATTAATTAAGAAATTCCAAAACTGAAAAAACACTTAAACCAAAATGTACGAAACGTAACGGTTATGTGTGTGTGTGTGTGCGTAACTAAGCTATTTGTATCAGGCTGGTGTAAGCTTTTTGCTATTTTTGGAGCCGCTACCAAATTGAATTTGAAACCTAAATTGTATTAAACATTTGTGCATATTTTGAAGTCGAAACTTGGCGTCGCTTTCATTTTTAACAAATATTTTGCTGCGCCGCTATTAGCAAAGTGTTAATTCAATTAACAAATAAAACTCCCTAAAGTAAAAGTATTAAAATTTACAACAAAAATATATATGTATATATATTTATATGACAATTAAAAAATTTAGTAACAAAAATTCCAAAAGACAAGGCCGCATAAAATAGTTTTAAAAAAATTTAAAACAATAAAAATATAAACAGAAGACATTGAGCTAAAGCAAAATCCCTAACAAAAAAAAAAAACGAATAAAAACAACAACAAAAATCACATTGAACAAAAAGTGAGAGTGATTTCCAAACAGTTTTTTTGCCGTCCGTTATTTTATTTTGTTTTCATTTTGTTGTTGACGCTTTTTTGTGAGCATGTGTGTGTGTGTGTCTGTGTGTATGTGTGTTTGCATATCACATTTTTGAAATACTTTGCTCAGCCGACACACACATACATGCAGAGCGTTACCAGACTGATTTAAAATTCTTCATTTACAACAACAACAACTGCTATTTCATAATCCTTAATACTTGTTTTACAGTTTGTTAACATTGCACTAAATGCTGCTAGCTGTAAAATATTTTTGCTACTGATCATGTTTTGGCCAAAAAGACAACAACAAACGTTATTTGTTAGCCTGTGGCTGGCGCTGCTTCTTGGCCTGCTTCAACGTAAGTAAAACGTTAACAACCGGTTTTTTTTTAAGACTAGACTCTAAACTTTGATCACAAAGCCAGCTTAGACCAAAACTCAAAGCTGGTTAAAAGCGCGTTTTGAAATTATTGCCGGTCTTTGTGTCAAGGTCGTCTCTGCGTCTCTCTATCTCTCTCTCTCTCTCTCTCTCTCTCGTATGTGATTTTTTTTCCTGCCTAGTTGAATTAATTATCTCTACTAACAAGTTTGGATCTCTGTTCAAAGTTTACATTTAATTTGTTTAAAATAGATAATTGACAAAGAGCACTTGAAGCATTCTCAACAGCTTTAAACTGCTCTTAATTAATTGTCTTTTGTTATTATTCTCGAGGTTCAACATATAGATCAAAGTTAAGCTAGGTCAGTTCTCTTGAGTTAAAAGTTATTAACCACACAATAGCTGACCCTGAATTTGCTATATAAGCAAGTTATGCTCAAGTCGCTAAAGTCATCAAACAACAAAAACTATCTAATGAGTTTACTAATAATACTTACTTGGCGCCAAGTATAAAGAAATATGAATTAATCTTTCTGAATAATGATATAGTGAGTACTTTGTTCAGACAGTATAGTTTCTAAATTTCATGGTACATTTTTCTACAATTTAAACCAAAGCAATTCAACATTTGCATTTTATAAATGTAGAAATTATTTCTTAAAAAAAAAAAAAAAATTTCTAAAATGACTATGACTTCTTCTGAGTGTGCTGATTATCTTTAATAACATGTACTCAGAGTTCTGCAATTACTACATTAATTGACATCTAGAATATGTCTAGCAATAAAATAAATTGAAATTTATTTAAATTGTTTTCTTAAATTGTTATCATAATAATTTTTATATAATGAAGTTATGACAAAATATATAAAATAAACCAGGAAACATATACGAACCCATACAGATCAAAGTCGAGTCGAGTAACTATAAGATCTAGAAACTTGAAATACAAAAGCCAGTTGAAGTTTATTTCATTTGATCGAAAAATGCGCCCGTTACGCGAATATCGACACAAATCGATTAACGATAGCAATAAACGACACAATTGTCACAAGATCTAACCTTTCACTTGATATATAATGTACCCTGACATATTATTGATGTCTGTAAGAATTTCACTGGATTATAATATTAAACAGAGAGTTTCTTAAGCAAATCACATTAAAACTTAAGCCAGTTAACCACATATTTACTTGAGAGCAGTCTTCAGGGTATCTCCAAGTGTGTACTTTCGAATAAAGCATTCTTTATTTATACATGTATACCTGTCAACCTTAATAGTTATGTAACAAACAGCAAAACTCGAGAAAAAACCCGTCAACATAGCAAGCCAAACTAAAAGTCGGCCCATAAAAGTGCTTGTTGCATAACCAAAGCGATGCCCAGAAAGTCAAAATCTTTGCTCATTATTTGAGCGGCAGATAAAACTGAAAACTCAAATTATTTTTTATGTGCAGCTCAAAATGTGAATGGATTAATTGTGCCCGAGCAGCTGACGTCATTCCTGTCCCTGGTCTACTCCAATATACCACCCATCAAGAAGGGTAAGTAAGAAATATGAAATATGTAAATATTTAAAATAAAATGTGTAAAATGAACTATATTAATTAAAATATGCACAACTAAATAATATAAATATATATATATATCCAAAACAGGCACCGATTCGCGACTTGGTTTCGGTTTTCGGCTGGGCGATCATGCGGATTTTCAGGTGCTGCTCGAGCTGGGACCCCAGAAGGAGACTCAACCGCTGGGTAATCCAAACAAGGATGATCAATCCTTCAATAAGCGCCAGGTAA
The DNA here is from genome assembly GCA_035042185.1 of Drosophila kambysellisi. NCBI lineage: Eukaryota > Metazoa > Arthropoda > Insecta > Diptera > Drosophilidae > Drosophila > Drosophila kambysellisi. The sequence continues at coordinate 188,863 of JAWNLS010000417.1, forward strand.
GCGCCAGCGATCAGCGTGCTCAACTGCGGCGCCAGCAGCAGCTGGAGCAACAGCAACAACTGTTGACCAGCACCGAACGCAATGCGGCTAGCTGGCTGGAAAGCTGGTCGAATGGAATGAAACCGTTGGAAGCGAAACCCAAAACGAAGCTGAACAGCAAACAGAGAGCGAAATTGGCGTTGCCAGTGCAGAAACAGCTGCCAATGGATGCAGTGCAGCAGCTGCAATTGCTCTACAAGATGGCCGCAACAACAACTACAACAACAACACCAACAACTCCGACTCCAACCGCAGTCAAGGTTGATTTTCTGAAGTTGCCACCGCCTGCTCTCGAACAGAACACTAATGCCTTGGGTTTGAGCAGACCGACAAAAAGAAGCCGATCTGAATTGACCGAGGAATTGATGAATGTCAGTTTAGAGGCTTAAGTTGTGCATTTGTATTATATTGTATATAAAGTGTAGTAAAAGTATTTGTAAATAAAACGCATTTGAAAAGTAAATTAAATTCTTAAATTTCGCTGTTACATTTTTAAATTCAACTGTAAACAGCAGCGCCAGCGTTGCCAGCCCGCGTAAATTGTCAAGTGTTAACAGAGCGCTTAATGTTAGCAGCTGATCACGCACTGCACTTAACAGAGGTTGAGTAGAAACCGTTATCAGGTAAATGCGACAACAGCAACAACAAGGCTCGCAATGCATTTGAGCTTTCCAGTGTAAAGCAGATCATTGCAGCCACCAGACGTCTCGTACCGCAAATAGATTATTTATTTTATATATGTTGGCTTTCATGTAATATTCGTGTGTGTATGTGTTCCTAGCACAATAAGCAATAAAATTAAAAAAAAAAACAATGTTACACGCTTCCGCTGTGTTGTTCACGATTACAATTCCGACGGCACTGGAAGAGCGGCGCCTGAAGGAAGCCTACGTTCAACAGCTTAATGAAGATGCGACAACAACAGTAACAGCAACAACAACAGCCACAGTCAATGTTGGAAGCTCATCTTTGTCTGCAGGCGATGCGCAGAGTTTGCAGAAATCACATCAGCTGTTTGACTCACCGCAGCTGGATAATAACAGTAGCAAAAGCAGCGGCGCCGGCAGCAACGTTGACAGTTACAAGCGTCGCCAGCTGTCAGATGTTGTTGAGTCAGCGGAGTTGACACAACTGCCCCTGGACACGGCGATGGAGCATGTGCTGCAACAGATCCTGCTTAAATTTCACATTTCCAATGCGGTCTGGCTGCGTAGCCGGGAGGGCAGCACATTTCAGATCAGTTTCACACTCGAGTTCAATGAGCTATACGAGAATCTCTACGAGGCACTGCAGCAATGGGGCATTGGAGATCGCGAAGGTTCCTCGGTGTGTGTCATGAATTGCATTGCCTCCAAAACGTATAAAACAAATCCACAGCTAATGGATAATCAGCCCCCGGGCATACCCCAAGCGGAGTAAGTTTCAGCGGATTTAAAATGCATTCCAGTTACGTTTCAAACGGCTTATTTCCAGCGGGCATAACAATCAGAATGCCCAGAAACAAGGCGCCTGGAATCGGTTTATGAATTCGGTTAGATCACGTTTGAATGTGGCACAAGTTGTGAGAGATGTCCGACAGGATGCGGCGATAACCTTTGACTTTTGCGTACTCCTCATCTCGGCAGCGTAAGCAATCATTTATAATGATCATTAGATCTGCATAAGCTCACATAAGATTATAAAATCCAGAAAACATCCAAACCCAATTTGAACCGCTTTAAAAAGCTGTTTTCTGAGTAACTCATTTTGAATTAAGGGAACCTCTTATTTTATCCAGAAAATGACAAGGTTTGGATTATTATTATACATTTAATTATAATGGTGCATCTTGAATATTAATGTCCTTTTTAATTTCTGATTTCTCACTTTATGTCCATTCATAAGTATAATTAAACTCTTTTTTATACCTATAAGTATGTATATAAATAGTTCTACTGACTAAACCTTGTGCCAATTCTTCCAGGATATTGGCATCATTTGGCCTGGTGGAGAACAGCACGATATTTCTGGCCTCAAGCATGTTGATATCGCCGCTGATGGGACCAATTATTGCAGCGATCTTTGGCACGGTTATCAAGGAACGATCCCTTAGACAGCTCGGTATGCGAAATGAGCTAATTGGCATACTGACGGCCACCCTGGTGGGATTTGTGTTTGGATTAGTTGTGTGCACCACGGATGAGAAGTACGGCATTGGTGAGGGACTCACCGAGGAGATGCTCTCCCGCTGTGATCTCCACTCGCTCGTCGTCGGCTTGTTTACGGCGATACCATCGGGTGCAGGAGCAGCCATTGGAATATTGGGCGGCAATATTGGTTCGCTAGTAGGTGTGGCCATCTCAGCATCCCTACTCCCGCCAGCTGTGAACTCGGGTCTGCTCTGGGCACTGGCTTGCATCTATAAACTCTTTGAGAACGATGATTCCCTGTACAGGGATGTCATCAAGTCAAGCAAGTATTCCCAAAACCAGGGCACAGAACTGGCCATCTTGGGCAGCATCAGCATGTGTCTGACTCTGTGCAATGTGCTCTGTATCTATTTGATGGGCATCCTCGTGCTGAAAATCAAACAAATTGCGCCAGTGATTGGACGCAGCAATCGAGAGTTTTGGACGCATGACATTAAAGTGTCTCGCGGAGATGCGGCGATTATTGATAAGCTGCTGGCCAATCTGGTTAAGGAGGATAATGGAGAGTTTCTGCGCCATCTGGATGAGGCTGGCTATCAGCACACTTGGTCGCCGCGCAGCATTCGCCACAGTTTCTCCGCACAGTTGCCGGCACCGTGTGGCGTCGCCACCATCCATCGACTGGAGCAGTTGTACTCGCAGTCGCTGGTTAAGCCTGGGCAGGAGCAGCGTCTCATCGATCGTCGGCACACGCAACGCAGCGCCGACCTACAGGAGAGGGTAAGCAATTCCGGGTAGCTCGAGGATTACTCTTCTCACTTATTGCGCTTCCCTTCCTTTCAGCGCCCTCGCTTTGCTAGCATGCCCTCGCATCAGAGTCGCCATGAGCTGCATTTGCCGGAGGCCATCATCACAATGCCCGTGCCGCGCTTTACAGTCACCCCGGCTTCGGATGATGTGCTCCACTTATAGTCTATAGGTCACTAAGCTAAGACATCATCTGTGTTGTAAACATTGTTTAATATTTTTTTTGCAAAATTAGAAACTAAAAATCTACGCCGCTTGGTGTTTGTCTCTGCGCTTTAATCTGGCCGCGTTCGCGTTTTACTTGCAGTCGCTGCCTGGCCGCCTGCTCATGACGACGACGCAGCTTTTCCAGAGTCTCCTCACTGGGACCCACTGCCTCCACTTCCTGGGCGCGTATTAGGGTCCGCAATTTCTCAAGTGCATCTGCCAAATTTAATTGCTGAGAGCGCGTCAAATCGCTCTTGATGTAATAGTAGCCCTCCTTGTTCAGCTTGTTGGCCACCACTTGGAGCAACTTTTGCCGCGTCTTCTCCGGTATCCACTGTGCCTCAGCTAGCTTAAAGCGTATATCAACTTTGGTATTCACTGTGTTCACGTGCTGGCCACCCGGCCCCGAACTGCGACTATAGGTAATGTCCAGCTTGTCCATAGGTATATAGCCATTGAATTTGCCATCGCTGCGCGCCTATTAGAATTTACTTTAAGTCAAGATTTCCATTTAATATTAATTAATTAAATACTCACTGCGGGTGGCGGCGGCGTATAAAGTTGCAAGCGAGCATTTGGATAGATCTTCTCTAGCGATAGATCGCTCTTGTAGGACAGCTGGCGGCCCAGCAGCGCTGCGGAGCTGTAGGATTTGTTGCTTTCGCGCAGTACGCTAATAAAAGCACTCGTTACTTTGTTCATTTTCTATATAAATATGAGTTGAAATGCAATATAAAAAAAAAAGAGCAGCCAAAACAGCGGCCTGTTACGACAACAACAGAACAGCTGAGCGTAAAGTGTTGCCAACTGCCTAGATTTTAACAGGGCCAGTTATCGTTTGGCCACCACAAGTTATCATTCACTTTTAGCACAAGAGCGTTTTAGCCGACAACTAGTATATTAAAGTGAATTTAAAACATTATTTTTTAAAGGAATCATTTAAATAGAGCAGCTGCAAATTAAACTCTAATTTAGCATTTAGCAACAACCTGCAGTCAATAAATACATTTGTTTACTATAAATGCGCGCTGTTAATAACATATATCGCCAAATGTTAAAATTATCGAATGCGCACAGCTGATCGACGTAATCTGCCGCACAGTGAAAACAAAAATCCAACACGTGCGCAAGAAATGGAAGTGGATGAAGTGCAGCAGGAAACGGCACCGGAGACGCCAATTGTTGCCAATCCCAATGCAAACATTATAACAGAACGCAATGCACAAATTATATCCGGTGGCAATGTGTTCTACAACCCAGTGCAGGAATTTAATCGCGATTTAAGCATCGCTGTGATCAATGTTTATTTCCAACAATTGGTCAAAGAGCGGGCCGAGAAGGCGCTGAAGCAACTGCAGCGCCAACAGAAGCAACAAAATGCGGAGACGCCTCTGACCACTCCACCCATTCCCAGCTATGTGGCCGGCACACAGTACGAGGATGGCTTGAGGATTCTCGAGGCACTGGCTGCCACTGGGCTGAGAAGCATTCGCTATGCCCAGGAAATTGCTGGTGTGCGTCAAATCGTAGCCAATGATTTATCGAGGCAGGCTGTGGAATCCATCAACACGAATATGGAACACAATAAGGTGGCGCATCTCATTGAGAGCAGTTATGCGGATGCCATGTAAGTCTTAGAATTGAGTGAATCCACTTTCTAAAATCTAAAAAGGGGTACCTCATTTTCCCCACATGCGAAATAATGACTTTCGGCCTGCAGTATATCCTTTTAATTAATTTAGACTGCAGACTCAACGCATATTTTAAGAATACGTCGGAAGCAATCTGTCGAGAAATCTAGAAAAAGGTTTTTCCAGCAGTCAATTTATTAGCATCTCAACACGTTATCCTTTACAGGACACTTATGTATCTGTCAACTGCGCCTCAAAAGCGTTTCGATGTCGTCGATCTTGATCCTTATGGTTGCCCCAATCGTTTCCTCGACGGCGCAATGCAATGCCTCGTCGATGGTGGCCTGCTGCTCGTGACAGCCACGGATATGGCTGTACTCGCAGGGAATGCACCCGAATCCTGTTACGTTAAATACGGCTCAGTGTCGCTGAGGATGAAGTGCTGCCATGAGATGGCGCTACGCATTCTGCTCAACTGCATCGCAACGCATGCGAATCGTCATGGCAAATACATTGAGCCGCTGCTCAGCATCTCGGCGGATTTCTATGTGCGCATCTTTGTGCGTGTCTACTCGGGCCAGGCCCAGTGCAAGCTGAGCATGAGCAAGCAGTCGTGGTTATATCAGTGCACCGGCTGTGAAACGTTCACTTTACAGCCACTGGGCACAGTGCGCAGCAAGTCCGCCGAGCAGCCGCATTTGCTCAAGTTTGGCTTACCCACTGGACCCGCTGTGGACAGTCGCTGTGAGCACTGCTCTCATCGTCATCATCTGGGCGGACCCATCTGGTCTGCACCCATACACCAGACAGGCTTCGTCCAGCAGCTGCTGGAAGCGGTGCAATCTGCGACGTCGCCACTCAACGCTCTCGGCACACAGCGTCGCATTGTCGGCGTCCTCTCCATGGTCCAAGAGGAGTTGCCCGATGTTCCGCTCTACTACACCCCTGACAAGTTGTGCTGTGTGCTCAAGCTGGAAATTGTGCCCATGCTGAAGATGCGTTCGGCTCTGCTCCATGCTGGCTATCGTGTCTCCTACTCGCATGCCAACAAGAACTCCTTGAAAACAGATGCCCCACCTGCTGTGCTCTGGGATCTGTTGCGTTGCTGGAGCAAGCGGCATCCGGTGCGAGAGAATCGTCTTATACCGGGCACTCCGCTCCAGGCGATACTCTCGCAACCATGCTCCAGGGATTATGAGTTTGATGAACTGCATGGCGAGGCGAATCCGAGCAGCCGCAAGCAGGTCTTGTCACGTTTCCAACAAAACCCGACGCCACATTGGGGTCCAGGCACGCGGGCCACAATTATGTAAGTACCGGAATACATATATCCAACTGGACAGTAAAATAGGTGTGAAGACAATATACAAAAGTCCATTTGGTTTGCAAAAGTCTCAGAACTTATTTACAAATGATCTTTAGTCAGAATACTATAACGTTTCTAGAATGATTAAAATCAGTTAAATTTGTTTTTAGTAATAATTTATTATTATTGTCATGTTTAACTGACCAGATGTGTATGTTATATGTATATATATAGAGATTTTATCGATTAAATATCCCTTTTTGCAGGATTGGTGAAAATAAACTGCCCAAAAGTTATCGTAATCAAAACAAAAAGCAACAACGTCATAAAGCGAAACAGCAGCCGGCGGCGCAGGAGCAGGATGAAGATGACCACCAAGCTGAACAACTGAGCGAGGAGGATCGGCAGTTGGAGGAGGAGCAGCTGCCCGCCAAGCAAGCCAAACTGGCGCCGACTGCGTGACCAGCATTTATTTTATCGATGTTGTTGTTGCTTTCTCAATTTGTATTTGCCGTTTGTCCAAATGATGTTGACGATAATGCTGTAAAAACACAATTTGACACCATAAAAATAGCTCAACTTGTAATTCTGTGCGTGAAGTGGGGGAGTGGCAAGTGGGGGGCAGGAGTGAGTCTCTCAGTAGCGGAAGAAGTTGCCATCGGATGTCTGGCGAGAGAATCCATTGTTCACCAGCTGCGTGTGGACTCCGCTGCAGATCAGCTTGACCCGAGATGGATGAATCTTCTCCTTGCAGCCACCTGTCGAGATGTGAAAGATTTTAGATTAATAAAGAAGTGAGAGTAGAGTGTAATAGAATACTAAATAGTCTAGAACAAATTTATGAGCTAGAGATAACTAAATACCGCTTAACAAATGCTTGAATCGGAAAAGAAGAGTTACCAACTGATACCCTTCAAGAAATAGTAGTCAAGAGAGCAACTAATCTAATAAATACCCCTTTAAAATTGCTAAATGAGGAGCGAAGCGGAGCTTAACAAGCATCAAAAAATGCTGGTCAGGGGAAAAATTGACTAAGCACCATTAAAAAAAAATTGTAACGTTAGGCACTCAGGCAATAATTAGTGTTAATTAATTATTAATATCAATAGTAATTTTACCAAAGCTTCAAGCTACTCATCAAAAAAGGAAATAATGCATATTGTATATTTATTTGTATTAGAATACAGCGAAAGGAGCTGAGCTATAGTGGAACAGTGTTGCACAACTTTGAAAAACGCCAATTGGTGCCACTAGATGTCGCTCTGTGCGATAAGCCATATGAGGCAAAACGGAAATTCAAACTGAGATTAAGCGATAGGAAAACTAACTAAATACCCTGCAGTTCTAGTTCTGCTTGACTCTACTCCACTCAATAACTTTATCATCACTAAAGTTATCTAAATTTATATGTTACAAGAATTATCTCCTCGATGTACTCACCTATAATCAATGGATGCCCCAGTGAATCCTGCATTTTAACCCGTACAAGTTGCGTATTCCTCAGCACTCGGAACAAATTCAGTCTCGCATTTGAGCCCACCTCCGACTGGCCGTGTGGTGCAGCCCAGCTGGACGTGGCGCCACAAGTGTCCCTTTGCAACACTGCATCGATTTTCTCGGGGAATGTTTCCCTTCCATGATCGTAGCGCGCCTGCAACTGGAAATCTAGCGAATCCTTGGGAATACTGGCAGTGGCGCGAAAACGTTTGCTGTAGCGAACAGAACTCATTGTCTGATGGTAGAAGAGTCGCTCGTGCGGCGCCAGGTGGCCGTGCCAACTTTCTACGCCTAGCGGAGGTGAGGGTGGCTTCGGCATGGGGCAGATGTATTTGCCCTCCTTGCGCAAATCCGGCTCGTAAGAGTCGTTGCGCACCATCTTGTCCATATACATTCTTTGACTTATTTGTGTGGTAAAAAACAAACTTATTTTTTATTTAACTGTTTTCACGAATTTATAATAAAATTCAATAAAACAAATCAATTTGAAACTTGGAAGTTGTTTCGTTGTGCTGGAAATGTTTTGTCAATAAACACAGCTGATTTCCATTCACCCCTCAAAAAAAAAAATACAAGAGCTTTGCATTAAACGTCAAAACTTGCCTTAAGCTCTGGTTGAATAAGCTTTTTTATAAGCACTCTCCAATTGCACCGTTAACTCTCCAATGTGATGGTAGATCGTTTGTAGGTAATCAAAACAAGTTTTATTTTTCAGTAAACAAGCTATTTGTTATATTTTTATTTATTTAACTTTTTACTTTATTTGTAAAATCGCTGTAACAAAACTGAAATGTTAGCAGTACTTAAGCTCAATGTTAAAACTTACCTGCCATATTCCCAGATCTACTCAGCATTCTCACAGTTGTACAGATTGTTCTTTATAGGGGGGGCTCGCTCTGTTTTCTAGTCATCGGCTATAAATTTTCACTAAAGTCAAAAGTGGGCCCCAAAACAAACAGCAACAAGTACGAACAACTCAAGTGGAGAAGGGCAGCAGCAGCGGAAACACGCCAACGGCAAACAAAACAGCGAAAAGTTGAGCAGCATACGCCAACTTCGGCAGCAGCAGCGCAGCAACAACGGCTACAACAGCAACAAGGTATGTGTGTGTGGGGAAGATCGAAGCAGCAAACAGCAGCAGCAGCAGCGAAGTTTGCGGAGTCTGCAGATTAACAGCAACACTTGACAGCAACAACAGCAGCAGCATCAGCAGCGAAGTTTGCAGTCTGCAGATTAACAGCAGCGCAGCAGCAGCAGCGACGCGACGATCTCCGCTCTCGTTGTGTCTGCTCTCGCTCAGAAAAAAACACACACACGCTGCTTTTTCTCACTCCGCTCTCTCGCACTCTCCGCCCTGCTTCTCTCTCTCTTTCTCTTTCTCCCTTGCCCACGCACGACTCTCGCCAGCCATATATATTAACATTTACATTATTAACAGCGACGGCGACGTCGACGGCGCAGCAACCAACGACTGCAACTGCAACTGCCGCACACACTTTGGCCTGCGTATATATAAATGTGTAAAATGGAATGGTGGAAAGCTTGTTAATAATGTTTTATCGATCAAATGAAACAGATAGAAACGAAAACAAAAAAACACAAAGTAGGAGCAAGTTTTTTTTCTAACAGTAAAATTAACTGTTAACTGTTTACCTCAAGAGTTGTTTTTGATTTGATTTTTTTTAGTTTTATTTTTTATCGTTCGCTACACAAATTATTAAATGGCGCCCAAAATTAAATGCTACACATAGAACCCTAAATGTACCCTTGAAATAACTATATCCCTTTTTTGTTTTTCCCATGAAAAAAAAAACAAAATAACTGAAACAACGTAAAAACTTCACCTGAACAACAAGAAACTTCTTCTGTATATAAAATCTAAGCTCTGTGTTTAAGTTTTGTATTAGTTCTTTCATTTCTTTTGCTCAGTTTTCTTCTTTTTTTTAGGTTGGTTCATCAACTTAAAATAGTGTACTCTATATAAATATTCTGTTTATGTGTATATGTGTGTATAATTGTAAGGTTTAAAACTGTTTTTTGTTTGTTTTTGTATACCTGCTGTTCTGGTACACAGCATGATGAGAAAAGTTTTAGATCGATCTGCAGCCCACTTGAGGAGTTCCCTGGATAGCATTGTCCACTCGAGTCAATTAAGGCTGAAAATGTAAAAGAAATTTAAGTTTAATTGTAATAATTTAAAACCTATAAAATACCAATACAGTGCACGCTCTAATAAGAAATCTAGTTCAAGTTTTAATTTTACTTTCCGCCAACACTCAATTCAAAAAGATAATTAGTTCAACTTTTATTTTGAGAGTTCTTCAACTCAAAAGTAAATATAGTTTCAAATAGTTTCCAGATGGTTAATATTTCGCAATTAACTTCCCCACCAGTTTTAATGTGTGATCACTGCATAGGTAAATATATGCATAACGATAAATCTCTCACCTTATCGAACATCAAAAGTATATGGAACGTCTGAAGCGGCTTTGTAGGTTGGGGTTTGGGGAAGAGGGGCGTACGTCGTCGCCATTTTAAGAACGACTACGGCTGCGCGAACCGCCGGCAGCTGCTAAGCCGCTGCCGATGCCATTGCGACTGTCGCCGCGCACCGGACTCCTTGAGAATTTGCTGCGACGAGCCGGAGAACGGCTGCCAGCCGAACGCGAGCGCGAACGCGGCGAATACGAACGTCGACGCGGACTGCGCGATGCGCGTCTACGCATCGGCGAACGGGAACGCGAGCGACGTCGACCACCCGCTCCGCCCCCGGCACCAGCTCCGAGGCCAGCGCCGCGACGACTGCTGCTGCTGTTGCGTCGTGTCGGCGACGAGGGGCGACCGTAGCGCGCCATCTGCACGCGCAACTCCCTGCCGTCCAACATGCGACCGTCCATCGCTTCCAGTGCGTCCTCAGCATCGCGCTTGTCGTAGAATCTGTTAAATGGGAAGGGAACAAATTTTTTATTTTTTTTTCATTTTTTTGTCTTAATATATATTTTTATTTTATTTATATTTTGTATAAGTTATTAAATTATTTTAAGTCAACAGGTACTTTTTAAGTCAACAGGTAAAGAAGGAGATGAGGCTGTTAAAAGTCATGTTGAATTCGCTGTATATTGACTAACAAAAAATGTTGCTAGGCAATTGCAATTGAACACAGTTTTTTTCTAGCATCTTTGCTTGGAATATGAACATTAAAATTGTATTTAAATCATGCTCAAAAGTTGTGCAAAAATGCATATTTAAAATAACAATAAAGTAATTGTTGTGTTCGCAGTATGTTGGCTAGCATTAGGTTTGGGTAGGCAACAGTTGCAATTGAACACAATTTTTCTGGCATCTCTGCTAAAAGTGTGTTTAATAAAAGGATTTAAAACACGCTCGACTAAAAGCAGAAAATGCTAATTTATAATCTGATTAATGTAGTATTCGCAGTATGTTGGCTAGCATTGGGTTTGGGTAGGCAACAGTTGCAATTGAACACAATTTTTCTGGCATCTTTGCTAAAAGTGTGTTTAATAAAAGGATTTAAAACACGCTCGACTTAAAGCAGAAAATGCAAATTAATAATCTGATTAATGTAGTATTCGCAGTATGTTGGCTAGCATTGGGTTTGGGTAGGCAACAGTTGCAAAGGAATACAAATTATCTGGCATAATTTAAATACAATGTATAAGTAAAATCGAACACGAAAATTCTCGTGTTTGCTTTCCTCAAAATATGCGAACGCGCCGTATTTAACCTCACAAATTTGTTCAACTTGCAAATTCGCCTCACTTCCACTGCAAAAAGTGCTTCCATATTCCATTGGGGTACACTTACCGTACGAAAGCAAATCCGCGACTTTCACGCGTGTAACGATCACGTGGTATATAAATATCGCCAACTTCACCGCAACGTTCAAAGACACGGCGCAGATCCTCGGGCGTCGTACGATATGTGAGATTATCGACCTGCACACAAAATTACACACAATAATTATTATCTAACCCAAAAAATCAGCAGGAATCAATTGCCGGCCGCCATTTTGTCTGGTTGGCTGTACTTTCGATTTCTCTTTGAGTGTATAGCGATTACTTGCCTTTAACGAGACCATACCGTCGATTCGGGGCGGTGGTCGCGCATTTCCCCCCACACCTCCGCCTCCAGCATTGCTCATTGTATTTGACACTCTTAGTGTACTATTTTTACGCTTCAATTACAATTATTACTTCTGCAAATGCACTTTTTACGTTGCTTCTTTTCCGTGCCTTTGTCTACTTGGCTTCCACTCGGCTCTTTTTTTGTTAATGACTGCGATTCTATTGATGTGCAATCTACATGCTTGCAATATCGATTAATACAAAGCGGTTGGCAGCTCCATAAATATGTATCGCTTAACAAAACGATAGTTGGATTTACAGTAAAATGTTCCTTTTATCATTATCGACAAGTGCGTGCTTGCCATATTAGTATACATATATCGATTAGTAAAAAGAGTTGCGCAGCTGCCCAAATGTATCGTTTAACAAATAGATAGATTGAATAATAAAATTAATATATTATTAAGTTTTTCTTTACGTGCTTGCAATTTTTTGGATATCGAATAATTGAAGATTGGCGGCAATATATCGTTACTGTAAACGATATTTCGATTGTATAGTACAAATTGCATTCTTCCGATATCTTATCGATTAATTTAACGAGGTTGGCAGCTAAACGAATATATCGATTCGTTTTCAATCGTATAATAAAATTAATATATTTTCAAGGGCTTAGCACCCGTATTGTTTTCCCAATTTTTTTTTACAAAATGAGTGTGTAATTCTTATTTAAAATTAAACTGATATACAAATTGTAAAGCGCGATAAATAAAAAAAACCTATCGATATAGTCCAGCCCTGGCATTGCAACGCGTGGCGGTGAAACGTGTAAAATTTTATACGAATTTTTGGCAACAAACTCGCCAATTTAACGACAAAAACAAGCTGTTTAGTGTCAGGCAGCCTATACAGAGTTGTAAATAAATCGAATCCATTGCTGCCACAGAGCCGAAAAAGAAGAGCAAGAAGAACTGAAGACTGAAAAGGAGGTGACTGAAACGATTAAAGTTTCTTCACACTCACACAAACAAAAAAACACACAGAGGCACAGACACAAAGCAGACATTGAGTTGAGTGCACGAGAAAAGCGACGACGACGTCCAATTTGGCGACGAAACGTTGAAAACACACCAAAAAACAAGAAAAACAACACACAAATTGAAAGGCTGCTCTGTCTACGCAGCTCTCCACCTCCTCCAACTACTCTCCAATCTCCTCGCCGACAACAGTCAACCGCGTGTTTGTGTTTGTTTGTGTGTGTGTGAGTGCGAGCGAGTGTGAGAGCATAGGAAGAAGCAGAAGCAGTTGAAGAAGAGGAGGGCAAAAGTGTGTCGACGTCGTCGGCTGTGTGAGTGCGTGTGTGTGTGTGCGTGCGTGCGTGCGGCGAAAGAAAAAAGTGAAAATTTCCACTAAAGAAGGAAAGCAGCAGCAGAAGCAGAGCAGCAGCAATGGCCGCACAGGAAAACACAGAAGTAACAACAAAATTCTCCACATTGAATGTGAATGCAGTGGAATTTGTGCCCAGTTTTAGTTACAACAGCAGCAGCACCAGCAGCAGCAGCAACAACACCAGCAGCAGCGCAGCAGCAGCGACCGTTGCCGTAGCAGCAGCAGCAACGCCATCAGCGTCCGTCCCTGCGCCGCCGTCGACAGCACAACAACAGTCATTGGAAAATGCAATTGCGCCTGGAAGTGAAATGGATACGAGCGGACTTCCATCGCTGCCGCCATCTGCAAATGGAACACCGGCAACAACGCCCGATTCAACGGGCAGTGCTGCTTCCACTACAAATAATGCCGCCGGTGTCGTCGTTGCAGCTGCAACAGCAGCGCCCTCATCGGCAGCGGCATCAAATTCGACGTCGCCAGCGCTAGGTTCGCCTGTTAACACGCCCTTAACAGCGGCATCGGTGGCCATTGAGAACATTATTGCAGCGGACAAAATATCAGCCAACAATGGTAAATATAAATAGGGGGAGACACATGCATAAATATATATATATGCACACATGTGTGTGCGTGGGGGTAGTTTAGCAAATGTTAGGCGCATTGAACTTTTACATTTGGCTGTTGCTGCGGTCGCTCTTGTGACGTCACACGTGTCGCTTTGTAGAACAGAGCCAAAACAAAGACAACTGTTAGCGAAAAAAAGTATTTATATTAGAAAATATTTGGTTATCGGTTTAACATAACCTAAAAAAAAGTTACGGTGTGTGAGTGTTATGCTGTAATTGGAATGCACAAAAGTAGAAGTGCAATATCCCTCCACCTCCACCGCCTAGTGCAGAATGTTAATGCAGCAGCTGTTCTTATTGCCTCTTACATTTTGCGTGCGTTCGTTGTGTCAGTGATGCGCAATAGTTGCGTGTCTGCTGTCACTGTGACTTAACAGGACTGAAAGAGACTTCTGTTACAAGTTTTTGTGTTTCTCTCCCACACTTAATTTAAATGTTATGAGCATGTGCGAGCGAATTCTGTTAAATGTTGTGCCCGTATTTAAAGCTTATTATTTGAACAGTTTTAGCATCCCTGTCACTGTGTTTTGACACGTTTACGTTTTTCACACGTATTCGCATTGCCATTCACTCGTTTGATCAAGCTAGCCAAAGCTCTTCTTGCTGGGAACCATTCACTTGCGCAGGCAACACTTGTGCCAGGGCTGCAAGAAACACACACACACATACGTTGTTGTTGTGTCGCTTGTTGCTGTTATCGTCATGAGCAGCAATTGTTGTTCTTGTTTTATGTTGGCCCAAAAGGCAGTCGCTCTTAGTGTTAGTTTGTCTATGTGTTTGTGTGCGGTTTGAACCGCTTTTAACTCGATTTTGAATGTTAGTTGAACGTGCGAGCTTTCCAGTCAGCCAGCTAGTAATGAATTTGTTTTTCGCTCCACGCGTCGTACTATTTTGTTGACTGCTTTAATTTTTGAGCGTTGGATATTCAATCATCGTTTTTTGTTTGCACATCAAGTTTAATTCGCCGCCACATGTCACAAAAAGGCAACGGCGAAGTCGATGGCGAAATTCGCTGCATTAACACAAATGAAGAGCAAGCGGAGAAAAGTTAGTAACTGTTAAAATTGACCTACTGCCAGGCTGGAAATATAAGCTGCGCGCGCATAAAAAAACCATTTCTAGTTAATTTCCAGACCATGTATGTGTGTGTACGTGTGCTCTGATTTGACTAGCGACAAAAAAAAAAACTATATTGGAAAGGCGCGTGTGTTTATTTCCCTCTCCCTCTCTCACAACTGCCCCGTGGCAACTTTTTACTGGCAAGTGTGATTTTGGCATACGTATTTATTTATTAAGTGTATTTGAAAAAAGCACGTTTTTTCTTCACGTAGTTAGTGACAACAAATAAAGGGGAGCAGTCACAGAATGAATGACTCATTACCAAGCAGCGCGCTAAAGCAATATTAATTATTATAGCTCTCCTCACACTTGCACCCCCCCCCCCCACCCACACACACACACACAAACTTCCACTCGCCCTATCATGTCACTAGCATGGCGACAAGTCAAAGATAACTGAAAACCAGGGCTGACAAAAACGAGAATGGCAAATTTATACAGCAGCTTGCTTTTTGGAAATAAAAAGTGTGTTTAAAATTACATTTAAATATACATATTACAAAATTAATAATGATAAAAAAAAATTAAAATAGAAAATTATTAAGTGATAAAAAATAAAGGCAAAATAAAAACATAGATAAACAATAATAAATAAGAAACAAATAATAATAATAAAAATAAATAAATTATAAAAATAACAAATAGCTTTACTAGTCCTGAGCATTATTCGAAAATTAAAGTTGTAGTTTCAACAGATAAATTAGAATTTTTTAAAAGAAAAGGCAGAAAATCGTTTAAACTGAAATTATCAATTGTAACATCGCATGATTTAATTATAGTAATACCAATTGAGAACTGTCAGTAAAACTAAAAATAACTAAAAAAAATATTTACAGAAACTGATCCGGCTGATAGCTGGGATGTGGAAGATGATGCGGTAATAACACCCGAGGATGAAGAAGCCGATGATGCTGAATTCACTGAAGGTGGCGAGGCAACGCCGAAGGTATCCAAAAAGAAGGTCGTCAAGGTGGAGGAGAACAGAAGCAAGCGGGAACACGTAAACGTTGTCTTCATCGGACATGTTGGTAAGAGAAGAGGTCTATATCGATATAGATATAGAATTAATTTCGATTCCATTGCAGATGCTGGCAAATCAACAATTGGCGGTCAGATTATGTCGCTCACTGGCATGGTGGACAAGCGGACACTGGAGAAATATGAGCGAGAGGCGCGCGAGAAATCTCGCGAGAGTTGGTATCTCTCCTGGGCGCTGGACACAAATCAGGAGGAGCGCGACAAGGGCAAAACTGTTGAAGTCGGTCGAGCCTTCTTCGAAACGGATCGCAAACATTTCACCATTTTGGATGCGCCTGGACACAAGAGTTTTGTGCCGAATATGATTGGCGGCGCGGCGCAAGCGGATCTCGCAGTTCTCGTCATCTCGGCACGCAAGGGTGAATTCGAGACTGGATTCGATCGTGGCGGACAAACGCGTGAACATGCCATGCTCGCAAAGACGGCGGGCGTCAAGCATTTGGTCGTGCTGGTGAATAAAATGGATGATTCCACAGTGAATTGGGATCAGACGCGTTACAACGAATGCAAAGACAAGATACTACCATACCTCAAGAAGCTGGGCTTCAATCCAGCCAAAGATCTTACCTTTATGCCTTGCTCGGGCCTCAGTGGCTATGGCCTTAAGGATCAAGTGCCCGAATCTCTGTGCACCTGGTACAGAGGACCGGCCTTTATACCCTTCATCGATGAGCTGCCCTCGCTGAATCGCAATCTCGATGGACCCTTCATCATGCCCATTGTGGACAAGTACAAGGACATGGGCACCGTTGTCATGGGCAAAGTCGAGTCGGGCATGGCACGCAAGGGACAAAATCTGCTCGTCATGCCAAATAGGGTAAGTTTTTTGAATAGGCATATATATAATTATGCTTATATTTTTTAAACTCTCTTGCAGACACAAGTGGCTGTGGATCAACTGTTCTCAGATGACTTCGAGGTGACCTCTGTGGGTCCCGGCGAGAACGTCAAAATCAAGCTGAAAGTATGTGCTACTAATTTATCATTAATTCTTTATTAATTTAAGTATTTTTTATCTTATATTCTACACAGGGCATTGAGGAGGAGGATGTATCGCCTGGTTTTGTGATCTGTGATGCCGCCAATCCGATTAAAACAGGCAAAATCTTTGATGCTCAGGTCGTTATATTAGAACACAAATCAATTATCTGTGCGGGCTACTCGGCAGTCATGCACATCCATTGCGCCGCCGAGGAAGTGACGGTCAAGGTGAGTCCTCCATCTATATAATATAATAATAATATATATATGTATATATAAATATATTATTGAATATATAATATTGATAAACACATTTTAATTTTGTTATTCAGGCACTTATCTGTTTGGTTGACAAGAAGTCGGGTGACAAATCAAAAACACGTCCAAGATTCGTTAAACAGGATCAGGTGGCAATAATGCGCATCGAATGCTCCGGAATGATTTGCCTTGAACAATTTAAGCTGTTCCCACAAATGGGACGCTTTACGCTGCGAGATGAAAGTGAGTGAAAATTTGTAATCTAAGCATTATTTATTTAATTATTAATGTGTTTTGTATGTTTTTCAGATAAAACCATTGCCATTGGCAAGGTACTCAAGGTGATCGAATAAATTGAGCCAAGCTAAATTCGAGCGCCTTTCACTTTTGGCTTTATGCAACCGAAAATTCAACGTATGATGCAGATGACGACAAGGAATATATATATATTTATATATATATATATATAATTCTACATATATGATGGAAACAACGCCAATGCCAACGCCACGCTTTCTATACACACACACACAACAAACACACAGCACGCACTCCTACACACAAATACTTTCACCACAATTATGTATGCATATACCCAACAACAAAAACAATAGCAATTGATTATGATAATGGTTAGAGAGATGATTTATATAGCAAGTATCTAAAAAAAAGCAAAAAAAGAGATCAACAGAGAGAGAGAGAAAGAGAGCAACAGAAATGCATTATATCTAAATATAAAAACTATATTATGTTTAACTAAAAAACGAAAGAAAAAGAAACATTGGAGATATGTACTATTTATATATATGTACAGATATATAGAGAGACGGACACGGAAGAGAGAGATATTGTCGGGTAAAATCGATTGAAAATAACATTTGGCTTTTTGCGGCACGAGCGGAGACATTTGTCGGTTTATTTACTTGTAACTCTTAAGGCATCATTAAATAGGGCGAGTCGTGAGTTAAAAAAAAGAAAAAACTAAAAGCTGCAAGCTTAACAATTTTTATATTTATACGAAAATACAAAAAAGAAACCACACTCAACATAAATCGGAATCAAAAAGCAGAAGCGATAAATAGTTGCCAATCACTCACTCAAAAAGAAATCATAATAATAGTAATAATGATATGTATATGTTTTTGCTTTCTCAGCCTTTGAATTTTGTTATGCGCCGCTTTAATGGAAATTATGTTTATGTCTATAATAATATTATTACGATATATATTTATATATAAACATGATATACTTCTATTACTTTTCTTCAACGAAATGCTGTAAATTAAGTTTAAGCTCAAATTTTTGGAGTACACTTTTTGGGTTCGATTTATTTGTAAGCTCAAAATGATGAAAACAACTGGTTAACAAAAACAATAATAACAACAACAATGTGTATGAAAAACAAACATAATTAGCAATTTATTCATACATTTTTAATTTTTTGAACAATTTTTTTATATTTTGTTTAACAATTTAGTTAATTGAAGAAGGCAATCAAAGCAAAATCGAAATAAAAAATAATTGCTTTATTTGCTCGATTTCTGCGCAAAGCAAAAAAAAATCTATTATTTCTTTTGTTTACATTAAATTAATCTGGCAAAAATCTTGAAATGCTTTTCCACATAACCAGGACCAAGATCAGGATAAAAAGAGACGGTTTCAGCTCTCAAGAAAACACATACACACGAAATAATGCATACACACATTATTAAGAGCTCTCATCGAAGAAGAAGAACCAACTAGTTTCCAAGTTTTTATTCTATGATATTTTTATTTATATCGGCCATCCCTCATTATTTTAATTATTACAAAATATGATTCATTTAAAAGTTAAACTGAAATGTTGTTACCATTTACACAATAATTAAATAACGAACATAAACAAAATAAAAATAAAAAACACAACTAAGTTAAAAATTCGCCCATGTTTAAGTTAATTAAATTAACTTGAAATATGTATTTAACAGAATGATAACAAAAAGGGCAAGCATATTTCACAAAAGAAAAAGAAAACTGCTTCTTAACGCTTTCCACGCATTCTCAGCTAAATACAAAAAACTACAAAATGGCGAACAAATGAATAATGAAAATACAATTGTTAAAAATCTCTCCGACGGTTATATATGAATTGATGATATTTAAATGTTTCTCCAAACTCAAACTAACAAATTAAAAAAAAAGAAAATACAAAATAATATAATAACGGAAGAACTACGCAACTGATAAATAAATAATTCTAATTGTATGAATATAGATACAAAACGAAATAATAGAAATTATATAGACAAAACGGGAATATTTATACAACATTAAATGTATTATTATTATACATATTAAAAAAAAAACAAAAAACAAACAAACCGAAAAAGATCCGTATAAATTTGAACATTTTTTATCAATAAAAAGCGAAATGAAAAATAAAAAGTCGAAGAAAACGAACCAACAACACAAATTACTTTTAAAATTCATAAATTGTTAAGGCTAATAATTGTTTGTTTAATGATTGTGTGATTTTAATTTAATGATTCAAATTTGGTTTTTATGATTGGCAAGCATGCTAAAGTTTCAGCGATCGCAGGAAACTATCGATAAATTGGTCTATATCGAAAGAAATGAACAAGGTGAACCAGTTCCGCGTATTTATAGTTCGATGAATCGAAATTTAAGCGACTATTTTAAAAACGTAACGATTATTTAAAAAGGTTATTTAAAAAATCGATACGAAAAACGTATTTATTTTCATTATTGTTTTAACCGTAAATTACAACATATAAATTCTTCTTAATATTTCTTAACATTATTAACATATCTTATATAAGACATATAAAACTCATGCTATGCCGTATTTCTGTATTTCTCCAGTTTGTACAAGTTTGGCTGAGAGCATTTTTGGAATTTTTGGACTTGGTTAATCATCCGCCTGCTCCGCTCTCCGGGAAAGCAGTGGAGTAATTGGCTGATCCCGTCTGTTGGCCTGCTCCTGCAGCTTGGTCTCCTTCTCGCCATAGAGATCAATGCCACGACCATAATACCAAACCAGCCAATCGAATATGACGCCAATGAAGGTGAAGCCTTTAATAAATGGTGAAGATTAGCAAATATTTAATAATAAAGAGTAGGAGGATTACTTACTACAGGCCAAAAAGTTCACAGAGTAACGGAATCTGGTCTGATCGTAAAGCTGACAATTGCCTGTCCCATTGCAGGTTTGGGTCCAAACCAAACAAGTCGAATCGATGATGCGTCCGAAGATAATCGGACCCGGTATCAGGGCAAACAAACTGATCATCATCAGGGCCAGGCCCTGGGCAAATGATTTGTCCTCGTGCGCAACGGTGCGATAATTGACCAGCACATTGCCAATGCGACCCGACGATCCAAACCAATTCACAATTGTAGACGCTACCGAAAATGTCCAGAAGGCAGTGTCGCAACCCTCAGTGCAGATGCCAGGACGCAACACCAGATCGGCAACAGCTCGTTTACTGCGCGTCAAAATATCCTCTGAGGAATAGTCATTGTTCAACAGTGGAACTGCACTTAAATCCAAATCGAGATCTGTGCTGTTGTCGGCAAAAGACATTTCTGTTGGCTGCTGCTGCTCCTCCAACCACATACGCTCAATTGATGCTCCTCCAAATGCGGGCACACTGCCAACATTGTCCTGCAGGCAGGCGCAATTATCGTAGACTTTGCTGTCCGCATCCCAATTGCTGCAGCCTGCATGGCAGGCCGAGAAATAGGTCGTATCGCTGGGCACATGACAGACGGGTGAGTAATGGACGCCTTCGCAGGAACAGTTTGCATTGCAATTGCTGGTCAAATTGAAGCTGGGCCAATAGAAAAAGTATATTTGTAAATTTTGCAAATGGAAATTATGGCGGCAATAATGAGCAAGTAAGTATGACTAGGTGGCAACGCTTAAGTAGCGCTGTGAGTAGTAGCAGATGGAAGAAGCAGAAGAGTGTCACTAGCTGGCAACGCTTAACAGAGCTGAGCTTACAGCGAATAAGAAGGAGAGGATGAAAGTTACAACTGAACTAAATGTGGTCAATTTTGTTTACTTACTTGCCAACATGGGCCATCGACACCGAATCCGGACAATATAGAAATGCATACGAAATCTGACCTGTAAGCGATGTAAGAACAAATTAATAAAATCAAAATATTTTCACTAACATTGCAAACCCACCGCAAATGTAGATAAAGCCAACAAAAACGTTCCACATGAGAACTTTGCTCACAGCCGGCTTCTTTTTCGAGATGACAATGCCCGAGGCAAAGAGACCGACGACCATGCCCAAAATGGAAACGGGACCGACAACAACCGTTGCCGAGTGGGCAGCCTTGTGGAACTGCACCTCCATGTACTTGGTGAGGAAGGTCATGAAACCGGCGGCGCCCAAAATGTAGAACACGGCCGAGGTGATATTAAAAATGAGCACCTTGTTGCGCAACAGACGCATGAGGGCACGTGGAAAGTCCTTCAATTTGGGCAGTTCAGCATTGGCACCAGCACCAATGCTGTCCAGTGCAGCATTCGACGAGATGCGACTGCTGAGCGAGAGGCCCTCCTCCCGTCTCAACTCCTCGTGGCGCAACACATGCGGCATATGCGAGTTGCGGTTCTGTTCATCCGTTTTCTTGGGCAGCTGTTTGGGAAACAGGCCAATCAGGCCAGAGAACATGCACATCAAAGTGCCGAGGATGACCCAGCCCAGCCACCAGGCGCCCAACCAACGCGGATCCTTGTCATCGATCAGCGGCGTTTTCGTCGGATCAATGAACGTGTTCAGCGAGATGTAACCTAAAGAAATAAATTAATTAAAATACAATAGAAATTAAAATAAACTCTCTTAATAGCCATACCAAAGACGAAACCAAAGACGGGTCCAATCATTCGCAGGGACATGGCCACCGCAAGCATAAAAGGTGTGTTTGTGCGCTTTGTGTTGTCATCCAAATAGGTCTGGCCGAGCGCATAGTACAGAGTGTTGCCCACGCCCAGAACAAACTGTGAGAAGAAGATGAGCACCAGCGGCACATAGGTGAACAGACTGTCACAGTTCTCCTCGCCGCGTCCAGCGCCGCACAACTGTTCCGGCGTAGTGGGCGCCCGAGAGCTGGTATTCTACAAATATATATAATTAATATCAATAATAGCTTATATAATCCATTATTCTTACCACAGATGTGGCATCCAGCGCAAGTGAGGTGTTCAGCAGACCCTCCTGATACTCCTTGGTGAGCTGGAGCACTTCATCGCCTGCTCCGTAAAGGAAATGGGGCAGGACGAGTATATAGCAGGATATGCCACAGAGCACAATGCCCCAGGCGATCCAGCGTGGACGATTACGCTGTCCACCGATATAGGATAGGATCAGCGATAGCATTATCTGTGATATCTCATTGCCACTGAGAACAATGCCTGCAAAACAAGTGTGGATTGCGAAATTGCAAAATCTTATTAAAAGTAAGTCATGCACTTTTTTTTAAATATTATTAAATTAAGAATGGGATTAGCACTTGAATCAAATACCAAACTAAAATGAAAAATAATTGATACAAATAAATGTTAATAAATAATTAAAATAACCTTATTCAGAACTAGTTACCAACAGCGCAGTTAGAATAAATTTTCAGGCGTTACATTTATAGAATTATGATTCTTAACAAAGTCTACAGTAATTACAAAATTGATGAATGATACAATGGAGTATTATCAAATCAAGTGATGTCCAATCAATCAAACACAACCTCGACACTCACCTGTCGTCTGACTGGGTATCTTAAAGCGTTTCTCCAGCGTGGTGAGGGTCACTATGAAGTACATGTAGGACATGGCTTGAATGGTGCCCAGCAACCCGTAGACGCCCATAAAGTATTTGGTTGTGGCATATTTCTGCAGCCAGGCTGGATGCCAATTGGCCATGCCACACAGATAATGACCAGGTGGCAGCCTCTCCCTTCTCTTCTCCGACATGATCTGGTTTATCTCTGATTCCGATAATGATTTATTGTTATTATTGTCGTCGTTTCTCCTGCTCAACACTTGAGCATGTCTCGCGCTCTTTCACTGGAAAACTGATAAGATATTTGATATGTATACATATATATATATATTTATATTTTTTATATTATGACACACAGACAACAAATGATATTTGTAAGCACCTGTAAATTACAATTCGCACTTATATCGCCTAATTACATTATGATGCCTGATATTTATTTTTTGTACCTTGATTACTTTTTTGTTTGTTAATGCTATGCTCAAAAAATTAGACTCTTAACCATGACTGTTCCTATTATTATATACATAGGTGTATATAAAAGAGCTCATATAAAACATTGTTGAAATGGTACGTTATAGGAATTTTGAGTACACTATCGATTAGACTGGGCACCCGTTCAAGATCATATTAGTCCCAAGATTAGATAGGAAATAATGTGAAAATTTTTTAAGGGTGCCATAAAGTGATCTGCGAATTGGCCAAAACTGGACTCTCCTAATTGCCAACTAATGCTGAGCGAAGGTTTTATATATTAGTGAAATTCAAATTCGAAAAACAATTTAAATTAAACCAATAAATTGGTCATGGTTAGCCTTTAGGGATAATATACCTCATATATAGAGTGTAATCTCTTAAAACTGCTATCTTATCACAAATTGCTGGCAGACTTTTCTCTAATCACACTGGACAGTTGGTCTGGTAGAAAAATAAACTAGCAAATACCCTGTATTATTCAATCTGTTTTCTAATCATTAAATAATCATTTCCCATTTGCTTATTAAACTAATAACAAAATGCTGATAATAGGAAGTAACTCCCTATCTGCCTAATTCTTCCTCAAAACTTGCCCCTCGATATTATGTGGAGTGTTTCGACAACAATTTCCTAGTATTGATTAACTTGAGGGTTATGAGCAATAATAAAGTTTAAAAAAAAAATACGAGAAGAATTTGTAGACTATACCATGTATATAAATGTTGTTGTAGGTTTTAATCATTATCGGTTATATGGAACTTTTATGGCTAATCTTTAAATAAAATTTATCTATTCAAATACAACTTTCCTTGGAATAGTTTAATCTTAGTTACTAAGCAGTTGCTAAATTGATACAAACTATCAATAATCGACGTTTATCTGAATTTAGAATTTAAACCATAATAAAAAATAACATAGAAGTCATAAATTTTTTTTTTTTTTTTTTTAATGCAGTCTGTAATTTATTATTGTTTAGCTATAACATAAAATCATCATTTGTGCCAGGCAAATAGACACATATTGCGACCATAAATGCAGCTAAGCCTGCAGAGATAATGTCTATATAGTATATCAGATAATACCAATCAAACAACAAAAGAAGACTTGGACAAGTTGTCGAGGCTATCGGTCAGTGTTTCCCCAAACAGAACAAAAGAAACTATATCTTTTGATATGGGCATATCTTCCATGTTATTTTATATATTTTTTTCGTTAACTACTTTATTTATTGTCTTTTTATTATTATTTATTATTTACATTTGCTGAGAGGTGGCTGCAAAATGTTAATTAAACTTAGCGACACTTGAAAGCACTTTTAATTGATAATTAAATTGGTTGCAGTTCCTTGAAAGCGATCATCAAGGCAAGGAACAGGAACCGTTAAAGAACCGAAAGACAGAGCGAAAGAGAAAGATATGCAGATAGAAAGAGATAGAAAGAGAGAGAGAGCGAAATGTGAACCGTGCAGCCGCGTGGCGCGTAACAAACTGAAAGCGTCAAGCGAAAAATTTCAAATAAATTCGTTTACTTTGCCTGCTCGCAGTCGTCAAATTTTGGCGATAACTATGCTCTGATAATGCGGATAATATTATCAATTATCAGCTCATATATATATATAAATATCACTATATATATATATGTGTATAGCTGAGTAGGCGCTACAAATATTACGCATACGCCTCGTTCTGCGCACGTGCAAACTGACTTCTCTTCACCTGTTTCTTTCTCCTCGTGTTGATTTATTCGCAACAATAACAATAATAGTAACAACAATAATACAATAATAAACAATAACAAACACGACAATGACACTATTTACTATTAATACACACACACACAGAAAACCCCGCACTTCCCAACTCAATCTAATATGCAACCCCTAAACAAGCCTCATCTTTTTCCCTCTCCCTCCGTCTCTCTCTCTCCCTCTCTCTCTCTCCCCTCTCTCTCTCTCTCTCTCTCTCTCTTTCTCTATCTCGTTGGCTTTGTGATTAGATTTGTAAGTGAATTAGTGGCGTGTAGAATGTGGTGTGTAGAATGTTGAATGTGTCGAGTGTAGAATGTGCAACGGTCGAGCGTGGTGTGCCACAAGAGTTTAGTCTCAACTCTCAAGTGTCTGCAGCTTCTTTGACATGCGGCTCGGGATCGTTGGCGCCACACATCCGCTTGTTGCGCCCCATTCCGAGGAACATGGTCAGGCCCATGCCCAGCAAGAACAACAGAATGACCACAGTGAAGATTGACTGTATCAGACCAATTGTCAGATATCCCTCGCACATCCAACACGGCTTCGGAATGTAGTCGTAATCCAGTGCCGAAAAATCACCTACCAATAATAAAATCAATGATCTTTACTGATTTTTAAAAATGTACTCTCTGAATAATAAGCTAAATTGAATATGCTAAAGAGATCGTCTCGCTTTAGTGTATAATTTTTTAGATGCTCACCTTCTATAATGATGTCCATGCTGAAGGAGAAGAGGGTGAGTCGGTGGCCCTGCTTCGAGTAGGCGGTTAGTGCTTGGCAGCAGAAGCTGAACTTGTTGCCGTAGAAAATGATGTCTCTGGGGATGAGTGTGATATTCTTGAACTGCATACTCGTCATGTGCCAGTTGCCCATCGCATGCAGAAATCTCAGCCTGATGCTGCCCGTGCTGGCATCGATGATGAGCGTGACGCCCTTCAGGATATTCGACTGATCCTTTAGCTCCAGTCGCAGCGAGGAGTGTTTCTCGTCCACGTGGATTTGCTGGCGTTTGTAGTGCACTTTCTGTGCACTCAAATACTGTTCAGCGAAGACAATTCTATTGACGCCAATGATGGCCTTCGGTTCACGCAGCACAGTCATCTCATTGGGATCAATGTTCGTCCTGTTGTGCAACACTTTGTTGCGCTGCGTCCTTCTCGGCTGTCGCTTCTCCCACTCGATGATCGAATTGGTGCGCTGAAGTCGACGTTCCAACGCCTCCATTTTCTCGCCGTGTGCCGTGTAGATCTTGATCAGAGGACAGCCCCATAACTTGCCCGCAACGGCGGCCATCATTTGATCTGTGAGGAAAAGTTGCATAAAAAAAAACAGAAAAACTTTATAATATTCAGCCCGACTTTCATTTTAGGGTGATTTTCTACATTTTTCATCGTGAATTGGTTTTCAAAAAATAAACTTATCTATTTCTATATATCTAAATTCAAAGAGAATTTTCTTTCGGAGAAAAATGGTGCTCACCATGCGCCGTTAGATTGTTATCTTTGAAATTGTAGGCGTGTATGCGATCCTTTTGACAGTTGAGTTGGCTCATCTCGAATGTGCTGCTCCACTTGGGTTTCTGGCCACGATTCGCGAAAAGTTGCTCGATAGACTCAACTGGCTGGTGCACCTGGCTGTAATAATTGAGTGGCGCCACTTGACGTAGGTACTCGAAGCATTTTTCTTTCTCCCCGCAGCTGAGATCCTTCGAAGTGAGCATTGGGGCAAAGAATGCGATTATCATGTACTCATCCTGAAAGGGCATCAGCATACGAATGAATTTCCGCGAGGGAAGTGCCTGAAATATGTTTTCAGGACCAGGTCTGCAACAAGTTGCTGATGACAGAGCAGAAACAGAAATAGCGGCGTTGCCAGACTTACAATTTGACGCCCCAAATGACGGCAGGCGGTGTGGACGGCAAATAACTTGCGGTTATCCCAGTTATTAATAGCAAAAGTTGAACAGCAGTCATATTAACAAAAATAAAGGAATTGTTTTTCTGTACTTTTAGCATTATCGACTGTATTTCGTTTCAAAGGCCTCCCTTATTTGTATTTTAATCTCCAACTCGATTTGTTGCCTTGTGTTGCTTAACTTTTTTCTGAAGCTCAGCCTCTTGTTGCCGAAGTATTTACTGTTATTGAGATTGCTGCTGGCAACATTTAAATACTGCTATCAACATGTGTTAACGTTGGTTGCACAGCTTGTTTACATGTTGCTGTATATTTCTTAATCAACATCAAATCTCTTGTTGCCGTGATCGCATGTTGCTGTAAGTGAGCAACAATGTTGCATTGCAGGAACACATTGACTTGAAACATGTTTTCGTTAACAAAATAAGATCAAGTGTAGCTACAAATGTTGCTGTTTTTGTGTTACTTACATGCTGTCTGGTGAGCAACAAAGTTGCAGTGCAGCGAATTAAAAAATGTGGAAAATAATCAAATTCACGATAAGATAAAACAGAAAGCTTATCAACGGGAACTGGAAATGTGGAAAGATTCTCTTGCACCTGCGCTCAGCCCAGCTACGCTCAGTCGATAATTGACACTTGCTTCGAATAGACGCGCGAATAAAAAATGATAACGAATTAACTAAAAACAGTTGAGTGAAAATTAAGTTAAACTAAACGAAATAACGAAATAAACGAATAGAGAAACAGGAAAAAGAAAATGGCGCAGTCTTCGCGCAATTCAGATTTATCGCAAATAGCGGTAAACGCACACAACATTCCCGACGGTGGGCATTTCTTATGAAAACTTATTCAAAGTTAAACTCTGATTTATTTATATGTGTGTGTGTTTCTATGCAGACAGCGTCGATTGTGGTATCATTGGACTGGGCTGGTGTCGCGGCCCCGCCTGCCAGAAATACGCCCGTCTGCGCACCTTCATCCTTGTCCTGTTAACAGCTGGACTGCTCCAAGGTGCCTGTGAATCCTATTTCCGGGTCTCGGCCAAGCAAGCCGCCTACCAATACGACTTCGCTCCGCTGCTCGTCGGTGAGTAATTATTAATCCCTATCGCAAATACCGTTACACTGGAAGGTGCAGAAGAGGAAGAGCTGCAAGGGAAGGGAAGGTGTTGGAATTGGGGCTGTGGCTTTTCAGATAGAGCACAAAACGCTTTATCAGTTTTGCGATATTGTTTATGATTTGGAGTATCTTCAGCATTTTGTGTGTGTCATCAGAATAGTCTATATAAAGTATGTATATATATACATATATAGTATATATTTATAGAGTCGATTACGCGATGTGTAATCGTAATCACAACAATTGAACAAGTTTTACCACAGTTGGCCTGAAAACGGTTTTTGATTTTCGCTTTGCGATTTCTTCGAATCGTCACAGAAACCATAATTCTTGTGTAAGTCACATATATATTTATAAATATTGTGCGTCTTAATAGCATTCCCTTTAAATCAGATATGCTATCACATATCTATATATATATTATATGTAACTTGATTTCCCTTTAAGTCAGGTGTGCGATTTAATTGATAATGTTTTGTAACAAAAGAAGTGGAAAATTCATTGATAATTTAATATTGTGGCAAGCTTTGGTTAACGGTTTCTTAACTTCTATAGCCATGAATATGTAGCCCTGTTTATCTAGAGGATCGTCTAGGAGATTCCTTATGCCTTATTATAAAGTTGATTCTTCCCAAGTAGCTATCAGAAACAGGACCAAAACAGACGCTTACATTTCCAGTTGTAGCAATTAAACTATTAAATTTCCCAAAATGCTGAAATCCGACTTTAGCCATAAATTTTTATTCCCACTTGTTGCTGACGAGTTACATACTAAATTCTAACCACTTTGAATCCCTATCCAAGATTGGCTACTTGTCAGCAGCGGCTTATTTCAGGCTGTGTTCGCCTTGGCCTTTGCCTACTGGGCCGACATTCATCATTCGATTAAGTGGCTCGCTGGGACGCTGATGCTGCAGTCGCTGGCCTGTGTAATTACCGTTATTCCAGCCATCATCAACTTGTGAGTAGCACTAATCGCCTGCTGACGAAGAACAGCCACTAATCTCTCGATCTACTCTTGGCAGCGCTGATGGCGCCAAGTCGCAGGATGCCTTGGTTGACTCCAATCTGTGTGCCACATCCCTGGCACAGTTTCAGCGGCTGACAATGACGCAGGCGCAGAGTAGCACAACGACTCTGGTGATGCTGTTTCTGCTGCAGCTGTGCCTGGGCATGGGAGCACTTGCCTACTACACAATTGGACTCACCTACATCGATGACAACTCCCTCTCCCGGGACAGTCCGGCTGTGATTGCCGTCATCCTCGGTGCACGAGCAATTGGCCAGCAATCGGGTTCGTTTCTCGTACTCTCGGTGGGCTCCTTCAACTTGGGCTGGTGGCTTGGCTGGGTTATCCTGGCACCCATGATACTTGTGAGTGCCATCCTGCTTGGGCTGTTCCCCAAGCGACTGCCCAAGACGGTGATCCATCAGGCCGCCCAGCGCATCATCGAGCAGACGAATATGCGAGGCTTTGGCAGTCAGCTCTCCGCCTACATGGATGACACGGACTTCTGGCCATCGTTTAAGCGTCTCTTCAACAATCGCCTGCTGATGTTCAATCTGATGAGCATCATGCTGCTGCAGAGTGGTATGCTCAACTATGCCGCGCAGGAGGAGGACTACATGCAGAGTCGCTTCTTTCTGCCCTTCAACGAACAGGACGGGTTGACGCAGGAATGGCGTGCCGCCTTCGTCGCCTATTTTGTGCGTCCACCTGTGCTGGGCGTGGGCATGCTCATCGGTGGCTTGCTCTACTCCAAGGCACAGCTCTCGGCCAGGACCATAACTGGGATCAACATCAGCATGGGCATCCATTTGATTGTCGTCTTTGTGAGCTATATTTTTCTCACCTGCGACGTGGGCGCCATTGCAGGTGTTGTGGGTGGCAAGCTGACGCAGCCCTACTGTGCCAGCCAGTGCCTGTGCACTCCAACTGCCTTCATGCCCGTCTGCCCAGAGAATAGCACCGTTACCTATTTCTCGCCTTGCTACGCCGGATGCACCAAACTCTCGAGCATCAACAACTTTGAGCTCTACGATGGCTGCAGCTGTCTCGGCAATCAGAGCCTGAATCCCTCGGGCACAACTCGTGCCACGCCCGGCGCCTGCAGCGCTGACAGTTGCGAACGTAGCATCATCATCTTCCAGGCGCTCAGCATTTCGGCGGCTTTTATGGTGGGCATGTCCACCATTGGCAAGACTCTGATCACTCTGAGAGCTGTCCTGCCCCAGGATAAAGCGCTCGCCTTGGCTTTCGAGCTGATGCTTGTGGGACTCTTTGCCTATGTGCCAGTTCATCTCAGCTACGATCTCGTCACACGTGAGTACTCTTACCATATTACTCTATATAAACTTAATTATTATCCTCTCTATCGCAGGCACCACTTGTGTCTATTGGGCACCCAATTACGATCGCTGTTTGCTGCGCGAGACGCCAAAGCATGGCAACATTCTGGACATCCTGACAGCCTTCCTAATCCTGGCCAGCGTGCTCTTCGACATCCTGGTCTATATCTTTTCCAAGGGGCTAAATCTGTACAATTGCAAGGTGACGGATAATAACTATACGCCTTCGCTTTATGCGCCAGTGCCACATGAGGATTCCCCCATTACGGATGAGACTCACGGTGGCAGTCCCTCAATGACCACGACGACAACAACAGCTGCTTCCAGTTCGCCAATGCAACGTCGCGATGCGCCGCAACACGAAGCACCCACACCTGCAAAAGTCGACCCACGTGCGGAGGCCGCTGTCTTTCGGCATCCCAGTTCGCTGACAGACTCCTCAGGCTCGCCGAGCATTGTGGCGCCCAACGAGAGTGGAGTGACCTATGCCCAAGTGGTATTCCCGCCGGATAAGCGCAAGCCCAACGATGGCAGCACCAGTCCCAAGCGACTGGCAGTGCCTGCCAATGTGCCGCTGCATCATCTTACAGAGACGGATGTGCGAGCCCAGCTGGGCACCCTTAAGTCGTTCAACGCGTCCGCGTCGCCAGTCGGCCAGGATGTGGCGGGCAATGCTGATATGCATCCTAAGGAAGAGGCTAGACCCCAAAGCCCCGAAACCGATTTTTAAATTAGTTTCCTCTTGTTTTCCACATCGATTTTGCAGGTCGCCTTGTTTTCTTGTAAATTCTTAGCATTTCCATTTGATTATTTATAGCATTAATATTTTATACAGCATCTACTTTTATAAATTGTTACTAATTATACTGTAGTTAAAATATAAATAATTATATAAAATACATATAATTTTATGCGAGAAACAATAATAAATAATTAAAATATTTGTTGCATACTTTCGAGCGCTTGAATTAAGCTATAAACCAATTTGGGAAAAGGCTGCAATAAAAAATTGTTGCCTACTTTCAGGATAACTTTCAAACGCTCAAAACTCAGTCGATATCACAAAATCCTTGTTTTCCCTAAAAACGCGATTTGGGTGTCCTTTGGTCAGTTGATAGCCCTAATCAAAACAGAGCTGAACACAGGACTCGCCAGGATGTGTAAGAACATAGACGAGCTATGCGATATTTTGTGTATCAAGTAAAATTCTATTTGAAGAATTTTCGTCCTTTTCATTGCTTTATTCCAATAGGCCAAGGTCCACAGGACTTTCAGTTAGTCCTCCAAATTGACAAGTCTCGACGGATTTTTCGATTCATCTCAATTTTTCTGAGCTACCTCCATGTGTAAATATTCTGGAAATCCTTGAATGTGAATCGATTGTCGTTTTTCTTCGTGTTCTTCCTTTTGAAATCCTTCAGGAAAAGCATACAATAAATAAAGACAATTTTCTCATTTTTGTTTGTATTTTTTTTTTTTGTTTTGTTTCTTTATTATAATTGTAGTTCCTTTAGTTTTATTTAAATATAGTTGGTATTTGCATTTGATTTACTTGTTTTAGTGTTTTGTTGTTGTTGTTTTTTATTCACTTACAAACTAATTAATAAATTAATAGTTAGGCTTAGAAATGAGGACTTAAGCGCGTAAAAATCATCAATCATGGGGAGCAATAAAATAAAATAAAATAATAATAAAAAAAAACATGAAAAGCGAACGCATTTGACAAAATGTCCTTAAATCAAAAATAATAAAATGTAAAAAAAAAACAGGAAAAAATACTTTAAACAATTACTTTTAGTTTGGATGGCTCTGCGATGATCAGGAAACTGATGAATCAGTTGTTTATATATATGTATATCGCCACGTAGACTCGACAGTAGTTTTGTGCTTCAGTTAGGAGTATATATATATTATATATATATTTATATATAATCATTCATTTGTATATAGCATTTATTACTTTATTTTTATATTTATTTTTTGTTTAGCTATTTTCCAGCCGACCTTAGACAAGTTGAGTCTCCGCAGGTGGCGCCAGTGTTGCACAATATTAAAACTAGTGTTGTCTACGTGGCAATATATACATATATTCTATGCAGTGTTGGTCAACGCTTTTCTACTCCAGTATTTTCTTTTGCATTTTTTCAATTTGCTTTCAGTTTTTTTTCAGCTCTTTTTTTTCTGTTTGTTGTGGCAGATAGAGTGTGTGTAGGTGTAAATGTGTGGTGTGTGGGTGTGAGAGTGTGTAGGTGTGTGTTTAACAGAAATCTTACAACAGATTTGTTTTTCTTGAGTTTTATACAAAAATTCGAAATTAATATTAATCATATTAAACTAAATATTTTTGCATAACAGTTAAAAAATAGGACGACTCTTTTTGCTTAATATTTAGTGTACACTTTTCTTAATTTTCTGTTTCTTGAAGGGGGTGAGGAGGTGGGGAGAGGGTTCTTCACTTTTCAAGTGCTTAAATTTGTTATTTCTCCCATATTTCAAAGTTGCACACACATTTTATTAATATTTTTATATATATTTACAATCATTTGTTTTCCTTTTTTTTTTTTGATAATTTGTTATTTTGGAAATAATGAAAAAATTCCAAATATTTGAATATTTATATATATATACATATACATAAATATATATATATATATATACATATATATATTGCAATAACATTTTCTACGTGTGTGTGTGTGTTTATTTTTGGATTGATTGAATAAATTGAGAAACATGCACGTTTATAATTTGATTTTTGTTTTTTCTCTTGTTTTTAGTTAATAATTTGCATTAATTTCTTTTAAATAATTTAAAATAATAAAATTAGCAGCTTGCGTTTTATGTTTAAGTTTTATATTAATAATCAGTGTTTTTTGTTAGAATTATTTTTGAATAAAATGTGTATTGATCTCTTCTTCATCTTCTTCTCATTCCTCTTCTTTCTCTCTTTGCTGCTCAAGTTTTATTTTTTTTAGCGCTTGCTTTTTACAATTTACAATGCACAATGCAAATTATCACATATTTTGTTTTTTATCTTCTCTTCTCTTTCCTTTTCCTTCTTTATCTTTTCCTCTTTTTTTCGCATTCTCAAATTCTACTTTTTACAATATTTAAGTATTTTTCGAGGCAAACTTTTGGGTTTTTTTTTTATTTGCATTTTTATATATTTGATTTGAATAATAACATAAAACAAAAAACAAATTCAAACAAAATAAAAAAAGAGTGTTTTTTTGACAATTAAAAATTAAACTGAACCTGAATGTTAAATTTAGCGCAACAGCGCTCTGTTAAAGGAAACCACTCTCTGCTCGTCAACAGTTACTGCCAGCTGCAGCCAGTTACTGTTACACGCAATCCAACTGACTTTGGGTGCATATGTGTTTTTATGTGTATGTGTGTATGTGTGTGTGTGAAGGTATGTGTGGTGTTAAACAAATATCACAATCGAGAAATTAACAAAATGGCGGCTGCAGCTAATAACAGTCGCACAGCAGCTAACAGCGCAACCTTAACAGAGCAAAGCTGAGCAGACCAAAACTCTCTCTTTCACACACACATTTGTAATACTTTTTTGCTTGCTTGGTGATGTTAATGTTAAGGTTGCTGTGCTGTTTGCTGCTTCTGTTGCTGCTGCTGCTCTGCTACTTTTAGCTGCACTCTGCTAACTCTGCTTTTGGCTCTGTCTATTAAATATCTGCTGTTGCAGCTGCAACAAACAAAATGACGACATTCCAATCCAACCCCGATTTAAAAGGGATCACTTTTTTTTTTTTGTAAAATTACAATTAAAACAAACTAACAAATACTAACAGACACACAGCTTAGGACATGGGTCCATTTGTGCTGACGGCTGCGACGGCTACTGCTGGCTGCGCAGCTGCTTCGACGACAGAAGATGCCGCTGTTGCTGTAACTGTGGCGTCGACGCTGTTGGCGCCGTTGTTTTCAGTGCCATTCTCTGTTGGCGCTGGCGCCGACGTCGCTGGACTGGTGACGGCCACTGTTGACGCTGGCGTCGCTGTCGACGCTGGCGCCGCTTGTATAGCTGGCGTTGCTGGCGGCGCTGCGACCGCAGCTGGCTGCTGGCTGCCTGTGATCTGAAGCTGCATTTGCAACTGTTGCAGCGTCTCTGGGGCAATGTTTGACTTGAGTATGTTATTCTCTAGCTCCAGATTGGAGATCTTGTCCATCAGCTCGGAGATGCGTTCCTTAAGCACTTCCACCTCCTCGCGCACCGCTATCATTAGATGCGATTTCACCAGGTCCTGCAATTAAAAAATTGAAAAATGTGGTATTAGTTAAAATTAATTATTATATTATTAACTAAAAGGTTTAAAATGTTAACGATGATCGCTTATGTAAGCTAACAGCGACAAGTCGATTACAAGTGACACTGCTGCTCTTTTTTCTGCTGCTGCTGCTTATTTAACAGCTGCTCTTTTTTCTGCTGCTGCTGCTTATTTAACAGCTGCTAATGTTAACATAGCTGAGCGTTTCTGCTCTCTGCTCTGCTGTTGCTTAAAGAGTGAAAACCTACACACAGATCATAGCTTCGCTGTTGCTCTCTTCTTTGATGTTGCTAACGTTAAAGCGCCTTAACATGGCTCGCTGCTGTTCCAATAAGAGAAACGCCTAATTTATCGATGTTAGCTAATTGCCTCTATTCATTTTCAGTTGGAAAAAAAGAAAATGACTTGAACTTAGTTAAGGTCACGCACACACATGCCAACTCTGTCGCGTGTTTCAAGTAAAAGTACTAAATAATTATTGCAGGGAATTCTAACCAATTTTACATTTGTTTTTCCGCAATGTCAATGCCAACAGCAGCAACAAAAAAAACACGCAACGCGTGTCTGCTGCAAATGCTCATAAAATTGTAACATGCCCATTAGAGATGTGGAAGGGCAAAAAGAAAAACACGTAATGTTAAACATCAACTAAAAACGTCACTGTTACGTGTTATGCTATCTCGCTCGCACATTGCATGTAACACGTGCGCTGCCAGCAGCAATAACATAGATGTGTAATTATACATATGTGTATGTATTTAAGCAGGTGAATGGCGCTTTTCTCTGCTTCTTTTTCTTCTGATCTCCTCGCCTCTCTCTTTTGACGACACTTTCTGCTGCTGCTTGCTGCATTTAGTTCCGTTTTCATCGAGATTACTTTTCTTTTTTATCTCCCTCTCTTTCTAAAAAGCCGTTGGCCTAATTTTCACCAAAAATGTTGTCCATAAAAGGCTCGAAATGGTTCTCGATTAGACATCAATATAAATACAATATATTTAATATGATATATTTAAACACAAATTACGAAAATATGTGGCAAACACACGCGCGCGTTTCATGCGCGTTTTGCGTACGTTTTCTATTAGTCATTCTCATGTGATTTACGACAATATCAGGTGCGTGGGGGAGCGGGTGACGCTTTTGCTTCTTATTGTAATTGCCAATTGGCCAATTGCCAACGAATTATCAAAAAACAACAACAACAAAATCTAATTTTTCTATCTTTTAAAAATTTTAAAAAGTTTCGTTCAATTCATAACAATTTAATGAATTGAAAATACTATTGACGAAAAAAATAATTATAAGTGTGTAAAATATTTGTAAAATATATGTTTTGACAAATGTGCGCTAATTCAATAATCCAATTATAAATGTGAAGTCCGCAGAAAGTCCGAGCATAAGAAAATTACAGGTGTTAAGTAAATATAAAAAATTGTTAATTGGAAAACATGTTTTTTAGCAACAATTAAAAATATTAATTCATATGCAAATACAGACTACATAATTTAGGCGTTAATTTAGTTAATTTAGTGTATTGATTTTTTTAAAAATCTTTTTATATGCATTTTTATTTAATTTATTTTCAAGATGTTTTTCTTTATCTTTCTATATATTTTTATTTATATATTTTACTTATTTATTTACTTTATTTATTTATTTATGTGCATTTCCTGTTTAAAATTTTTCTAAATTTTTGTTCGTGGCCTCTTCTAAGAAAAATAAATATCTGCACACACACAGAATACATAAATGCATGCATAGACACACACACACACACATACACACACCTAGCCAAGTGCGTTGAATTTGAAGTTGGGTACGCGTTTTTTGGGTTCATCACGCGTGTTTTTTGTTTGCTTCTTCTTTCTACTACTCTGCTGTTGTTCTTGTTTGTCTTTTGTTCGTTTTTTTTTTTGGCTGCACTTTACTTAACGAAAGAAACACAAAT
Organism: Drosophila kambysellisi; assembly: GCA_035042185.1. Classification (NCBI taxonomy): domain Eukaryota; kingdom Metazoa; phylum Arthropoda; class Insecta; order Diptera; family Drosophilidae; genus Drosophila; species Drosophila kambysellisi. The sequence continues at coordinate 225,612 of JAWNLS010000417.1, forward strand.
ATGGCGACCACAAGAGACAAGCAAGTAGAAGGCGTCTTCCCTTCTCCCGTCTTCTAATTCAACACTTCTTCCATGTGTTCCTCTCTTTGTTGTCTGCCTTTTTTTTTACCTTTTCATTTTTTGACAAAGGAATTTAACTCTCGCAAAATAGGCATGAAAAATTAATACAAAAAAAGCACACAATTTGACAGCCTTAAGACACAGATTTATGTATACATGTCTATATTATATATGGATATTTTGCTCGACTTTGGCCGTTTGCCTTGACGACAAGAAAAAAAAAAACGCGCAGCCTCAAAAATAAAAAAAAGTCGCAAAAATCAATAGCAGAAAATCAACTGCAGCAAGGTGAATTTTTCTCAATTGCACAAATAGTTCTAGCAAGTATACATATACTATATAAACATATACATATATATTTATATAAATATGTGTATATATATTTTTTTATACGTACTTTGGCATTGGGGACCATTACATAGCAGGGGCTGTCGTAGCCCTTCTGCCAAATTTCGTATAGCCAATTTTCTGGCTGACGCAGCGACATTGTGCCCATCATTTTTTCACTGGTGTATGTTTTATATATTTGGTATTAAAATGAGTTTCTTTTCTCTTTCACTTTTGAGTGTTTTCACGCACTTATATAATTTTTAGAAGTGTATTGCAATTATTATATATCACAGTAAAAACAGTGCACAAAAATCTTTCTTGCTTTGGTGCTGATATTTTTCTTTTGCGTGTGTGTAATTTTTAAGTTTTTCCGCTTGTTTCTTTTTCTTGGGTTGTTTTTACGGCAAAAGTTCAGCAATAACTGAGTGCGCTGTGTAGCTTTTGGTAATTTATGAGACCGGCGCAGAGCTTTTGCATTTGCATTCAGAGTCGACACACACAAAAAAGCTTCTTTTTCTCTCTGTTGCTTTTACAGTTGTTTTATTTTATTTTTTTCTTTCACGGTTGGTTTTGCTGTTGAATTAATGTAATTCAACAAACAATAAGTCTCTTGTTGGCTGGCTGCTTGCGCACAAATTAAAATTAAAAACTTGTATATACTAGATTTAATAATAATTTCTTAATTTTTTTATTATTTGTGTGTTTTTAACGCTGTTTTGTGTGTGTGGCTTGTTGCGAGTTGAACTGGCGACTGAACGTCTGCTTGCAATTAGCGCCCGTTTTATATAAAATTGCAGGCAGCAAGCCGAAAGAGAACGAGAGAGAGAGAGAGCTGTAGCAAGAGAGCGTGGCGAGAGCGTGTGTGCATGCCGTGAGAGCATGCAAGAGAGCGAGCGTGCTGTGTATCTGGCAGATACTTTGTAGTACGCGCCATGTTGCGACAGCTGTGTGCGTGTGTGTGTGTGTGTGTGTGTGTGATAGATGACGGGTATGTATCTCACTCAATCTATAAGCATTTTCAAACCAAAAAAAAAAAACAAAATAAAAAGCTGCCTCTGATGCTGTTCTCTGTTTGTTTTGACGCGCTGCTCTACGCCTCAATAATTTACACATTTTTTTCTCAACTTATTTACAAGCAAAAAAAAAGAGGTAAAATATTTATAAGAAGCCAGCGCCCCAATATTGGTAAAAAAGATTTAAGCAAATCAGCCGGCGTGTTTTTCATACATATTTAAATATTTAGATACACACACATACATACTCATATATTTACATATACGCAGTATTTGCCATTCGCTTTCGGCATGACAAATTTGCTGCTGGCTACTTTTTTTTACTTGCTTTTTTTATTTTATGCCTGTTTCTTTGGCACTTTTTTGCGACGCAAAAACTTTACGACACTTTTTTCGTGTGTGGTGTTTATCAAAGAGTAAAAAAAATATGGACGGACGGAATGCTTGGCGTTCTTATACATTTTTGATACGAGCGAGCAAACCATGCCATGTTTTTTCTGCTGTTAATTGTGCTTTTTGGTGGTGGCTCTTTTTCACCTTTTGCGCATTGAGTTTTATGCTGCTATGCGAATAGAAGAAGAAGCAGAATAAGAAACAGAAAAAGCAGCAGAAGACTTTCTTCAATTGAAATGCCGTTTTTATATAATCGAGGGTCAATTTATTTCCGCTTTTTACGAAACGAAAAAATACAAAAAATAAAAGAAAACGAAAACGAAAGAAAAGCAAATAAGACAAGCCCACAAATATTTCAAGGGCTTGCAATATTTGCAAAACAAAACTGACAGCAATAGAATAAAAAAAATAATGTAACACATGCAAAATGCGAAAGTGGAAGGAGTAAAGAACGAGGAACGTATCGATTTCATGCGCATGTCCCCAGAAGAAGAAGGTGTACCCCACATCCCCTCTCTTCCATCATGTCTATCAACGGGTCTTTAAGCACTAAACAAAGCTCAGGAAGACGCACACACAGACACAGCTAGAAATGCATACATAAACACTGTTTCACACACACACAAACACAGCTAGAAATACAGCTTCATTTATTTTCCCACAGCGCAGAAAAAAAACGCCGGCAAAGCTAATTTGTAGAAGAAAAAAAACATCCGTGTTTGAAAGCAAAACAAACGACACAAAATTAAAAAAATAAAAGCCAAGCAAATATGTAATAGTTAAAAAATGCATGTAGCAGCAGCAAAATAAAGCAAATAAATAATTAATAAACAAATAAAAAACAATGCACATTTGTCAAAACAAGCGGCCAGCAAACTGCAGCTGATTGTTAAATAATGAATGTAATAAAATGTTGCCTCATTGAAAAAAGTTGAATAAAAGTTAGCCAATTTTGATATTCATTATTCGACGTGAAATGTTAACTTTAAAAGCAATAAAAATCAAAGCCTTTTAAAATTGTCGATGCTTTTTGCATTTCTAATTTCAGTTTATCTTATTTTACTTAACAGTGCTCTGCACAAATTAACATACGCTGTAAAAACTGTTAACAGCTGTTATACAAATTATATTTCATCAATGAAAATGCAAGAATGAGAAATTATTATTAAAATATTTTGAATTATTATAAAAATAAAACAATTGCTATATTTTTGGCAAAGAAGAATTGTTGCTATATGCATATTATTCAAACCAATATATACATTATTCATATTGGCAGGCAGCCAAAAGTATGAGTTTAAATATGTTATTCACGACTCATTATTCATTATTCAGGTGCTCGAAAACAAAAACATTACCATTTAAATAATCGTCTGGCAAATAAATAAGCGGGTTGGATGGGGGAGTGTAACAGAATTACAGTTTTGCCCCCAGAGACGCCCCCGCCCAGTTTGACATTTCAGTAAATATTTTTAAAGCTGATTAGAAATAAATAAAAACAAAAAAAGCTTGTGGAAATTTTTTACTCGATGACAAAGCAACGGCAACAACTGCCGCGTGTGGAAAATTACAAGAGAACATTTTTTTATTTGAGCAAAAGCAGAGACTACGATTGCTGAATGAGAATCTGTCGTTGTCACTTAATTCGCTAGACAATTAAAACAAATAAAATAAAAATACAAAATATTCCATCTTATTTCGATGTTGAATCACATTTCGAAGCGTGCACAAAATTAATAAAGTGCAGTCTATCTCTCTCTTTCGCTCCTCTCTGCCACATTCCACTGGACTTTGGGCAATGCACAACACTGAGTCCGCCCCGCCCCGCCCACCACACCACCCGCTATTTTAATGATTAGATTTGCTGCTTATCACTAGAAATTATCAGAAAATGTTGTGCAGGCAACAACTGTTATACAAGCTGGCCTGTTATATTAAGCTGGCCTGTTATATTAAGCTGGCCTGTTATAAAACCGAGTGTGCAAAAGGGAGAAAGTGGGGAAGGGGTTGGCCAAACGTCGACAGGCAGTCTTCCAACGCGGATGCAGCTGATGCGGATCGAGAGGCGGGGGAGGGTATATTACGCGTCAAAAGTGTTATACAAATAAACTTGGCCAATGCAAATGGAGAAAAAAAATATAGTGTGAGTCGAACAGTTGAGCTATCTAAATTAAATAAAAACTGTAAGAACGTCTGGCCAGTAAGGACTATTCACAGCTATACAAATTGCATTGGATATATGGAAAAAATGCAGATATGCAATGAAAATTAATTTAATAAACCCGATTTTGATATTTTGCCTCTTTCACTTTCTTCCACTTCTAAAAATGTATTCATAAATTCCTTAAAATAAAAAATTTAAACATTTCATTTATTATTTTTCCCACAACTCTACATAGTATGAGAGCTGTTATAAAATTGTGACCATGTGTGCATCCAAAAAAAAAAACATCAAACAAATACAAATTATGTCAAACAAAAAAAAATGATTTGAAGGCCTCTGCTAAAAACAGTTTTGCAGCAGCAGCAGCTCAACTCCCTCTTTCTCTCACTCTCTCCCTCCCTGTATTTGCATAACGGGGCTCTCTCACACTTTCTGTTTTTCTCTATCGCAATCTCCTCGCTCTCCCTTTCTGTCTTTCGTTCTTTGTTTGGTGATCACGCCACACCTGTCAGCACTTTTCTTGCTCCCCACCCTAAACACATTCCCACAAGTATCTGCCAAGGCGCATCATGACTGGGAACTGGAACGAATGCTGATTTCCTGCAGAGGCTTCTTCAAACTCCTCGTTATTGGAACAACAAACAGATGATTGTTTAGCCAGCTTATCAGCTGTGCAGAGCAGTGCACAAAAATACCGCTAAACGGTAAACAAAAAAAAAACAAATTTTGACTCGAACTTGTTCCAGGCGGTATGCAAACACACACACATACTCACATACATACATGCATACGTACATGTGTATATATGTTTAATGTGTGCATTGGTATTGGTTTACTTTGTTTTGTGTTCTGTTTCATTGGCTCTTTCTATGGCAGACAGGACAGAGAATGCTGCTAAAGTCGCTGTTGACGTCGCTGCTGACGTTGCGCTAAATGGTCAGCAATTGAAATTCATTAAAAACAAATCAAAAAACACAAACGGACACAACAAAGTAAAATATCAAATATTCATTTGAAAACTATATTAAGTCAGCTTCAACAAGAGGGGTTCACTGTGGGGGTGGGGGGAGGGGTTTAGTTTGTTTGTCCGTCCAGCAACGTTATCTGTTGTCGCTGCTGCTTATCTTGCAACATTTGCCTGCTTGTCTAGCTAGGCTTATCAACATCAGCAGTAGTTTTCTAGTTGCGCTTTTTCACACAACGCACGCGTGATTTTAGTTTTAGCTTTGGCCTTACAATCAACAACCAACAAGCAACAACAACAACAATAACAAATTATTAGCACATTTGTTTACCACAAGCCAAACACGCAGAAAGGCAAATAAATCCGCCGTAAACAGGTACAAAATACGCAAACAGAGAAGAGTTAGAAGAAAGGAAGGCAGACAGTCAGCCAAATTTTAATACTCTGTATGTAAGAGCAAATAGGGTATATTTGATTGCTATGGCTGTATTGCTAAAGTCATGTGATAAAAATGATTGCCAAATAAAAGAAAAGGGGTTTTATTTTTAAACATTTTTACTACTAAAAACAAAAGCAAGCTCAATTCTTAGTATTTTTAATTGAATTGCTTATTTTAATACAATTCTATATAAATGTATTTTTAATTTAAATCAAGAGATAAAATCGAGAATTCTTGGAAATGTTTTTCATATAAAGACAACAAGGACAGAGTATTGCGCAGTCGTTAGCTTGTCAGCAGTAAACAACGTGCTATTGTTTTTACATCGCACACCCAGATATATAGACAGACGTAGGTATAAATACATAGGTACATATATATTTTACAGTCTGAGTAATTCTTTTCGAGAATATGCTAATTTGTTTATCTCAGTCAGTCAGACAATGTTGATTTGGATTTGGATTTGAATTTGTTATTCTGGCATAATATTTGGTCAAAACAAATAGAGCTACTACCAATTCTCAGATGCGTGTTTGTATTTGCTTGGGAATTAGCGCTACTTAGAAGCAGCTCCAGTTGTATTTGCAAATAGATCAATGACAACAGCAACAATGAAAACAACAATAATAATATTAACAAAACAGTAGCAGCTTATTTTAGCCTTATCTATAAAGAGACTGTGGCATGCAACGCATAATAAATACTATTCTTGTTATAGATACATGTAATATTTGCTCTGCTGCTGGACACGTGTAGTTCAAATTTATATACATATATATATATATATAGATATATCTGTCTGCAATAGTCAATTGTTTCTTGTGGCGGCAATCAAAGGAAATGCCAATAAAAAATGCTAAACGAGCTCAATAGCAGCCAGTTTGGTTTGAAATGCCAGCTGGAAAAACGAATAGAGACAACTTTAAAGAACACTTAATAACTAAATATTGTTAGCAATGAATGAACAATCATCGATACAATATAGGAAAATATTTCCAAGTTGAAATGTATTGAAAGATACAATTGCATTTTAAGACATATTTTTACTGAATTTTATGAAAAATGTATCCCGCAATTAGGAAAAGAAAATCTGTGGTTTTCGGAAAGACACAAACTTCAATTTAACAATATACTTTCTAAATAATTGATTTATTTCAAATTATGTTTTTCTTTATAGAATATACTCATATCTTTCTGTCAATGTCTATCTATTTCTATATCTATATATCGCTCTACATTTATATGTCTCAATCTACATCTTTATCTGCATCTATATTTATTGAATATTCCACTTGATTTTTTCTCAATTTTATTGGCATTTTTTCTAATATTTTTCTGTAATATTTTTCAAAATCATTTTAATGCCAATTAGTGATCATCTTTCTCGAGGTGCAATTTGATTAATTGATTGGACACATGTTCATTTGACTCGAGGCAAAGTGCCTAATTAGTTTCTGGGAACCACTCCGTGAGTCTTTTCCCCAAAAAACCAAATTGTGCAATTAAATTACATGTTGTCGTCTATATGTTTGTCTGTATATCTGAATAAAATAAAATAACCGAAACTACCACCCACTCAATTCAACAGCGACAAATCAAGGAAAATGTGACGCATAAAACTGAAAAACTTTTGCTTTTCAAACAATTTTCATTGTGGCCATTTTTAAAAGCGTGCCAAGAGAAAAAAAAACAAACTGACATGAAAATTGCTTTTAAAACTATTTTGGTCAGCTATAATGTGTATATAGGGTGCAAGATTTGACAGCTGAACATGTGCTATATAATATATATATATATACTATACTATACTATATAGCTATGCATCTATAGTTTATAAAGATATTCGCTAAACAAATTGACAGTTCTAAATTAGGTTGATACGCAAACCAAACAGATGAAAAATTACTCATCACATTTTCCTTTTTATCTTTTGCTCGGAAAATTGAAAATTGAGAATTGAAACTGACACGTTGAATATATATATATATATATATATATATGTATATATGGTGATTTGTCTCTGGGGAGACCTTAACCCAAAATAACTATCATAAAACTAATTATGCGTTGACAGTTGGACAAATGGTTACAAGGATAATAGACAAGAAAACCTATAGCTAAAATTGAAAGCAATCATAAGTCAAACATAGAAAATATAAATATAAATATAAATAAAGTCATAAACATAAACATTTGTTTTTGCCTGAGATTATTTAAATTAGAAATTGAGGTCAATGGGAAAATAAAATTAAATCGGAGCAAGAAATTTGAAAGGATGCGCAGTAAATGTGGAATAATGTGAAGAAACGTGTCGGCAAACAGAACTAGGTGATAATTCTCTATAGGCGGGTATGCTCAACTTTAAATACCCTGTGCACATTTTTTGGAATAGTTTTTTAAGAGCTGCGTGAAATATTCACAAATCATTCACAAATTGACAGTTGCGATCATTCAGTTTGATTTCTTTAAAATATAGTTATATTAAAAACATTTTCCACCACATTCCCATTATAAATTTACTCACTTAATGCCCTCAAAAATATCTCAAATTTGCAGACTTTCATAAGTTTTGCATCAATCTAATTTTTGACAGATGTTTAATGATTATCTTTATTATTATTAATAAAATATTAATGAATAATTCTATCACATCATCCTTATAAATATAGCTGTCTGTTACATATCACATTAAAGACTCATCATACCCTGCCGCAAGGGTAGACACCATTTTTTATAGTGGTCTGTTTATGTTTCTGATTTTTATGATGCTTGTGGCCTCGTCAAAAATTTACCAAAATGAGAACAGGAAAAATCGAAAGGGTAATTTGCTAGTGAGAAAACTATAAAAATGCGTCGGGCAAATTTGTCCACGTTTTGGGCCACACTTGAACAAGTTAATTGCCACACGTGGCGTCTTAGTTGACATCACTGGCGGACAGGCAGAGAGTCGGACGGACAGATAGACAGGTAGACAGGCAGACCAAGAGATGACAGCTAATTTACGCATTCAAATGCAATTAGCGCGGTTGTCTCTCAGCCTGGCCAAGAGCCGAATCAACTCAATTCGACTACCTGGCCAAAATGGTAATCCGCATCGTAAAACGTATAAAGTAAAACGTGTCTCTCTGTGGCCAACATTTTGTTGCAACTGTAACGGCAACGGTGCAACTGCGGCGGCAACACAACGTCGCCATCGGCGTCTGTCGGATTGTCTTAATTGCAACCATAAAGTTTTGTTTTTGTGTTTTGCTTCTACTTTTTGATTATACGATTGCCTCATTCAATTGGATGGTCTTCAATTGATATGGTCAGCATTTGGTCAAAAGAGGTGGCTAAATGAGACTCAAACTGAAACTGCTTTTGGCAAATATTGTAAAATGCTTAACAAAAAAGTAGTTAATAGAAGACAGATATTAGAACTGATCAAATTAATAAATTTAACATGCGAACGGAAGCATCTACGACCGATACGATATATATTCTTGATCACCATAACTAGTCAGGGATTATAAAAGTGTATGCTATAAGCAGATCAAGTTTATTTATTTAATCGATATATCGAATTGATACAGTTCCGTCAATATCGATACAAATCGATTGCTATTAAATAATGAATATTAATATAAAACATAGCCAGACTTGTTATTGATAAATTGTACAAATTTCATAAATATCGAATAAAAACACAGATTCTATTAAATAAAACATAATTTTATATTGAATTAATCAGCAAGCTTAGTTTTTTATTTAAGGTTGAATTTTTTGTTAATATTTATGATAAAAATTATATTTTTTACCGAATTTCAACTTAAATATGTGAATAATTCTATTCCCCTCAGATTGTAATGCGTTTCCTTATATTATTTTTATCTACATATTCAGCTATAAAATAAAATAAAGTATGAGCTCATTTTTGCCTAACGCGCTTTTGTTCTTTCTTTGCTTCTATTTATTTTTTGACGAATGACACCTTTTTATAAGCTATTTGTATCCAAAAACAGTTAAACAACAACAACAACATGCGCTATTCCCCCTAATGTGGTTTATCATATTACAGCACAATATCATTCTGACTCCGTCTCTCTTTCTCACACACACACACACACGATCTGGCAGCGCTGCTAATCTTTTGACTATGCATATCGCAAATAGTTTGTAAACAAATGAGCGGCCCAAAGAGGAATGGGAAAAAAGTGAACAAGAACACGCCGAAAATTAATGAAAATTTAAACGGAGGCGCGCACAAAAAAAAGATGTGCGATGAACAAAACAAAAGGCAAAACAGCAAAAAAAAAAAGAGGCAGGCAAAACTGAATTATTTTATCATGAATTATTCAAGGCCAATCAGGCGACGGGGAAGGGGAGAGGCCACGATAGCAAAAGGGCCAAAGCAAGGCACAACAACAGAGAGAGAGAGCAAAACAGATGATTTTGTAGAGCGCAGAGTTGTCATGATTAATGTATGCACACACACACACATGTATATGTACAGCTGCGGACAACATAATAGAAGCACTCGCACATGAAATGTTTACAAAGTGAACTTATGCAAACTTTAGAAGTGAAAGAACACTCTTAAAAAAAAGTTTTAAATTATGGGGGGGAATACAATGCAATATATTAATTAATTTTATTGCAAAACTAATGTATGTTGTGGTGATATTATTCTTGTCACAACTGTATATGTGTTTGAGGGGGTCTAGGGACCAATCATCCTGCTCTTTGAGCTTCTTCAGCTAATTCCCAAAACTATTTTAATTATTTTGTTTGTCTCATTTATTTGGCTTCTGCTTCTTTTTCTGCGATCGCTTATTTTTGGCAAACGTCAAAAAGTCTTTTTATTTGTTTTCGCCTTTTGCCCCTTTTTATTCTTAAATAAAAAGTCGATCAATTTATTTTTTTTCTCAGGAATTCTAATTGTGTTTTTCTCCCTCTCTCATTTTTATTGATATTCATTTGGCGCATTGTGGAAAAATTTCTTCAATTCGCTGCAGATATCAACTAATAAACTAATTGACTTACGGTTCCCCAGCGAGCAACAAATGCTTTTGTTTACTCTTTAATTTATTTTTGTATCATGTATTTTTTGCTTACCTGTAAAGAGACAAAGGAGGAGAAAAGAAAAGTGTCAAAAATAAATAAATAAAGATTTAATTTTAAATACACATTTTTTCTAAGAAACAGTCATAAAAACATCAACAGCTAATGATAAAGTGGCTCAAAGAAACAATGCCAAAAAGAAAAAGAAAACGTATTTAAATAATAATGTATAATTTATAGAGATATCAAATTGTGTTTGTTTTTTTATAATATATAATTTATGGAGATATATTTTTTTGTTTCATTTTAATTGTGAAATGGGCCATTAAGCAAATTGATCGTGGCAAAAATGTATTTAAAATTTCTCAGTCTGTTTTTTTTTCTTGGCTAGCTATTGAAATGCGGAAGCAAAATTATTAAATACAAAACGATGTTGCGTTATTCGATTTATAGCGCCTCTATATAGACACACACACACAGACACACACACACACACACACAAACACGCACACCTAATGTTCACACCTCGTTCATTTCTCTGTTGTATTTATTGTCGTTTTCTTTTTGTTTTGAGACGTTGCCAGCCACTAGGAAAATCTGAGAAAACTTTCCACTATGCGCCTAGAAATTAGAATATTGCTCATTTTGTGTCGTTAACCAAAAATCTTTAATTGGCATATTGGTGCCAGATTAATAAAAGGCCTACAGGCAAAAACAATACGTGAAAACAAATATACCAAAAAGAAAGACAAAAAATGTAAAAAGAGATAAAATATAATTAAACATTGTATTGCAAAATCATCTAATTTTAAACGTTGCTCTCAGCTGAAATCAGATTAGATCTTTATTTTTTTTATGCAAAAAAAGACAGCGTCGCAAACGCGTTTTTTTTTTGTTTAGTAATTTTTGTGTGTTGGTGTTGCGATCATGGCCAAATCAAACGTAAACATGGCCCGAAAGCGCTGACGACCACGAGGTTACTCAGTCAGATAGGTGTGTCGCCTGCTATCTCTCTCTATCTCTCTCTCTCCCACTAAATCTCCCTCTCTCTCTCTGAGTTTGAATCGGTTAAAAGTCACCAGACGCACACACGCAGCAAAACTCACCTCACCACACCTCTCTCCTCATCCTCTCCTTCCACCAACCCTCTTTCGATACTCTTCTTCACCACAACTTGTTCAAACTGGTTCAATACAGAAAAAATCAAGTTGAATCGCACCTGAATAACATGATTATACGATTATAAATACTATATACTATATAGCAGACAGAGACAGAGACAGACGCAGACGGATTATAATGTCTGGGGCACAGCAAATGCTCTGTGAACAATTTAGAAATAAAGTTTCTATTCAGCAGTCGTCGCAAATGCAAACCACATCTTTTCAAGGCAACACAAGCAATAAAAAGAATATCGGAAAATTGTCTACAAATATTTGTTTGAATTCTTTACTGGTAACTTCTCATTGAACAATGTCAAAGAGTATCTAAAACTAAAACCTTTTCATATAAAATAGATTTTACGCCAAATAAAAATAATTAAATGTGTTTAAAGTTTATTTCATGTTTGCGATTGTCGATAAATATCGATTTCCAATAGAAATAACGTAAAAATACACCGACTCAAATTATTGAAAATTACATTCAATTAAGATTAGAACCATAGATTCTGTTTAATGTTGTTTGCTGGCTCCTGTATTTTATTGTGTATTTCCTATTAAGCTGTGTCTCATCGGGTTTTCTCCGAACTTTCTCGACAAGAGCATTCAACTTTTTTCTTTTCTTAGTATTCCGACAATTTAACCCGTAAGCTTAAAAGGCTTATTTATCATATTTAAAAATATTACTCATTAATTTCAATTTTGAATTGTATATTTTTAGCTCGGCAGCTTTTTAAAGAACCAAATCTATTATTTTTATTTTACCACCCGCAACATATACTAAAATTATATGGATAATATATATGGATAATATATATATATAATATATATATATGTAGTTTGTTTTGCTATTTTCAATTGTAATTCAGTTTTTGTCCACTTTTTATTTTGTTGCTGATTTATTTTTGGCAATTTGTTTTGAGCTTATATTTATTTTTTTTCGGCCCGAATGCCAAAAAAGTTAATTAGGTCAGCAACTGTTTTTGTCAGTTTTCAATATTTTATTTATATTGGTTTTTTTCTTGTTGCTGGTCCGCTTGGCAACCAGCAAATTTTTGAACAATAAAATAAATATGAGAGGAAAGCAAGTAAAAAGGGAGCAAAAGTCGCGAGTGCTCGACTCAAAGTTGTTGTGTGCGGGCGTCATATAAAATTTAAGGCTATTTTTAAAATTTTTTTTTGGAATATCATTAAAAAAAATTTATAAAAAATCTTGTACAATAAATTTGATATTAGACAGTTGATTTTGACAGTCACTCAAAAAACATTTGCAAATAAGTCAAAAACCAAGGCTTTAACCTTTTCAATAATTTTGATATTGCGCGGCGCAGAATATCTGAGATATATATATTTATACTTCTTTATTTTTTTATTTAAGTAGAAGTATCAACTTTCTTATGTGCCAACTTTTTCTATTGGACTGTTGTCAAAACAGGGTATAAACAAATTAATTTTTTTGGCCAAAGCGTGGAAAAACTCTGCTTGTAAAAATCATCGTTGTTATTTTTGTTTTGTTTTGTTTTTTATTGTTGATTGTTTTGTATGTTTTGGGGGTATATCAAGTGCAGGTTGACAGTTTGGCAGTTTGTCAGTTGATTGACATTTCTAGTTGTTGTTAAGTGGCACAGGCGTGTGTGTTGTACGGTGTGTGTTGTGTGTGTGTGTGGTGTAAAAGTGGATTGTTGTGCATTTCAAACGCAACAAAACACGCAGAGAAATTTGTCAGCTTTTGAGTTTAAACAGCTGTTGTTAACAGAGAAATATACAACTATAATTATTTATATATATTTACATATATCTAGGTTGAGAAAGTCAAGATCTAGTCATAATAAAATAATGCCACGTAAATAGGCTCAAGTTGAAAACACTTTAAAAGGTCATTTCGATCATCATTATTCAGTTGAAAAACGTGAATTAATCAATGATGATTGAATTACTTCCTGACTGACTCCAAATGAAAAGCAATTTAAGCATTACGGAAGATCATTATATACATTTATTAGTATCTGAGTATCTTTTTGTACCGCACAGGCAGCACAACACAACAAAAGTTCATTCGCTCAATATAGCGCAAAGGTCATTGTGTCAATATATCAACAATAAAACACACACTTTTCACAGCTCAGTTCATTTTAGTTCAGGTTCATTTTCAGTTCAAAGTTGAATCTAATTTTTAGGCTACTTCAGCTGCGTCTGCTTCCTCGACAGGGTCACATTAATCATTGTTTTATATAAATTTTATAATATAGGTTTTAAGGCGTCTCAACTGAGGCAACTAAATATAAATATTTGTTTGCTATGCCACAACAAATTGTGGAAAGAAGAAATTATGAAAGCATGCCACACATCAAATTAGAACTTCATATATATAAGATATATTAATATATAGCTAGGCATGTGCTTGGAATCTGGAAAATGTGCCACAAAAAAATGTACATTTTCTTTTCAACAAAATTTATGTTTTTCAACCTTAAAAACATAATTGATTATTTAAGCTTATTTTTACATATTTAAAGAAGTAATTTATGAGGTCAAAACTAGCTTTATAAATATTTGAATAGAGTATAGCCAATTCGCCTTTTGACAGTTGTATATTTAATATTAATTTGTATGCAGGCGCCATTAATGCGACACGGTGAAAATTCATTCATTAATTTTGGATTTGCATAAATCTGTTGTTTGTTTACGCCACAGTGAAACAAATAACAAATACTGATCATCATAAGGCATAAATTAACATTGATTTTGCTTTATATATACAAATTTGAAACTAAACAAAGTGTGCATGCGTTGACTAAAAGCCGGTTTTAAACTAATGTCTGCCTAGGCAAATAATAATAATAATTTGGCAAACTGTGCGCGTAAAAATTGGCACAAATTGTTTTGTGGCCAAGCGTATAAATCAAATTTAAATTTATTAATGACGACTAGTTCCGCGTGTTGCAGCAGGAAGGCGACTACTAAAATGACAGACAACAATTTGCTACCTTGTTCTGTCCAAGTTAATTAAAAATATGAGAAACACAAACAGCTGCTAGCAAAAGGTCTAATTTAATTGAAAAAGACTTTTGTATAATGTTGCATAAGGGCACCAATAATATAGCATGCTCTTGATTGTAAACAGCCGCCAACGCTGCCCCCAAGGGCACCACTGAGTGTTGATAAACGACTGTTAGATAAGCTAAACAAATTGTGACATAGGCCTGCCTGCCTGAACAGACTTACACATAAATATACACATTACTATCTGTATATACATATATACAAATATATACCAAAGCAGAGGCGTTTGCTTCCAAAATCTACTCAAGGACGTTCAGTTTTGATACAAGAGCAGACCACGTGGCGATTGCTGCTCAGAGCGCACTTTCGCGCATACGTCCGTAGCTAATTTTGCTGTTGAGCAGAGAACGCACTGTTGTCCCAAACGACCGTAGCTACTTTAATGCATGTCATTTGACTGTAGTCGACTATAGTCGATAAGACTACGCACTTTTGCCGCAGACAACCGTAGTTCCTGTAATTACTCAAAGAACTCTGTTGTACACAGCGCACTTTTGCCCAAACAACCACAGGCTGTTTCCGCTAAAAGCAGACAGCGCACTTTTGTCATACACAACCGCAGTTATTGTAGTTACTCCACGAAGCTCACGCAGAGTTTCACAGAGCGCACTTCTGTCTCCTACGTGCGCAGCTGTAACTGTAATGACTCAAAAAAGCGCTCGCAGACTGTGAACAGAGCTCACTTATGTCTCATACGTGCGCAGCTGCTAAGTTTAATTATGCAAAAAAGCGCACTGAGAGGAGTCGTTGCACACACAGTGCACTTTTCCACATACGATCGCAGCGTTTGCAATTTGAGTGCGCCTAGCAACAAAAAAGGAATGTCGATCAATTTGAATGTGGCTGTGAATGTGAGAATGAATTTGAGTGCACGTTTGTGTGAATGGCAACTAGGCGATAAAAGTGACCCACTTAAAAGTGGCGCTCACTGCGAACTGCACTTTAAGGCTATCTAATGCCAGACAGTTGCATTTAAGTCTCTAGGCCAGTAAGTATTTAAATATATATCTAGTATATATATTTGTAGAGGTTTACGACTGTTGTTGTTGACAAACATGTTTCACGAGTATGTGTGTGTGTGTGTGTAATTGTGGGGGCTGCATTTTGGCAGACAAAAGCACAAGTTGACCTTGAATGTGAAATGAAAATTCTAGAGAAAACGAAACAACCAAACTTAAGAAACAAACACAATTTATTTCGCGTGTTTTGCTTTTTACAAAATACCCTCTGAAAGAATGGGATGTGTAGCGGGTATGATAGTTAAGAGAGAGCTAAATCTGTGTAGATATATAATCTGTTGATTATTATTAGTATTGCTCAAAACTCATTAGTTAATAGAACTTGAGCAGATATGAGCCAGATTCTTGATTTATATATTATTTATATATTCAAATATGCCCGAGCAACTGTGTCCTTTGTCTTCTTGCTGGGTATCTGGCATTCATTCATTTTGTGGTTTTCCACTTTTGTGCTTGGCAAGTGTTTAGACAACAACATTTATTGGCATGTCGTCACCTTCTGCAGTTGTTGCCACAAGTTGCCACAAGTTGCCACACGTTGCCACTTTGCTACTTTGTACTGCAAATTTAAATGTATGCAGCTTTCTCTGTCTCTCTTTCGCCCACTCCCCTCTCTTTCTCCCACCCTAACGCTAATTGCAACAAAATACAGTTCAGGTCTTAGGTTTTTCTGGGAAATTGTTGCATGACTGAGTCACAGCTGTTATTATATTTTTTTTAGCATTTTCTGCTACAAACACAGGTGAGCTCATCGTGTTGAAGTTTGTTGTGAAATTAAAAGCTTAAAAAACATTCACAATTGTATCCCCCACTATCAAAACACACTCCCCTCCTCCCTTGGGGTACTTGTGGATTACATTTCATGCGAACTGAAAGTTAACCACAACAAATTAAAGCAGCAGCATCATGAAATGCGCATATCTGATTTCTATAGAACTTCAATGAGAAGTTGCCCGTCTCTATATTATTATATATATGTATATGCATGTACATATATAATTATGATCTCCATCATCACGTACTTCGCCAAACACAATGTTGCACTATTGTCTGCTGTGACGCAATCTGCAGCTGAAACTCAGTCAAATGACGTCAGCTGCTCTATAAAATTGCTGCTTGTAAAAATTCTATAAAATTAGCTGTGAATTCAACTATGGAAATCGCGTCATGAATGAAACTGCTGCACGGAAAACTAAATACATTTAAATGCATAGCATTCAAGATGTGGATGGAATAATAACAGCTTAAGTATATTCGATATTTGGAAAAGAAACAACTTGGAACTGAACTCAGTAATTAAATATATAGTAAATTTGATCATTATAGAAATATGTTTTTGATTATTATTATTATTTTATTTTTATTATTTATATTTATTTATTATTATTATAATGATATTTTTAAGATGATCAATAATATGTCTGGGTTTATTATATATAAATTGTAAGGCTTTTTCATTACAGCTATATTTTTATTGTTATCGGACTATTATCGATATTTGCAGAAAAGGAGCAGCATTTGATAGAAATACATAAATTTTGAATAAATTGATAAATAATTACCAAATTTTAAGACTATAAATATATAAACTAGTTCTTTTAAAGCATCAATTAGTTTCAGTCTCAGCATTTCCAAGTATTTTCTACTTGCTTCGATTACTCAGACCCATTTCTAGTGAGTTGGGTGGGTTTTCGAAATGTGGCTTTGTCAGGTCAGCCAGACGATCGAGTGATAAGCACGCAAGGCCAGCAGGGCTCGTGCCACAACTAATTAGTAATATGTTTGAGTAGACTATGGGGTATAAAGTAAATAGTCTGTAAACTGGTCACAAGCTGGACTCTAGTCTGAAACGTGGAACGTGTTTCTGACGTCAAACGGCGGTTCAAAGCGCAATTAGAGCAGATCGCAGATAGCCAAAGATACTAAGCATTAGATACTGATAGATTGAAATCGATTGGA
Source organism: Drosophila kambysellisi (assembly GCA_035042185.1). Lineage (NCBI taxonomy): Eukaryota > Metazoa > Arthropoda > Insecta > Diptera > Drosophilidae > Drosophila > Drosophila kambysellisi. Next base: position 243,216 of record JAWNLS010000417.1, read on the forward strand.
CGGACAGTAAAATATACTGTGATTAAACATCAAAGGGTCGCTGCTTGTGGCACGAGGCACAAACGCGTGCTTTTTTAGAAAATAAAGAAAAATACGCACAGCATTTGCATACCACAAGAAACAACTGTTAGGATTTTCCAAATGAAAATAATACTTCGACAGGTGTTTTTAGTGGAATTTTGACTATTTCAGTTTACTGTTATTAGCCATAACCATATTTGGCAATAATAATAATGCTTAGTGTTGTTTTTCACGCCCAAAAACTTCAATAGCACTTGCACAAACACAAAAGCTGCTCAAAAAAAAATAATAAAAAAAAGTTGTAAAAACCACGACGAGTTTTTTTTTATCTTATCTGTTTAATTTTTCTTTTTTATTGTTTTTTATGGCTTGTTTTTGCTACAAGAGTGGAGTCGAGTACTCGGATTCGAACTGGCCAAACAGTCAGCCAGCAAGTCAGTCAGTCAGTCAGTCAATCAGTCAGTCAGTCAGTCAAAGGAGGCTTATGTGGGTTGAGAAATTAGTACCATAAATGTCATTAAGTCGTTAAGTTAAGTTGCATTTATATCTTATCTTGTTGTTTTCAACATGTTTCCCTAAACATATTTTCTTGTTTTTCACCTGTCAAGCACACAATTGAGGAACTTTTCCAATTACCAACTTTTTGCTGCTGCTGACCGGCCTGACCTGCTTTTATTTAGACACAATTGATAAGGCAGCAAATTTGATTACGCAGTTAGTTTGTTTTTTTGGGGGCACGTTTGAAAATTTAGAATGCGTTCAAATTGTTAATCTTGAAACATTTTGTTTTTGTGTCCAAAATAGTGACAGGGGCATAACTATATCATCTATATATATCATTAGTTACTTTAAATGTCGGAAGGCTGGACTTTTTCAAAAAGTGTCCCACTTTCGAGGTTATTTTGATCATTATCTTTTCTCGGTTTTTATGACCAGAAGCCATTGAAAATGTGTTAAAAGTATAGAATGATATTGTAGAAAAGTATGTAATAGTCATAAGGAAGCATTTTTGAGCCCATGAAGCATATATACTCTTGTTCAGCATGAATAACAGTTCTGATTAGTCACATCCGTCTGGCTTTCTGTATTAAAAAGCGTATTTCAGTGACTAAAAGTTCTAGAGATATGGGGATACGAAAATATTAAGATTTGGAGCTCTCTCGACTAAAGCATTTTTATTTTAATCAATTCTTAATTAAAATATTGTTTTGTTAACATTTTTCCTGTTTGAAAAAAGGCAGCTGCGCAAGAGACACTCTTGTTTAGAATTTGCATAGGTATACTCTATACTTCCTATGTAAAAATATACAATATATAATGTATATATATAACAGTCTATACTTTAAACATTTCTAATTCATTATCTGCGCTGATTGTCTGTCTATCGATTTCCCAATGAAAAATGTTATCAAGTCTGCTTTCTGGCCAATCGATTGATTTTATATGTTTTGAGTAGTGGCGATAAGCGGCGATTGCTAAATCAGCTATTCAATATTGGTATAGCCTAAAAACGTTATCACTATAAATATATATATATATATATATTGTGTATATAAAAATTTCAATTAAAAAAAAGAAGAAAATTAATCATTGAGAAATGGCTGTCAAGTGGCGCCTGGTCTTTGTTTTGTTTTGATTTGATTTGTGTTGTTTTTCTTGAAGAATGAGATTAAAGATGTTTATATGAAGTACAACGGAGCCGACGAGATTAGCTCAAGAAATGGGAACGTAGGGGTACTCACTATATAAATATGAATATGAATTGTGATAGTCCTCCAACTTGAGTCAAAGTTCTTCTTATCAGCAACTGCTAATAGTTATTTATACATTAAACTAATGTAGCTTCGAGTGATTGTCGAAAAAATCAAAAATTAGATACGACAACATTTAACAAAATGCGCAAAAAGTAATGAGTGACGTCATTATCGGGTTTGTCGCAATTGATTGATAAGCAGCAGGCAAAAAACAAGAATATATATATAATATATATATATATATAAATACAGTAAATGTGAATAAAGGAAGCATTGTTTAAGGAAGCTAATGTCTGAGTTCCGCTCACATGAAGGGCGTGTCTTTGTTATTATTTATGATCTTTACTCTTGTTTCTTATTGTTTCTGAATATATATATATATTCTGAATAAAGAAATATTTTCTGAAATGAGTTTTCAATGAACGCATAAAATATTTATGAACAGAACACATAATAAAAAACAGACTCGAAATTTATATGGCCACATAAATTATTCACTGTGACATATCCTCATTCATGAAATTCTTTTGGCATATATATGTAGATATTTATTATTATATTATATACATAGAGTATTTACACCTCCAATATTTCAATCTTTATTCCTTACTGTAAATTGCTATTTGATAATCTAATCAGCGCAGCTTATCAGCTAATCAAAATTTGCCAAACTCTTTTTTTTTAACTCGCAAACTATGCAGATAAAACACAAAAAATGTTTTTCGCTAAATACATTATTTTTTTTGGGGTTATCTACGATTTGAACCCCACCGCCAAACAAAGAAGAAAAAATCGCATGAAATGTAATTTGTTTGTTTTGCACCTGATGTGAGCACATTTCTATTTTAAGACTCTACGCAGACGGGCACACCCCTACTATTATCGAGCACACATTAGTGTAGCTCCCACTCTCAACTCCGATAAATATATATAAATGTATGTGTGTGTGTATATAAGAAATATTCGATGACTTTCACTTTCGAGTCGTGTTCGCCTTTAATGCCCCAATGTATAATTATAATTATTACTATTCAAAATAATGTGTTTTTTTTTTCATTTTTCGCCATATCATTGGCACAACAAAATGTACTTGAACTGTGTGTGTGTGATTGTGTGTGTGTGTGTGTATATACTTCATTGTGATTATTATTATTATATTTATTATTTTTGCTTTGCGCTGCTTATTGCGGCAAACAATTTATGGCATTTTTCGAGTGTCGCCGGCGCGATAAACAGCACACACACAAACACACTCATACACACACATACTCTCACATACTTAAGCAAATGTGTGCCATTTTGTAAACAACAGCGCCCCAAAACTGATAAGCAAAAGCAGCGGCTCGTAAAATGCCATAAAACACCAGCAAAATAAAATCTTTTCAAATTTTGTTGCGTTTTTTTTTGTTCATATTTGATTTTATATTTTGTAGACAAGGTCAAAAGCAAAAGCAGCTCAAATAAATCCTGTTGCAGTCAGAAAAGTGAAAAATTAATCTGAAAATGACTTTCACATAGAGGGGGTAACAGAGAGAGAGAGAGAGAGAGAAGAGAGAGAAGAAACTTCTCAAGTAGAAAGGCAAACAGAATTCAGCTTTGGTTTTTTCTGTTACTCATTTTTTGTTTTTCTTCTTTCGATTTTTTTTTTGTTTGTTGTTTTGTTTTTGGCCAGAAGAAAGTGCAGACAACGTACAAACTGGCAATTGAATTGACCCAATTGACCAACAATGGTCAACGTCATCGTTTTCTTCCTCATCATCTTCTGCTGCTGCTGCTTGCCACACGTTATAGATTTGATTTCAAAAGGAAAAGTTGATTGACTTTAACGAGCAAGCAACCAGCTGAAACTGCATGCAACAAGTATCCCACCAAAGAATCCCAATCTAAAATCAAACCAACCAAACAGATCCGTCATAAAGAAAAACAAAACCTGTGCATAAAAATTGCCTGTGAGAAAACTGGGTGATCAAATTTATTTATGCGCATTCAATTGAATTGAATCAAATCGAGAGACAGAAAGAAAAACTGATTTTGATTGATTTTCGACTGCCTCATAATAAACAAGTAAGAAGGCTGTAGTCGAGTGAGCTCGACTACCATATACCCTGAACCAAGCTTTAAATGCATTATAGGTTTATCGTTTTTGGGGGCTGGAGTGGGCGTGGCCCGATCTTAGTAATATACCTTCTAAGTTTGGTAACTGTAGCTCTTGAATTGCGGGAGATACAGGCATTTATCGTTTTTTGTGGGCGGGTGTGGGCGTGGCCCAAAATATTTTGGATTTCGATCTTAGTAATATACCTTCTAAGTTTGGTAACTGTAGCTCTTAAATTGCGGGAGATACAGGCATTTTTCGTTTTTTGTGGGCGGGAGTGGGCGTGGTCCAAAATTTGTTTTCCACATTTATGAAGGTTGTTACTAGCAATATACCTTTAAAATTTGGTGACTTAAGTTTTCAAATTGCGTGAGATATATGGGTTTATCGATTTACACCAACAGGTGTATCGGTTTAGGTAGGTGGAGTGGGCGTGGCCATCCAATTTTTTTATCGGTCTTTGGGGGAGTTACCAGTAACATACCTGCAAAATTTTGCGACTCTAGCTTTCAAATTACGGCAGATATGCGCATTTTAAATTTCTAGGGACGATGTTCCTGGGGGCGGCGGATGTGGGCGTGGTCAAAAAATTGGTATGCCAATCTTCGGAGGAGGTTACCAGCAAATTACCTTCCAAGTTTGGTTACTCTATCTTTAAAGTTTTCGGAGATATACGGAGTTATCGATTTACAATCGGAATTGTCGATTATAGGCGCAGGTGTGGGCGTGGCACCACAAATTTGTTATCGGTTCTTAAAGGCAACTATCAGTAATATAACTACAAAATTTGACGTTCCCTACTCAAAAACTGCGGAAGATATAGCCATTTGAAAATTTTTGGGTCGGGGGTGATGGGGGCGTCGGAAGTGGGCGTGGCACATGCCGATTTTTCAAGGACCTCACCAACAACCTACCAACCAAAATTGGTGACTGTATCCATTAAATTGTGAGAGATATCTGCAATTTACTGCTATCAGAAATCTAAATGTATCGATAATTCAGAAACTGAGGCAGTTATCGAAAAAATAACGCGAACTTGATCTGCGCCTGGTATACGAGATCTTATATTCCAAATTTGAAGTCTCTAGCTCTTATAGTCTCTGAGATCCGCGTGTTCATACAGACGGACAGACGGACAGACGGACAGACAGACGGACAGGGCTAGATCGACTCGGCTATTGATCCTGATCAAGAATATATATACTTTATGGGGTCGGAGATGCTTCCTTCTGCCTGTTACATACATTTGCACAAAACCATTATACCCTTTTTTCCCATTTTTAATGGGTTCAGGGTATAATAATAATACTAAAATAATAATAGTTATTATTTATTTATTTATTTTTTTAAGTATGTCAAATGGGAATTATTCAAACAAGTGAAAAGCTGCTTAAATAGGCAACATCTGCATTAATATTAAATGCAGTTGTTACTTGATGTAAGCAATGAATTAAAAATTTATTTTAAGGAACAATTCAATGTTGCAGTTGCTATTTTTAAAGCGCTGAAAATTTGTTGTCGTTGAAGATGGAGGAGAGCAACAAGCAATTGAGATAGATAATTATTTAACACATTTTCATGAGTTTTACTAAAGAAGGAGAAAAAAGAAATGAATAAAGCAAAATAATTGGAAAACCTTTTTTGCTCATTGAAATTCTGCGAGTTTCGCATTCCAGTCAAAACAACTAATTAAATAGAATAAACTGGAAAATAATATTTTACTTTTAAGTAACTTAAATTCTTTGCACTGTGAATATATTTTTATATAGGCACTTGTTGGCTTCCGTTAAATATTAATTCAACTAAACTCCTTTGATAGTATTTTATTATGTATTTTATTAGTTAATCTACTATTTAAGTACTTTTTTAAGTATGTCAAAGCCAGAGTTATCTTTATGGCTAAGCTAAGCAATAAAGTTGCTTTTGTTGGCATTTAATAATAATTCAAAGACCTTTAACGAAGTCCATGTCACAAAAGGATGCCCTTCTACAGCATTATGCGATATCACATCATAATCTACTTATATAATCGAATTTTAACTCAATGGAATTCTGCTCTTGCATAAGTTATTTCAGAGTGTTGTTGTTGTTGTCAAGGTTTCTTCTTTGGTTGCTTGTGATTGAATGTTTGCTCAATGTAAGAGCGTCCAAGAATAGCACCAGCATCACAATCAAGGCTATATATATATATATATACTATATACATACAGACATAACTGAGAGTGGGAGCAGAGCAAAGCTGGCGAGTTCAGAGCTCAATCAAAAGCCGCCCACGGAGCGAGAAGAGTGAGAAGAGCCCAGCTGTCATCATCGTCAGCAACAAACATAACAAGAACAATTAACGATAAGGGGAGAAGAGGGGAGGGGAGGATGAATGGGGTATTTCAAGAGAAAAAACCCAGCAAATAATCAGAAACAATTGTCCACTCTTGAGGTTTTTTTTAATTGAGTCTAAAAATAGATGCGATATTATGTGCACAAAGCATAAACAAGAGGAAAAAAAACATCGGAAACATCGAAACTCAATTGAACTAAATTTGCAGACAATAACAGAAGAGAGAAGAAGAAGAAGAAGGATTGATGGAGGGGGGATCTCACTTGAAGTGGGGGGCAAAAGACTTCAAGTGTTGAACAGTGTCTCAATTGGTTTCTTAGTTTTCAAGTGAATAAAGTCGCCGTTAAGTGGAAATGAACCAAACAATTTTCAATCTTGTTTTCTTCTTCTTCTTTTGCTTTTATGGTTAAACTTTTAATCGATCTGTAATTTTGAGCATTATTCATGGCCAAAAATAAGTGACGACAATTTTGATAAGCATTCGAACATATTGGAAAACAAACAACAAGCTTTCAGCACATTTTAAAGATTACTTTTTATATTTTTTTTTTGCTTATCAGCAGACACCCATTAAGAACTTCACACATTTTATAAAGATTAATTAAAGACAAGGATTTGGGTTCGGTTTATGGCACAATTGATGACGACAGAACGGAATTTAACTTACCATTGCCTGTTCGATTTTGTTGTCAATCGCAACTGCACTCGTCCCAGATGCACTGTAAAAAAAACAAGTGGTAAATGTTTGATTAAAATTGTGTTGATCTTGATTAGGTATATTAAATTATATGATATATAAATAGAAACTGTGAAAGAATATTTATGTATTTTATAAGTAGTTTAATCAAGTTTTATGATTGATTAAGTCTATTATGATTGATTGAGTATTTGATTGATCAAAAACAGAAATGAAACAAAAACAGGATGTGAATGAATGAATGAAAATTACGATTGATTCAAAGTTATGATAGTTATATATAATTGTAATATATATACCGTTAGCACCTACTTTAAGCCCTCTTGGAGGCCAGTTTCAACTAAGACCCATTTAGTTTTTATATCTTAGCATTTTTAATTTTCCCACCTAACTTCAAATCAACGTCATCAATTAAAAACACATCATGTGATTTTGAATGAGTGCTTTTTTTATGTTTATCCGCAGGCTAAAAATAAAAAAAAAATTGCGGTTCATTTCATGTGACCTTGTCATGGATTGAGGTCAATAAAATGTATAATAAAACTTCCTACATGCAAAATGATAAAAACTTTTGGCACAGTCGGAAAAATAAAAGCGAGCCCCATTAAAACGCAATGTCGAATGCGCAATTAAATTGTCAGTTTTTCGCATAAAAAATAAAATTACCCAAAAAATCGAGTTTGAACATCAAATGTGATTGGCGCAACTTTGCCACACGCATATCAAAAAAAAAACTAACATGTCTTGAGATAATTGGTTTGGCTCATTAAAATGATTGAATGATCATTCATTGCTCCGCCTCCTCCTCCCTTCACATGCCTCTTCTATTTGCAACACGGTCTATCAATTTTGAATTTCAAATGCTTTAAACATGTCAGTGGAGCAGCTGGAAATAAATACAGACACCGATCGCCACAAACTATGTATTTCCTTAATTATTGAGTGTTTTTTTCTATTCAAACAAATTGCAAATTAATTATGCAACACTGGCTAGAAAAACCATAAAAAACACCAACTCAACGAACTGTGTTCGAAATTACATAAAACTTGAATCAGTTACACAGTTCGACTTTAAAAAAAAAAAAACCTGAAAACATTTTTTGGGCACACCCTCCTCGGTTTCAGTTCTCACCTTGAGCAAATGTTTTGGGCTGAAAAACAAAAATCTGACAACTGGTTTTTCTTTTCAATTCACTGACGAAAAAATCAACAAACAAACAGCCAACCAACCTTTCAAGGCGATAATCATAAAACACATATTCTTGTTGATTGTAAATTAAATGATTAGCTTAGCTCCAAGTACAGTGAACCAAAAACCGGGCGAGATTTATGGGTTATAGATCAGGGTCAAAATACGGCAAAGTGAATTGAATTCTAGACTGTTGTCTAATCAGTCAAAGATACACAAATTGTTTGTGGCAATTGCAACGTTTGATTTTTTTATGTGTTGAGTTGTGCCACGCAATATAGAAATGGCTTTTTTTAATGTGTCATCCAGAAAGATGCCTTTGAACTGATAGCAGCGATTTCGATGAGTCAATTGCTTAATTTAGTTATGGTTCGCATGGCAACTGTGCAACTACTACTTTTGGCCAAGTCAAAGTTGACTTCATTCCAACATTCCAATGTTGATAGCAATGACTCAATAAAAAACTCAATTACTCGAATGAATAAATGGTGTTGGGAATACCCAAAAAAATGACTTTGATTTCGGGGAGTGTGAAATGGCAAAGGCTTTTTTTTGTTTAATATGAAAAAACTAGAAGAAAATATAGTAAATAAGTAAATAAATATATAAATCTAGTACAAATATTAGAGGAAAACATGATTTAATTAATTACTTAATTATTAGTTATATTCTAGATTTATTGGCAATTTCTGTATAAAATGTTTGCACGCAGAATCTCTCCGACTATACTTTAGGTGTTTCCTATGCGATCTTTTCAGTTGATCAATAATATATAAATTTATAATAAATATTTAATTAACGCATCTGCGTTTTGAAATTGTGATTTTTTGCTATTGCAAATAAATTTTATTCTATTTTAAAGTTGGGTTCTAAATATCTCTGTCAAAATCAACTAATTAAATTTAATGATTTATATAATTTTGATATTTATAACGGAATTATTGGAAATAACATTTGTATGTTAATAGTATATTTATCATTCCTAAATAAATTAACACAATTTAAATGCGTATGAAATATGTATATTATGACTAATATTATAAATAAATTAGCACAATGAGTACATTTTATACTTGTGCTTTTGTTTATGTTGCAACATTTACGATAATTCTTTGCAAAACAGTACTTAATTTAAGATATTTGCATACACAGTCCCCATTTGCAGCCATTTTTTTTGTAGAGTGCTGAGTGCAAATGTAATTTACAAAGCCGTGTGTAACTTTAAAAATAATTTAATTATTTTATTTATGAGCGAACAGCGATGAGTGAGTGAAAAATAAAAAACAACAATAAAAAACATATCAGCACCGTTCGCAGAAAACAACAAAAGAAAGAAAAAAATGTAATAAATTTATATGGTTTTTATTTTATGTGGATTTGCGTGGCTCGCAAAATAATTAAAGTCGCGAGCGCAACAATAAAAACGCGGCTTGTCTGTCTGCTGTCGTCTGAGCCGACCGACTGATGTGATATTTATATATTTTGTAGTGCCACTCTTTCTTTCTCTTTCCTTCTTCCTCACTTTAAATGGGCCATAAAACCGAGTTAAGCCGAACCGAGCCGAGTCACGAAACGAGATGATAACAAGGACGATGTGCGAAAGTTTCTTAACCGCCGACGGCCATCCGTCCTTGGGGATCGCAACGGATGCAAAAGGGAATGTCTCCACCCCCTCCCCGTCCCAACCTCTCTCCATCCATTCGTCTATCACCAGACTGCCCCCGAAAAGTAAGTGGACAAGGAATGAAAGAAGAGCGAACAAACAAGAACGATTATCCTTTGGGCATGTCGAAGCTTACATACTCTCCCCTCTCCTCCCCTGCAGATAACAGATATCCAAGTTTCACTCTACACTTAAAAAACCTATCCATGATTTTTTTTATGTGAGTATCATAGCAATACGCACATTGGGTAAATTGGGTAAAGAAGTTATTCATTCAAAATCTCATTCGTTAACCTATTGTTCCTATATCTAATTCTTATAGTAATTTGATCATGCCATCAGGTAAAAGTTGCATATATTATATAAAGTTGCATCATGTCATCTTTTAAATTGAGGGATTGTTTCATTATGGAGAGTACACGTTGGGTATATTAAGTCGTCTCTTATACTGATCAAAAATATATATATACTTAATTGAGCCCCAAGATTACAAACTTTACAACTTATTTATAATCCCCGCCCAAAAGGGTAGACGAAAAGTAAAAGTCACAGGCTGGATGACTCCACGTTGAGTGCAATGCCTCATGTGGCGTGACTTTTGTTCTCTTTCTTTCAGTTAATGCCAATAAAATACATACATATATAAATATATATATTGCATATATACATATATATAGCATATATATTTTCCCCAATGTCACTGCGGACATCGGTCAACGGCTTCGTAAAGCGCATTTGATAAAAACAAACAAAATCAAAAAAACCCAACGAAATTAAACGAAATAATAAATTACCCAATAACTAAAATAATTGCATTTTACAATTTTTGCATTTAACGATCGAAATGAATATTATAAAAAGCTGCACAGAATTTTTAAGGAAACAGTTATGTCAACAATTAAACTCATGTGAAATGTTTTTAGACAACTTTGGAAGGGGGCATGCCCCTAATGATAACAATGATAATATTGCTGTCGTCTCTGATTATAATTTTAAATATGGTTCATATGTTTTGTATATATTTTACTATAAATAAATGCACTTTAATTTATTTGTTTATGGCTTATTTTTTATCTTTCTGTTTTGTTCAATACCAAATATATCTCCAAGTATTTTAAGTCTATTTTAACAATTTTCTCAAATTCTCAAACATTTGCTGAGCTTAAGAGACACTTAATTTAATCATTATTCATTTGTTTGAAGTCTAAGTAAATATAATATTGATTTCAAGCCAAATCAATTTGAACCCATCGCTAATCTATTTCTCGCCCTGAACTGACAGACCCCATCCCACTTTTGAAGCGTGATCAGAAGATCGTTAGCACGAGAACAGCATTAGCATCTGATCAACATCATCATCATTATCACCATCATAAAAATGCGAATGATAATTAAAACCGGTTCACAGTTGTTTTGCTGACGTCACAAGCGCCAAATAGTCAAACAAAGTGAGTAAGAAACCAAATAAAGACGCAAGCACGAAATGAAAAATAGAAAAGACGAAAACAAACAAAAACCAAAAAAAAAAGTGCAAAGTTTATAAAAGTTCAAGCGTCTCCCCTACAAAAAAATGATGTCATTTTTTATTACTTTTTATATTATTTTTGTATATTGTATTTCTACTTTTGTGTTTTTCAATTTAATTTAATTTGATTTTAAACACAAACAAATCGGGTTTATTGTTGTTGGGGCACGTTTCACTGCCGCCTGCAAGCTCAAGTTGCCCAAATCACGTGATCAACACTGTTTTGTATCGCTTTGCAACACAATAAATATGTGTGTCAAAAAGAATACACAAATATCGCGATATTGAGACCGAAACTTGAATACTCTACGAAGCCATATCTGAATCTGATTAAAACCCATAAGGTATATATATATATATTCATAATCTGTCTGTCAATCTGACCAAAGACTTTGGATGAAATTAATGTTAGTTCTTTGATAACCAATAAATTTCATTTTATGGATGGCTGCATCCGTTTCGTGATTATCGATTGTCGATTGCAATAAAAGACACAATTGTAAAGATAAAGCCTGCCAATTGATATGATGGATTATATACCCTAAACATATTATTGATCGGCACATACTTTGTTGCCCAAAACTTGTTTACTGTTGACTTTTTTCTTTGTAAATTATTTATGAATATTTATTATTATTATTGTTTGTGTGTTGTTCTTTTCAATAGATGATAAGATTATATATATTAAGTATATATGTATATAATGTATATGTTATATCCACAATTTGTATAGTTCAGTTATATTACACATGTAATAAAATAGAATAAAATGACCAAAAGTCAACTTACAATAAAAAATGAGACGACAGCTTTCTAAGAGCAGCAGCAGTAGTGTTATATAAAGTTAAAGTTCTATTTAAATAAGTGTTGCATAGCTCAATAAACAGTTACAACGCACTATTGACACCTCCCCCCCCCCCCTCCCCTTTCTCTATATTTTGCGTCTGGCTTCCTTCGTGACTTTTAACAAGTCGTATACGTAATATTCAGCTCTATTTGCTGTTTTTTCTGCGGCGCCAAAGCAAAAAAATAAAAAAAATGTATAAAGAAAAGTTGACGTGCCAATTTTGTGTTTGCGATTTTGTTGTTTTGACTGCAACAGTTGCAAATTCAACAGCAACAGCAGCAACTGCTGCAACTGCGAATGCAAGCACATCAAATTACACGCCAATTGCCAGACAAATTAATCGAATCGAATCGAAACGTTTCACTCCCTCTCTCTCTCTCTCTCTGTCTGGCCTATTGCCAATTGGCCAAGCCACAAATTAGTTAGTGTCGCTGCACTTTGGCATTTCTCTTTTTGGCCAGGCCAAAATGTTGCACGGCTATTTTTGATTCCGCTCAAATATCAAAGATAGCAAAAACAATGACAACAAAAATTCCAGACAAATTAAAATGTATTTTTATTTGCGGATGTGGCAGCTTCAAAAAGTTGCAAGTTTTCCCATTAGCATTCGCATTTCCATTTCGAGTTCTATTCCACATTTTCATTTACAGCTTATGCTGCATTTTTTTTTTTTTGTATAAACTTTGGGCTGACGTTGCATAAACACAAACAATGGGAATGCGAATGGGAATGGAAATGGCTCTTGTTGTTGAATAATTGAAAATGAAATGGCAACACAACTCTTCTGTTAAAGTCAGCAAAAAAATAAATAAAAACAAGATAGAACGTTGCAGTCGGACGTAACCGACAGCGGAATACTATTATACCTTAATTTGTGTACAGTTAATCGTTTATCGTTATCGGGGGCGGGAGTGGGCGTGGCCCAAAAAATTTTGGAGTTCGATCTTAGTAGTATACCTTCTAAGTTTGGTAACTGTAGCTCTTAAATTGCGGGAGATACAGGCATTTATCGATTTTTGTGGGCGGGAGTGGGCGTGGTCCAAAATTTTTTTTCCACATTTATGAAGGGTGTTACTAGCAATATACCTTTAAAATTTAGTGACTTAAGTTTTCAGATTGCGTGAGATATAAGGGTTTATCGATTTACACCAACAGGTGTATCGGTTCAGGTAGGTGGAGTGGGCGTGGCCATCCAATTTTTTTACCGATCGTTGGAGTAGTCACCAGTAACATACCTGCAAAATTTTGCGACTCTAGCTTGCAAATTACGGCAGATATGCGCATTGTAAATTTCTAGGGACGAAGTTCCTGGGGGCGGCGGATGTGGGCGTGGTCCAAAATTGGTATGCCAATCTTTGAAGGAGGTTACCAGCAAATTACCTTCCAAGTTTGGATACTCTATCTTTAAAATGTTCGGAGATATACGGTGTTATCGATTAATAATCGGAATTGTCGATTATAGGCGCAAGTGTGGGCGTGGCACCACAAATTTGTTATCGGTTCTTAAAGGCGACTACCAGTAATATACCTACCAAATTTGACGTTCCCCACTCAAAAACTGCGGAAGATATAGCCATTTGAAAATTTTAGGGGCGGGGGTGAAGGGGGCGTCGGAGGTAGGCGTGGCATATGCCGATCTTTCAAGGACCTCGCCAACAACCTACCAACCAAATTTGGTGACTGTATTCATTAAATTGTAAGAGATATGGGGATTTATCGATTTGCTAAAATCGAATTTATCGATTTTCTAGCTCCCTAGTGGACGTAGGTCCAAACCCAAGACACTTTAACTTTTGAGGGTACTTTCCAGTATACATTCCAAGTTTCAAGTCTCTATCTCTAAGGGTGTCGGAGGAACGCGCGTTCATACAGACGGACAGACGGACAGACAGCATGACGGACATTGCACAAAACCAATATACTATTATTACCATTCTGGTATAATAGTATAATAAATGACAAAAAAAAAACTATAAAAGTTGAAAAGTGCTCAACTGCGCAATACCCTGTTTGCGATGTGTTGTTGACTGATAAGTTGAAGAAATCGTTTATTTACTTCTTTAAGTTTAATCAATCAATAATTTTATTTGTCTAATTTTTTTCTCATTTTCATAAAATTAAATTTAAATAAGTTGCAAAAGTTGTACAAAATAATGTATTTTGCTTTCTCATTTTCTTTTAAGAGCATTCTTCGGCTTCTCAAAATGATTCATAGGTTCCCTAAATTTACAAATTTGATAAACTCCAACAACTCTAATTTTGTATATACCCATTTCCTTTCTAAATGTAGGGTATATATATATATTTATATAAAAGAGAGCTGACATACACAACATTCCGTATACATATTTTGTATCTTATGTAAGTTAGAATTTCCTTTCTTTGCATTTATTCCCATTATGACAACAACTTCTGAGGATCCCTCAAGTGTTTATTTGCATTGTCGTCGTTTCTGTCGGATTTTGTTTACGATATGAGGAAGTGAACGAAATCGTCATAAAAAACGTTTAGATTATAGGGCTCTATGTGTGTGTATTCGATATATACTCTTTGTATATATATGTATATATGTAAAGCAGGAAGTCACTGGACAACATAGTTGAGAGCGTACAAAGTAGTTGCAAACAACAATAATAATATTTTTATTGCGTATTCGCATTGTGTATTTAAACAATTAATGATTGCTCGAAAGAAAGCGAAAAAATTGGACTTCATTTTAGCTGGGAATAGGTTTAATACTTCAAATATAAAGAATTAAATGCTAGAGATACTCGAGATTATTTTTTATCGTTGCTTGACATTTTATTTAATTTATTATTATTTATTTGTTTTCCTTCTTTCTTAATTTATTGGTTCCAATAGATAATTCGTTTACCAGAAATAAATAACAGTAAACAGCTAAAGTTTAATCTGAAATATTAGCACATCTATTTGAACAGTCAAAATTTGATCGTCTGGTTGCCAGGCGAGCGAAATCAGACACGATTTATGAGTCAATATATATAGAATATATATTTCTGCTACTTACAGACACAAAATCATAAGTCAATATATAAAATTATAGATGTGCTGCTAATTTGTTGTTATTGATTGATCTCTATCTCTATTTATATCACCTGCTGATCAGTTTTCAATTACAGTTAGCTAAAAAAGCCTCTTTATTTACTTGTAGCAATTGAACTAAAATTAGCTATATTTTTTATAAATAGGTCGGTTATCGCTTCGATTGCAAATTGTATCTGATAGTTGTGAGTCTGTGTGTGTGTGTGTATCTCTTGGATACAGGTTAGGCTTGTTCAGTTTCCTGTGTGTAAAGTTGAAGTCATTTGGCATTTCGCATTACGTCATCGCCAAACGCATCATTAGTTGATCTATTTTTTTTCAAATTAACTTTTATTCAATACCCTACTAAATCAAATTAAATGTTGTCAACTCTTTTACTTCAAGATGATAAATATAGTTACATGCTTCACTAATTATTTATTTTATTTAATGTGGACTAAAAACAGTCGAACAAATTTAAAAAACAAAAAAATTAAAGTAAATTGTTAAAAAGAAGAAGAGAAAGTTCTATTTTAAATCTATAATAATTCTATAATAACTATTTATCTGCCAGGTTTTTTAAACTCCCTCTTATTTTTCTCTATTTATTTTGGTTTTGTTTTTTTTTTTTGCGCCTGACCCCATTGCATTTGTTGGTCAGCTACGCGTCCAGTTGAACAACTTGTTGCAGGCAGATGAGTTGCCGCCAAGTTGCCCAGGCTGCAAGTTGCAAGTTGTGTTCGGCACGCGTTGCCAACTAAAGTTGAGGCGGTTGAGTTGAAGCCTGGCAAGTTGGCGACACTTTAAGGCTTCCTACAACATGCCTCAACTTCGGTTCCGACTTGCCACAAAACCGGTTCGCTATTTGCTGGCATTAACTGTTTTATTTATATATTTTTTGTTTTTGTTTAGGCTTCATACAAAATTGCCAATGTTGTTTCTGTTTTTGTTGATGCCCTTTGCCGATATTGTTTTTTTTTTTTTTGGTTTTTTGTATTGCGTCTTTTGAATAAGTTTTTTTTGTGTTGCGTTTTCATATCGTTAAATGATTGACTTTTTAATTGAATCAGGGACAAAAGCGGCGCATTGAAATGCCATTTTTCTGTGTGTATTTTTGATTTATTTCTTTTTTCTTCTTTTTCTTTGCTTGAAATCAAAGTGCAATTTCTTATCGCCTTTTGTTTATCATCGTTTTGCGCTGCAAAATGCCTGATGTAATTTTGTTGAGCAATAGGAAAACTAAAGATTCAATTTGAACACATTGTGAATTGTTTTGAAATCAATTTAAATATAAATTAATTGAAATAATCTTTATATCTATAGCTCAGCCAAATGACTAATTTAATTTAGTAACAATAAATTGTTTTTTTTTTAAATAATATAAGATTACTTTTATTAAAGGAATTTTTTTGTTTATGTCTTATACTTAAGACCATATTACTCAAGTTTTTAAAACTTTGACTTTGTAAATTGATCTAGTAAAGTTTATGCTATAAAAAAAACGAATCCCCTCAAACAGTTATAGATAGATAATAACAGTAATTCTCACACATTAAGTTTACCAACAGATTAAAATCTATTATAGCTTTTGTTAGCTTTTCGATAAGCATCAAAAATGTCTGTATCTAAATAGGTCTCTTATCAGTGCTGTCTAAAATTAGAGCTCAACTGAAGAAGATAAAACATTACAGTTATTTGCGACTTACTCGTTCTCTGGTAGAAAATAATCAATGTACTTCATAACGACTTCTCGAACGGGATCCTGTTGTTTACCCGATATACTTGGATACATATCGAAATCCATTTTGATAATGTTGATATGACTAATATTATTATTATTGCTGTTATTATTGCTGCCGGCTTCAGTTTTCATTATCGAGTTGAGAGCTTAAAAAATGTGCTCCCTTTTATTGGGTGGTGTGCTTAATATGCCGTAATAATATGCTCAGTTTCACTGTTATACACACAAATATTTTTGCCCCCCTTTTTCTTGTTTTTCTTCTCTTTGTTTTTTATTGTGACCTTTGCTGTAGCTTCTATTTTAACTGGTGATTTTTTTTATACTCAAATTCTGAGCTATTTTGTTTTAAATGCGTTTCACTTTTTTGCTGCTGCGCTTTTAATATCGTTTTGTTATTTTCCTACTTTTGGCGACTTTCGGGCCAGAGAGCTTTTATGTTTTTGCACTGCGTTTTTGTTTTTTTTTTTTATTTTATCAACAAGAGAGCAGCTCTAGTATTTTTATGCTGGCAGTAATAACAGGAGAGTGAGCGAGACGACTGCTTATTCAGCAGAGAGAATCGCTTCCAGTTATACAGTAAATACGCAGAATTCAGCAATATGTGCGCGCTTGGTCTCTCTCTTACTCTGTCACGCTCTCGCGCTCTTTGTGTGCTTGCTTCCAAAAGAAAAAAAATGCGCGCGAGACGTTTTCTGTTAAAATACTTTTGTTAGCTGCAATATTAATTGTTTATAAGCGAGTGCAAATCATTTAACTCGTCACACTTAATTTCTTTTTGCTCTCTCTCGATCACACTCACTCACTCACGCACAGTATTAAACAATAGAAACACACACACTGAAAAAACAAAAAAACACAGAATTAAAACGCGAGTGCAACACAAAACAAATGCCAAGCAAAACACAAAAAAGAATGGCTGTTTTTTTTAGTTAATTAAGTAATTTCTGTGATTTTTCTTCGTGTTGCTGCTGCTTCTCAGCATAACTGAAAAAAACTGACTGAAGCACTGGCAAAGTTCGCTTTGGCTTCTTTTGCTCTGCTCTGCTCTGCTGCTGCTGCTCTGCTGCTGCTCTGTTGCTGCTGTGGTTCCGCGAGAGAGCGCTGCGCTCCGCTGCTTACTGACTGACTGACAACAACAACAACAGAAGCCGCAGCAAACCAGGTTACAGCAGCGACGTCAGGCGGCAGCTTTTGGTGGTTGCTTTTTGAAGTTTGCATCCGACTGCTGCCACAGCTGAAAGTTTTCTGTTTTTTTTTTTGAAGTACCCGCAAAAGGGCAGCTCAAAAGCAAAGCTTAACACTAAATGAAAGCCTAGGACAAATACACACACACACACACAACTGCACTCAAGCGTAAACAAACAAACAAGCTAAATAAATGCCCAAAAATAAATGTTTTTTTTTGTTTTTAGTGCCTGGCATCAGTTAATTTATATACAAACGACAATGTCTGCCAAGAACTCACTCTCTCTCTCTCTTTCTCTCTCAGCCAGCACAAAAAGCAACATGGCTGCTTGCAAAGCTTTGCAGCTGAATAATGCAATGCACGACAAGAGAGAGAGAGAGAGAGAGCGCCAAGAGAGCGCGCTTGTCAGCAAACAAGCAATACAGATCGAGAGAGCGAGCGCAGAAAAAGATAGAGAGAGAGAGCGGACGCACATTTTTTTAACGGCAAAGAACTTTTAAAACTCAGCGAAGCGTCGCAGTAGCAGCAACAACAACACTCGATTGCCACGTTGTGCGACAGTTACTAAAAAAAAAACACAGCAGCTCAATAACCCGAGACGAGCAGCAACCTCCTCCCGCCCACCCACAATGTTTTCGCCGCTAGACGAATAGATAAAAGGGAGAGAGGGAGTGATACCTAGCCTGCAG
Source organism: Drosophila kambysellisi (assembly GCA_035042185.1). Lineage (NCBI taxonomy): Eukaryota > Metazoa > Arthropoda > Insecta > Diptera > Drosophilidae > Drosophila > Drosophila kambysellisi. Next base: position 262,000 of record JAWNLS010000417.1, read on the forward strand.
TTAAAACAGCTGATTTCGCTTTATCTGGGACGTGCTTTATTCGAAAAGCTTTTTATGCTGTTGCTAAATGAGGGTGGGGGAGGAGTAAGAAGCTCTAAAGCTAAAACATCCCCCAACAGTAAATAACAAGCTTACCATACCAAGTTTTGAATTTGTTTGATTTCATAATTTGTGCAAATTGCGAAACTCACCTGCAAGTAGAGAAAAAAAAATAAAATTAATAAAAAATCACATAAATATTTAAAATTAACATAAACATAAGCATTAACATAATAAGTCACAATATATAAAAACTGAGCTTCCGCAAAAGCTGTCTTCAGCCTCTTTAGGCGCACAAATTTTACTTAATTTTATTTTTTTTTCGCAATTTTGCCTTTAACGACTTTGGCAACGCCACAGCAACAACAAAGAAGCAGCAACAATTTCGAAAGCCCATTAAATGTAGAAAATTGTTGCCGGACACGCACGCTACTAAAAATACTTAAGAGTGAAAGAAAATAATGTGCGTAACGCTTTCGATCCACAACAACAACAGTATTATATTTATATATTTTGTCGATATGGGTTCCACAATTATTGGGAAATTAGGGCGCTGCAGAAACGGATTACGTAAATATCTTAAATTACTATATGCAGCAGAGGTAATTATGGCAAAAAGAAAGCCTTTTGATTTTAACTGTATTGATTTTTAGTATTCATAAGAATTTGGAGATCTTGAATTCAGTTACAGTGGAAAGATATATATATTTTTGGGTGAGCAATCTTGAATTGATTATTTTGACTTTTTATATATTTATTTTTTTAATGGGAACTTAAAAAGTTTTAAAAATTGGCTTTATACATAAAAGCTCAAATTTAAAGCTAGGAATTAAATAAAAAACTTTAAATTATAGAGAAACTACAATAAAGCTCGAATTGAATTAAGTATGTTGTCTTTTTCTTCTCATTTGCATTATCTTTATCTTCAGAGAGAAAAAACATTACATGCAAAATGCATAATGAAACCTGTAATATAATTTTCAAAATCATGTTTTTATAAAGTTTTTATGAAACACCTGAAGTTTAAGTTTGCAAAATATTTCATGTAGATTGCTTCAGGGAAGTTTAGTTGAATAATTGAGAGTCGTAAACAATGCAGATGTGATTAATTTATTTTCAGACACATGTAAATAAAAAAAACACACACAAATACAATCTAAAAGATACAATATCTTTTTTTTGTGATATTGTTGACATCGCGAGCAATTTTTGTTGTTTTTGTGGGGGGCAAGCCCAAATTTGTTGTTTACTGCTAATGAGTGGTGTTTGTTGTTGTTGTTGGTTGTCTTTTATTGGCTGTTAACGTGTTGTTTATTGCTGATTACTTTTGTTCGCACAAAGCAACAGCAGCAACAATAGCAACCTTTGAATTTGACACGCCCCATCAATTAGCAAAACACCCACAGAGAAATATCAAATAAATAAATACACACACACACACACACATATATATATAGAAAAGAAATTGGCAACAACAACATTTTTCATTGTGCAACACACAGCAGCAGCAACTGGAAAAAAAGCTTGTTGCATGTTGATTTCTTGTTGTTGCCTGCCACCGCTGACAGTCATTTCCAGGCATTGTTTTCGTTGTTGTTATGAAACATTAGCCACCACAAACAACCAAGAAACAACCAGCTAACAACAACAACAACCACATCTTATAAACGGCAAATTATCCACTGCCGCTGGCAGCTGCAACAACTGCAACACTTGCAACAAACAACAACAACCACAACTGCAACAATATAATGAAAATCGTGAGTCTGCATCGCATTTTTCTTCTTTTTACTTTCGTTTTTTGCAACTCTTTTTTTTTATCTCTATTAAATGCTTCGTGCCACAAAGTTGTCGGCAATTTAATGCCTCCATTTTTAGGGTGGGCGGCTGATGCTGGGCGTGGCCGACCTCTGGCATGGCTCAAAAAAAGTAGAAAAAGCGAAAGGCAAGCAACCTGATGTCAAGTTCATCTCAAAACACAATTAAACATAATAACTACAATCCGATAAAAAGCCCACTGGCAGAGAGAGTGAGAAAGGGAGAGAAAGGGAGAGAGAGATAGAGAGAGAGTGAGCACATCTGTTCAGGTCAAGTTGTAGTCAAGGACCTTAAGTTGTGGTGCTCAGAAACTTCGTCTTTATTTAACTTCTCTTTCTTCGTCTTCCACTATCTAACTTATTTTTCTTCTCTCTTCAGGTACTTTGCACCTGCCGCAGGGATTATATTTAGTTGCAACACTTTGTTTTTTAGATTACACTTAAGATTTGAACTTGACAAGGTCTTCTGCTTTTCCAGTTGTAGTCTTCTCAAATTACACCTCTATTTTACTTATCTTTCTTCTCTCCTCAGCCTAAATGCGGACAGTAATAAGTACATTAAAATACAACCCTGTCGACATTTTTGGTTTGCTCTTCACTTTTGAACTTGGCGAGGTCTTCAGCCTTTCACTGACGTCGTCTTGATAATAAATCAAACAAATAATGACAAACATATTTATTTTAAATAAGCGAAGCCCATACGAAACAAGAAAGGTTTTCTTAGACACGTCGAACTTTAAATACCCTTACAGACTAAAGTAAAGCTGCCCTCATTTAAATTTCATTATAAAAGTTATATAAAGTTATATAAAATAGTAGTCCACTTTTTATTACATTTTATAACTAGTAATTTTGGCTGAGATAAATTGGTAAGCAAATGTTTTTCATAAAATACCCCTAATATGTTCCAAGTTTCAGTAATGCTGATCAAGATTCCAATTCAAAATACCCTCAACTGAATATCGCATTGTGAAATACTCAAAATGAAGAAGAAAATACAGCCATCAATAATATTTTTATGGATTGCTGTAAAATAAAGCTTCAGCTTAACCAGACCGATTGTGAAATAATTTTGCTTTTGCTCTGATCGCATAAATCTTGCAATAATTTTGTTTCTGACGTCATCACGTCACGTCACTTGGGAAAAAAGAGAAGGTCTCAACCGACATAAAAGATCTGCTAATATTTAATTGTGCCCCACGTTTGTTATTTTCCTCTTTTAATGAATCATAAAAGCAACAACGTAAGTGCTTCCAGATAAAAGCGAATTATTTGCGCAGACAAAACAGCAACAACAAAATGTTGTTTGTGCCACATATTCAGTTGAGCATGCCTCTGTGACGTCACAAACGTGAAGGGCGAGTGGAGGTGATTGCCACAGATGAGAAAACCACAAATAAAACTGAAAAACCCAAGATATCGAAATCCGTCTTTGATTAAGTGATCCATTTATACGGAAAATATATTTCCAAAAACCAGGGGTTTTCTAAAAAATAAAAGAAACTCAAGATTTTGTGTTTTTCGATAATTTCATGTATTTAGAAATTATTTCTAATGATGAGTCAATATGCAACTCTGTGACGCTCACACGCACACACACCGATAACCGATAACCGAAAACACACCGCAACAAATTGAATAACGTTGATTTATTAATATATAAAATATATAAATTGATTGTGACATCAAAGTTAAAAGTAGAAGAACGATAGACTGACTGACGACGCCTTTCTTCAGCAATCGTCGACAACAACAACAATCGTTAATCGCTATCAGGCGTTATCAGCACTGTTTGCAGCTGTGTTGCGAAACGTGTTAGCAATTTTAATGCCTTGCGATTTTCAGCGCTTATTTTTGCCATCTGCGTCGTTAAATTGACCGCAAAGAAACTTGTGTTTCCAGGCACGTATTGACCCGCTAGCCTTAACCTCCCCTTCTTCGCTCTATACCCTTTCTCTCGCGCTCTCTCTCTCTCGCTATCAGGCGCGATTCACGTGAGAGATGACAACAGTTCACCTTACCGTTGCCACGCCCTCGTCCCTCTATCAATTATCAATAATGCAATATGCAATATGCAAATGAGCAAACTAAGCAAACGTGTTTCTACAGTAAAATCAATTAAATTGTGCTTTGTTGATAGTCCACACCAGCTAGCGAATGAATGTGAATGCATTTATGGGTGCACCCAACTTATTCACATAGCTCAGCTCTGTTTGCTGCCATCTATGGAATTAGATAAGCACTTCAGCTTATTGGATTTCTTGTGAATAGTTGACTTTTACTCAAGGTAAAAGTGACCATTTCTACTTCCTTCTAAAGCCAACTAACTAATCAGGAATGTTATAAATTATTAGCCATAAAAAAGTCAATAATTTTATTTGTTTTTTAATTTATTTAATTTACAGCACTACTTAGCAGCATAAATTATTGATAAAGCTATTATTTATTAAGCTATAAATTATTATTATAAACCTTCTTATGCAAATTTTCGCATTTCGCTTGACATTTATAAATTCAACTCAAATAAAACAAAATCTTTCTAGTTTAACTTTTGCCCTTTGCCATATTGAAAAAAAATAAAAAAAATTATAATTTCAACCAATTTAAATAAAAAGTTGAATCTGCCAAGTGTTGGGTAAACCAATCAACATACTAATTATATAAATGATTTAATAATGCATTAATTATTTCTAAAGTCGGTGATTAATTTTATTTTTGTTATTGCCATATTTGCTGCTACTTTTTTTTAAGCCACTGAGAATTTGTTATAAATGAATTTGCGCAGTTTGTGTCAAAGATATACAATTTTTTATTTGCATATGTTGTTTACAAAATAAATGTCAATGATTGGTATTGTGTGGTATCTCTTAGTCGAGCAACTTCAACAAGAACCTTTTCACTTGCCAAGTTATGATTATTTTCAGTACTAAAAACAATGGCAACGCGAACAAAAGATTTCAATTATTGCCAAGATAGATTTTTTGTGCTAAACAAAAAATGAAACAACATCTTTTGTTCTCAAATACTTTTCGCATCGGCGGGTGGCTGACAACAACAACAACAACAACTGAGAACAACAAAACAACAACTGAGAACAACAAAACAACAACTGAGAACAACAACAACAACAACAGACACGAACAACAACAAAACCAGCCACAGCATTTACCCTTGACATTTGGCTCAATGTCAAATTGTGTAAATTAACCAAAATGTGAAAAAAGGCAGTTGAAAATACTGTGTAAATGATACCCTAGAAATTCAGGTGTTTGTTTTGGATTAATAATTATATCAATACCGTTATAAATTGATTAAAACTGTTCAGATTTTAAAAAATCGGTGATTTTTGGTTATGGTTTGAACTATAGAATAATAATGCATTTCAGGTTAAAATCGTGCTCCTGACTCAATTTTCATGCTAAAAATATATTCTCAAAATATGGTAACAAATCTTGGCTCAAATTGATTCCATATTCAAAAATTAATGCATTTAAGTATTAAAATATTAAAATTATATTCTCATAAAATATTTTTACTACTGGTCAAATCTTCTTATGTCCATAACTAAAATACTACTTTTCCAATTTATTTGATTTTCATGTTAAAAAATGGATTCAGGGTCTGATCAGAATTTATAGCGACAAACGCTTCCTTAAAGAAATTTATGCGCAATTTTTGCCACTAATAAAAAAAAGGGGAAACAATTCGAAACGCAAAATAAATTTACGAAATCAATAAATCTGCGTTGAACGTAAACAAAATGGTTACCTTTTCCTATTTTCCCATTTTTTTTTTTGGTTTCGTGAAAGAATAAATAAACAAAAGCCAAATAAACAGAAGCGAAATCGGCATCAGAAAAAGCGAAACAAAAACAGAATCAAAAACAGATCCACAATTTCCGAGGTAGGCATAAAATTATGCATCTATCATAAGAGAACTTCTTAAATGGAAATGTGGCGCCAGTTGTAATATATATTTTCTGGGGTACCCCACCGGGAGGTGGGCCATGTGGTCGCCATTAATATGTGATTCAGATACACTCAGGAAAAACTACACAAATTGGAGGTGGGAGATGGGAGCACTTCAACAAGGTCAAATGCAATGCAAAAGTCAACGGATCGATTTGATAATACCCTATAGTAAGTGAAATAGTTTAGATAGTAGCTATGAAGGTTGAAAATAGTAGTGTTGGAAAAAAGTAAAGTTATAGGATATTTAGAATTTTAAAATAAATGTAAAGGTAAATAAATATCAAAGATTAAATATGAAGTTAGAAAACACGCTAGGGTAAGTTGAATGGTTTGAACAGAAAATACCCTGTACTAGGTTCAATGGGTTCAATGGGTTTAGAAACAAATAAGTGCTTTAGAATGTTTTTCATTAAAAATGTCGAAAAATTGAAAGGTTCGATTATATTAATAAAGGAATTAGATATCATATATACACAATCTATTAGAGACAGAAAAAGATATGTATAGGTTTAATATACAAGCCAAAATTTAAAGAAAATCCCCAACTGAAATTAAGAAAATTTATGATGTCATATATATACATATATATAAATATATAAACAGAGCGGACTTAAAATAAGTAAGAGTTCTTTCTTTCATAGCTTCACACATATATTCACAAGGTTTAACCCTTGATCTAAAAAATGAACATAGATGTGGCTCTACAGCTGCCGTTATCTCTCACAGCATGAGCAACCCTCTCCCACAACCCTTCAACGGGGTTATAGGGTATATATTCAAAATGTGGTAAATCAACATTGACTGCTCTGTTCAAAGGAAATAAATTTCATTCGACTGATGCTAATTAATGGCGAACGCTACAACACAAAACTTGTACTCGGTTTTGGCCAAGTTAATTTCGACATAAACAAACAAATACTATTGTTAAATATTTTCTTTGCTGTCTGTTATTTTTTTCGTCTTATTTTTGGCTTTTTTTGTTTGCTTTGAGCACAACGCTAAAATACAACAAAAAAAGCGAAAAAGTTGAGCTAAAAAAACATTTTTCGGGCCTATGGCAAAGCGCAAACATCTGTAGTCTTTATATAGCTCTGAATATAATGGATATGCCATATAGATATAGACACACATGCACACACACATGCAAATTGAATTGACCATGAAAAATGTTGTTGCCTGCTGCCGTCCAGTTGATTGTGTGTGTGAGTGTGTGTGTGTGTGTGTGTGTGTGTGTGCTTTTCTCAGGTGTGCTGTTACAAAATATGTGCATTTCAGCGTCTAGACACATAATCATATAAAAATCTAATAGAGTTGAATGTGTTACAATTTAACCAGTTATAAATTTTTATGTACTTGAATAATCATAAATAATCACCATAAAAAGTAAAATAAATGTGAAAGTAAATCTTATTCTATATATATATATATAGAGAGAGAGAGAGAGAGAGAGAGATATAAACCATTTATTTATGTAACATCATTAAGGACAATGCTTGGAAATCCTTTAGATCAGCTTTTAGCTATAGTTGAAGTTTAACATATTCAATAAATTAGTTCAAAGAATTTGAAAACAACAAAATCAAAACAAAAATCAGATACTTTTGTAGAAAGGAAAAACCAATCGAATATTGCTATGAGTGCTATATAATATAGTAGTTCGATATTGACTTTTGACCCAAATTTTATAAGAATAACAACAAATTTAACTGGTGAGTTTATGTAGATCACTTTAGTGTGCGACTGTCATGGCTGTATGTTCCTGATCAACAATATATATATATATATATTATAGCTTCTATAATGCATTAAAATTCATGCTTTAAATAAATAGGTAAGTCAGATTTTAATGATTCAAATCAAGCCTAAATTTATTAAAAAAAATGATCAATCAAAACAAGTTATCAATGTTTCTCCACATATCTGGGAGTTCTGGCTTAACCCCACCTGACCAGTTACCAGTTTGCCACATTGCGGTTTAAATTGTTGGCTTTTTCGATTAAAAATAAAAGTAATCGATAGGATGTATAAATAGGAAAACCGCAACGCAGTCGGTCGAGTGAACCGCTTTGACAGACAACAGACCCATTGAGGAAAGCGCTGCCAAAAAGGAAAATGGTGGAAATGGAGGCAAGTGTTTGTGTTTTTCACGCTGCTTTTCCGTTTCAGCGCAGACTAATCAACCATGCAAGCGACAGAGAGAGAAGGAGAGAGTGGGATGGAGAGAGCAAAAGGCTATAAATGAAGCTCAAGTTAAAAGCCTGTGTCACGAAAAGGTCAAAGGTCGCGCAAAGGGGGTGCATTTACCTTTTGGGCCGTTGACACAAAATACTCAAAATGAAAAAAAGTATAAAAAACAAGTAAGAAGGCTGTAGTCGAGTGAGCTCGACTACCATATACCCTGAACCAAGCTTTAAATGCATTATAGGTTTATCGTTTTTGGGGGCTGGAGTGGGCGTGGCCCGATCTTAGTAATATACCTTCTAAGTTTGGTAACTGTAGCTCTTGAATTGCGGGAGATACAGGCATTTATCGTTTTTTGTGGGCGGGAGTGGGCGTGGCCCAAAATATTTTGGATTTCGATCTTAGTAATATACCTTCTAAGTTTGGTAACTGTAGCTCTTAAATTGCGGGAGATACAGGCATTTATCGTTTTTTGTGGGCGGGAGTGGGCGTGGTCCAAAATTTTTTTTACACATTTATGAAGGGTGTTACTAGCAATATACCTTTAAAATTTGGTGACTTAAGTTTTCAAATTGCGCGAGATATTTGGCTTTATCGATTTACACCAACAGGTGTATCGGTTTAGGTAGGTGGAGTGGGCGTGGCCATCCAATTTTTTTATCGGTCTTTGGGGGAGTTACCAGTAACATACCTGCAAAATTTTGCGACTCTAGCTTTCAAATTACGGCAGATATGCGCATTTTAAATTTCTAGGGACGATGTTCCTGGGGGCGGCGGATGTGGGCGTGGTCAAAAAATTGGTATGCCAATCTTCGGAGGAGGTTACCAGCAAATTACCTTCCAAGTTTGGTTACTCTATCTTTAAAGTTTTCGGAGATATACGGAGTTATCGATTTACAATCGGAATTGTCGATTATAGGCGCAGGTGTGGGCGTGGCACCACAAATTTGTTATCGGTTCTTAAAGGCAACTATCAGTAATATAACTACAAAATTTGACGTTCCCTACTCAAAAACTGCGGAAGATATAGCCATTTGAAAATTTTTGGGTCGGGGGTGATGGGGGCGTCGGAAGTGGGCGTGGCACATGCCGATTTTTCAAGGACCTCACCAACAACCTACCAACCAAAATTGGTGACTGTATCCATTAAATTGTGAGAGATATCTGCAATTTACTGCTATCAGAAATCTAAATGTATCGATAATTCAGAAACTGAGGCAGTTATCGAAAAAATAACGCGAACTTGATCTGCGCCTGGTATACGAGATCTTATATTCCAAATTTGAAGTCTCTAGCTCTTATAGTCTCTGAGATCCGCGTGTTCATACAGACGGACAGACGGACAGACGGACAGACAGACGGACAGGGCTAGATCGACTCGGCTATTGATCCTGATCAAGAATATATATACTTTATGGGGTCGGAGATGCTTCCTTCTGCCTGTTACATACATTTGCACAAAACCATTATACCCTTTTTTCCCATTTTTAATGGGTTCAGGGTATAATAAGAATTAATATTCTTATTGTTGTTGTTGTTGCTTTGTATTTGCTATTTGCTTTTGTTACAGTTATAGATTGCCAGCAGAGAGGGAAAAGGAAGTGGGTGGCGCCATCTTGCGGCCAGTTAAAAGCGGTTCATTAATAATAAAAATAAGAAAAACAAGGCACAGTTTGTGTTCTTGTTGCCCAATTAGTTGGCTAAGGGAGTGGAGGGGGGAGGGAGGTTGGGAGGTTAGGGGTAATTGTGGCAAAGTATCTCAGTTAGTTAGATTTCAAGTTGCGTGCCAGCAGCAAAGTTGAATGGGCCACAAAGTGCACAGATAATGGGAATGAGTGCGCTCTGTTTAATGGGTTTGCCAGACTGCGGGAGGATTGGCAAAAAGTGGTTAAGAAGCAGAAATGTTGCGGCATTCGACAACCGAATGAGCCGTAATTAGTAATTATTTATCAATTACCAAGCCGTAATTAGCAATAAGTTATCAATTGCCAAGTCATTGGCTGCTAATTATTATTATTGATTTATATTTGAAGTAGTTATTTTAAGGGTGCATTTCAAAGCAAAGATTTTATTTAATTACGTAAGTAATTGCTGGCAATTAAATAGATTAAATCAGTTTAGTGATGAGTAATGCTAATTAGCGCTTTGCATAATAAGATTAAGATTTATATTTGCAGTAGTTATTTTAATGTTGGATTAATGAAAGGGGCACTTGTAAAGATTCTTTTTAATTACTTAAGTAATTGCTGGTAATTAAATAGATTAAATCAGTTTAGTGATAGATTTAAGATTTATATTTGCAGTAGTTATTTTAATGTTGGATTAATGCAAAGGGTCACTTCCAATGTAAAGATTATTTTTAATTACTTAAGTAATTGCTGGTAATTAAAAAGATTAATGCAATTCAGTAGTGAGTTGTTTGGACATATCAAATAAGCTAGTGAGTTATCTGCCGACATAGTTAGAACAGGCCAAAAGAATATGCACTGCCTTGCCTATAAACTCCATAAACGGTTTCTAGTTCTCTCTTGCTCAAATATAGCTCGCAAGTGATTATTATAGGCTTGTGTACCGCTCTATTGTACCGTTTCAAATAGGGTATTACTCATATCCAATACTTGTTCTCAAACGAAGTGCGATTAAAACAAAAAAAATGCTCGCATATCATTTTTGTAGCGCTCGGCAAATGTGCAATTTTAATGCAAGTCAAAACAGCTCCGGCGATAAGCTAACGTAATAAACAACACAACAAAACACAACACAACACAACACAATAAAACACCCTCATCCCCAGCCACGCCCACACACGCCCAGGGGGGCCAAGGGGATGGGGGGTTTAGTAGTGCGCGCGTGGCTTTTAAAACAAACACAAACCTCCCACAAAGCACAGTGGGTGGTAGGCTAGGGGCACTGTGGGGACGCTTGTTGCATTTTGCTATTAAAACTGCACAAGCAATTAATGACTTTTAATACCCTGTAAAAATGTTATTAAAACATTGCATGAAAGTTTATTGAAATTTGTGTAATTAAGTTTAAAGAAATCGATGCGAATTTAAAACTATATATGTACATAAATAGATATATCTATCAAAATGTATATTATATAATTCATCATAAGAGATCGGAGTGATTATAATGATATATTAATGTATATCATATATGTTGCATTTAGCATTATTCCTGATTCTTCATCTACCAATTTTCTATCTTAAGTCACAAAAAAATCAAACCCATCTAAAACCCTTTTCCAGGGTATTACCTAGTCGCGCATTGTCAACATTTTCACTGTTTTGTTTTTTAATTATTGCTTAATTTATTTTCCAGCAAATTTTCTCGAGTCCGAGTTTTGCTGTTCGGAATAAATTTGAATTTTTTGCACATTTTGCAATACGCTTTATTATTTTTGATTTTATAATATTCGAATTAATTATGCAGGGAACGCTTGGAAAATGAATTTGCATTTAAACATTTCAGTTGCGAGCGATGGAAAATAACAGCAACAATAAATAAATGCAACAGGTTTTTTCTTTCAGTGGGTTTTTTTGGGGTCAACTCAGAGTTGAAATATTAATCAAAAAGTAAAGATTACAAGCTATAAAAAAGTCTGCTGCACATTGACTCAATTATATATGAAGTATCTGCTTAAAAAAAGTAGTCAGGGTTTTTTTTTTGACATTGAAACTTGACATATGCAATTTATTTGCGAGTTGACGAGTTGTTTTTCAACAAGCCGCAAAACTAATTAAATGCCGCTCTATTTGGCCAGAGAAATACCTGAAAGAAAAACACCCACAACAATAACAACAAATAGAGTAAATATTTATGGCACGAGCAGCTTTGTTGAATTAACTTTGGTCTCATTTGCTATGGTGACAAATGAACAAAATATTTGCGGAATTCTACAAGTGTTTTTATATTGTTTTTAGACGGGAGCACTTTTATATTTATAGAATTTTTAGTTAAAACAATGGAAAATTGAAATTTTTCTTAAGGCAGCATCGATATAATTTGATTAAATTTCAAGTATCGATACTGCATTAATTAATTTCTGTATACTACTTCGATATCATCGAAATAATCGTTTCATATTTTATTTTCTATAATTTTTTTTTTATTTTTAGTTTAGCAAGAACTATTTAAAATAATATACTTTTAAGTCTGACCGACCTCAGCTGACTATATTAGATATAGTTTGTAGCAGACTCCGATGTTTACCTGAAAAGGAGTAAACCTTAAAATATTTCATAACAGAATATAGGTAATCTAATCAGATCAAAATATATATAAGCCCTCGAACTGATAAGAACTTTGGCATTTGAAGTGGACACAACAGCAACCCCTCATTATTAATAATTATTATAAATAATATATTTCCTAAACATCAATTTATAAACAGTGTTTGTTAATGTTTAAGAATTTATCGATAAAGATACAAGAACTCTTGCCTTTTTATAAATATTAATAAACATAAGATATATATTTATTGAGGTCTAATCAAATATCAATTAGCTATTCATTATTTTTCATTATAAATATCCATTTAATGACACTTTACTATAATTATAATACCAGCCGCAAGGGTAAAGTTCAATTTATAAATCACAATTTAAATAATTTAAAATGAGATTTTAGAAACGCTTGATTTGACATTTCTAAGGTCCAACGAACTATCGATTAACAATCAAGTTGATAATTCCATTATTATGCAACACTGGCAAGCAACCATTTAATGGCTCGTTTAACAACACTGAAAGGGTTAATTACTTTTACTTACTCTTCGGTGCTGAACATGCGAACCATGTGCCTCTCTAAATACTGTGGCACCACACAACATTGCGGGGAGGGGGGCGGTGTTTGATAGGGATTCAGATTCATTAGTGCCTCATCGTCATCATAGTAGCCCGACGAGGTTGACGAGGAGGTGCGCGGATATTTCAGCATGTTGAACAAACAATGTCAACAGACAACAAACAATAACAAACAACAACAACACTTTGTGTGCACAGCTGCGTATTATTTATGTCTGAGCTGTTTTTTATTATTTTTCTTCTTTTTTTTTTTAGCTATTTTTGGCACAGTTTAAAATCAATTGAGTTTTGTTGTTTGCTTTTTATTTGTTACTTATTACTTTTTTTTATTATTTTTATTTGTTGTCTGGCGTTTTATTTGTATTTGTTTTATTTTTGCCAAATCACTGCCAAAAATTATGGCTTATAATTGTTGTGTCTGAGGAGCGTCTGTTTAATGCCCTATTTAACTGTTATATAAAAAAAAACACGGTGTGTTTTTAATTGTTATTCAATCAGCACAAAGCGTAAAACAACAAAATAAACAACGCGGCGAATTGTGTGTACAATTTTTGTTGCTATCTTTTTTTTTGTATTTTTGCTTAGCTGCGAAATATTTGTGAAACGAATGCGAAACATGCACTTGAACACCAGATACAGATACAGATACAAATACAGATACAGATACAGATACAGATACGAATCGACACGATTCGAATCGTGTGTTGAGCAACTGCAACTGCAACTGCGAAACAGAATTTCCAATTTGAATTTGAATGCGAATTCGAATTCGAATTTCGAATCGTTTATTTTATTTCTATTTTTTTTCTGTTTCTGTTTCGTATTTAGATTTTGTTGTTTTCAGAAAACAGCGCGCTCGTCTCTCTGGAACTTGTTTAGCGTCGTGCCAAATGGCAACAACTAATTTATTATTATATTTAGCAGTATTTTTATAGCGAATATCCAAGACAGAAATATACAGAGAAAGACAGAGAGAGACAGCGAGAGAGAGATAGGGAGAGAAAGAGGGAGAGAGTGTGTATGTGCAATTCTCTCTCTTCTTCTAGCGCTGCGGCTAATTACAATTAATCAAGCGCCACAAAACGTTGACTAAAAATAAATATTAACCAATTAATTTGAGATACACGCAGAGATACAAAGATACACTTGCAGATAGCAGCTAATTGTAGATAAAAATTAAATACACACTTGCTTGACTTGAAGCTAGTGAAGAAATACTGGAAATTATTATTTATTTATATTTGTATTTCTGAATTGCCTCTTTAAAGTTAATAGATGAATTATCTTATGATAATTATACAAATTTGACAAACCGGAACCGACGGCAACTTTATCGATTAAGATTCAGAAATGGAACCGGTTGCGGAACTAGTTAAGGAGAAAAATTTGATTGAATCGGAACTGATAACAGCTTTAATTTTATTAGCTGAAAAGTATTGAATATCTAAAAAGATTGCAGTTTATTTATCTGGTATGAAACGTATCTTTCTATTCATCCTTTAAGAACCAGTTACTGGAACCGATATACCTAACAAAATATGGAACTAATTCGTAGCCAATTCTTTATCACACTTTACGTGACGGGACTGTAACCGATAACTAAATACGATTCAGTTTGACACCCTGTTTATAAGTCAAATGCCGTTACTATCTGATAGATTTTATTGTTTAATTATCTGGCATAAAATTCACACTTTGTATTCGTATTTTTTCCAATAGATTTCATTCTATTTGCAAACGCTGTGCAACACTGGCTGCTGCAATTCGCCAATAATTCAATAAACACAAAATAAAGTCGTCTGTTCGCTGCTGCTTTCAACACACTGAATGAATAATATAAACAAAATTGTGGAAGCCCGTAAAAAATAAGGCAAAAACAAAAAAAAGGCGGCGCAAACTTAAAAATTTATACCACACAATTCGTTGCGTTTGCTTCGTTTTAGTTGTAGTTGTTGTTGTTGTTGTTTTTGTTGCTATTTATAGACAATATTTAAATGATGCCTGTGCGTGTGCGTTGCGTGTGTATCTTTGTATCTTGGTATGTCTAGTTGTTAGTTTTCAAATGGGCAACGTGGCGTCGCAAGAAGAAGCAGCAGCGGCAGCGGCAACAAAGATACTCGCCAGAGTCAAGCAGCAACTATCTCTCAGATACAAAGTAGACACGAACTGCGACTACGCGCGAGGCACGACAGTAACAAGGTCAGGGCGTCGCACAACAACAACTTGAACAACTAAACAACAACAACAACTTGAACAACAACAACAACAACAACAACTTGAACAACAATTAGCACACGTCATCGATCGTTCGGCGGCTACTGAAAAAATACTACTTCAGCTTGTTGTTGTCTTTTCGTATCTGTATCTCTACAATTTTTGCGTCTGTATCTTTTGCGCGTACATTCAACTTGAGCTGTAGCAAATTGTTTAAACAAATAGTCGAACAACAACAACAACAACAACGGATTTCTGTAGTTTCTTGTTTTTTTTTTTGTGTTTTATTTTGTCGTGTCTCGCGCCGGCGACAAGTTTTTGTTTACTGAATTCGAACCGAAAACTGATTTTTACAAAATGTGTGCGCCGACAAAATCCAAAAAGCGTTCGACGTCGTCGTCGGCGCTGACTGCGCTGCTTTCGGCAACGGCGGCGGCGGCGGCGGCTGTGTTGCCGCCAATAAAATATTTTCAAAAATACAACGGTTTATTTTCCTCTTCTCCTGCTCGGCATTTTAGTTGAAGGCAGACCAGGAAAACAAATAAAAAAAAAAACAAACACATGAAAAGTTTACCTTTTCTGCTTTTTAACGATAAGCAGCGACTGCGACGCCGGCAGCGACGACGACGACGACGTCGACGTCGACGTACGATAACAAGAGCGACTACAAAACAATATCAATGATTAGCCCAAGAAGGGGGGTAGCGGGCACTAGAAGGGGTGGGAGGGGGGATGAGTAGGGTCTGCTTTTTTGAATAGTGGAATGTTATCAAAAGCGATTTAATCGCAACGATATCATAATTAACATTTATATGCATATTACTGTGTGTGTGTGTGGGTGGGTGTGTGGGTGGGTTTAAGAGTGCTTTGGCAAAGACGAAAAAAACAAAACAATGCAGGGTATTATTGGAAAAGCAATCATCATCAATCAATATACATATTTTGTGCGCAAAACACGCAAACAAACTTTTCCAAAAATATCCTTTTTTAAACTTAATGCAAATAAGTAAATTTACATATCTGTTTTTTAACACATTATCTTATCATTGGGATCTTCAGTTGAACTGTTATTATTTTGTGGTATTATAAAATCCAAATGTTTACCCATTTTTATTATTATTGTATATATCTAAAGCAAAAAAATAATATTTTTTAAAGAAAAAATTAAAGATTTCTTTTCTAGCACATTCCGACTAGTTTTTAGACAAGGTTCTACTTTACAGAGAGACGGGAAGTGCCTTTTTTAAATAACGAGATTAGCCCACTTAACAATGCCTTAGCGTAAACAACTTGCAAATTATCAGCATACATTGTATTAACAAGAAAGCTGTAAGCAAAACAGCTCGACTAGAAGATACCCTTTAAGGTACATTTGAAGACTTGCTTTTAGAAGTTTATTTAACAAAATCTTCAATTGATATTTGGTCTTAGGGAAATTTGTAAAATGTACACATATTATGTCTGGGAGTATTATTTACTATATTGTGTCTATTATTATTATCGTTCATCGATTAGTATCGATATTCGCTTAAGAGTTGCCAGATTGATAAAATTAAACAAGGTATGCGAGAATTTAAACCACAAATTTGTAAGTCTCGAGCTGTCAAGTGTCAGTGATTAATGCCGATCAAGATTATATAATCTTGCTTAGGTCTACTAAATAAACCCTCCCATTTTATTTGCTTTCAGGGTATAATAATTATTTTTGACACAAGCACTTCCCCTTGAGAACTTATCGTACTAGCAGTCCCAATAAAAATGTAGTAAAATTCACAAACTCGTGTTTGTGCGATGACTAACTATATTTATATATAGGATATATATATTTATATATATGAATATGGCGTGAATAGTACATTATAAGCAGTAGTCACAGTTGCAGTCAAATTGCCCGATAAGTAAAGCATGTGTCCGATAATCAAGCCACAAGCGAGCAAAAAGACGTCATTGACAAATGCAATTGAAACGAGCGATAAATAATACTAAATAATACTACATAAAATTGACTTGAAGCAAGAAAACTACTCAATTTGTGCTTGTTACTAATACTATTTAATGAGTTGCGGCAGCTGCTGGGGATGATTATCGAGAATGTCATTTTGAATTTAACCTGTTGATATAAAAATCAGCTAATTACATTTATTTTGTGTGTGTGCCAGAAAATATGCATGTGCGATTTAGCCAAGGGGGTGCAGGGATGTGAACGGGGTTGGTGCATCTGACAGGGGGTGCGGTTGGTTGCAGGGTTGATCGCGATAATTGCGAGCTAAAAGCAAACACCAAGTGTTGAGTTGGCGTGAAATTTATCGCGGTGAAATGCCGAAAAAGAAAACACAAAAATTACATACACAAAACCGAAAGCAAAACAAATGAGAATGTTGCACAGCAATGCGAAGCACGACTAACAGATGCCCTGTAAATAGAGATTTGAGGTGCGGAAGCACTAGTTGAAAGAAGAAGGACAGCAAATTAAGCTAATTTAAGAATTTGATAAGTCTTTTTAGACCAACAGTTGAAGCCAAACATTTGTTAGCATTTTTGAACATTGCTGGAATAATGAAAATATAAATATTTAAAATTTTCAACAAATTTAATAATCAAAAATTTTAATAAATGAATTTGTTGTATATTTAATTATATATTTTTGAGACTCAAGAAGCAGCATACGAAACATCGCGGTCCCAATTCTGAGAGTCTCTGATTAAAACTCACTTTAAACACTCACTAAATTCTGCTGATTTTAGCGGCCAACTGTTACAGCTCTCACACTTTTCAAATTACAGGGTATTTCGTGCAAAATGTGCATAGTGTATGTGGCGCGGCGGTGCTCAGCCTTTGTGGGTTAGGAAAATTGCCGCAGCTGGCCACCTGCTCGTATACGTAATATAAATTTATTGGCTCATTAGAGAGTTTTGCAAAATGCGCACGTAAGCAGCGAAAGAAGAGGAAGACGCAGCGAAAGAAGAGGAAGACACAGCAAAAGAAGAGGAAGACCAGAAGAAGAAGAAGCAGCAGCGAAAGATGATGCAGCACAAAAAGAAGCGGAAGCAGAAGCAGGCACACAAATGCAATCTGCAACTAATTATTGTGCGTAAGAAAATGAATAATTAATAGCAATTAATAAATGAAAAACAATAAATAATATGCAGTTAATAATAAACATTAAATAAATAACTAATAAGCAATAAATAAATATAAGATAAATAATAAAATTAAATAGAAATAAGTAACAAACAATTAAAGATACATAATAAACAAACGAGAAATAAATAATAAATATAATAGAAATAAGTAACAAACAATTAATAAATAAATACGATTATCTTCGAGTGCTTCTTCTTGGAAATGGATAATCTTATCGAGGGCCAGCTAAGAGCTAAGTTAACTGTTAGTCTGAGTCACCACTTTCAGTGTTCGAGAGTGTCACAATTGTGTTGTGTGAGTTTGTTTTAACAGCACTTGCAGCACAGAGTCAACATTTGCACTCAGACACAGAGTGTAATTAACAGTAAATATGGGATGTGAGGAGTCTGAGTCTGTCGAGTTTGTCGAGCAGCTTACGAAACCATATCTCTAAAAAGTGAGTAAAAAGTGAGAACTTCACTTCAGCTGAACTGGAAAACTAAAACTAAAGTCATGCGTTGCGTTATGCGCTCTATTTGCCTTTCAATGGGGCTTAGGCTTTGCAAACAGACAGACAGACTGGCAGACAGACTGGCAGACAGACGACATAACGGTAAGTAATGCCAAGTGTAGCAAGTGCAAATAGCGAGAGAGTTTTAGTTGAGCATTACCTAGCCTAGAGGTTGACAGTGGGGTAGGTTCCATAAGTCCACAACTGAAATTTGTTTTTGTTTTGCTGTTGAGCAGCTGAAAATATTGGGTATTTGTTGGTATATATATGTATAATGAGTGTACAGCAACACTGATTAACACTGAACACTGACCACTGACCACTGACTAATCAACACTGGTTAAGCTTAATACGAGACGCTCGATGATACAAAGAAGTGAAATGTTCCGCTTAGAAACTAAAGAATCAAGTTCATTAATCTTACGAAAAGTATAGACACAAAATATATTAAATCACTTAATTTTTCCAAATTACTTTCTTCCAAACTGCTGATCAACACTGACCAAAAACTAGGCAACACTGTTTAACACTTGCAAGTGAATAGAGATGGGAAATGTTTAGCTAAGAAACTAGAGAAATAGATGAGAGCCATGCTAAAAGTAGAGATACAAAATTGCAATTGTTGTAATCGAAATATTCCTTTCTATATCTTAATATGGATCTCAATTTATGGTTAGTAAAAACTGAGTTTCTCGGTTTCACATAGGTCGAATTTTCAAAATGCCATAACTTCGTCAAAACTCAACGGATTTTCAAAAGCAAGGCCTTTTTAATCATAGTTTGGCTTCTAGATCAATTCTACATTTAAAGTTGAAAACGTGATTTGGGCTCTGAACATAAGTCAAAATTAATGTCCGAAAATCGGCATATCGGAATATGGGCATAGGTCGAACCTTCAAAATGCCATAACTTCGTCAAAACTCAACGCATTTTAAAAAAGAAAGTCGTTTTAGTCATAGTTTGGCCTCTAGATCAATCGTGCATTTAAAGTTGAAAACGTAATTTTGGGTCGGAACATAAGTCAAAATTATAGTCCGAAAATCGACATATGGGCATAGGTTGCATAGGTCGAATCTTCAAAATGCCTTAACTTCGTCGAAACTCAACGCATTTTCAAGGCTTTTTAATCATAGCACACTAATATACCTTCGGACTCATAGTATACAAATAAACAGAACGCCCCATAAATTTTATTTACTTACGGAACCCCCCTCACAACTCGAAAGAGGGGAGTATTCTAGTAAATAGGTGTAGTCTTTTGACATTTGAAAATTATCGCTCACCTGCAAAGAAAGGCAAAAGTAAACAATAATCAATAAGTATTTGAATAATTTATGCATACATATTTAAATACTAATTAAATGCAAAGTGATTGAAGATGTGGTCAATTTTACATTTTTGGCGACGCAATAAGCCTTAATTTATATACAGATACAGATACAGATATAGATACAAAATACAGATACACTAGACTTAATTAATTGGCGTGTTTAGCAAACTGGCAAAACCCAATCAAAAACATAAAAATAAACTCAAATTACAGACGTCACCACAGGGAACGAAATAAAGAAATATAATAAAAATAGTGTCATGAGCCAAGAAATCGGAATGCACTTTATTTGGCCAAGAGCCACTCGCACGGCCAAAATGTTGTCAATGAAACTTAGAAGAGCCATCGAGCCAAATCGGATAAATATATATATATATGTAGATATATGGTTGTGGCCAAGATTTCGTCAAAGCCAACTGCGAAGTCAGCTGTGAAAATGAAAATGAAAATTGCATTTCCCACTTAGGGCAGGTGTCACAATATATATATATATATAGTATATATAAGATGTGGGCGTTAAGTTTTTCACAGTTTTCCTCAGTTTTTGCCAGTTTTTCCCATTCAGCATATTTGCAATAATTCTTCAGCCGTCAAACAGACTTTGACAGACTTTGATGTCTGACATGGGAATGAGAATGATGAGAATGATGAGTCATCATTTTTTGTGCTGTGTTTTACAATAATTGCAAATGTTTCGGTTTTTGTTTCTGTTTCTGTTTCTTCATCTGCTTCTTCTCATTTTGGCATTTCACATCACAAGCAATATGTCAAAAGTGGGCGGACATCAAGTTGATTTCTAGGAATTTCATACACAATACACAATGTCCATGAACCTTGTAAGAGATTTTCATTTTTCTCAGTTTATTGTGACAGCAAAAATATTTCAAACTCAACAAATTAGTTGAAATTGTTGCAAATATGAGGGTTTATTTTTAGAAACCCATTTAAAGCATAAATTTTGCAAAAGTTATGTATTTTGTGATTTGTTTATTAAAATTTAGCAAGTAGGAACATTCGATTTTTAGCTATGCTCTACCTTCTATATACCAGAGTATTGTTTAATAAATACATTAATAAAGATTTATTAAAACAAAGAAATAATTCAGTTTTACTAATTTAATGTTAGACAAATGGAACATATTTAAATAAAGTGAGAAAACAAAAACACTCCGTAAATGAAGAAACTATTTAAAATAAAGTGTATATTTAAATTCCATCTGCTTTAACCATACCGATAGAGACGAAGATAATGACTATGATAACAAAAATATCATCATTAATGCCCAATCTAAATCCGAACTTTGTTTTTGATCCATTACACTGAGGAGTGTCTTCTGGTAATTATTATTGTTTCTTAAAATATGTTCACAGAAGCAATTCAAATTGAAGAAACTCAACCGTTTATATTTTGTAGAAAGCTTAGGAAAATTTAAAAAAAAAGATTAAATATAGCCGTTAAATAATATAACTGTTGAGTTGTTGTATTGCAACTTGTCAACTTGAAATGTAGAAGGAAACAAAAATTATATTTTTAACTCCCACAAAACCCTTTAGCATATTTTTCCTGTTTTGTTATTTAAATAATGATCAATTCCACAAAACACACCCAGCTGCTAATTGCACAATTAGTGCTTCATTATTTAATCGCATTTTTCGTTTTTTTTTCGGGGCTCGACAATCGACTCGATTTGAGAGTTGTCAGTTGACAGTTGACAGCTAAACAAATATTGACGATTGATAACAATTCAGAGCAAGAGTGCCGAGTGTCAAGTGATATCAGCCGAGTGACTGTGACTGACTCAATGTTCTCGCTGCTCGCTGATATCACTAAACAACAGCAGCAGAGGCAACAGCAACAAGCCGCAGCAGCAACAGCAGGTGATAATGGCAGTGAAAATAACAGGAGTACAGAAATTGGAGCACAGCCAGTCAGAAATAAAAACAGAAAAAAACACACAGAAACATTCAGCAGGCAGCAGACACTTGCTTGACAATGTGTACACATTTTTGCAGTTATCAGTTGATTAAATATGAATTATACACACACACCAAAACACACACACACACCAACACACACACACACACAGAAAGACAAACACATACACAAGTGTAAAATGATAAGCGCCAGTAAATAAAAGGCAATTTTATATATATACAGGGTGTTGCCTTACAGTCTACTGTATTCGAGCAGCACAACTTGAAGAGGTGTGTGTGTGTGTGTGTTATGTGTGTGTGTGTTTGTAAATACAAATAAAAATGTGTGTGTTTACAGTGTGTGCTGCATTAGGTGTGCAACAGTAGCAGCTACTGTATTTGGAACAATACAATAATTGAAGCTGGGAAAATTTAAATGGGGCACGCTTACTTAACCCTCCAGTGCCCAATTAGTTTCAATATTTAAGTTTCTCTAAATATTTTCAGGGAATCCCAAAAATTGTTTTTTTTCTTTTGTGTCGTTTTCACTTATGTTAAACTATAAATTGGCGAAAGTGAAATCAATTTAAAAATGTGCAAAGTGTTAATTGCAAAAAACTAAAAACATAATATATATATTTAAAAAAATAATAATAAAATTTATATGAAATAATATGAATAAACTTAAATAAATGCTGTTTGCAAACTTTGGCGACCTTTTTTGTAGATCTTTTAAGATAAATTTTATGGGTTAATATTTTAATAGCTTATGGATTTCTGATAATACCATGAACTAATTCTCAAAATAAATATTAGAAATTACAATATATAAATCTCATATTATAATTGCATTCCTTAGCCCAGAATTCCATTTCCAATTTGATAATTTTCTAAGCCTAACCTTGAATACTATTCAAGGAAAATCCAAATTAAATTGTTAATTCTCTTAAAAGAGCTTATTTTTTGTACATTTCTTGTTAAAACTTAATCCACAAGTCAACCGATTTTTGTTTAAAATGTAAGCCCAAAAGTCAACAGATTTTTATTTACATTTTAATCCAAAAGTCAACAGATTTTTGTTTATAATTTTGCGCAAGTGCTGAAAAAACCTTCAACTTTGTACAATTTGAACTGAGTATACATAAATATATATATTTATTGTAGTTCAGATAAATATGCAACGTCCGATTGGGTAAATTGTAAACTGGTAAGTTGGTAAACATTTAGCCGGTAAACATTTTACGATGAGATTTTTACTTACCCAATGAAATCTTTGATAAAACAATAAACCTTAAATAAACCGCGATCATTATTATTGAGTAAATAGTCGGGTTGTATCACGGAAGCAGCCATAAGGCCACTGCTCTGTTGTTGTTGTTGTTGCTGATGGTGTTGTTGTTGTTGTTGTTGTTGCAGTTGCTGTTGTTGTTGTTGCAGCGTTGTTGTTATGCAGTTGCTGCTGCTGCTGCCTGTTGCTGTCGCCATGTTGGCAGCCATTTTGTTGGCCAACGCAGTCATTTGGCGGCCATTTTGTTAAGCGCTAAATGCACATGCACAGTTTAAGCAGTTGCTGTTGTTGTTGTTGTCGAGTTGTTGTTTGTTTTTATTGTGTTGTTTACAAGCACCTTTTTGTTTAGTCGACGGGGTAGAAACAAATTCTTAACTTCTTTTTATTTTCGGTTTGCATTGAAATCAAATAATTAAAACTTAATTACAAAAAAGCAATTGCCGAATTTGTGATAATTGCTCAAAAATTGCCAATTTCAATTAGAGTGCTGCAGATGTGTGTGTGTGTGTGTTAGCGTGTATGTGTGTGTTGATGTGTTGCATGCGTCATAAACATAGGCGATACAGTTTGCAGCAAGCATTTAATTAACATTCCGGTTGTTAGATGAAATGCCAATCAGAAACCACAATTTACCAAATTGCAACAAGCGAAAGAGAGAAAGAGAGAGAGAGAGAGACAGGTACCAGCGAGGGAGAGAGAGATAACCAGACATAGACAGTGCTGGATAACGGTGTAGTTCATTTGTTCAAGACGTCACTGTATTTTACACTCGTGTCCCAAACAATGTGCACAGCACAGAATTCGCATTGCAAAACGTGAGTAAAAAACAATTTTGAACACGTTCACAATTTAAATCTATTTTTAATCAAATATTTTAAACAACAAATCGATAGAATTTGTGTTTTGCTATTTGCCAATGATCTTATTATGCAGAAGGTATACTTCTAAAAACCAGGATTTTTTTTTCTTAATTGTAGTGTACATTTTTCAAAAATGTAGCAAAAATATGTCTAATTTTCTGGTTGTTTTTTTCATATGTCAAAGCAACGTTAAAGTTAGCTATTTGCTGCTTAAACATAACCATATTTTTGGGATTGTCGATTTTTACTTTTAAGCAATTTATTTTCGCATATTTTGAAACTATTACAAAAGACAATAAAAACTAAAATTCACATTCTTACATAAATCAGTGTTTTCTTTTAAATATCTAAAATGTGTAACTTGAGTTATGATTATCTGCTTATCAAACTTTCGCTCGACTTAAGCTTTAGTAACTGATTACATATAATCACTATTAATTTAATATATTTCTGATTTAATGCTGATTAAGACACAAGTCATTAGCCATTCACATTAACTAGGCAAGTTCTACTCACATTCAATTATAACAAAAATCAAAAGGAAACTCTTGGAGCTGCCACAACTTTTAGTCAACCTACTTTTGACATAGAGAACAAACCAAGGCTGGCCAGCAAAAACATGTTGATTATACATATGTATGTGTATATATATATGTATATATATCTAAATACATAACTGTTACTGGGGCACAGTCAGGCAGTGAGGCAGTTGTTGGTCGACAACAGTCAGAAATGAATGTCGCCTGTTGACAGCTTTTTCTACTTTTATGACAGGCTCCCTCTCCGCAACCCCCTCTCCTCCACCCTGTGTGTGTTTAGTTTGTCAACTTGCGACTTTTACAAGTGTACAACATACAACATACAACAACAACAACAACAACAACAATAACAACAGCAACTTAAACAACAACCACAACATGCAAGGCTAAATGAAAACAATGTTTGCTTCAAAGATAAGCAGAAAAAACACAAAAAAACCCCAAATGTGTCTGCAACAAATATCAATTAACATATTCAATTAAAGGCGACACGTGCCACAAATGCATAATTAAATCAGTGAAAGAAATATTTATGTGTGAACTGAACCCGAGGTTAAAGGTGCCCCCACTTCAATTAGGAAAGGTGCCTTTGTGGACTTGATTATTGTACAAAACTCAGTCGAGTTTATTCTTATTACTATTATTATTATTATTATTATTAATATTTTTTGAGACTCGGTTTTGTTTGTGCTGCTGACCCTGACTTTGACATTAAGTCCAAAAAACAAGTCACGTTCTGAGTGAGGCACTTGAATTTGATGACTTGACTTAGACATGTGTGTGTGTGTGTCGAGTGGCAGGTAGGGTTGCCAAGTGCGTTTCAAGAGGACCTTGGTGCTGGCAGCAGCGGCAGCAGCATAAATATAAAAAGACTTGCAGCCTCACATCGCCACTCAATTGCAAATGAAAATGGAAAAATGTGAAAATGTGAGAAACGTGTTGCAAGTTGCTTGTCCCTTCAAATGTATTCATAGCGTACAACAACAAGAAACACACACACACACACAGACACAGCAAGGAACTGCTTTCTTATGCACAACGAGAATGATTTACCCTTCGACAGAAAATGGGCCCAACTCTATGAAAAGTATTTTTATGATAACAGAATCTTAGCTAAGATAGCTTGGGAAGCAAAAATGTTTTCAATACAAATATTTATGAATAATACTTATTATTTTGCTATTAGAGATATAACCTTCTATTGGCATTTCATTTGAACAATGATCCTATATCCCTTATTATCAGTTCCAACTGCATAAAATAAGAATTCAATTTTTGTAGAGAAACCAACCTTAATTTAAATTAGATATACAAATAAATAAATAAATTATTTAGAAAATTTAAATAATTATTAATTATATCTAAATATTATCTATTAATAAATAATAAAATATATAAATACATTTGACACAAGCTTAATCTTTAAATATATTTATTGCTCTACTGTATGTTTCAAACTATATTTAAGCTACATTTCAACTTATTATTGTACAATTTAAACCTATTTTTAAACCTATTTTTAAACCTTTTTTAATATGAATATTTTTGTAATGCTATTATCCTAATATCCCCTTCAGCTGGACTGTTTAGTTAATAACTGTAATTTTATAATTTTTAGATATAATATACTTTATAATGTCATTTATATACTTTACTGTTTTTAATAATAATAATAAATCTTTGGACAAATTTCTGATATAACTATAACTATATAGTAAACCCATTCTGCCGTTACTGATTTGTATATATAGATGCCTCAAGTATAATCTGCAGATATATATATTTAAATATATTATTTCAACAAACTCAGTAATTTTCACATTCTCCACAACATAGTCAAAATACCCTCTCTGCTAGGGCATAAGTACACAAAAGCAAACAAGAAAGAAAATCTGTATTCAAGCGAAATGTATAAAAATGAATATGAAAATGAAAATGCAAAACCAGGCGGCAGCTGGGTTGCCAAGGCTCTTGGCCCAAGGGCTGCCAACATAGAGAAATAATAATATGGCAAAGTTCGTATCAAATGTTAGTTTTGACAAGGACATTTAGTGCTTAACTCGGGCGACTGAGAATCATCTGGCTGAGATGAGATCAAAGTGAATAAAGAAAACCCACACAGATTCAAATCTGTTGCTGAGCTGCCAAAAAAAAAGTTTAATTTGAGTTAAAAAACAGCCAACTGAATGGGAATCCTTATAAAAATCTCTGATTGTATTAAAAACTTGTTTATGCCCAAAATATAAAATGTAAGTTTTGTGCAGTAAAATACAATTGACCTGGAAAGGCAGCACTATTCATATTTTAGCCCGGTATACTTTTAGGCTATAAACACAAAACCCACACAATAATTTAGAGTTACTTATTTGACTAAGGGAAGGAAAATGTAGAAAGTAAAAAAAGACTTGTTGAAATTCTAAAAAGTTAAACTAACCCAAAATTCAGCTAAAAGATAGAAAATGCTACATTTTGAATCTACCTCGAGACGAGACTTTAGAATGCATTCAGGAAGAGATTGACCAATTTGGAATAGGTTATAGAATTACTTGTTCACTTATCCTATTATACAAGTATTTAAAATATGTAACAAAGTAAGCCATGAAAATGATTTGCTTAGTTTATTTAACTGTTATGAGCCCCAGTTAGTTCCTAACGAATGTTAGTCAAAACAACATCTCAGCTCTCTTTTGCGAATTCGAAAAAGGCTCAACAAAATAAAGGAAATTGAATTAAAAAATGAGTTTTCTTCTTAAGAAAACGCTTCTGCTGGTTAACTTTTTGCTTTCTCTATATCATTATTACCGAGGGGCGTTAGGAAACAAAGCCGCTAATACGAATCTCGATGCTATTAATCTTATTCAACAAAAAAAAACACGGAATCGACCTCGTCGCATCCGTTGATAAGGATAACGATGACTTGGAAGACGTGATTTCAGTTTGCAGTTGCAGAACAACAGCCTCAATACTGGAGGGGAAATTTAAATAATAAACTTAATATAAAAACGCTAGAAAAAACTAATAAATAAATTACAATATATTTTTCGCCACCTTCAAATTAGTTTTTCTTTTTTCTAGAAAAAATACTTTCAATAAAAAATACTCTCTAGAATAAAATTTCCTATTTTACTATAGTAATTTTTCTTAAATTTAATTAAATGAATTCATAAGCCAACTAAAATGTTGAAATAATTATAGCAATCGTTGCAGTAAAAAAAACATTATTTTTTATAAAAAAAATTCTTGGAAATTAGGCAATTTGTTCTAAATTTAGAAATTAAAAATTTTTAAAGATGCCAACAATCTATTCTTATAATTTTTGTATTTAATATTATTATTATTATTGCTATGTTTATTATTATTAAAATTATTATTTTATATATATTATTTAATAGCTATTTTCTAAATTTCACGCCGTTTTCTTTGGAAGTGCCCGATTGATCCAAAAAAAATTACTCTAACTCACTTAAAGGACAGCTACTCCAACTACAACAACAATAATACTTATAATAACAATAATAAATAATAAGAAATTGCCACAAACTCACTGATTTCCGCAACAAAGCCACAGAAACTATTTTGAGCAACTTTCGTTTGAATGTTGAATGGCTTTCGCATAATTTTCACATTAACCCTGAAAGAGCAAATGGCGAAGATGCCCCATTTAAACGCATAGAAGCGTGAAATTTATGCACACACACACACACACACACACAGGAGCAGCACAACAAGCCACAAACAGTGGACACAAAAGGTGGCAAGTAGAAAAGGAGACTGAGTTCACAGGCGTATTTAATGTGAATAACAAAATTATGCAAAATATTTGCTGTGAATTTCATACACACTTTATGTATGTGTGTGTGGTATGTGTGTGTGCTATGTGTGCTATGCGTGTGTGTGTGTGTTGTGTGATGAGAATATGCGCTTCATTGAGCGGCGCCATAAAAACGCAGCAAGGACGACGCCAAAGAATTCCATCAACTTTCTAAAAGCGCATTGCTGCCACAACAACAACTGCAACAGCAACACACACACAATACACACACACACACACACACACTCTCAAAGTGTAACAAAAGAGGACACCAAAAAGCAAAAAAAAAAAGAAGAGAAAAACTAGTAAAAGGAGAGGAAAATTCATACTGGCAGCAGCAATAGCACGAGCTGGTGGCAACCTTGACCTGAAAACGTTGCTGCATGTGGCATGAACGTGGCAAGTGGGTGGCTGGGTTGTCAGTTGTGTGGCACACACAGCAGTTGCAGAGATGCGTATTGGGGGCACACACACAGAGCGTAGGAAATGCGAGACAAGCGAGGCACCGCATGTGGCACATTTATATTTGCTATTTGAGTTAAGTTCTTTGATGCAACAATGATGCAGACAACAACAGCAGCAGTGGCAACCAGATGTAGATAGATTCTACATTTAGACGTAATGGTTGCTTTGTTGTGTGTATGTGTGTGTGGCATGCAGCACGTACACACTAATTTTATAGCCCGATATTAAACTTTATTGCGGCAGTTGCAAGAAAAAATCAACTCACAACTTGAATAAGTTTTTTTCCTTGCTTTTCGTTTTGAAGTTTATATCACAAAGTTGGCACATTATTTGTTGTGGCATGTTGCAAGTTTCATATGTGCCATAAAATGTGGATTCGATAACAACAACATTTTTATGGCCCAAATTCGAGTTGTTTTCTTGTCAGAAATAATCACGAAAGTAATTTAAAAAATACTTTTCACAAGAAAGCAATAAATAAATTAATTGGCTTGAAAATAGTTGAATAAATTTTAAAATAGTTTCAATTTAATTGTAAATAAAGTAATTTGCTCAAGACGAGTTAAAAATGTTTTAACATATTTTGTATTTAATTTTAAATAAAGTAATTATCTTAAAATAAGCCGAGTAAACTGCTTAAAATGTGTTGAACAAGTTTTAATTTATCTGTGCTGCAGTTTTACAGAGGCAACTCCATTTGTAGCATGTAACAAATTTTCGCTGCACTTAGCAGTAATTTCCTTACAGCGATAACAAAGTTTGCCCCATGAAATTTTCTATTAAGTTAAGTTAAGTTAATTAGGCCAGGCTCGAAACGGAAGGTTGCCACTGGGTCTGTTCCGGTCTCTGGTTTTTGCATACAGCATCTGCTTGCTTGCCACCATGCAACCGAGTGGTTGTTGCAACTGCCTCTAACTGACTTATGACTCCGCTTGACTCTTGTTGCCACACAGCCATGATGCGATTCATGTTAAGGCTTGGGGTATTTATTGCGCATTTTATTTAAATATTTCCAAAGGCGATTTGATTGAAAATTAATATTCCTTATTCTTCATTCATTCTTCACTTTAAGACTTTAGTTAAACTATGGATCCACCTCTTGCTTAATACTAAATTTAATTTTCTTTAATTTAATTCCAAATTTATGTCAAAAAGAGGATGACAGAAATTTGAGCATTTGTAAAAAAAATATTTTATTTATATGAAAAGAACGAAGAGGAAAAAAACTACTTTTCCTTCATCCTAAGCCAAGTCAAACAACAGTTTCTCGAAGTTAAAAGTTATATCCTGGCCAGGTTTCCTCTTCAGTTGCTCTTAAAACTATATTTTACTCTCATAAGCATCAATAGAATTAATTTGTACATAAAACTAGTGTTGTAAAACTTCTTAAAACATATCGTTATTCTAATTAACGCTCATAAAGTTAAAAACTTTTCCAGTTCCCCAAAATCAAAATAAAAGGAAACTATTTTGAAATGTACTTTTAGATTAAAAGAATTTGCAAATAGTTAAAGATTATCTAGAGATATTTTTACATATTTCCATAAAACTCCGCTTCATTTAAACCCTTCCTCCATTCAAAAAGATATACAAAATTTCTTAGTGCATTCACGAATTTCGTTCTCAATTCGTACAAATAATAAACACAAATAGAGTTCTTAAAACACCTCCATTTACGGAACCAATCCCAATTTGGCTGCATTTAGAATTTAATCTTATTGAGTGCTTTCTACAAATTCATCGGAAGCTTTAACGCTTGATCTGCTCGATATAATCTTGAGACAATAAATATCAATTGACGAAGCTCTCTTTCTTCCTCACTCCCCCCCACCACCATCTCTTTATATCTTCATCTATCGGTTTGGTCAAAGAAACCGCCTCGATTCGCTTAATTTTATATAAAAAATAATAATTTGAACGATTGACGTCAAAAAAAAATAAAACAAAAAAACTGCAAATTGTAATGCCAAAAAGGCATGCGAAAAAGTCGTGTTTTCCTAATGGGTTTGTGTTGGGCCATTAGTTAAATGAATGCGGCAATCTCTGAGCGCAGATGTTGTTCGATGGATGGATGATGATCCACCTCAAGCGAATAACAGACGGCATCAAAGCCTATCATCAAAGTGGGTAGCTCAACAACAACAACAATAATAACTGGAAAATGTCTATAATAAATGCCAAAATTATCAGCTTAGCAAAATCTCAAATTCATTTTCCAAATTGCCAAAACTGGCAACAAAAAAGTAGGGAAAAAACACAAAAAGCAACAACAAAGTTGCATTCAAGCGAATAAGTGACAAGTTGGAGTGTGCTGGACTTTAACATACCCTGTGTTCACTTTTGGAAAGATATGAATTTTTTATTCTATTAAAATAAATAATATTAATTAATAATTTTTTCCTCTTCAATTTTTATATATTTTTATATAAAATTCGAGTTTTTTTTTTTTGTTTAAGTGCTATTTTTAAGTATTATTGTTTCTTCAAATTCTTCTAATCTAAAACTGCGTTTTAAAATTAACTTTCCTTTTCTGCTTTTTGAGATACTTAACAATTTTTTAACTTTCATATTTAATTAAAAAAAAAAATGTAATTAAAAATGTCTAGTTCTTTTTTTTAATTATTTATATATCTAAACATCGTATTAAAAATAAATGAATACTTAAAATCTAAAAATGTATTTAAAATTAATTTCCTCTTTAGGCTTTTATGGAAATGTAAAAAGTGATCATCTTTAGTCAATAATTTTATTAAATTTAAAAAGGCAAGCAATAAAAATGTTATTTATTTGCATATTATCCACAGTCTGCCATTTATTAAGCCCTCTGAGCAATTACAGGGTATTTAGCAAATTGCTTAATTAATGCCTATGCATAAGTGATTATGATGATGATGATGACGATGACGATGGGGATGGGGTGATGATCGTGAAAAACGAATATGTGTTTTGACATTTGATGTTGTTTTTACTTCGTTGGTTGGTTGTTCTCTATACATATATTTATTTGCTATTATGTGTTCCATTATATTTTTCGGGGTGTGTTGACTTAGGTTGAGGTCATCCCCACTCTATTTTGGGACAGCTGTCACAAAATGTGGTCAGTTATAAAATATTGCGTATACGCAGTGTTCTGCGCATTTTGTCAAAGAAAACAGAAGAATAAAAAAAAAAAACGGGGTTGTTTTCGTGTTGTTTTTACTGGTGTTTGTTGTTGTTGTTGGTGGTGTTATTGTTGACAATGGGAAAATGAATGAAAACAAATTTTAAGTGAGCACATTGCGTAATCGAAACGAAGCTATCAACAATGTTGAGGATGAGAGCGAAAACTTGTGAAGACAATGTTGCGCTTAGATATCCTGTAGGGAACAAAAAAGGTCCTATGGTGGGTATACCACACTAGAGAGAGGAAGAGACCGCGAGAGAGTGAGATGTTGGAACAGAAGATGAAGTGTCTCTTTCTAGAGAGTAGAAATTAAGAAATATTTCCGAAGGTAGGAGTCTTTTACCTATTAAACCATCTATAAATCAGATATATTTATACAGAGTATTTTTCCTTCGATTCATTAGCATCCATTATATGTTTCTGCGTCTTAAAACACAGAGAATTAGTTTAATTATTTTCTTGTCGGTTAATTTTAGGTAATTGAAAATCGGAATCTATTCATAAATTAGGTATTACATAAAATGCAAAGCATTTGTACAGGATATCTTTGTATCAAGCCTTTATTCTCCAACATATTTTTCTGCTGCTTAAAATAGAGAGAAAACAGTGTTTTCTTCTAATTAGTAGAAATTTCAATAGATAAGTCACATGTTTTTTATCAGTTAAATCTGCTAATCAACATCTAAATCTAGCATACACAGGGTATCTTTTTAACGAGCTTCGAATGTCTCAACATATTTTTGCGCTGCTTAAGAAACAGAAAAATAGACAATGGAATCCAGGTGAATGAAAGAAAAACAAGAGATTAAAAAACAAATCAATAGAATTGTAAAGAAAATACTACAAGCAAAAAATTCAGTTGATTTGAATACTTTCGAGAAAGCGAGCATTTTTCACAGTTGAATTGAGGGAATGACCTTAATGCTGTTTGCCCCACCTGTCCAAGTTCAAGCCAAATTATTTGAAAAGCAATTTGCAAAGGTGGTCGGGAGAGGGGGGGGGGGGTTAGCTGAGGTTATCGCTTTGTTTATCAGATGGAGGCGCAAGAGCTATGCAAAAAAAAGTAAAAAAAATAGACAAAAGGCTATTGATTGCTATTGAAGGCTATTTTGGCATTAAGGACACCACTCAACAACCAACAACCAACAACCTGACATTGAGTTGAGTATTTGGTTGTTCCTGTTTCTTGTTTTTATTTCGAGGGGTGTGTGTAAATATTTTATTGCGTGTGTGTGTGCGAGTGAGCGAGTGTGTGTATATTCTGGATAAACATCGCATGTTCAACACGCACTTCCCAGCAAGTATTTATTTTTGGGGGTAGTTTCTGTGGAGTATAATACATATGTTTACTTTTATGGGTTCGTTCCGCTTGCTGCAAAGTGATAAACATGATGGCCCTGAGAAAAGTGCCAAAACTAGTTCAACTTACACATGTGAATCCCAAAATAATCGATTTCAATGTTGAAACTAGTAAAAACCAGACTAGATCTACCAAAAACTAGTTAACTATGACTTGTGGGAATATCAATTATTATAATTAGAGTTGCTTTTTGAGATGTGAATTGAGTTGAAGTTAGGGTTTGGACTATAAATTAAGTATTTAATTATTATAATTTATTTCCAAGACAAGCCATAAAATTGATAGTTCCACAACTTGTTATCGATTTTACAGTTCGTAATTTAAAAATAATAAGCAATCAAAACAAAATGTCAACTTATGAAGACTATAAACTGTAATTATGTCTATTTTTAAATTTTCAAATAGTTAAATAGTTCCAGTTGTTGTTCTAAAAAAAGCACCTTATTAAACCTTAAATAACAACTAGTTTTATATAAGGAACTGGTTCTAAGAGTAACGTCAATTACAGCTTTCAAATGTCATTTGGCTGTGGAATTCCGTCAAACAGATTGTGGAGATAAAAAAGCGAATAAAAAAAGCTGATTAAAAAATACCCCACTAATAATTACCACAATTAAAAAATGCCAGAATAAATACAATACCCATTCAGGTATTTTATTGGCCGGGGTTGGACCTTCATTCGAAACCATTCAAGCCACATTCACATTGACCTTGCCACACTGTGTGACGTCACACACACTCTCTCGAGTTGGCATTCACGCAGAAGGACACTCAACAAGGACTACAAAGCAAGGGCTAGAAAACTGCGCAAGCGTAGCCTTGACAAAATATTCTTCAATGGAGAGAAATATTTTTGATTGTAGATTCAGATATAGATAAGCATGTTATGCATGAGAGAGAGAGATAGAGATAGTTTTAGACATGTTTTTATATTATGATAAATTAAAAATAGTAGTTTTTCTCTAACAATTTTGAGTAAAAGAAAAACAAATCTCGCAATTAATAGAATTTAGAATTAAATCAATTTTAGAATTTCGAAATTGAATTTACCTTTTAATAAATATATTTCCGTTATTAAAGGCAATTTCTAGATTATTTTTGTTTTCCATGAATGAAACTTTATTTTTGCTGCTGTTGTTGTTGTTGAGATGACGGCACGAGGCACGACACGAAGCACGACGAACGACGCACGACGAGATAAAGACGTACAAAGTAGTTAAAAAAAGAAGAAGCACCGACAAAGGCGAAATAGGCGCGAAATTTAACGGGTTGCTGCGAACCGGGCAAAAGTGGGGGCGGTGGGTGGTTTGATTGGTTGACTTATGCAGGAGGAAGAGAGCTGCGGAGACACGCACGTTTAATTACACACCAACACATGCACACGCACACAAAGCCAGCGAGCGTGAGAGAGCGAGCGCGCGGGCGGGAGAGAGAGAGAGCGCTCGTGAGTGAGTGTTGCAAAGCGTCGCCTGTTTTAATAGGGCTGAGGCGCTTTTTACTAAATGAATTTTGTTTGCGCTGCTGCTGCGTGCGTTTATTTATTATAAACAAAAATATATATTTATATATTTCTCTGCACAGCCTTTTTTATTGCTTTTTTCTAGCTTTTTTTTAGCTTATATTATTTTTATGTAACACAAAACACTTTTCTTTATTCTTTTCTTTTTTGGTATTTTGATTATATAGATTTCAAGAAGGCAACTTGTGCGTTGCACTCACAACACTTGCCAAAGTTCGACGAAGACTGACGACGATTTGCCACCAGCGACGACGACGACAACTTCCGCATTTGCCACACAAAACAAAACGGCGGATTTCTTTTCTTCTTTTTTTTTGTTATTGCAGATAAGAGCGACGTTTGTTAAATAGCAAACTATTATTTTTAATAAATATATATTTGTTGCAATTTATTTGTTATTTATAATTTTTTATTGTGATGTTTGCATGTGTGCGCTGTGTTTTCTTTTTATTTATTTTTTTGTTGGGTTGGTTAGAAAGAAGCCAAAGTGTAGATTGACAGCCGCAGCAGCACTCTGAGGGTAGCTTTTTTGTGTTTTACCCGTTTGGCGCGTTCATCGCCCAAGCAGGCAGCAAAGCATGCAGATGAGCGAGCGCAGCAATTCACCTCTCCCACACTCACTGCGCTCGCTCTTTCACTGCTCACTCTCTCTCTCTCTCTCAGCGCTGCACAGTTCATTTCATTGCCTTAACTTTGCCACGTGAGCGCGCGAGAGCGTAAGAAGAGAGCTTATGTTGCAATTCCCTTTTAAGTGTGGGCGCACGCATTGATTAAGCTAAAGCGCCTAGACATTAGGCAAGCATATGCGTGTGTGTGTGTGTGTGTGTGACAGAGCAAGAGTGGGTGGCTGTAATAACAGACGATTTGCCTTCCCAGCCTATGCGCTCTCTCTCTTCGGCCGCTCTCTCTGGGGTATACACACATAAATATGGGCAGCATTGGGAAGCTTTATGCATACATCCATTTGATACGCTCTGCTGGCGTCGCTGCCTGCTGCTGCTGCAAAAGGCGCCTGCGCTTAGCATAAAAACAAATACAAACACAAAAGTCTTTGCTGCCTGGGTCATCGCTGCTGGCAGCCTTAACAAGTGGGAGGCAGAGAAATAGAGAGTGACTGCTGCTGCTGCTGCTGTGCAGAAATGAACGCTTCTCTCTACTTCTCTCTGAGATTCATTTGCTCTCTCTTTGTGAGTGCCTTTGCTGTTGTCCTAATTTTGGCTTTGGCTCCGCTAACTGTTTCTAACTAATTACGCCAATTTATAAATAATCCAACGAGGCGCACAATTTTAAGGTCCTTGTGCAAGGACTCGACAAACAATAAGAGAGACTGCGAGAGAGACAGATAAAACAAATGTAAATATTTAATCATAGTCACTGCTAGTCGAGGCTATGACAAATCAATGCCGCGTAATGGATGGTAAGATGATGACAAACAAACAATAGGGAAGGAATATGAACAAGAAACGGGACATTCGACTAAGGACACTTGTCTGCTCGGCTTCCTCTTCTTCTCTTGCTTTTTGCTTGAGTGAACTATGCTAATTGTAACTGTTTCTTATATCTATCTCATTCACTCTGGCGCTGTCTCTCTCACACTCTCTTATCGGACAACTGGAGCATGACCCACATAATCAAACAAAAGAAACAAAACTCAGCAAAGCTGTTATAGTTAGCCAATTGAGCTGCCCATTCACAAGTATATTTATGAGTCTCTTTATTAACTATATTTCTCATTTCTTTCTTTTCTTCTATGTGTGTATGTACTGTAGAAATAAGTGGAACAAAATTTTGTTGCCAATGGATGGCGTTAGCTCTGATCTTTAATACTCACTTTAATCATCTCGGAAAAGCTTTCCTGATGTAAAGTAAATATTACTTGCTTATAGAATTTCTTTCAAGTGTTTCAATCGTTTCCCATCAAATTGAAGCTTTATGCTTGAGCTTTAAGGTCACATTAATTAGGAAAAGCTCTGTTGATCTTCTGAAGTAATTATCATTTGCCTATTGACTTAATCAAATTTTATATTTCCACATTCATTAAAGTTCCGATTATTAAGTATCTTTCTTTCTTTCTATTTTTATATAACCTAGAATTTAGCGGAGTAATATTTTTATCCAGTGTTTCATTTGTTTTTAAAACCTAAAGTAGTTATCATTTCCCAATTACTCTTATCAAATATTAAAGTTTCACATTTATTAAAGTTTCGATTACTCACTTTTAAATATAGAAATATATGTGTATTATTTAAGTGAATCATAAACGTACCTACAAAGAAAAGAAAGAAAATCATTAGAAATGAGCTACTAAAATAAATAAAAATCTTAAATTGACGCAATCAGTTTCTAATTATAAGTTCCACCATAAATCCCCCACTGATATTGATTTTTATTGTTATTATTATTATTATTATATTTCCGATCGTTTATATTTTTAGCGCAACAATTGAACAATTTCAAGAAGCTTAAAATTGATTACTGCCGATAAGCCAGACAAATATATAGCCAATATATATGTATATATACATATATTATTATTATTTTCTTTCACAATTGTACATTTATTTTTGTAAATGTGTAGCTCTGATAAGATAAGAAGCCACTATACTGCTTTGTGGAGCATATATTGAAAACTGTAACAAGAAAGAGACAAATAAATAAAACAAAACAAAAATAATATTAGAAAAAAAAACAGGTTGTCTGTAATTTTCCACATGACCATCAAAATAGTCAATTCCGAATATTTCCGGACCAGTTCTGTAAAGGCCAACACAGAAGGTAAATTGGGTATTAGCTGATAATCAGCGGAAAACTTTCGGACAAAGATTAGATATTTTACATTGGTGTATTTATTACAAATAAATAAAGATTAGATAGTTTACATAGGTGTATTTACTTATTAATTTTTTATAAATGCTCTCAATTTGTGTCACAGAAGTTTACATTATAGAAAACTATAAAAACATACATATACACTAAATATCAATATAATTATTTGCTAATATATTGTATGACTCATTGAAAAATTAATGCAATAATTGAGGCAATTAAATAATTCAGTAGAATAAACTTGGCTTTCAGAGTTTATTTCAATTAGCGACATTCAACGATAAATTTTATATTCTAATTAAAATTCCATTTTTTTCTTTGCAAAGATTTTTAATTTTCCAAAAAAATATTTAAGCTCTAATCCCTAAAATCCTTTACAAATTCATATGTTTATGCTTTTGAAAAACAGCTCTTTAAAACAAAAAAAACAAGCGGTGACTCAAAAAGGTAAGTCAAAGTTCACCTGCAAATGCCAGCTACGCTGATTACAGTTAATTTGCGCTTGAGGCTAAGATTAGCTTAGATGTTAATGGCTGACAACAGAAGTGCTTACTACGAACGAAATGCAGCAAAGTGGAAGCGAAACATGTGCCCCCAACCATCCTCACCTGGGGGTCAATGAAATAAAACGCAATTGCGCGGAGTAAAACTCAAGCTGCGCTGCTCCTTCACCTTCCCTCCCCACACTAGAAAGGTAAGCAAAAGAAGAGAGGAAAAGAGCGAGAGAGAGTAGCAGCAGCTGGGACAGCGATCAGCGAGCAAAAGCACAACGCGAAGAGAGCGAACATACGACGAGAGAGAGAGAGCGAACAGAGTGAGTCTGACTGACGCTTACAAACAAACAAACACACACAACACACACATGCACGTACACACGTAAATACAAAACAAGACGCATAAGGCAAACACTGAAACCGGCGACGCAACAGAGCAAAGCATGGCATAGCATAGCAAAGCAAAGCAAAACAAGGTAAAGCAAGGCAAGACAAAAGCAGCGAATATTCAACCGGGTTGCCCGCTTGTTATTCAGTGTGACAGTGAACGTCGTACGTAACGTTATTGTCTCGTCTTCTTTACTTACTTACTTACCTACTGTGCATGTGTGCTATGGCAAGAAGAAAAACGGACAAACAAACAATATAGAAAATCACAGTGTGACCAAGTGAAAGAAATTAACAAATAACAATTACAATTAAGGCCAAGCAGCAACAGTTGTCAGCAAAAGTGTATCAGCTGAGATCAACAACAACAACAACAACAAGAAGAACAAACGAGAAGAACAACAAGAAGCACAAACATGTTTGAGGTTGCTTGTCTAATGTTCATTTGCCCTTGGCTCATCATCGTTCTGCTCATGTTCATCGCCATGACCGTTTTGTGAGCGAGAGAGAGACAGGGCGATAAAAAAAAAATAGGGCACACTTGCCAAAAACAGCAGCAGCAGCAACTGTTTCAACACATTTGGCAGTGTGCCCGTTCGTTCTTTGTTCTGTTTGTTTATTGATGCTTGATTCCTACACTTAAAAAAAAAGAAGGTGAAATGCAGCTGCACAAAAAAATCTACCTTCATATTTGATTTAGTTTTGTGATTGAAATGTGATTTTTTATTGTGTAAACATTTGTACCTATGAAAATATAAATGCAAACTGCTTTTTTTATGTATTTCCTAATTGATTAAGTTATATTTTAAGCATGTTCAAATAAAAATATTCACTCGTTTTATACAAAAACATCGCATTTTTCCTAATTTGCATAATCGCCTGCGTTGGGCAACAGGTGAGAAGAGAGCAAAGGAAAATAGAGGTGCGGAAGGAAAGGGGAGGGGTGTAGGATGTGAGCAGACTCATCATCGAGTGTTTGCTGAGGTCATCACCCAAAAACTGAGCTGCAAGCTGCAAAAAGCTTTTGTTTAAATTCTTCAGCTCCGTACCAAAAAAAAAATATATTTATGTAAATTTAAGAAGCTAAGAATTGAATATGCAAAATCTAGCATTAAATGGTATTCAATTTAAATATTCCTTAAATGTTGGGCTTAATTATTTCTTTAACTTATCCATAATATAATAAATTAATATTATCTATTCAAATATGCCAAGTTATATTGAATTAATTTATTTAATGTCTGAAATTACTAATAAAAAGATAAAATTAAATGAAAAATAAAATTATAATGCTGTATTTTATGGCAATCAGTAATAAATTCTTTTCATTATTAGTTAATGATAATGATTTATTTTCTATATGAAATTAGAGATTTAAATATAAATAAAAATGCTATTTTTAATAGTAATTTTATTAGTTTAAGACCACTTCTACTAGTCATTTGCAGCACTGGTCTAAAGTTCGCTTTTGATTGTCAGTTTTGCCAGCAATCTATCTAAAAGGTAAATGTGAACAAAGCCTTATCTGCATAATGCTACTATCTAAACTTGTTGATAAGCCCAATCAGCATTTTGTACACTTTACAAAATAATCTAAAAAGACAAACAACTTTAAAATAAAAGAACACAAAAACAACTTGAAACCCCAAAAATTATTATGACAAATGTGTTAATTTTTCATAGAGAAATGTTTGAAAAAAAAAGAAAGAGATTTTCACACCCACACACAACAAATAACACACCCACTTACGAAAAGAATTAACCCCAAAGCACAGGGGTGTGTGGTTGTGCCAGGGGGTGGGGTTATTTGAGGTAAGTAGCTGCTTAATTTTATGTGTTGGGGGCCTACGCAGTCAAGTCTGAGAGAGAATTAATCATGTTTTGAGAAAAAGCGGCATTTAATTTCCTCTGTTTTTTAGTGTGTTTATTTTTAAACAATTTGTGATGGGCGTCGTCGTCGTCGTCATCGTTTCCTTCACGTTGGTGATAATTATGAAATTATGATGTTATTTTGAATGCTCTTCCATTGTGAACACAAGTCGTAATTGCTTGTGCCTGAAAAAACACTTTAACTTCAAAAAAAAAGCTGACGAAAGTGAAAGTTTTTTTTTTAGGGGACGAAAAAAAATAATTACAGAGTTATACGAGTAAATATATATATAAATATATATATAGTTTTTGTAGACGTGTCAATGACAAAGTTGAAATTGAATTTAATTATGTAAAACTAAGCAACTAGCAACAAGCAACAAGAAAACAGCAGCAACAAAAAACAAAAGAAACAAAAGCTAAACGGGTTATTTAAATGAACTTTGTAAATTAATCAAACACGTTTAAATGCAACAAAATTTAAGTTGATTGTGATTAATTTCGGTTTGCTGCACGCACCACAACTTAAACCAAGCAAAATGAATTTATCAATATTTATATTTGAGACAAACAAAGCACATTTCTTTGTTGTTGCGAGTTGTTTTTCCCCCAAATGCATTTTAATTTAATGTTTATTGTTTGAGTTTTGCGCGGTGGTGTGAATGACACCGAATTGGTTTAAATTACAGCAAAGGATAATTTAAAAAAATCATTTTAGAAATATATTAAATTTATATAAATATATAATTATTTAATTATTCAATTTTTAATTTTATGCCATTGAAATTGTAACTTGAACTTTACATTTTCACAGGAAAGCTTTAATATATGTTATTTAATTATTGTTTATTTTATTTATTTAATAATTATTTATGTACTATTTAATTATACAAATAACCAAACAAATTTAAAATAAGTCGAGTCATGTATTTAAATGAATATAAATAAAAATAATAATTAAATTATTGAATTTTTAATTTTATGCCATTGAAATTGTAACTTGAACATGTTATTTTCTTACGAAAGATTTAAATAAATTATTTAATTATTGTTTGTTTGGTTTATGTGTTTATTATTTAATTATTATAAATAACCAACCAAACTTAAAATAAGTCATGTTAAACATTAAATTTGCATAGGAAAGTTTTAATATATGTTATTTAATTGTTTATTTTAGTTTTATTTAATTTATTTATTATTTATGTGTTATTTAATTGTTATTAATAACCATGTTACTCAATCTATTAAATTCTTTGACCTCTTAGCTCAAAGATGACTTCAGAAAGTCAGTGACTCAATTTATTTAATGTGATCATTTTCAAAGTTGACAATTGCATCATCTCAGAATGATTAATTAACTCGCTGACTAACGACTTAAAAGCTCGTTAAAAATATTTCAAAGAAGAAACTTGAAACCCATAAGAGAATTAAGAGTTCTCCAGTTTTATATTTTGATTTAAATACTTATCTGTATTTCGGCTGACTTTATTTTAATAAATGTGAATAGTAAAATCACGCTTTTATTCAACACTAAATTAGTCATATTTTTAAACATTTCTAGCAACATTCATTTGCCCCGCATAGTTGCGATTGTTATTATTGCTTTTGGCGCACAAATAAACAAATGAACAAATATTGTGCAAAGTTTCTTTTTTTTTTTAAGACTGATTAAATGTTGTCCCAGCGCTGACTAATTTAAGTACACAAAACAATTTGTTGACCTTGTGTTGAAAATATTTGTTTTATTTATTTTTTTAAATTGGGTTTAAGTAAAGTTTAAAAAGTTGTAGCTCAAGTTTTGGCCAAGTTTTTTGGGGCACGATTGAAAAGTAAGTGCAAACATTTGCAGCACTTCTTCAGTGCTTCTCGCAGCTGAAATTTTAAATTGAAACTGGGTTAATTCAACAGAAGATGCGGCGCAGATTGAGGGCTACAACAGGTAATAACAGTTACAAATTTGTGGCATCAACAGCAACAAAGTGGGCGAAAACATCAAGAATGCATTTTCATTAAAATTCATTCGCGTTGACACGCAACAAATGCAACAAATGCAACAACAACAATGAATTTCTCTAATTGCATTCCGGGAAATATTTTTTTCTTGCCATTCAAAAGTCGGCGCAGAAAATATCGCGTGTTTTGACTTAGACAAGGAGAGGTGGTGCGGTGGGGGAAGGGGGACAAAGGAGTTGCTTAGTGCAATCACCTCAAGAGTTTTGTGGGTTAGCAGGACTAACCAGGCCCAATACCTGCCCCTGCCCCCCCCCCCCCCTCACCACTCTCTGATTGTTGTTGCTATAAATTTGGAATGTTTACATTTTTCATGGCGCAGTTTTCCTTCTTTTCCCCCCCATTTGTCGTAATGGGCACTACGAACTCATAGTTCCGGTCGAAACACAAACAACAACCAAATGCAAATGTGCATTTCTGCAGAGCGAGACAGAGAGAGAGATAGAGAGAGAGAGGGAAAGGGAGTTAGTTACAAAAGAGGCGCACAAACTGCGCACAGTTCATTGCTCCAGTTCCAAAAAGAGCATTTTAAAACGAGCAGTCATAACAGAAATGAGTGCCAGCCAAACACTCACATATTCACACTCACACACTCACTTACACTCAGTTGAACTATCCAGAATTGATTTGTAAAGTGAATCTTAAGCTTTTTAGAAGTGAACCAATTGAAATTGAGAACCAGAAACGGAATCGAATTTGGAATTAAGGGGAATCCTTGATTGCAAATCAATTTGAATCCATTTGAAATTCATAAACGGAACCGAAATTTGATTCAGTTTGATTCACTCGTTTCTGGTTTTTGATTTGAGATTTATTTTCTAATTTTAAAAGGAAAATATTCTGATATTTTGACTGTTTTTATTAAATGAAGGCAAATCAATTATATTTCATATTTAATCGATTATACAAAATTGGAATGCCCCTAATTCGAGTCTAATATTCAGTTATTTATGTTTCATATTCGAGCAAATATTCTAATTGGGAATGCCCTTAATTCGAGTCACGTATTTAGTTAATTATATTTTTAAATATAAATCAAATGTATAGATTTGAGTTAGTAAAAGCTTAATAAAAGTGGGAATATCCCTATTATATTCTTGTATTCAGAATATTATTTATTATGAATTTACTATTAAAATATTTTTTAAATAGTTTTGAAATGAAAATAAATAGATTAATTAAATATTCAATAAGCTATTTAAAACTGGGAATCCCACTGTTCCATAATTGCTTTCAGAAGGGGAATACCCCTATTTGAGTCTCTTGTTTCTGTTGCCGCAGCGCGCAAGCAATAAACTCAAACAAAACCGACTCCACATGCCACATGTGGCACGTTTACAAAAGTGTTGCATGAATGCACTTTGCTTAGTTTTAGCTGAAAATTTTGCACATTATAAAATGCAAATAAGGCCAGAGGAGTGAGAGGGACAGAGAGATATGGAGAGAGAAAGAGAGAGAGGGAAGAAAGGCCATAACACTAAATTACAACAAATGAATTGAATTTTTTACTGCCTCTGTGGCTTCTGGCGGGAAACTTTGAAGTTTGCAACAACAGACAACTACTGACTGCGCTTGCCCCATGTTGCAGCGGCAGTGGCAGTTGCGAAACGCGAGTCAAATGCAGCAAATGTCTATGCAATTAGGCCAAATTGAGGCGCTGTCGGCTTCCCTTTCAAAATGTTGCACATTGTTGTGGCATATGTGAAAACTGATTAAAAACACTCAACTTCAATTTGTTTATTTAGCATAGTTATTTTTTATGTCTGTATTTAAATTTGGATTGTTTTAAGCAGAATCTGTTTAAAATGGGAAAAAGAGATGATTTTAGGTATATATATTTTTAATCTGCTTAAATTTAGCCGATAAAAGCTGAAGATGTCATATTTTTCGTATTCTTTGCTTTTATCGATAACTGCGCTGGCTTTGCGAATATC
Source organism: Drosophila kambysellisi (assembly GCA_035042185.1). Classification (NCBI taxonomy): domain Eukaryota; kingdom Metazoa; phylum Arthropoda; class Insecta; order Diptera; family Drosophilidae; genus Drosophila; species Drosophila kambysellisi. The sequence continues at coordinate 306,433 of JAWNLS010000417.1, forward strand.
GATACAATTCGATTTCCGACAGCAATAAAGGATACTCTATTAAAGATATAGTCTACCACTTGAGTATTTGTATATATAGGAGAGATTATTACAGTTACTATTATTTTTTATTAGAAGACATAAGGAAAAGGACGAGTTTTTCATAAAATAATTTCAACATTGACTAAATTCATAACTGTTAAACAGAGTTTCAAATCTTAAATACTACTGATATATATTAGCTGATATCTATAGGCTATACATACACATCTATTCTTTATATAATATTATAACGGTTAATTAATTATATAATTAATATAGTCGCAAGCAGTGCAATTATTTCTGGCTTTAAATTGCTGCGCATTTTGCCCAAATAATTGTTAAAAAAATTACGCTGCATTTTTTTTCCTTCAGCTTTTAATAAAAAGCAAACAAACCCCTCTACACCCCTCCTCTTCACCTTCCCTTCCTCTACACGCTGCGCTGCATTTCGTAAGAATTATGCAAAAATAAAACAAACAACAAAAAAAGAAAAGAAAGCGCTAAAAAATGAAACGTGTTTTTTGTTGTTGCTATTTTTTGGTTTGTTGGTTTTTTACATTGTTAGCCATTTGTCGCCAAGCAGTCTGCGCCGTCATTGCTCATATTAGCCACGTATAATGTCCAGAGTCAAGAGTCTAGACCCGCCACAAAATGTGGCAAGCGCAACCCGAAACCATAATGAACTTAAGCGCTTGAAATATGTTAGTTTTGTTGTTGTTGTTGTTGTTGTTTGGGTCTTCATCGGCTGCTGCTTTGCAACCATTTTGTGTTGTTTTGTGGCAACTAATGAAGCAGCAGCAGCAGCAGCAGCAGGCTCGCGTAATGTGGCAAACAGCTTTGGTTTATTTTTACAGCCTAGCCTAGGGTTGGGTGGGGGGTGTTGTTATTGTGTTGTTTTGGCCAACATTCGCCAGCAGCTCATTAGCTTGGCCAAATAAACACTCGGTGAAATATGATGAAAATTGTAATTTTTTTTTGCGCGCTAGTCACGTACATGTGTGTGTGTGTGTGGGTGGGTGTGCGTGTGTGTTTGCCTAGCTGTGTGTAAACATTGCCCAAAAAGTAATTAAAAGCCGACCTCCGCTCCCCTCTCTCCCCTTTTCCCTCCTTTGAGGGCGGCTCAACAAAAGAGTTTATAACTCTTCCCCCCAAAATATAAATCAACTTTTGGCATTGCGGCCAAAGTTTAATTTATTTTAAACGGCTACTAAATCAAAGCTTTTTGTGGTTTTTGCCACATATGTGGCAAGTGTGTGTGGTGTGTATGTAATGTGTGTGTGTGTATTTATATATATAGGTAATAGTTATGTATATTTATTTGAGTTGATCTGTCTAAATTTGTGCTTCATTTTTGCATTTAAACAGCAACACGAAATTTGATAGTTTAAATTAAATTAAAATAAATAAAAAATAGTTCTTTTTTTTTTTTGCTATCATTATTTATAATTAATAATTAAATAAATAAAGACTCCTTATTCAAGAGGGATCAGTTGAAAGTTTATTTTTATGTGTGTACTTAAATTCGTTGAGATTATTTAAATAAATAAGTTGGGATCAGTTAGGTTTTCTCCCTCCCTCTCTCTCTCTCTCTTTGTCTCTGACTCTCTCTCCCTCTCTCTCTCTTCAAGAGCAAATATTAAAATATTTATAAAAACTCAACAACTTAACCCAATCAAAGCAAAACTCAGCTACAACTTCTGAAACCACCCTCGCTGCATTTGCCTCGAGTGCGCATTGTAATTTTTAATTGCAAAATAATTAAAAAAGATGTAATAAAATTTTTGTAAAAAAAAAATAAATAATAAAAAAAAATTGCGCACGTGTCAGTTGTTGAAAATGTTGATGTTGATGATGCCCCTCCTTGGGGTACAACTATTTATGCACAACAACAACAACAATGGGGCAGTTTTAAGTGGCAGCCATTGAAATACATTTATCTGCATCTGTAAATTAATTTGTATCTGCATCTATAGCTGTGTAAATGTATCTATTGCTGTGTAAATGTATCTTTTGCTGTGTAAATGTATCTGTAAGCGTGTTTCTAAGTGTGGCAATTAACTGTGTGGAATACCCAACCTGCCACTGCCCCTGCACCTTCCCTCTCTCTCTTTCTACTAGTTAAAATGCCAGACAATGTGGCGTCGTTTGTCGTTTCTCTCTCTCACTTCTCTCTCCTCTCTCTTTCTCTCTCTCTCTTTTCTATCTCTTTCTCTAGCTGAGTCTCTGTTCCTTGAGTTAATAATAATCACATCGATTTCTTTGGCTGCTTAAATATTAATGTTTATTGGAATTCATTATTATAGTTCATGCCTCGTTTATGATTATATGGTTCATGCCTCATGGTTCCTGGTGGGTGGGTGTGCGTTTATTTTTATGCAGCACTGTCATCTTCGGCAAGTGGCACGCTCTTAATTATAAAATTGACACAGCGCAATTTGCATAGAGAAAAGTTGATTTACAACTTCGATCGTGCGTCACGAATCATGTGAAATTGGAACGTTGACTTTGATTGATGCCCACCATATGATTATATATATATATATATATATATATGTGTATGATTACTGTAGACTATTCTCGTAACTGGACTCATGACAGCATTTCAATTGTAAATGTCAGTGGGCAAATGCCAAAACGATTAGCCACAAGCCACAAATTGAGCTTTGCAACAGTTTGAAAGTCACTCAAAGTTTTGCAACTGAGGAGTATATTTCGTATTTCAATTATAAACTGAACAATCAGCAATAAGAGTTACTTATCTGACAGCGATTAGCTTTCAATTATTATAGAAATTTAGCTTGATTTAAACGTGATTTGATTTTAAGAAACCCAACTAGTTCGAATGCTTAAGTCAGGCGAGTTGGTTTAATAGAAAAATATGTGTTTTGGTTAATCGATTTTAATCGAGTTTGACGAACGAGTGCAGTTATCGATAAAATGTGATATGCTTGATCTGCGAGAACTTATATTCTCAAGTAAGTCTTTAGCTCTTTCAGTATCTAAAATCGAATTTTCATGCAGATGAACAAAGGGAAATGGCTATATAGGCTCGGATTTTGATGCTGATCAAGAATATACAGACTTTTGAGTTCTGAAATGCTTTTTTCTGCCTCTTACATAGATTTGCACAAATTCCTTACACAATTTATTCAAATTTTTAAGGCTTTATGGAATACATTTTTTTGGGAAACGATAAATACACATATCATAGTTTCAGATATTGAGGATAAAGTATGGGTTAAGAAATCTTCTTGAAATGACACTTTCAGCAATGGAGAATCAATTCTAAGTTTACTCCATATTTTAAACTGCCTAAGTAAAATATAAACAGCTGACTTTCAACTCACCAAAAATTCATTCCCATATTACGACAATCATTGAAAACTTGTACATACCTGTAATGAAAGAAACAAATATATTTATATAAGTAACTGTAATCTATTATAAATAATAAAAATAATAGATAGATAGACATATGTACAAGTAAATGTAATCTATAAGAACTAATGTTAATCATAAACTTTTTAATTAAAGTGCTCAAGTTGTGCAAACTTTGAAAAATACAAAAACCTTTTATTATTTATGGTACATGCCAAAAGTGCAAACAGAAAGACAAATGTTAGAATAGACTGACGAATATAGATAGTCAATAATTTGTCACGAACTCCACAAAATAATGTTGTTGATGATGATGATGATGATGATGATGACAAGGCCTGAAACTCCAAAAGCAGACAAAAGTGCTACGCTTCGAGTGGGCGCAAAAAAAAAAAAAAAACAAATATAAAAAAAGATCAAGTGAGAGGCTCAAAAAATAAATAAACTAAAAAATAAGACAAACAGAAAACTTTAGCAAATTCTTCAAGTTGTTTTTTTGCGGGCCTACAAGAGCTTAAGACTTGAGAGCCTCAGCCCAGTTGGTAAACAATCCATTGTTGGAAAGCGGAGTCAGAAATAACCACAAGATATGAAATGAGAGCAGACATAAAAAAATAAAATAAAAAACCAGACTGAAGACTCCACACATCCCAGTCACCAGCAGTCACCAGAGACCCAAGAGATCCGAGTTGGCAGAGATCGGAGCAGAAAGAGACGCAGATAAATTGCTGCTGGGCCAAGGTAAACAAATTCGGCTTCGTTGTTTACCCTTGCAATGGGTTTTAGCGCTATTTTTTACAGCACTTGCCATGAAAAATTGTTTCGCTTTTGACTCTGACAAACTAGCTGAATGGGACTCAGCCTTGATCTTTCTATTGTTCAAGAATTAGTTTCTTCAATTACAACGTTAACGAATGCAAGTCAAAGAGGATGAGTTGATAATAATATATATTTTATTTTCTATTGTTTAAAATGAAAGAAAATGAGGAGATCATATATTATTTAGATGGTTAAGGTAAGGTTACCACCACAGCTTTGCTAGTTGCAACGTTTACGAATGTGACTCAAAGAGGAATTGGAAAAATAGAATGAGGCGTTAAATAATTAATATTCACTTTGATCTGGCTTTTCGTTCTTTCCTTAATAAGGAGTGATTTAAGGATATTACGAGCAGCAACGTTTACGAATGTGACACAAAGAGTAATGAACAAAATGGCCTGAAAAGCTTAATATTGTGTTTTTTACTGTTTATTCTTAGTTTTGACTCAACTAATTGAATTAGACTTGGCCTTAATGCTTCTTTAACTCTTATAGCTAAAGAATTTTATAATTTCAATAATTTCAAACGTTTATGAATGAAAAATAAGGAGGATTAGATGATAATAAGATACATACATTTTTATTATTTTGATAATAAGATAAATAGGCGCAGTAGATTTGCAAGTAGACTTAAAGAGAGCTTTTAAAGCCATGAAAGCCTCCTATTTGCAACGTTTACGAATGTGACAAAAAGAGAAATTAGAAAAAGAAACAGGCTCAAGCGTTAAATCTTCTATTCTTTAACCTTTCAGCCTTAAATAAGCAAACATCAAATAAGCCAAAAGGATATTTCGACAAGATACTAAATCTTAAGCAGAGATTTAAGGGTAATCCTCACTTCGTCAAGTCGAAACTGATTCCCGACTTTTACTTTGCTTTGCTTTACTTTTCTCGTTGTTTTTTGTGTGAATTTAAAATTTATTCTTGGCTTTGTTCTGTTGGTTTTTTTTTGGGGGGGTAACTTTAGTGAGTGGACGTTAAAACAGGTTCAAGATACGCCAATTTATAACAGAGTAAGAGTTAGAGAGAGAGGGGAAGAGTGGGGTAGAGAGGGAGGGAGGGAGACTGCCTCTCATTACGCGCAGAGCTTGTTATTGTTATTTTTCTTCTTCTTCTTCTGTTTTTTTTGCGGGGCAGATGCTCGTAATTGTTATTTGTGATACTCGAGTGTGTTTCATGTTTTTTTTTTCAGTGCCTGGTTTTATTTTAGTTTTTTTTGCCTGCGCTCACATTTAATATTATTTTTGGCATGTTTTTTAAGGCTTGCGGCTTTTGTGTGTGTTGTTTGTGTGTTGCGTGTGTTGTGTGTGTGTTGTGTGTGTTTTGTTTTGTTTTGTGCTTTGTGAGCCCCAAAAATAAGCGCTGACATCATCGAGACAAGCAACCAAATGTCGACAATGAAACGCAGCTCACTTATCAGCAAAGGAGGGGGGAGGGATACGCCCAAGAGGGGTGTGTGTGTGTGGTTGATTGTTGTGTGGTGTGTGTGTGTGTCTTGTGTTTGTTTGCCATGCGAAAAAGCAGAATTTGCGCATATTTCCCTGCCTCCCTCGCCTAGCTCCACTCAATTTTTGGTTGCTTGCCACACAATGTGTCCAGAGATTCCCGATTTTGGTTGCACTGCATAATTAAATTGCAATCTTTGTGCCCCTTTTTTTTTACTCTTTCATTCTTTATTTTTTTCTTTTGTTCTTTTCCCCAAAATGCAGCGAGATTATTTTTTAACCTTGAACTTGGCCAGCGCCTGCATATTTGGACAAAACAAGAAGACTATATATATATATATATATATATATATATTGTTATGTGTATTATTTGTATGCAGATAAATTTATGGAGGGAGTTTCTTTTTTGTATTGTGTGGCCTTCGTTGCAGTCAACGACGCGTGCGGATAAGAAATGTGTATTTTATTGAGTGATGACTGTACTTGCAATTGATTTAAATGGGATACTTTCCAATACATAAATTTAGATAATCAAAGTTATACTTAGATAGATATTTCTTTGATTTATGATTATATTTAATGTTCACCATAAGCAGGCAACAAATGTTGGAACATTTTACATTTGAATACCCCCAGAATTATTATAAATATTTAAATATAAATAATAAATACATATTATAATAGGTAATAAATTTATTTATAATATTAGATATTCAATTATTATCCCAAATAGCACACCTGTTTTTAAGCTATCTTTATAAGGCAGATTTCTATATCAACTATGAGAAAAATCGAACAACCCCTTTATTTAACAAGTTAAACTCATCTAATATTTATTTTATTATTATTATTTAAACTCTCAACATCAGACAACTGTATTATGTTATATATAAATAGATGAGTTATTTTTAATGATTGTGAAAGTTCTTCGTCAAAATATTGAATTTCGATAGATTATTGACTGCTTGACTAACTCATTGTTATTCCCTTGCTGATTGACTGATTGATGTATTAAAAAACTGACTGCTTAATTAATTGCCAGTTTGATAAGTTGACTGTTGATTGACTGACTGACATAGAATAAATGGCATAATTGATTGATTAACCATTTAATGTAAATTGCGAATGTTTAACTATGGTTTCAGAAATGTATTCTTGGCAAAAATAGCTTTTCTTTGTTGCCAGATTTATTTTCGTTCAATATTTAAATCCTTTTTATTATAGTATTTTAATAAAGATTAAAGCTATAAATTTAATTCATAAATATTGTAAATCAAATTTGTAACAATAAAATATTTAATCTTCAAAATTTCTCAAAAAGCTTTTAATTATTTTTTTATTAACAATTTTCCACAAGAATTTGTTCGCTTTTCCGCAGCATTTGCAATGGCGACTTCATTTTAAATGTGCCTGCAGAGAATACCCCAAACGATAAACCAACAAAAACTAAATGGCTAATAAAAATTACACGCAGACAGAAATAAAGAGAGAGAGGGACAACAGGGGAGAGAGAGAGAGAGAGAGAGAGAGAGAGAGAGAGAGAGAGAGAGAGAGAGAGAGAGAGAGAGAGAGAGTAAGCTTTGCTTATCAGGCAACATGCAAAAATGTTCCTTTTTTTGTTTTATTCTCATAGCAGGGGGGGCACAGCAGGGGTATTCCCTTAACTAGTGCCCTGAGGGAAACATTTTCGCAGTTTAATGCGCAGTTCTTAGCCAAATGGTCAAACTGCGTAATACTCTCCCTCTCTCTCTCTATATGTATATATATATGTATTTGAAATTGCTTTTTTATTACGAATCATCATCATCAACATCATCATTATCATCATCATCATCATCATCATCAACAGCTTTGAGGAGTTGTACAAAAAAAAACAGCGAAACGCGAAAAACCCAAAAGAAACCTTCAAGTTTAGAAATGACATCATTTCAATTTTTGGCATTCAACTCAGAACGCACAACAAAACATCAACACACACACACACACACACACATGTACATCTCTTTAGCTGTTGCAAATTGAAAAAAAAGAGAAGAGGCACATAAAACGCCTCCTTCGTTGCAAAGAACCTTAGCCCAAAATCTTAATGGACAACCTGACATGAGTCTGTGGCAAGGGCCAACAATAAATTGCAAAAGGATTCGCCTCAAGAATCCGCGTATCCATGATAAATGACGCATCATCATCTGTGGCAAGCCAAAGGTGGCAGAGACCGGAAATCTGCTGCTTGGGGCTGCTGCTGCTGCTGCTGACAGCGCAACATGAAAAAATTCACAATTTGCCAAAAGGATAAATTGCATTATTTACACGAGATTCAAAAGAAGATTGAAATTGTTGTAGATAACTGAATAGATAGATAAATAGTAGATTTAGTCAGATAGATAGATATATAAGTAAATAGATATAGTTTGACTACTCTGATTGGGATTTTAGTAGATTGATAGAGAGGCTAGTAGATATAGTCAGTCAATAGACAGATAGATAGTAGATACTGCCAGACCAAGAAGATATTGAGAAATATATAGATAGATATATATATATGGTATATATGGTCAGATCTATAGATACATATTTATATAGATGAATATAGACTGCTAGTAGTCTCTCTACATAAAAAGTACTATAAGTTAGTTAGTTAGTCTGAAAGATCCATATCCAGTCTGATAGATAGCTAAGTTGTAGATATAGTCAGACTATATAGATAAATATAGTCATTTTGAACATTGCGATTGGAAATGTATCAAAGTTGAATATTTATTTTAATATATTTTATATTCTATTTAACATTCCTTAATTATATTTTCCTATTCTTAATCAACTTAATCCGTATTAAGTAATAAATAAATATAATGAATATTTATTCTTGCCACAACTCAACTTTTGACAAAACTCAAATTCTCCAATAAAGCTCAGATGATATATTACCAAATATTTATCGACTTACATGCCACAACAAACAAAATACATGCAACATTAAATGAGTTGAAAGTATTTCAAATGAATTGCAAGGCGATGCCTGATGAGAACATGAGTTTTTTCTTGATTACAATTGTGGTTTTCAGTGAGGCAACTTGCAGACGTGCAACAAAGAGTTATCGACAAACGAGACAATCGATAACAGTTAAAGAAATCAGTTGTGGGCCAAGTAAGCTCAATGTTCGATTAGAAGAATAAATAAATAATTAATTTTCTCAACTCTCAGTAAAATTTTGTCATCAAATAAGCTAAAAGCAAATTTCTCAATATCGATAAATTTCTTATGATCTGCAAATAGGCTTTTAGGATAAGGTAATCGATACTTAAAACTCAAGATAATACTTAAGCGATAGCCAATTTGTAGCACTGTGTGTCGATCAATTCGATAACTCGCTGAGCGATTATTATCGATAACTTTTTTAAAGATCATCTGATCGACACTTAAGAGACTAGCTGAAACTTTAGTGTTACTCAAGTTTTAGCTGTGTTCAAAATTGTCTAATCGAACATTGAGCAACACTGTCCAACACTTTGAAGCGTTAACCAACACACCGACCTGTTGACAGCCAACACAGTGGCGCCATCCAACGGCGAACGTGGACGTCTTGTGGCAGTTGCTGCTGCTGCAGTTGTTGATGCTGTGGCAACGTCTCTTGGCAGTTGCAAACGCTGCATGCCACACGCACCACTTCCTGCACCACCCAACTCCGCTAGAGCATCGGTGCTGCCATAAAAAGGTGCAAAGCGATGCACAAATCCCGTGGGACTCGCACTAAAAGCAGCCGCTGCTGTTGCAGTTGCAGCATTGCCAGTGCTGAGGGAACGTTGCGCATGCTGCTGACGATGGTGCAGCAGATGATGATGATGATGCAGCGGATGATGCTGGGGACTGTTGCCGGCGCTGCTGCTTATGTTGCAGCTGCTGCTGGGGATGTTGATGGCCCGACTCGAGCCGAGGCGCGTGTAAAGCGTTGGCGAGAATTGATCGGTTGCCTCCTCGGGATCCTCATCGGCACCCGTTGGAGTCGTCGACGTCGTCGCAGTATAGAGCTGCCCCTCGCTGAGGGCGGCGGGCCACAGGGTTGCATCCACACAGAAACTACTCCGGCCGGAATGCGATTGATCGTAGTAATAATAAAGATGCGGCTGCAGAGGCAGCCCCGACGACGCCGACGTCGACGAGGTGTTGCAGGTTGTGTTGGTGGTGCAGGAGAAGGGTATGTGGGGGTTGCTAAGAGCACGCTTGCGACTACCGTTATTACTGACGGGGGCGTGGCTAAAGCTGTGTTTGTTGTGTGTTTATCGATCAATTTGCATGGTTTATCGATAATTTTATTAAGCGGAAAATAAAGCAGAAAAAAAAAAGAAAAAGAGAAAGAAATAGAGAGGGAGAGAGTAAGCAGCAGATATACATAGGCAGTCATATTTTCAAAGAGAGAGAGAGGGAGAGCTAGAGAAGGGAGAAAGGGAGAGAGAGCGAGAGGGAGGGAGAAAAGGAGAGAGTGAAATCCACTTGGGAAATCAAAAAAATATGAATTTGCCAATTATTTTGGGGGTGTGAGAGAGTAGAGGTGAGGGAAGAGAGGAGGGTGTGAGATGACTGCATTGTGGGTGTGGGTGTGGCAGATGATCTGAACTGTGTAGATTCAACAAGGCAGGCAAATGAGTAGTGTGAAAACACGTGAAACGAGAAAACTATCTAAGAAGCTATCGAGCTATCGAATCATTTCATAGCTAATTAATAAAATTATCGATTTACGTAATAATCGATATATTGATAAATGCAAATATTTAAGCATCAATTACTATTGTTATCCAAGCATAAGGTTTGATTTATCTAAATGCTAAAGCATCGATTACTATTTATATATTTAATGAAAATGTTACTCCATTGATCAAAATTTATATTTATACAATAATTTGTAATCAAAATCGATAAATAACACTCGATATACTTATGCATGTGTAAAGTTTGTAAATAATGCTATAACTAAAATTATCCAGAACTGCTAACAGACTCATGCATGTAACATGTGTAGATCGATAAATTATCGATATTTCGTTTTAATTTTTATTGAAAAAAGATATTCATTCAAAATTTGAAGCAACGACAAGCTGACAAAACCAAATCACTAAAAAATCGATTAATTTGCTATAACCCCAAAATAACTTATCAAATGTAAACTATCGATAATTTTTGCTTCTTCTTCAGCTGCTTGAATATATACATAAATATTGGAATAAAAAGCGCCAAGCGTCACCTCAAATAGATGATGCAACATTTGTGGCAGCAACATGATGTCGATGCGCTCCAGTTCTCATCATAAACAACAAGCGAGAAGAGAAGAGAAGAGAAGAGAGAAGAAAAGAGAAGCGGATGCGGTGAATGTGGCATAGATAATCATCATGATCACAATCATAATTATAATCATAACCATCATGAAAATGAAAAGAAAACTGTCAAATTGCTTTGTTGCATGCAACAAGACGACGCAGCAGAAGCAGAAAAAGTGCACCCAATTAATTCTGTGGCAAAATTCGCTTCCGTCCAAAAAAAAAAATATTAAAAATAACAGACGCCTTTTGAAGTCGAAGACAAAACGCCAAATAGAAAGAAATATGGCCAAGAAATATATAGAAATATATATGTAAAAAGACATCTTCATCTTCAGCTCCATTTTGGGGGCAACCAAAACAAGAAAGAGTAAAAAATATAGTTAATGACGCTTGAAATACCCTAACTAAAATTACATTACATATTATATAGAAGATTTAAAAAATTGTATTTTAAATATAATATTTAACATAAAATGTGCAAAAATATATATAACATATATAATGATATTTATATTTATAATAAGTTATATATTCGATTTTAACTAGCGTATTTCAAGCTTTATTAAAAAAATATTATTATTTATAAACTTATATCTTTTAAATATTTATTATTATTTTTTTACTCTACAATAAAATATTTTTCTCCAATCACAAAAGAATTAAATTTTGGAGAATTTATTGCTTTGTCAAATATATGATTTTATAATTTTATTTTTTTAATTCTGTTAATTTATAAAATTAGCTTGAGTTAAATTTAAAAGCAAGTAAGTTTTTAATACAAAAACTCGACTTTAAAGCGTTAATTCCCATGACTATATTATATAGTGTGTCAATCCGTATAAATCCAACTTAAGTACCACCTAAAGATATATCTTCATCCTCATCAGCTTCATCTCTATTTGGGGGCAAGCTTCATGATTTTGGTTGCAAACTGAACGCAAATTGCGGCTAACGATAAACATAAATAAAACGCAAGCAGCCGCGAAGAAAGATCTCGTGACAAGCAACAGCATCAACAACATGCAACAAAGTAGCTGCAACAAACAGCAGCCAAAATATAAACTAAATAAATAAAGAAAAAAAAAACGAAAAAAAAAAACACTTTTACCCCATTTGCTGCAGCAGCAGCTGCAACAACAACAGTTGCGGTTGCAGTTGCAATTGCATTCAATGCAGTTAGCAGCATTCAGTCAACGCCGCACAACATCCGGGATAAACACACACACACACCAACACACACACTCAATAACAACAATAAACTTTCAGTTTTGGCGCGCTTTTCACTTGATTATTGCGATTGGCAAATGTTTTTTAGGGTAGATTAACTGTGACAATCAAAAAGATACATTTGCTTGGCAGAAAATTGCAATTAACTAAAAATAAAAACATTTCAATTTAAATAATTTAAGCTATTTTCTCTGTCACAACTTACATTATGCAATATCGATTTGAAAGAGGAGGTCTGCCGATAACCACCGATAACCAGTCAAAATATATACAATTTATTTTTATATATATTTATTATTTATTTTTTCAGCCAAAAACATTCAAAATTTCTTCTTTAAAGTTTTTTTCTACGGCATTTTTCATTATTGATCATTTTTTTCGATCTGAAAACAAGTTTGCGGGGGGAGGGAGGAAAACTAAATTGCCTCCCCTCCAGAGACCCATTTGAGTCAAGTTTCGATTTTTTTTTTACTTCTACAAAAATATATCCTAATTCAGAATAAATTCTCGTATTCTTCATACTTTGACTTTTCGTGAATATCGATACAAATCGATTTCCGATAAGAATAAAAAATACACTCTTAAAGATATACTCTTCTAATTGATATATAATATTCAAATATAAGTAAATATAAATTTTTAAAAAAGTGTATTTGAATTGCGTTGTGTGCTAAAAAAAAAGTCTCAATTCTTTTTTTTTAATAAAAGTTTCCTTTGAATGCAGTCAAAAAAATTCTTTGTTGGTTACGAGAACTTTTCGCCACAGTTTCAAGTTTGTTAACTTTAAACTTTTACGCCATTAAAACTTGCAACTTTTGCTTCAAATATTTTTAATTAATCTGTTATTTTTAAGTTTAACAGTTAATTAAGTTTTATAAACTTTGATAAAAATAATGTCTGCTTAATTTTCTTTTGTTTTTCCTTTTTTCGGCTTTTTAGATTATGTAAGCATCTAAACAAGACAACAATTTTGTTAACAAGCGTCGTGCAACAAAAATAAAAAAAATTGAAAATGCAACTGAAAAATCTGCATTCAAATGGCTTGCAACGTGATTGTTGTGGTTGTTGCTGTTTGTTGTTTCCATTTAAATGCACAAATCACATGCGAGTTTCGCACATGTTGCCCCTTCCCCACCCCCACCCCCTCCACCACACTTTTCCACTCTTTACCTGCCGCCAAAAACAATGCACAAATTATGCAGCGCACTTTGTTTTTATTGTTGTTGCTTTTCAGTGTGTCGCCTGCAAAGCAACAACAACAACAACAACAAACAACAACAACAACAACAAACAACAACAACAACAACAAAACACAAACAAGGAAACAAAAGTTTTTGCCAAAACAAGACGAAGAAATTGGGTGAATGGAGCTAAAGTTGTTGTTGTTGTTGTTGGCGACCAGTTGGGAAATTGCAAAAGAAAACAGAAAAAGGAAAAGTAAAAAAAAGTCAACGTCTTTTTTGAATGCAATCAGAGATTGGCATTAAGGCAAATAAATGGGGAAAAACACTAGTAAAATTTAAATGCAAAGCCAAAACAAGAAAGAACAGTTAGTTAAAAAAAGGGATGATGACGCTTGAAATACCCTAGTTTAAATTAAATGTAGTGTATATTGCATCAAATTAAAATTCAGTCTTTCCATTTTTATGTGGAACATTTTCAAGTATCTTAGCTGTAAAAACTTTATCAAACAAGAAAGAGACAAAACGAACCGCAATTGTAAACTTTAAATTAATGCAAAATGCTTGCAACATTTTTTTTGTTTATATTTCAACAAATAAAATTTGTGCATGAATTTTTTGTTTATGTTTTGTCAAATGTGAAATTATGAAATAGGAATTTTCTTTTTTGCGGTGTGTGGAGGAAATAGACTAGGTTCCATGCATACTCACTCGGCTTGTTAATTAAACAAAACTTTGGCTTACCTGCAATTAAAAAAGATAAAAAATATTGATTAGTTATGAGAAAGAAAAAATTACGTTAAATTTAAAAAGTAAGAAAAGTTCGCAAACTGCTTGCACACTGCTTGTAGCCATAACACTGCTTGCTTTTGTGGTTGCGGTCTGTGCTAAGGTGTACCAATGACAAGTTTCACAATGCGCTCAAAACTGTAGAGGGAATTTTAGCTGAGACACGTGAACTAGTTGAAGCACATACGAGCAGTGCTAATCAAACTGTGCGGACTTAGCAGCTAACAGTGGCTGCCAAAGCGTGCGACGTAGCCAAGACAGCGCACTTATAGCAGCTATGCAAACTTAATGAAGTGTGCCTGCGCTTATGTGGAATTTGTTTCTAGCCAGGACCTGCACCTAAGATATTACTGTATTTTGTAAAATAATGTTTGAAGGAATCCGCAATTATTACAATTAAAAAATAAATATTGATTAAATCGGTTTTAAATATTAAAAATGTTGTTGAATACAGCAACTAATGTATATATATTTTTAATGAAAAACATGACTGATTTAAAAACCATATGCTGAAATTTTGAGCAGAATTTTAAACGAAATTCATCTGAAACATTCAAATAGATTTAAATCTACAAATATTGATTGATTTTCGCGGAATCCATTTAAATCCACCACCATTAACCCCGAAATACTTGGACAAATTTCTTAATTTTAGTAGAACAGCTAAATGCAAACAACAATGACAACAACAAAACAAGCCCGCAACGCAATAAAAAATCTGTTTACCGTTTCCATTTTGTGTGCTTTGCTTGCCTTGTTTTGTTGTCGTTGTTGTTTTGGTTGTTGTTGTTGATTGATTTTTTTCAATAACCTTTTTAGCGCAACGAAAAATGGCAACAAATACAAACATGGCGATAATGTGCAATGCGATCACTAACAAAAACAACAACAACAACAATAGAAGAAGAAGAGGCGGCAATAGAAGCAGAAACAAAACAAAACTCTTGAGAAAAACAAAAAAAAACAACTGCAATTAGCAAATAAAGAGCGAGAGCGAGTGCGAGCGAGAAAGGTAGCTGGATTCATTCACGTGTGTAAAACGGTTGTAATTGAGAGCCGATGATAAGATCGCGAGAGAGAGAGAGAGCGAGGTAGGTCAAGAGAGCTTCTAACTGTTGATCTTTGAGCGCGAGCGAGCGAGAGAGTTGTCAAGGCATGTTATTTTTTTTGTATTTTGTTTTGTGTCTATCTTTATAATATAAATATAGAGAAAAAAAATGGTAAAATTGCGCACTATTTTAAAACGTTTTGCAAAAACGCTTTATTTGATTTTTGTCGCCAGTTCGTTTGCTTTTTGGGTGCTTTTGCAATTTTTGTTTTGTGTTTCAGTTTTGTTTGTCTCTTGTTTGTTTTTTTTTTTGCTTGGCATGATGACCGTCGCCTTGTCGCAATTTGTTGTTATATTATTGTTTTAGTTGTTGCTGTCAATCAATGGAAACAAATTAAGCAAAAACAAATGCAAAACAAGCTAAAAACAAACTCATGAAAAGTGCAAAAATTGAATGACGCGCAGAGGTGCGACCGAGATGCCAGATATTAACTTCCACTGCGCTAGTTGGAATGAATGTGTGGAATGTATGTCTGTATGCATTGTTGTTTGTGTGTGTGAGCACCCACGCCCCGTGTTATCGTCACGGCAATTTAAGCGCCCTGGCGCCAAGTGTTAAAAACTGTCAACGGACAAAAGTTCTTTAATTCTTCTTCTTCTTTACTATTTGCTGTGTATACCCCAACAAATGGCGGGCTGCAAGCAGCGTATATGCATTTATAGCGTTCGTTTGTAACAGTCATGAACAAACGAGTTTTAGCTGCATATAATAAATATCATTTTGTTGTAACAACCAGAAGAATATATCTTATCTTTTATATATAATACAAATAAATTACACCTCATATATAAAAATATATATTTTATATAGATACTCAAAAATATGGCTTACTAGTAAAATAAACTTAAGAAAGTTCAATTAATGAAGGAATCGATCAAATCAGTTAATAGCAGAGTAGCAAACCAGAGCGTAAAATATTTGCATAAATTCTTTAAATCTGGGTTTCAAACCATATTTAAATTTAGACTAATTTTTGAATATGACTATTAAGTTTACTTTATTTATTTTTTTTAGATTTTACTATATTTCCAAAAGAACTAAAATTATCGGTTTCGTAGCGGTGTTATTTTAATTTCATGTTTTTTTCAAAGCAGAATTTTGATTCCATTTACAAATTACAATCGACAAAGTTTCCTTTCCATTTTGACACTATGATTAAAAATGTTTAATAATAATAGAAAACTCTATAAATGATCAGATATTTAACTTTACAGAGTATCTCTCAAGTCTTATACCAACGATCAAGTGCAGCACAAGCCACCCAAAGTAGTGTTGAATTATCACAGTGTGCATTGCAGAGAGACCTTCAAATTTCAAGTACAATTCACTTGACTCAGGTATACCCATAATATATATATATAACTATATACATATATAATATATGTATGTCTGCATAGTTGGTTTAGTTATGTGAAAGTGGCCTACTGTGCATTTCAGCTAAGACACGCATAATCGATGGGGTCTGCAGTTATCACTGAGGGCTCAGATAAGAAATAAAAAGAGCATGTTCAAAGTAAGTCATTTAAAATTCCGGAAATTGATAAATGTACAAATGACAAATGCTTTAGTTACTCGCAACTGTTGTTTAATCATCATAATAATAAAAACAATCACAATAACAATAAAATGAAAACCTGTTTCTAGGAAAAAATGAAAAACAGACGTCACCAAGCTTATAAAAAACATTAAATGTGTAAAATGAGCAATTACTGAATACTATATACGATATATGTACATATATACAAATAAATTGTTGCCCGCTTTTCATGTTTGCATATTAATTCTAGAAGACGGTTTTACGATCTCGCGGATAGGACCAAAATTCCACGCAGAAAAATTGGCGATTGCGAATGATAAATTTGTGGTTTTTATTTTAATTTTGTATTTTAGCCATATTTCATTTTAATCTGTGCGTTTTTATATAGTTAGGGATTTGATTTATTATGCGACGCTTTAGTTGATTTTAAATGCAGTCGGGCGATAGCCGCTGCAGCGCCCCTGGCGTTGGCCAAGCGCAACAGCAGCTGCGACGCTGCTCTGTTTTGGCAATGAAAAATTGCTATAAATCCGATCAAAAGCCAATAAAATGCGGGAAGGCTGTGAATGTAAATATAGAGAGAAAGAGAGAGAGAGAGTTTGGGAAGAAGAGATTATGTATACGACTGTTAGATGCCCTGCCAAAAAAGGTTCTCATTGAAACTGTTAGCCAAAAAAAGCTTTTGACAAATATCGATGAGGATTAAAACTGGAATTGATTAAAATGTGATAATCATTTCGATAATTTAAGAAATCTTTAGATTATCGATAACTAACCATTAGAGCAAACTCTATTGATAAAAATCGTGAAAAACAGTTATCAATAGTTCAAACTCGATTGCATATAACTGCTTCTCTAAGTTATTCGGCTTTAAGCAGTTCATCGATATCGAATCGATAACATATGAGTATAAAATGTATTCAATTACGATAACATCCTTGCTCACATAATCAATATACCTTATTTGCATTTGCACAACAAATAAAACCAAATGGAATGAAGATCACAGCATACAAAATATCGCTTAATTAACATTTTGTTGTTGTTGTGATTGTATTTGTTGTATTTGTATTTGTTATTGTTGTATTTGTTGTTGTTGTCAGTCGCTTGCGTCTTTTATAATTTTCTGCAGCGCTTGACGTAAAACAAAATTGTTATTTATCTCAATCTTTGTACATTATCTGTGTAAGCGTGTGTGTGTGTGTCTGTGTCTGGTGTGTGTGTGTGTCGGTGTCTGGTGTGTGTGAGTGTGGGCGTGTCAAATGCAATGTGGCCACAACAATTTTGGCACGGCAACAAAAACACCAACAACAAAAATATACTCACAACAACAACAACAACCGTTATTAGGCAAAGTAAATAAATTAATTGTAGATTTCGGGGCGCGTGAAGAAAATTAATGCGAAATTAATGGAGCGTTGCGGCGCCGTCGCAAAGTTTGCATTTCAATTAGCAATTAATAAATTAGGAAACCGAAAAATAACTCAATTAAAAAGTGCAAAGCAGAGCACTGAACACTCTCAAAAGCTGGCTGCTTTGTGAGCGGGGATTAAGCATTGCCAATTTCCCTATTTTTGCGAGTTTCTGTTTGTGTGCGTGCATGTGTTTGTGTGTGTGGATGCCATGTGGGCGTTGTCACCGAGCACCGCCGGCAACAAACAAACAGCCAAAAAAACTAAAACAACAAAAACAGCTGTTGAAGCACTCGTTGTGCACAGCTGCGCTGTCAACAGCTGAGCGCGCTTCGCTGACTCGTCACAATCCACACACACACACACGCATATACAACTGGCAAACAAAGGCGAGCGAGCGAGAAACAGCATGTGGATGTGAAGTTTTTTTTTTGTAAATGGCCTCTGGCTTTAGTTGCTGGATTGGATTCGGGTGGGGGGTATTGAGTGAGGTTAGGTTTGCCGCGGTTGTGGTTGATGATGACTAATAATGAGTGGCAACCAAATAAAAAAAATAATAAAAAAGAGTCAGAGGCAAAGGCAAACAATAACAACAACAACAAACAATAACGGGCCAAACCATAATAAAATAAAAAACCGGCAAAATAGCTTAAAACGGCAAACAAAGAAAAAACCGGCTTCAATTTTGTATATACTTATATACTTGGAGCCACAAACTTATGAACACAAACACAGAGACATACAGCATAATGATCTGTAGCGGAGACAACAACCATAGCAAAGATTTGAAGTCGAATATTTAAATTATGCCAAGAGCCAAGCAAAAATATTTCTTGCCATCTTTCTTTATTGTCATTTGCTCCATTTTTTAATCCACTTCAAGCTACATTTTCTTTCGCAAATGCAAACACAATAAAAATAAAAGAAGCAATTTCCATTTGACAATAATTTCCGGCGACATGCGGAAGCTCTGCAAGTCTCAAAAATTATGATAAATATTTGCCAAAACAGATTGTGTTCTTGGCACTAAAAGTTTCATTCTCTTTTTATCAGAGGGTGTAGGGGGTGGGGGTGGGGTTGGTGCTTTGTCTATGTGGGTGGTCAGCCAGTCGGCCAATAAACGCCTCCGTAAACAAATGCCCAACTTGTAGGCGAGCAAATAAGCCATTAATTATTTTATATGCCAAACAATGTGTGACGCTCGGACTGCGGCTGCTTCCTCTTCTTCTTCTCGCTAATTAAATTAATTTTCTATTCCAACCCCCCTCAATTTAAGAATATGCAATTAATTGTTCGTTTTTTACCAGAAACAATCATAATAATAATTTCCTTACTTATTGTTTCCACTTTTAATATTAAGTAATTTCCTTACTAATTGAAACTCATCAATTAATCCGAATGGAAATACTTCAAATACTTTTCACTCATTTTCCCCAGCTCGGAGCAGTCTGTGCTAATCTCGTTGACACATTTCCGAGTCTTGGAATCAAAGAAATGGTTGCAGATTTTGGATCCAGCTACTCCTGCGAGACACACATAACAACTGTCTGTTTGTGGAGCACGAAAACCACTGGGTTTGCTTAGGCAGATGTAAGACTCCTTATCGGGGAACGATCTAAAATGTGTGGCTCCTCCGTTGGTGGCAACAACCAACAGGGGCAAACAGCTAAGCAGAACTGCAAAAATAGGTTGATGAAATTTCAAAATAACCTTCTCTTTTCTAAGTACCGATTTGTGGCTTCATCTTGAATGAACTCCTTCAAAAATTAAATAAAGAGAATTCGATTAAGGAAAATGCTGAGAGCTTAAAACGAAGTTAAACAAATCTAAATCCCAACAATTAAAGTTCGACTTCTTTTAAATAAAAGAACAATTATATAAATATATATATTTATATAGATATAGATAGTTAAGTAACGAGAGGACATTGACCCCCGATTTCATTTAGCGAAGCGGAACGGAAATGCCTAAATGGCAAACCGTATTTTTGTGAGTCAGTCAATGAGGAATGAGAATTTAAGGAAGCGATGAATTACAATATGGTCTGCGAGGCAATCAATAGGCTCTTTAAGTGCCCAGCCACACGACAATTCACTTAAGTGGACTCCTCCCTCTCTCCCTCTTGCTACTCCGCGCCATAAACCATGTTCTCCACCAGCTGGCCTTATCTGATGACACACAGAAGCCAGCGTTTCTAGCCAATTTTTCCACTCTTCTCTTCTCACTCTGCTCGGCTAGCAAAACAAATATGCTTAATGAATTAACAAACAGTTCTCTCTCCCTCCCTCTCTTCCTTTCTCTCTCCCTCGCACATTATGGCTAATTAGGTGCTAAAATGCTACAATGCATTGTGGCAACGAAACAGCAGCTGCCTAAAGCAACTTTTAAGGAACCAAGGAACCTGGTCTACACTTTGGCCAAAACTTAATAAATTTTTGATGTTTTTGGCTTGCTAAAAATCATAGTTTGCATTACTTAATTTAAGGCTGGATTTGTCTAAAATTTAGAAAAATTTTCAATGTGTGTAAATTGAAGAACGAGTCAGAAAAATTAATTAATAGTTTCTTAACTTTAATGACAATTTTTTTAAATAAAGATTTTTCATTTCTACTTTTCTGGAAGTATATTTCCATAATAAGAATAAATAATATTTATCGATTTAGGGCAAGGCTTGCTAATTCTTAGAAAAATGTTTTCTCAAATTAAGAAAGCAAGAAAAATTTTCCGAGTGTTGCCGTCTGGCACCTTTTGCACCCTCCCCCCTCTCTTCCCCATCCACCCAAGCATTGCAAATTAGGCTACGCAAAGCAAAATGACGCTCTGATAAAGCATCGAGTGCATTTTGTCACGCACATCGTGCCACAAACTGCGGCACGCATGCACACATGTAAATGTGGCACTCTCCACACACTTGTGGAATTTGCCACTTGGCTTCTCTCAATCGATTCGAACTGCCCTTAATGCTAATTGTTAACAGCTCAAAAGTTGCTCAAACTGATTTCGAACTAAAATGAAGACCTTGTTTTCCACAAGTTTGTTGCAAGTTTAGCGAGAAAACAGCTCAAAGAAATTGTATTTGCTTAGATTGATTAGATTAAATTCTATTAGATTAGGATTGAATCATTTTGGAAAATCTGATTTAATATTGAGATAAAGATAAAGATTGCAGTTAAATAATTTATAGTTGCTGAAGAGATTGTTAGATTGGATTTAAGATTTGGATTGTTATTATATAATTTTCATGTGATAGCTACCCTAAAAGAAATTTAAGTAAGTTAAGTACTATTATTCTACATTGTGCAACCAATTGCCATTAAAAGTATATATCGAAATATGCACATCAATATTAGATTTGTATCTTATAGATACTTAACGCCCATACAGACACAACAATGTGAAACTTGCTGCCACCTGGCATCTGCCACAGCAAATCCAGTTAAACATAAATATAAATATTTCATATTCTGAAAAAAAACAATTTCCGTTTACTCCAACGCCTCAATTTTCCAACTAGTGCCCACTTCTCGTTTCCCATTCAGCCTCCTCGAGCTGGGAAAGGCGCTAATGAAAGAAAAGCGTTGAATGCCTTTTTGCCTTTCGCATTCGCATTTCGGTTTTAACGTGGCTAAAAACGGTGTTAAAATTGTGCAACTTTCACGCTCACTTTGTTTTTTTTTTTTGTTTTCACTCAGTTGATTTTTTTTTCGTTAGCCATTTGACATTTTCCCATTTTCCCTTTTTTAATTTTTTTTTCTTCCATTTCGTCTGCTGCATTTTTTATTGATTTTCATTTTTATTTTTTCGCTAGTTTTTCGCCTGCGACGACGAGTGCAAATTGCGTTTGCTTCTTGCTCCCCTTCTTGCCACTCTTTTGCTGCATGCCCCTTTCTTTGCTGTTTCTTCTTCTTCTTTCTCTGTCTCTGTTTTGATGCCCCCAAAAATGCAAATCCATAATCAAGTTTGCCTTTCGACGATTGTTTGCTTTGTTTGCACATCCGATAATAAGTTTTTCTTTCGCTGTCAAGGTCGTTCGTTTTGTGGCGCCCCCCTCCCCTTCCCCAGCCAACCACTCGGCGGTAGAGTAAACAACTCAGGTCAGCTCCTCCTTCCCCTCCTCTCTTCCACCTGTCAAGTTGCAGTTTGAACTTTTATAAATGTCATTTAAATTAAATTAAGAATTCTTTTAGAGAACAAAATGAATATAAATTGGAAATTGTGAGTGTGAAAATCTATAAATATATAATGGATATTTACACTGGTAAATAGTTTAATATTTATTTAATTATAGAACTCATAATTTTCATATTTGACAGCCGAGTCGACATAGCTATATTCCATATTCCTGCATTGATAACTAGCACCGCTTCGAGAATATCGATACAAATCGATTTACAATAACAATAATAGGAAAATTATATATGTTTAATTCTGAATGTTTAATTTTAACTAACATATTTAACAAACTAGAAATTTACATGAAAGCTGCAGAGTATCTGCGAGTCGAGCACACTCGAATTTTTATTTTCCATCGATTTTCAAAAAGATAGTTATTTTTGTATCCTCCCCATTAAAACTTAATTTAAATTTGTAAACACAACTTTTGCTGGTAATTCATGCAAAAAAAAAAAAAAAAACAAAAGAATCGATTTGCAGATTTGCACAAGTTGCGGAAATAGGCAAATGCTAATTTGGAAGTTGTCGTTGCCGTTTCTTGCAACTTGCCCCTTAACGACCATGCCACAAGTTGTTAGTTCCGTTTGTTGGTTCGATTTTTGTGGCGTTTGTTTACAAGTCTTTAAGAGGTGGGATTTGGGAAGAACCCCAAACAAATTGTTGTCTAAATAAATAACAAATTAAGTTTGACATGCATAATAAAAGCAAAAGTTGATTGGAAGTAAATTTTCCACATACTTATTATATTATATTTAGTAGTTATTCTACATAAATAAATAAAATCAAATTGAGATTAATGACAAGTCTATAAAAACCTTTTTTGGCTTTTAGCTTAATGCAATTAGTGGAAAATATTATTTAAATCGAAACTAATTTAGTTTTCTTTTATTGTGCCACATGCGGCACATTTAGTCGGCTAATTGATGGCGGTCATAAACTTGTTTTGTCCAGCCGAAATGAAAACACCAATTTTGCCGCATTCAATTTCCATATAAAATAGTCAAGGTTATGGTCAATGTGGGGAAAATAGGGAAAGAAACAAACACAAGTAGAAAAGTCAACTTCTGGCGCCAGTTCAACTACCCCTCACCCCCTACCCGCTACCATCCTTACCGGAAATTACTCGAACCAAAAGGAAATCCACAAAATGGTAATTTTTGCAAGGCGGAAAACGGTGATGAGCGCGTCAAGATTGTTATTATTTATATATAAATATTTATTTTATGGTGAATTATTGATTGAACCAAATATTGTGATTTAGTGGCTTTAATTAATATTATTTATTTTTGTGGCGTTATCATTGCTGATTGACACACTGTGCCGGCATTAGGTACAAGTGCGACAGAGAAAGGACGAAAGAGAGTGACAGTTAACTAGAGGCAAAGAGAGAGAGAGACAGAGCTACATTTGTGGTCTGCTTTGATATTTATGAGCTAAAATAAATAAATACATGTGTACATGTGTATGTACATGTGTATGTACATGTGTGTATTCCTGTATTTTTGATTTTTTGTTTTTGTATTTTCCTTTTTGTTGGGATTCTTTTGTGCGCCGTGCTTTGTTTTATTTCAATCATGTGCTCGTCCGTCTGTCGTCGCTGTCCTCGTCGCCAGTCCTCGTCCACCCCTTGCAAAAATCCCACACATCCAAAGCAAAACGATCGCAGCCAACTGACGTCTATCAATAATTTCCTTCTTTGCTTTCGTCTAATTTCACTTTACTCTCCCAAAAAGATTTCTTCGTGTGGGTGTGTGTGTGTCCGTGTGAGAGAGAGATACTCTGCTCTCGTTTACTCACGCGCAAAGAGCCGAAAGTCAAAAGCCCAATCATCAATCATTTCACGCAGCTATCCAATCGCTCATAAATCAATAAAGTGCCGTTTGGCGCCTGTCACAATGCAACAACAACAACAGCAAGCAAGACATGTGAGCACGGTGAAGAAGAAGAAGAAGGTGTCAATTTGAAGGCAATAACAAATGAAAGCCGAAGAGCTTTCGTAATCTGAGGTATTCCCTTTTTGCACATGGAAACACCTGTTAAACAAATTCTGTTATTGTTGCTGTTGTTATTTTTAGGTGAGTTGAGGCACAGTGGGGCAGGTTGTGATCAAGATTTTAACCTGGCAACAGCTTCCTCTATATATAGCGAGATATGAATCAGTGTAGCAAAGCAAAATGTAAATTCCGGCATTTTTGCATGTGATTCATAAAAGAGGTTTTGATTAGATAGAATATGTATAAAATTCAAGATTAATTCGTTGATGTGGTGTAAAGATAAGATTTGTTTGTGCATAGCTTAAAATAATTTTAGATTATAATATTGAAAATTCCAGTCAACAATTAAACTACTATTCGATTAAGGACATCTACCACTGTGACAAGGCAAAGCGAGATTTTACTTGAAATTGTATTTCCAAACTGCATTTATGCATGTAAAATCTTTAACTACTTTTCCCATTGGAAAACATATTTGTATTTTTTTTATGTACACCATTTTAATGCTTCCAATTAGTGAGTGCAGGCGGCAGACAGGTAACAAAAAAAAAACTAATAACAGTGCAGACATGCAACGACGCCCCCTCATCTATGGAAGCAGCAGCAGCTTGTTAAATGCCAACACAAATAAAAAATGAAAAAAAAAAAGTCGGCGCAAAGATGCTAAACATGTGCGCGTGAGAAACAACAAAAAAAGAGACACGCAGCAAAAAATGTTTGTTGTAGTGAAATTTGCCAATTTTTTTTGCAAAAATGAATAGTTAACATTTGGAGAGCGCAGCTAAGAGCTACTAGCAGCCAGAGAGCGGGAGCAAGAGCGAGAGTGAGCGAGTGCGAAATCATGAATTAACATTTTATGGAATTTCATTCCATTGACTCTTTTAATAAGCAGATAAGTGCGAGTGCGAGCGGGAGAGTGCGAGCAAAAGAGCCGTCACTTTGAGAGAGAAAAGCTTCTAAAAAAAATGCCACGCGCAGCAGAGTTTATTTTTAAGCAACAACAAAAACAATAAGCATAACAAATATAATAAAAGCAACAACAACAAACATTGATAGCTGATGGTTGATAGCAAAACCAACAGCAAAAACAAAAACAACAACAATAACAACAGCAACAGCAACAAACAACGCATATAAAAATCAACATCAATATTTGTGTCTATTTTTAGACACACATACACACAAACATAACGAACGCATGACCGTTTCCCTGTGTATGCCTGTTGTATATGTGTATGCGTGAGTGGAAGAGCGCCGCCCAGAGTGCTTAAGGCAAAGGGGTGTGAGAAGTGCAGGCACACGCTGTAATGCGCCGGCTCAACGATCAATGCAGCTAAGCACAACAGCACAACTACAAATGCAAAAAGCTCTCGCACACGAGTACAGCGATGACTTCGTTTGTGTTCGTGCTTGTTGGCGACGAGACGCCTTACAGACGACGACGACGCGACGTCAAAGGCGTGTGTGCTGTAATCATAGCAATGAGAGTTTTGTCGTTGTTGTAGTTGTTGCCTGTTGCTTGCCTGCCTGCAGTGCACAAGACAGAAGAAGAAGAAGAAGCAGCAGCAACTGGAGAGAAAATGCAGACAATGCGATTTTTACTTTTTTTTTTCTTGAGGCGCACTTTAAATGCACTTTTCAAATCCATAAAATATTTCAAAATAAATATATTAATATATGCATTTGCCACAAACTCATGTGTCATTTGGGGGCGTATTCGTAATAAATTTGATTTTCACAAGATATTGACTTTTTAAATATGCTTTGACACCGCCTCGAATAAAAATGCATTCCAATTAAGCAACAAAAGATTTTCGCTGGATACCAAATAGCGGGCGCTTTAGCGCCGTCTGAAAGTTACCCACCCCTTCCTCCCCCTTACATCGCATTCCCAGACAGACGTATTTGTTTTTACTACTATTTAGCGTCATCTTTGCAAAAAAAAAATATTGCATGGCCAGTGAATAAATGCCTTGACGTAAAACGTAATACGTAAACGTAAACGTAGCCGCCCCGTCATCAATTAGAAAGTTGTTTGCGTTGCATGCTTGTGTTCGAGTGTGTGTGTGTGTGTGTGTGTGTGGCGCCTAACACACCTCCGCCCGCCACCTATGAACCATTGTATTATGTTTAAAGTCGCGCATCAAATTTCCATTGAAGGTCAAACTGCGTTTTACATATTTTTATTCTTTTTTACGTTTGCATTTGCGTAGAAAAAAACAAAACGACGACGTCGTTGTAACTACGTATTTTGAGTTTGGCATTGGGTTTCTCTCAACTATAATAGTATACCTGGAGTATGAATATATATACAGTTGTGCAAAAAATAATAGCACCATTACGTTTTCCTTACTAATCGATACTAAAAAGTAATAAAATGTTACTTTTGAATAAAAAATAAAAATTAAAGTTAGTACTTCTTTTGGAATTATTTTTAAGATAGGGGAAAAGTGCCAAAATTATAAAGAAAATAAAAGTTTTGAATTAGTTTAGTTCTAATATGTATTATTAAATTTGTTCCTCAATTTATTTCCTTTTCGTAAATTATAATTCATTTGTTTCATTTTATTTAAGTTGGAAACGTTTAATAAAATTATGTTTTTTCTTCTTGCTTACTTTTTTTGTAAAAGTCTTCTTTCAGTTCCTAAAAAAGTACATTTGCAAACATTTCCTGTGAGAGTGGTTCTATTATTTTCTACGCAACTGTAACTATATATTTATAAATATATATATATATATATAATGTATATATATATGTATATATAAAACTGCGCATAAGGCGCAGCTCATTTAGCGTTACACAACACCTATTCCAAGAGGCGGTTGATTGGGGGGCGAGGCAAGCACATCTCAAAATGCACACATTACGTAGAAACAACAAGGAAATGAATCTTGACACGTTTTTTTGCTATACAAATAATATAAATAAATAAATAAAGATTATTTGAGAACTTTGTGCAATCAACTTTTCGTATCGTATTTTTGATAAAGTTTTAATCTTTTCAATGGGGTCACTCATTTTAATTGTCGCCTGCGATTTGGTTCCACTGTGCACAAAACACTTTCACACACATCACGCATCATTTAATTCTGGCCAAAAAAACGCTGATGTAACAATTCGTGACGTTAAAAGTCTACCTCGAGAATAAAAAAAAAACGAAATGGCAAACGAAAAAAAATTATGAATACTATTTTTTTTTTTTTGATAACGTGATAATAATAATACACAGCTCCCCATTATCAACGTGCACATTTTTTATAAGCAAAAAAAAATTAACGCTGATTGTGGAAAATTTTTTGAATGTTTTTATTTGTAGAGCAGTTTCAAGTTTCAAG
Source organism: Drosophila kambysellisi (assembly GCA_035042185.1). Taxonomy (NCBI): domain Eukaryota; kingdom Metazoa; phylum Arthropoda; class Insecta; order Diptera; family Drosophilidae; genus Drosophila; species Drosophila kambysellisi. The sequence continues at coordinate 334,167 of JAWNLS010000417.1, forward strand.
TGAAAGTGAAATTTGCCACACACACACACATATATATATATATATAGATAGATTGTTTATTCTTATCAAGCATCTGGGCTCATCTGGCCCATAATGTGGCAAGTGGCAACTGGCAAACGTGCCAAAGTCATAATACATGTACAGAGATAATCATCGTTCATGCGCTGATTGTTTTCATGATATCATATCTACTAGTTGACTTTGCATATTTGAATTGACAGCTTACATTATTTCTAGAGATAGTCAAAGTTATTATATTCAAATGAGTTTTGGAAAGATTAGTTAATCTTTGCATGAAGTTGGCATAGCTTAAGCGATGACTGTGTTCAAGATAATATCTACAAGTGGTTTTTCTTGAAATTTTTCACTTATATTGTTCTCTTCTCTTTGAAAAATTCTATAGCTAGGTAAAATTCTATGTGAAGCTGCCAAAGCTTATGACAAACTTTGAGAAATGTCATTTATTTTAAATTATAAATTATATAATCGTGACAACGTTTACACGTTTGTTTTCATGATAATAGTTGAACCAGCTGATTAGCATTATCTTTGAGAATGCGCTTATAATTATGATTCATGTGAAGTATTTTGTCAAAGATAATTCAACTTTTCAATGAATTTGGCAAAGCTTATGCAATTTTTTAATATTAATATTAATTTTCACGTGCCAAAAAATGTTAACTTTAATATAAAGTTGATAAGGCTTTATTTTGATTTTTTTTTTTGTTTAAACTCTTAAATTGTATTCAAAAAACTTAATACTCTTTTATTATAAGAAAAAAGTTTAATTTGCATACAACGCTGGATTGAAGCAAAAAGCACACAACATTTGACGATTTCAAATCGCATTTCGTGATTAAGTATAAATAAATTATTATATAAAATATAATACTTCAATATAGGAATAAGGCTTATTCAAAGTATTTCTTGAACTCCAAGCACCCAGCCCAGTTCTCATCCCAGCCGGCGGTCACCTTCTTGGCATTCTCGTACCACTTGTTCACATTGGTTCACACAGCCACCTCGAAGGTGGACACAGTAGCGAACAAGGCAATGTCGGCTATAGTCAGTGAATCACCAGCAGCATAGGTCTGACCTTCCAAGAAGATGTTGAGGAACTCAAAGGCAGCCTCAATCTTTTTGAAGGCCTCCGGATCGCCGGGCGCCTTGGCGAACACCTGGGGATAATAGTAGTTGGCGAAGCTCTGGAACAGAGTGCCCATGTCGAAACACAGAGTCGGTCTTGCCGTACTTCTCCACGAGATAGACAAGGATGACACGCGACTCCCACAGGGCGAATCCATTGTCCACCAGGGTGGGAATGGTGTGCTGAGGATTGATCTTCACGAATTCCGGCTTCAGATGCTCGCCGGCTGGCTGACAGAGCGGCAGGGCGCGGAGCCGGGCTAATAGTAGAAGTCATTTTATTTTTGGATTGTAGTTAGGACGCGACGTACTGTACCAAGTATCAAGCAACACTTTGAAATGGAGATAAATAAAATAAATATTCAAAGCTGGCGAGGCTTAGGATTTTCTTTAGAAATTCGTTTAAAATTATATTCAAATGTGGAGAGATAAGCGAGATAACTAAACTTATAGATGAAGTTGGCAAGTTGGTCATACGCATACCGTTATAATGATAATAGTTTTGACATTTAGGATTAATTTACTAAACATATAATTACTATTTAGAGATAAATGAAGACCTGTTGCCATTTATCATTTCAATTGTAAAGATGTTCAAATTTAATTTAAAAAAAGTACAAAATAATTATGTACAGTAAACTTATATCATATATAATCGTTTTTTCCTAACTACTAAACCTGCACATTTGCAAAACTGTACATTAATAAAAGATTAATCATTAGCCAAGTCATTTTAAATCGTTTTATTATTTTCTCCTCTTGAGATCGTCTTTATAATTTACAATTGCCACATGTATTTTTTTTTTTTTTTTGTGTATTCCTTTTATTTGCCTGCTGCTCTGACGTTAATTTGCTCAGCATTTACCAACCCCAACCCCCTCCCCTTTACTAACCCCCTCTCTTTCTCTATTGTCACAGCTGTTTCTGCGAATATATCTTTCAATTTCGTATCTTTTTTTTTTTTTTGCAGATTTCAATTGGTTTTGTTTTCTTGGAACATTTGCCATGTTCAATTTGGTTCAAGCAAATAGATAAATACACTATATTCTAGATAATTTAGATAAACAAGTGCCTGAGATAACGAGAGCATGCACAGCCATAGATAAAGCTAAAAAACGGAAGTGACAACATTTCTAGTATTTGAATATCTTTCATCTTTCTCTTTTATATTTTTGTTTAGGGTGCATTAAGAAAACAAAACATCGATTGGAATCAGCATTATTAATTGACGCATAGTTTCTGCTTAGTGGGTCAAAACCAGATACGCAAATCAAAATAAATGAGTCGCAGAAAACCAGAAAATAATGGCAAAACTCGGCATTTGACAGCTCGGCAAAAATAAAAGCAACCAAAACAGATCAGACCAGACCAGACCACACCAGACCAGAAGGAAGAACCAACCAAGTCAAGGCCCATTTTGGCACATGAAATGTTTACGACCTTGCCGCAAAAGATAATAATTCTACAGATATATATACATATATATATAATGTATATAAACATGTCATGTTCTCAATAATTGCTTAAATTATGAGCTTTCAAGGACCTTGCTTAATGATGACAATCAGAAGCAGCCTTCAAATTGAATTCTGATTTATAGATTTAAAAAAAAAAACCACAATTTCTTTTAATTTTCTGTTTTAAAATTCGATGCAAGTCAAAATTCTGTTTTGCAACAGATCTTTAAATAAGGTATTATTGACAGCATCTGTTTTTAGCCTTTAGGGTTTATTTATAATACAAGATTGCATCTGTTCTTAACTATTAGATTTTGTTGTTATATATCACAAATATTTATATTCAAATGCAAAATGATCCAGAAAACAAAAATCAGAACAAAAATTTAAAAATAGTTTGTATCAACAATTAGTAAAGATGTTCACACATTAAATTTGAAGAGTTCTCAAGTAATTATTAAATCTACAATTTTTATAATATATCGTTTTTATCTTGACACAATATTAATAATCTGTTGGAATATCAAATTCAGATTTTGTATAGATAAAGACTTGGCTACAGGGTGTCATTTCCTAGTGGAAGCACTCTCGACTCTAGAATACTTTTTTTAAATTTATTTATATATATATTTATATACATATATATATATATTTTTTTTTTGACTTTGGTAATGCGAGCGTATCGAACGAGAACGAGCTCTGTCCAAAGTGACAGGTGTCACAAATTTCAAATTTCGCCGGTTTCTCGTTCTCGTTGTTCTCGTTCTGCTTCTGGTTTTCTATATAAATATATATAATATATATAGCATAATATTATCGCTTGATGTTTAGCTCTTTAAGGTGAGAAATCGACGCTGACAGCCACATATGACTTTGACATAGTTATGAAAACGTTTTGCGAAATTTGACTTGCTTTGTCTTCATTTGTCTTCTTTTTTCTTGTTTTTGGTTGTTTATGAATTTTTTCTTTTTTTTTTAATTACTTTTGTTGTGGCGCCTAAATGAATTCATTCAAAGAGCCGGGCTGCTTATGAGTAATAGTTTTTCCACTTCCGGATGTAGCTAGAATAACAGAAGGCCGACTTTTGCTGCCTCTGCCACTGCTTTCCAATTACGCTCAAAGTCGGTCAATGCCACACGCCTAAATGACTTTAGTAATTTTATTTTATTTAATTTTTTTTTTTGCCTCGCCTTTCAAAGGTTTTCCACATTGGCTGAGGTAATCAATTTTCATGGCCCGACATTATTAGCATTGCTGGCCCGCAATCGCTGCCTTATCACACATGACGCATGTGAAGTTCTTTGCCTCCTCTCTCTCCTCCATCTCTGTCTCTCCCTCTCTCTCTCTCTCTTTGGCTCTGTTGCTTTGGGCGCTTGACTGTTCGATTGGGTCGTTGACTTTGACTGTTTCTTGGGATCGTTGCGTTCCATTGCAGTTAAATCTGTCGATGGTATGGTATATATATATATATACACATATATGCTGCATATATCACTCTTTGCAACAATCTTTCAATATATAATAACTCAAGCATGTGTATGTGTATGTGTGTGTGTGTGTGTGTGTATGAAATATGTTTTTACAATGTGTTTGAGGCTTTTCGTTTTGTGTTGCGAAATAAATTAAAAATGCGGAAAAGGTCGCAAAGCAAAAATAAAACAAAAACAAAAAATAAACACAAAACTCATAAGTGAAATGTGTGAAGAGACAAACAAGAAAAGAAAGACACAGTGAGAGAGAAAGAGATCGAGCGAGTGCTGAACCGTTGTTAAAGACGCGTGGTTAGACATTCAAAAATATACATTACGTATACGCAGCGAGTGACCAGCGGCGAAGAAGCGAAGTCGTTGTAACTGCGACAATTCCATTTAACTGTTTTTTTTTTCTTCTTCTCTTTCTTTTGTTTAATATTTGTATATAGAGAAAGAAAATAATAACAGCACTTTGAAATATTTGTTTGCAAATTGGAAAATAATCAATCAAAACAAAATTCAATTGTTGATTTTAAATATATTTCGAACTTTTCAACTTGTAGAAATTTTTCATTTGAAGGGAAAAGTGCCAAAGGTTTGAAATAATTATAGTTGTAAAAAACGTTAGCTCATTTATAACTTTCATAATTATAAGTGCATATTTTAAATTAATGTTCTTGCTTTTTCATAAAAATATATATATTTTTTTTAATTTTATTTAAATTTAAATAAGTTGAAAACGGTGAATAAAGCTTTTTTTTCCTTTTTTCTTTCTCACTTTTTTACTACTTTATAGTCTACTTCAAAAAATGTATTCATGAGTTCCTTAAAGTTACCAAACTGAAAAAAGGCACATTTGCAAACATTTCTTGTGGGAGTGGTGCTTTTATTTTGTAAGCAACTGTATAAATATTAATCTGCAAATTATGAGTTGAGTTCTTCTTTAATATCTCTGGTTTCTCATTCGTTTTGTCGCCATTGATTCGCTGCTAATTTAAATGACAAAATTGCCCAATGAGCTCAGCCAGCTGAGGACGAGGATGACAACAGAGCAACTCAATGTGTGGATTGATAGTGTATGCATATATACATATATCTTTATATACAGTGGCTCGAAGCGAGATTCGAGCAGTGCCTAGCAAAAAATTGAATTGCTTGCCATAAACTCATTATTCAATATTTTTCAAAAATTCCAAAGACCCATGGCAGGTACATTTATTAACCACAAAAATGAATATATGACACTAATAAGCTGTGGTTTTTCCACCTGCTAGGTAGGGTTATGCAAAAAAGTACCTCTTTTTATGGTCGAAGCAGGTTTCGAGCAGTTACATTATGGACACCTGGGTGCCATAAAACCCGGATTTTTTACCTAAAATTGAATATTTTCGGTATAAATAGACCAATCCTCAGTAGTCAGTTTAGTTTTTTCCTGCATTTCGGGTGCAACGACCCAACAAGGACTATGGGCAAACGGACTACTATTGATCAACGGAAAATCATCCTGGAACACCTAAAAATCGGATATTCATATCGCCAAATGGCTAAAATGGTCAATCTAAACCCCTCAACTGTATTCCACATCATTTGGAGTTTCATGGACGAAAATTGGACAGAGGACAAGGGCGGAATTGCACCAAACCCGATTTTCACCGAGCAGGACGAGCCAAGGATCATCAAGATTTCAAGGGGAAATCTTAAGCTATGGGCTCAAAAACTGACTCAATAGGTGCAGGATGAAATAAGGAAAAAGTTCAGTATGGGAACTGTGCTCCAAGTTCTGCGCAACCATGACTTGAAGGCCCAAGTACCACGGAAAAATAAATTTACATGAGCAAAAAACAGAGGGTCTAGGATGACGTTCGTCAAAATCCACTTGGACAAGGATTTGGAGTTCTGGAACACAGTCATATTTGAATATGAGTACCAATTAAACATTTTTGACTCGGACGGACGGAATTATGTGTGGCGACACTCCAATACTGATCTGAGTACCAAAAACTGAAAGGCAACAGTCAAGCACTGCGGAGGAAGTGTCCTGGTATGGGGGCATCTATCTCGACAGCCCGCGACGGAAATTTTGTGATTATGGAAACAACAATGGACAGCAATGTGTACTTCGATATACTAAAGGAAAATTTACTCCAAAGTGCCGCGAAGCTCGAATCCGACGTACTTTCCGGATCTACCAGGACAAAAACCCCAATCATAAGGCGGGAATAGTACAGTCCTGGCTAAGATCGAACTGCCCCCGTATGATAACTCCACCGGCCCAGTCTTCAGATTTAAATGTTATTGAAAATTTGTGGGGTCTGCTGGAAAATAACATCCGGGATCACAACATATCCAGGAAACAGGATCTCCAAAATGCTCTGCTGGAGGAGTGGAGCAGGATCAGCCCAGAAACTACCAGGAAGCTGGTATCTTCCATTAATAATAGGTTAAGAGAAGTTGTTAAGGCTAAAGGATATCATACTAAGTATTAATATCCTTATTTAAGCTTTTGTTCGCCAAAAATTTAAATTTTTTTAAGACTGCTCGAATTCTGCTTCGATATTTATTTTGGATATGTGTTTTTAGTTTTTGATTAATTTTAATTAATTAATTAATATTTTTTTAAAAACTAAAGTTCCTTTTCAAAAGTGATATAACATTAAACAAATTGGCATTTAAGCATTTTGCGTTTTTTTCTTTGTTTAAACTTTATAGCACTTTAAATTTTTTGCTAGGCACTGCTCGAATCTCGCTTCGAGCCACTGTATATATATTGTGGAATGATGATTAAATGTGGTTGCTCACATATGAGTGTGAGTTTTGCTCGGTGGGTGGTTCTACGTTGTGGGACGCGCTCTACTCATCAAGCATTTCAATTACTTCAAGGCAGGAAGAATAAGTTAAAACATTCCTAAAAAGAAGACACGTCTTTAATCTACTTTCAAGTCATTTAAATACAGACTACAAAATAAATCTATCGCTTAACACATTTTTAGTTATTCAATTATCCATTTGAATAATAAAAAACAGCTCCAATTCAAACTGGCTAACTGCTCTGCCTGATTACATAAACTGAATGGCAACTCTGTCCCTCTATCTTCGCCTCTCTCTTTCACACTTAACAGCTGCATTGTGCAACAAAGCCCACGTCAAGTGCCATTGAGAAAGACTTTCGTTTTCATTAGATACAAGGGGCAGGTTAAGATCACAACTCACAGACTGACCATAATAAAAATAAACCAGTCACTGATTCAGTCAAAGTCCACTTGTAAGTATTACATGCTTAACTCGCTTGACTTTCCCCCATCCCCCTGCATGACACAAGCTCTTCACTTGCAGCAACTTGTGCCCTTGCCACATTGCATCAATCAGTCGACAACAACAGCACTTCAATAACACAAAACCGAACTGAATTCGTTTGTGGTGGCAACTTCTTCAGAAGAGGTGGAAAAATAAGAAATATCCAATGGAAAATGTATAACAGCAAAGTTGTCAAGTGCAGACCAGTTCATTTATATATCCTGTATTTTTTAGCAGGCAATCAAAGGGAATATAACTTTGTATGAAGGCTGCTTTTAGAGTGGAAATAATGTTGCTGTTAATAATCATATAGCTAATTTCTAATTTATATATGTCTATATAGAAAATCGTTTAACAAACACTCGCTGATCGACGCTAACATTTTCCCATATACATATTTGTTCACACAGACAGAAAGGCAGACAAGCGGAAATGGCTATATGGAATCGTCTGTCAATGCTGATTTAGAATATATATATACTTAACGGGTTTAGTTATGCTTTCATCTGTCTGTTACACACTCTTACAAAACTTAATAGATGATTTTCAAATATTTATTTCTCCCTTCAATAATTTATCTATAGGATATTCTCAAGTCGTTCATTTTTGAATACTTTACACTCCCATTTTACATGTGGTTGTTTTGTATTACAGGCATTTACATGGCTAAAGCTGTTGCTAAGCCGGACAGACGACAAACAGGCAGACTGAGAGAGACAGACAGACAGACAGACAGACAGAGACAGACAGATAGTTGCTGCATTACTCATTCAAGCATTCGCAGCAGGCCAAGTCAAAGGCAGCTTCCTCTTCTGTTTTTGCTGTAGTTATTTTTAATACCAAGCCACATAATTCGTTGTAATTTGCCAGCCGCTTTACATTTGCCAGCTGCATTTGTCAGTTTGCCTTTGACGTGCCACACTCAAGGGGCAGAAGGAGATCAAGAAAATTAAGCAGGAGGCAGGCAGAAGTAGGCAAGAAGGGGCAGCCAGGAAGAGGCAGGCTGAGACTCCACTTGACTGCCTTCGACGACGTCACACGCAAATGTGCAATCTGCGCACAAGTAATCTATGCGTATACACTCAAAAAAAAGCTCGACATAATGTAGTAAATTGCACTAAAATGAAAATTCAAAACACTTCCAAAATGTTCAGCTTTTTATAAATAATTACTAATAAGCTAAAAATCTATTTTTTAAATTTCATAGATATGTTTTCTTTTATTAGCAAATACTTATTTTTTATTCAGAAATAAAATGCTTTGTTAGAGTTGAGCTGAAGTTCTGAGCTATGACTTTTTTTTTTCTTGGAGCTTAATTCTTTAAATACAAATGTTTAATAATTTAATAATATGTATAGCAATAAGGTTAAGTTACATAATAATGTAACTTGTATAAAATAATGCTCGAAATAAAACACACTTTTTTACATTTTAATATAAAACAAAACTGAAAGTAAGAAAAGAAAAACCTTGATTTTTAGAAAGCCTGCATTGAAAAATATACACTTTCTGAATATTATTGAATAATATAATTGACGGCAATTTACTACATTTTAGGTAGATTTTTTTTCCGAGTGTATGTATATATAATGCCAAGGGAGCATAACGCTAATGATAAGCACTTATGCTTATATAAATTTGGTAATACCGATTATAAGATTATATATAGTAATAATTGCCTATAATATTATAAGCACTTATATATATAATAATAGTTGCTTAAGATCTGCACTCAACTTGCCTTGACTTGGCTAGTTTTATTGCACTTGGCAATTGCTCAATATTGCAGTTGATCAATAAATTTATCAGTCTTTCCATCCTAAGACTAACAATGAGTCATCATCGACATCATTCAAACATTCCGACACTCAAATTAGTCATCACATAATTGTTTGACCGAAGAGTGTCAACTTCCCCGCCCCTCCACCCCTTTTGATGACAACACAACAGAGTCGTCAAACAAGCAACAACAAAAACAATAAACAACAAACTAAAATCCACCAGCAGCAATTTTAAATTACTTTCGCAACTGCGATGAATATTAAATACCCTAGCTGCAAAAAAGATACAAAAAACGCTCTTCTCTGCAGACAATAAACATTCCATTCATTTTTTGCTTTGTATGATTCATAAATGCTAAAAAATATTTATTAGACTAATTTTGTTTGCGATTCGTTTCGAACTTTTGTACCTCAATTTTTATGATATTCCCATAGATTTTTTCCAGGAAATTTGACAAATGATACTGACTAATTTGCACTTTGAAACCAGTTTTTGAAACAGAATTTCTGAAGTGGAACTCTTCTTTGCAGTGAAAGTAAAATAATTTTAGTATATTTATAAACATATTAATTTGTTTTAAGATAAATAGTTGTATTATATTAATAATTTCATTTTCCAATTAGTTAGACTTGAATTATTAGTTTAAAAAATCTTTTTTTTTTTATAAACTGTTTCAATGGATTTAAATCTGACTTGAAATCTCTCTCTTTACTTTCTGTCTAAAAATAGATATTAAAATAATTTTTAGGCAGCTCAAATGGATTTTATTATATTTATAAACTGGTTAATAGAATTTTATTATTCAAAAAGCTAATAGCCTTGGATTCTCTCTCTTCTTCCACTTTTCGCCCAAGATTTTAAACATATTTTTGAACTGGCTCAAAAGAATTTCATTAGATTTATGAACTCAAATGACCTCATAATACTATCATTCCACTTTTTAAATATTAGTCTCTCTCTTTACTTAACGAGTGAACTTTTGAAGCCCATTTCAACTAGTTTATCGCATATTAAATAAATTGTGAACCGGCTCAAGCACTTTTGCAGCACTCTTGAACCGGTTCACATTCACATTCGTATGAATTGAAAATAGTAAAATTACTCTCGGCACAATTGAATCAAATTTTATTTGGTTGACTTTAAAGTGCGCTTAATTGAAGCGACCTTTGGTGTCACGCCCGTGTGTGTTTTGTATTTGTGGCACTGGCACTGGGCGAACATACAACTTGTGTCTCCTACCCCTCCCCACCACACCTTTTTTCGTGCACCCCTTTCCAATTGCCCATGCCAGCAACTGGCCACCCACACACACGACGACAAATTTCTCAGCTAATTTCATTGATGAATTTTTATTAAATAAATTATTATAATGAGCTTGATGAACTTGTTATTGTTGCTGTTGTTGCCCCCTCGAGGCACGTTGCAAGTCAACGAACGAACGAACGAATGAACGAACGAACGAATGTAAAGCGAAGAGTGAAGAGCAGCGAGCAGAAAGAGAAGAGAGAAGCAACAACAAACAAAGCGCCGCAAGAAATTTGGCACAAATTGGTTTATGGGGCAAAAAGAAAAAAATTGGCGACACTAAAAATGTGGCGCGTGTTTGCACTTTAGGAAAAGCAGCCCCCGCCAAGCTGAAACCCCTCCCTTAAACCCACAAGCCAGCTACAAACAGAGGAGGTAGGAGAGCTCCAGTTCTATGGTTTACTAGCCAACAATCAGCGCCAAGAAACTTAATCAAACAATGCTTCTTTTGCTACTACCAAAAATAGCTCAAAATTAAATAATTCTCAGAAATCGAAGCTTTGTCTTCTGCTTCTTCTCCTATTTCGACTTTTTATCGGTTGGGAGGGAGGGAGCTCTAAAAATAGTTCGGGGCCAAAGCTATTATTAACTAACTAGAAGAACAAAGGGAAACAAAGTGCGTCGATAGAGCGAACAAATGTTTGACCAACTCAAATAGTCGCCGAGATAAGGAATAAAGAAGTGAATAAACGAATAAGCGAATGAATGAATGGATTTGTGAATGAATATTCGAAAGTGTTTATTGAACATGTTGAGATTTTGTCCATATTATTGTTGTTGTTGTTGTTCATCATTAACATCATCAACGGTAAAATGATAAAAGCTTGACTGCAATTAATAAATCAATTAAAGAGTTGGCATATTCATTAAAATAAATAATCGATTTTTAATATTCACCATGATTGAGAGAGAGAGAGAGAGAGAGAGAAAGAGAGAGTCATTTATCACAGACCGTTCCTCATTTATTGCCTAATCTGAATAATTTATTTTATAATTGATTTTATCGATACTCTTTTGAAATTATGAAAAGGGCACAATGAAGTTTGTCAAAAGTACGTAACAGGCAGAAGGGAGCATCTCAGACCCCATTAACTATATATAGTATTAATCAAGATCAAACGACGGGTCGATTTAGACAGGTCCGTTAATCTGTCTGCATATACAAGTCAATCTTAGAGTCTATGCAAGCTGTAGATAGAAAATAGATAGATTGAAGATCAAGTATACTTTGTTTTATCGATAACTGCACACCATTTTCAAATATCTGTACAAATCGATAGCAATATATGAGAGAATTGTAAACATAAAGCCTTTACATTAATAAATATTATACTCAGATATATTATTGATCACTAAGATTACACTGCGACCTAATTGATCTATTGTGCCTCCTTCTGGGCTTAAAACTCCTCCACCAACCCAAGCTCCTGCACATATGCTAGAATCTTTATTGTGTTGAGGGCTACTATGTAATTGGTTTTCATAACATGCGTCCCTAGGATGCTACATCTTTTCCACGATTAAGCGACACACTCTGCTAGGATGTGCATTGAGGATCCCTCCTCACATTCACAGAACCTACAAAGTTCGCTACCAGATCCTATTAAGGGTCTCTCCGCCCCCAATCTTGCTTGCCTATCGGCCTTCGCATTCAGCTTTGATAAATCTTAGTGATTAGCTGCGATATACATAGATTATGTATGTGATCAATGAGTAATCTTTTTTTTCACATATCACTGAATCTGTGACTCACGTAAAAGTTGGACTATGCATTGACTAATCGGGCAGTTTATTTATAAAACAAATGATTTCACACCTTGGACAACAAGAATTGGTGCATTTGCTTCCTCAATTTCTCGGCCGGCAAAATCTTATGATTGCCTCAATCGTGATTGAAGGCAAAACTTTGTTTGCCAGAAAATTGTTAAGTTTAAGTGGTTTCATAGAGTGGATCTCTTACTCCTTTATCTTTTTATCTCTTTTAGTGGTTTCATAGAGTGGATCCCTTATATTCGACACCAGTAAGGGAAATTCACCCGAAAAAAGTTCGACATCGAGAGATGGCTTAGGATGTGATTATTCCCAAGATAATGTTACGCATTGTTTTGGTCTATATCTATCTCGATTTCTATTCTCAAATACATATTCTTAAATATAAATATAATTCATTTTCTTGGACTTACCTTTCAGTCTCGGATTCTGCATTTGGTTGCTGCTGTAGCTGTTGTATCTGTTGCTGTGTGGATGTCGATGTTGTTGCTGCTGCTGCAGGTGTTGTTGTTGCCGTAGCAGAATTAGTTGCAGCAGCAGTAGCTGCTGTTGCTGCTGCTGTCGATTGTTGTTGCTGTTGTTCATCGCTTAAGCTGAGCGATGTTGTCGTTGCATCCGCTGCTGTTGCAGTTGCAATTGCATTCGTTAAATTCACATTCACATTGTTGTTGTTGTTGTTACTGTTGTTATTGTTGCTGTTGTTGGCACTAACACTCGCGTTATTTGTTGACGTTGCTGTTGCTGATGTTTCAGCTGCCGCTGCTGCTGCTGCTTGCGATTGCAGCTCATCGAGCACTCCGGCAACAACCAATTGCTGCACATCGGCAATGGTTGCTGGTGCGCTTTGCATTACTGTTGCAGCTGCTGCGGACGTAGCAACAACTGTTGCTGGCGGCTCATAGCTGCTCATGTGCGCCAGCAATGGCAGCGTTTGCCCTTGAGTCGCACCACCAATTGTTGCTGGCGTGCTAGTGGAAGTTGTTGAAGTCGGTGCTGTTGCTGGTGTTGCCACAATACCATCGATTTGAGATGGCTCCAGCTGGAAGTTTGTCGACGAGGGCGGCGGCTGCTGTTGCCCAGCAGCAACAGCTGCAAATGTTGGCGGCGTTTGTGTGGCCGGCGACAATGGTTGCTGCTGCTGCTGTTGTTGCTGTTCGATATAGCTGCTGCTCATGACAGTCAACTCACCAGCAACTGTTGCTGCAGTCGTGCTGCTGCTATTGTTGTTGTTGCTGCTGCTGTTATAACCAGCAACATCCATTGCAGCAACTGCTGCTGCCTGCTCCTGCTGCTTCAGCTGTTGCAGCGATTGTTGCAACTGTTGTGCGGCAGCCGTTGCATAATCCATGGGTAAGGTCTGACCATGGGGCGTGCCCTCATTTGTGGCATTAGGGGTGGCACCACCAGCATTGGCATTAACACTATCAAAGAGCTGCTGTTGCTGTTGTTGTTGTTGCTGCGCCTCGTTCACATATTGTTGCATGCCATGCACGACTGTGGCAGGTGCTGTCATTACGCCACTGGGCGTGGCAAGTGCTGACACAGCTGGATGCAATTGCTGCTGTTGCTGCTGCAGCGATTGCTGTTGCTGTTGCAGCAGCGACTGTTGCAGTTGTGCAGCATGTTGCTGCTGCTGTTCGGCAAAATTCCAATTGGCATCCGAGGCTGCGGCGGCGGCTGCCGGCTCATGATGCAACATTGTTGGCGGCAGTATCATGCTCTGCGTTGTCTTCGGTGCACCACCAGCACCTCCACCACCAACTCCTCCTGCTGCTCCCTCGAACCCGTCGGCGGTGCCGCTTGGCGATGCCTCAGAGTTGCCAGTCTTTTCATTGTTATTGCCGGCACCGCCACCACCACCACCACCGCCAGCACCACCACTACCAGCTCCACCCACACTGGAGTGATCTAGATAATCCATGCATATCCAACGACCACGTTTAAACGGCTCTGTCGACTCTATTTTGACGACCTTGAAACGTTCACTGCGATGCTGGGTCTCCTTCATATCCTCGTGCTTCTTTTTGGTGCCACCGGGTGTAACAACACCACCGCCTCCGGCACTAACCACATTGATTATATTCTCCGCCACATTCACCTGCACATTCTGTATGGTCTGTCCGCCGAGAGAGGGTGCTGTGGGATCGACGACGACGAGACCGTACTGTGAACTAGTCGGGATGACGGGAGCCGTTGTGCTTAACGCATTGTTGGCAAAGAATACCTCCTCCTTGGAGAATGTGTCCTCGGACATAGAGGGTGTCTCGTTCTCGAGATCGGTGATCCGACTATTATCATCCGTATGAGATTCATCTAGATCATCGGCGGACTCATCGCCCGTATCGCCACCGGCGGCATTCAGTTTGGCGTGTCCAACCGTAACGGACGTGATTTGAAATGAGGATGTCGTCTTTGGTTTGCGTTGATTGTTGCTGGCGGTGGTGGCAGCAACTCCAGTAGCAGTGCTGCCACCAACTGTTGCTGTTGTCGGCTGATGTCCCTGGCTGTGGCTGATGTGTGGCTGCTGTTGCTGCTGCTGGTGATGATGATGATGATGGTGGTGGTGATGATGATGATGGTGTGGCTGTTGCTGCTGCTGTTGTTGCAGCTGTTGTTGCCACTGTTGCTGGTTGTTGCGTGGTGCAACAGTTGCTGCTGCTGCGCCACCACCATTGTTGTTGGGCGAACTGGCTTTGCTGTTGTTGCTGCTGTTGCTGCTGCTGTTGTTGCTGCTGCCAGTTGCTGTTGCTGTTGCCGTTGTTGTTGCTCCTGTTGCTGTGGCCGATTGATTATTACTGCTGATGCTGCTACTGCTGGTTGATCTGGGCGCCAGCGATGCGCTCGATGCTGTTCTTAAAGCAGCAATGCTGCTGTTAAAGCTGCTCGCATTCGACAAACCAGGAAGTGCGGCGAAAGCAGCACCACGACTCAAGGCATTCAAACGTAAACTTTCGCTGGTGGTGCGTTGAATGTTGCTGCTGGCGTGACTGTTGTTGGTGTGGCTATTGTTGCTGTTAGTATTGCTGCTGCTGTTGCTAGTGTTGCTGTTGTTGGTGCTGCTGTTGTTCTGTTGCGCATGCGCCTGATGGTGATGCAAGTGCGAGCCATGATGATGATGATGATGCAAGTGTTGCTGCTGTTGTTGCGACGGTTGCTGTTGTTGCAACGGTTGCTGTTGTTGCAACGGTGGCTGTTGCGCATTGCTGCCGCCGATTGAATTGTATTTGGCCAGCGGTGGTTTCTTAATGCTGGTTGTACTCACCACACTGACGCCAACACGTGGCGGATTCTGCATGGAATTGCGACGCGGTTGCGCATTGCCAGCATTTGTGGCGCCACCTGTTGGCTTAAACTTGGTATTCAATGGACGATCGAACATGTTGTTGCTGTTAACTCGTTGCTGTTGTGTGCCTGCCGATTGCCGGCGTGCTGTAGATGTTGCAGCTACAACTGTCACAGCTACTGTTGCAACTGTTGCCGCTGTTGTTGTGTTTTCTTGCGAGTTTTCGGGTGAGGAGGCGGCTGAATTGCTGCCGCTTGCCTGACTGTTGCTGCTATTAGCAATTGTTGTTGCTGCTGTCGTTGCTAGCGCTGCTGCTGTGGTGTTGCTGGGGTGGTGTTGTTGTTGTTGTTGATGTTGCTGTTGTTGCTGACCGGAATCTTCGTTGGCAGCGCTTTGATTCTCGGCCATAATCGAATTGGATTTCAGCGTACGCAAAGTTTTTAGCAAATAATCCAGTTTTGCTGACAATTTTCTGGATTATTTGTATACAAAAAAACAATTAAATTTATATTTTTTTTCTTTTAAATGTTTTTTTTTTTTTCAAGTGTTTATTTTGAGTGCGTTGTCAAATTTATTGTTGTCTGTTGCTGTTGCAGTTGCAATGTTGCTGCTGCTGCTGCTACTGTTTGACGGCAACTGTTGCTGTTTCTGGCGTT
The DNA here is from genome assembly GCA_035042185.1 of Drosophila kambysellisi. Lineage (NCBI taxonomy): Eukaryota > Metazoa > Arthropoda > Insecta > Diptera > Drosophilidae > Drosophila > Drosophila kambysellisi. Next base: position 350,333 of record JAWNLS010000417.1, read on the forward strand.
GTTGTTGCCAACAATGATTTGCCCACTTCAAAGATGAAATTTGCGGCTGCCAAACGACGACGGCGATACATAATAGCGACCGTTGCGTTTCAGTTGCAATTGATTGACTGACTGACTGATTGACGGACTGATTGACGACGATGACGGGCGAGAAGAAAACGCGCGAGACGCGAAAAATAAATAAATATATTATTTATTGTTGTTGTAACTATTATTGTTGATTTTGTTAGATGGCGCGGAATAAATTTAAATTTATTTTGCATTTATTATTCTTTATTTATTTTTAAACAACAATAATAATAATAAAAAAATGGCGCCCAACATAGCGCCATTCAGCGCTTGACTTTGATTAACGGGCGTTCAACTCACACACACAGACACACACACATTTTCACTAATACACTCACGCACACACAGCACAGCTGTTATTTTGATTTATATTATTATTATTATTATTATAATTCACTTAAATCGAGCACAAATATTTAATTTGATTAAATTATTTTTGTTATAATTTATATATTAAATTTTTTATCTACTTTTAACTAAGAATTTTAATTTAACTTAATGAAATTAAAAACTTGTTGTTATTGTTGTTGTTGCTTGCACTCCTCACACACGGAATTATTTTATTTTGTTTATCGCGGAATTAATTAATTAAACAATTTCTTTGTGGGCCCCGTTTACTGGCAGCAATGCAGTAAACTCGAGAAATGTAATTCCTGCAAAAAGACCGAAAGAGAAAGAGAAAGAAATGCAATGCAAAAATATTAGTAATAAATTCAATAATACAATTGGATATGGATATGGATATATAGATATCTTTATATCTAAGTTATATTAGTGATAAACAACCACCAGTCAGTCTTAAACATTGCAAAAATCAATTGACCAAAATTGCTAGCAAAGTGCTAATAATAAAATAAATATAACTGACTAAAAATAAAAGTAACGAGAAGTTTACTCGGCAAATGGATTAAATTGACTAAAAAGAACATCCAAATTTCAATGAGACTAAACATTTTTGACTCTGCACTCGGGTTTATTGTTGCTTATAATATATTTATATAGTTGGGGAAGAAAAAATAGCACTGGGATCATCTCTTTCCAAAAGGAATGGAGATCGGAATCCGAACCGCAACATTAATGATTGAAATTAAGGTATTAAATACAATTCAAAATTTGACGATATTAATGTGACGAAAGAAATCATATCAGATTTAACAAATACTAAGGAACAGATTCTACGTTCGATCCCTTTTACTTGGTTGGAGGTATGTCAAGCTGATATTTAGATGGATGGACTGTTGATCCTGATCCTGATTTAAGTATCAACATCGGAATTGGAACCTAAATTTAATACAGTTGGACCACCTGAAGAAGAAAGCAAGTCCACCCCCTTATAAGGTATACAAATTCTTGATCGGTATCAACAGTCAAAAACAGCACCAGACTCCTAAACTTATTTGTTAATCATCGTTATGACTTTAGACTTTAATTTTTTAACGTCTGTCTAAAGATTTTTAATGATATTTAGATCTGACTGGGTTTCGATTGTATGTAATTCTTAATTTTAATTTAAATTTTCTTTTATTTAGTGGTAATTTTTCAAGCCCAGCTCAGACAACATTTTTCGAGATTTAAACTGCTAAGAAGTCCTATTTTTTTGCACAACACTGTATGTTGTATACTCTCCAGTTATATCTTTGGGCAGTCAAACCCTAGTTATATCTGTATCTGTTCTGTGGATGTATTTGTATGTCTGCTAGTAGTAGATATTTAATAACTGCGTAGTTCCACTGTTGCTTCTGATTAAGTACTTTGTTGTTGCTGATGATGATCATCATCAATCAGAGATGATGATGATTTTGAGTTTTCTTTGCTTGTGCTTTTTTTTCCTTTTATTGATTTCATTATTTCCGTTTAACGTCGTAGTTTGTTGAATTAGTTAAGTGCCACATTAGAGGGCTTCCTTTTTTTTCCCACATTATTATTTTGTTTTCTTTCTTTTTTTACTCAATTTATTTGCCAGTTTTTAATATTTAAATATTTGCTTTTGTTTTTTTGTGGCATTTTTTATTATCTCTAAATTTTTTGCTTTTGTTTCGATATTTGCTTTTTTTTTTTTGCATTATTTAATTGATTTCATTTACGGAAATAAGCGCGCAATTGACGATGCCAAAATCAACCAAAAAAGCCAGTCAAAAATTGTTAAGCTTTGTATATAGACCCATTAATACCCTAAATCATTTTCATTTGAGTTTGGACATTTCTCGATTTCTAATTAAAATATTTAAATCGCGTTCATTAAAAGTTTTGGTTACTAACATTCCTAAATATTCTTCAGCATTTTATTATTTTGGTTTTATGTTGCAAATTTTTATTTTTTTGTTTAAAAAAAGAGCTCTCTATTTAGTACACCCGTTGTGCCACTGCCCCAAAAAAAAAGGTTTGCAAAAAAAAAACACAAAAAAAAACTGCTTAAAAGAACGGACATGTTTGTGCTTGTCGTTTTGTCTGTTTGTATTTGTTAATAGCCGTAAAGCTTTGGCGATCATTCATAAATTGCGTGAACTGTTTAACTTTCGCGAGTGTGTGTGTGTGTGAATTTGCGAGTGTATGTGCCGGCGCGTGTGTTTGACGTTTTGAACTCTTGCGTGTGCCCCCGCCCCGAAGGCAAAGTCAAGACCTTGGGGCACGCAACATAAAAAAAAATAAACAAACAACAATAAAAAAAAACGTTGAATACTCAAAACAAAAACCAAATAATTAATATTTAAATGTGGAGAGATACATGTATGACAAATCAGTTATAGGTCAACACTGGTCAGGGTTCTCAGCAGGTGCTAGAGAGAGAAAGAGTGAGTCTCTTGGCCTTGCTTGTTCCTCCACAGCTGACTTAAATTTAAAGCTAATAGTGATCGCAAATTGTAGATTTGTTGCTGAATTTAGTTAAAGGAACCAAAACTGAGAAACACGTTTTTTACTAATCAACTTTGGAATCTTTGGAATGTGATTTGAACTGTGTGCTTGAATATATGAATAAAATTATGATTTCATTTAAAAGATAAAAATACTATATGAAGCATACAATTGATAGTTGTATAAATATTCCCAATAAGCAATAATGGAACGATGTGAAATATTACCATTTCAAATTTGGAACCAACTTTTAACTAGATAAAATGCAGCTTATAGTTGTTTTTTAAATAATGCCAATTCATATACTTTCAGCAATTATTCATTAAATTGTTGACCAACTTATATCCAGATTAGCATATTATCATTGTATTTCAAATATTGACATTAAGCCATCTTAAACTTTGATATTTTGCAATATTTATATCAAATTGTTAAGAGAATTCCCTATTCAATATCCTAATTAAACCCATCAAATAATCGCCTCAACTTTGATTGTTTTATTCTCTTCTTGCGATTAGGGTTAGATAAACATTTAATCATTTGAATTTATATTAGCGGCATTTATCTCACAGATAAGCCTTAAATATTAACAAGAATTGCAACAGTACCCAGCAAAAGTATCTGATGAATGCAAAAGGTGCACAGAAAAGATACAATTTACAGTTTTCAATTTGTCATGGAGCAAAGATGCCTGCCTCAACAGAAGAAGAAGAAGGAGATGCAGCATCAAAAGAAGGAGGTGCAAAAGGAGTAGAAGAAGAACTAATTGCAACGACAAAGTATAAAATCGATGAAGCAAAAATATAATGAAGAACGAACAACTACAGCAACAACAACAAAAGCAGATAGACCCAAGCGAGAAAAAAAGACGAAGAGAGAGGGAGTTGAGAGAGCGAGCGCAGAACAAAATTACTTATGGATGGACAGAGAGAGAAAGAGAGCGAGAGCGAGAAAGAGAGGCGAATGCGCGTTAAACAAATTGCAACAATTTTTACCCATAGAGCCGCAGCAGCAGGTGAGGAGGGTAGGGAGGGCAGGGGGCCAGCCTGTTGGCCTGCTGCCTACGGACGCAAACACATGTATATATATATATAGCAGAGACACCAACACATGCACATTCAAAAAGCAAGCAACGTGGGCGCCTACAAGTGGGTGGGTGGGGGGTTAGGGGGGTTAAGGGGGCAAGGGCTGCATGCCAAACAAACAGTGCAAATTGCCAAAAAGAGAGCGCGCACACCATGCACAAAGAGAGCGGGAGCAGAAAAATTGAGAGCGTGCAATTGTCGGCAACTGTCGCTCTCTCTATCTTGCACTCTCTCTCTCTCTCTCTCGCTCCCTCTCTCTTTTCCTGCTGGCTATTGGCACTGAAGAAGACGAAGAAGACAGCTGCCGGTAATCAATATTGATGATAGCAGCAGCAGCAGTCGAAGCAGCGACGGCGACTGCGACTGCGGCCACAACGAAGATAAAGAGCAAAAGGGAAAAGGTCAAAGTGAAATGCAAATCAAAGAAAATAAATATAAGCGATAAAAACCAAAATTAAATGCAATTTAATTAAATGAAATAAATATATAGAAGAGAGAACGAGTGAGAGCGAGATAGAGAGAGCGTGTGCAAGAAATGAGTCACGAGACGGCGCGTAGGAGGAAGTAGTGCAGCAGCAAACAGAGAAGAGAAGAAGAAAAAGAGGAGCAGCGAGAAGAGCAAGAGCAAAGCATAGGCCAAAAAAGGAAGACAAAAGATATTGCATATCCAAAAGATACGCAGCAACTGCAATTGAAAACTAAAACAAACTAAATAAAACGAAAAGCAGCAATAAAGTAAAATAAGAAAAAAACCAAAAATAAATAATAAAATAAAATAAAGGAAAATTATCATTAAACAGAAATAAGAATAATTGTATTTCAAAAGCTAGAAAATTGCTTTAAAGTTGCCGACATTTGTTTAAATCGATTACAAACCAAAACCAGTTTTATAAATCAAATATAAATATACAAAAAGTAAGGCAAAAAACACAGCTGATAAATAAATAGATCGGATTTCTAAACACAAATCAGTGCAAAAAACCGCAAACTCTGTTGAAATATGAGACGAGATTAAAGATATTAAATGGTAGCTTGCAAATATGTTGCGAGTGCCAAGTGGACCCAATAACAATTGCCTCCTGCCTTCATCTGTTCTCTGATTCAAGGTTAATTTCCAGAACAGTTTTTGCAAATTCAATAAGTCTTGACGTTGTCAATCTTCTAGAAACAGTTTTAAACATCATTTTTAATAAACATTTTTTATTATTAAAATTCTGCAAATTCTTGATTTTAACATATACAAAATTATTTTCAACTTCTTTCGTATATTCATTTTGGAGTTGATTTGTTTTTATTAGATTGTAAAAGGCCTGAAAAAAACCCTGATTGCTATCAAGGAAATTCATAGTTACAAAATACAAAATAAATTCTGACAAAAATAGAGAAATTTATTATCAACAAATTGAAGGTTTTCCAAGTTCAACCATTTTTATAAACTATAATACAATTTTACAGTTACTTACGATTTTTGAATATTTAACACTGTACCAAGAAGCAAATTAATTATCACTGATATTCCGTTTCTCTGATTACCTTTAACCCATTCAGTTATTATTCATCCCCAGTTTAGCGGGAATGCACTTGAAAAAATTCCCTTAAATATACTCTACAAACTCGATTCGATGTTCAACATCCGCTTGCAAAAATATTACATTCCAATATGCACACACTGTCGATAAGGGAGAGGGTGTATGGGAGTGGGGCAATAATATACTGCAGTAGGCATATCTAATTGGACAAGATTCAGTCATCGTCTCATTTTACCTTATTGGGAAAACAGATTCAAAATCCAACTCGTGTTTAAATTTATTTTTAATGTAAAAAAGCTGATTAAACTAATAAAAATGGTGGAATCAAATGCAATTGCAATAAACTGGAGTGTAAACAATGCGCCAAACAGCCGATTTTTAAGTTATAAACAAAATGACTTAATTGCTTTGCCAGCTGTTTTTCTTCTTCTTGAACAACAACAACAACAAAGCAAAAGCCGATGTAAATCCAATCAGAAAAAATCTATACTCACACACATGTGTGTGTGTGTGTGTGCGTGTGAGCAAGAAAGCAACAACAAAGCGAAAAAAGGTACAAAGTGCAGATATTGCCAACAGCAACAAGAACAAGAAGCACTAGCACAAGAAGAACAACAACAACAGCAGCGAAAACGCAGCGAAAGTGAACGAAAATTGTAACAACAACAACAGCTGCAAGGATGGGCGATGTCAACGTCGGCGTCAACGTAGACGCTGGGCAGCGACACACGCACACTAAAACACACATACACGCACTCATAGAAACTTGGCCACATTGCAGTTAATAATTAAATTCTTTGGTCACATTTTGCACTCAGTTTTTTGTTTATTATAAATTATATTTGTTTTGCTTTTCTATCGATTTGTTGCACTGTGCAGCAGCGACTGCGACTCCGATGCCGACTGCGACTGCATTTTGTAAAAACAAAATACTTTATTTAATTGTCAAAACAAACTAACTTACAAAGTGTCAGCAGCTTCCAGTTTTTCATGCATTTAAATTCAATGAAATTATAAAGAAAACTGAACGAAGAAATATGTTCAATTTTCGTTTTGCAACTACACAAAAAAAAACTCAGACAAAAGGAAACAAATTTGACGTGAGAGAGAGAGAGGGAGAGAGCAGCAAGACCAGTGTGCGAGAGAGCGTAAATGAAGAGAGCACTCAACACACACTCAGGCACACATATGTAGCAGTCGCAGCGCGTGTGTGCGTGAGTGAGAGAGACAGAGAGCATTAAGTAAACGAAGCTCGTGCAAAGCAGATTTGCAAAAAACGTAAAGAAAAAAACTTTTTTTGCAAAAGCCAAAAAGAAGAGCGAAAAAAGACAAAGCCACTTTAAACATTCAACAACAACAAGGGGCATTAAACAATTTAGCGCCGACGTCGCCAACAGAAAAAAATTACATTTTTTCACCACACACACATTCAGAGAGAGAGCGAGGCACACACACACACCAATGCACACATAGAATCGTCGGCGTCCAGCAACAAATTAGTGCTTTAATAGTTTCGATAGATATGAGTTGAGGGCTTCACATAGGCGCACACACATATAGCGAATTTTATGCTTGTTGTTGTTATTGTTGCATTATTTGCTACCGTTTCTTATTCAATTTGCACGCACACATACGCAGGCACACGTATATAGAGACACGCACACACACACACACTAACACACATGCGACTCACTTTACACATTTTTCTTATACGGCGCTGTGCTCGGCTTTGTTGGTGTTTGTTGTGTGTGCAACGAATTCGATTTGGGTTGTTTCTTTTTTGTTGCCCCGTAACACGACGTTTGCTTGCCATTTAGTTAATAATGCTGTAGCATTTTGTTTCTTTTTATTTTGTGTTGTTGCTATTTTCGAATTACAAACTTTTCACCTTGAAATTTTTACGGCAGGCTCGCGAACGGTCGACAATTTGTGGCGGTCGGGCGATACACGTTGGCTCATTGCAACACTGACTCTGCGCGCAGTGTGACCGCTCAAGCGAAACTGCAAAAATATTCCAAGAACCAAGCAATTCTCGCAAATTTCACAGCAGTACATTTTGCAGATTTTTCAACACTTGTACTTGGTTTGGTATTTTTTTTAAATTTAAATTTATCAAATTTATTTTAATGTTATTAATTTTTACTGTCAACAGCTATATATTTCATAATAATATAAATAAATATTTTCAAAAATAGAAATATAAATTTGCAAATTTATGTAACTTTAGAAAAATTATTTTGTAATTACTTTATTTGGAGCTTTAACATTGCTACAATTAAAGTGACAAATTAATTAATTATCATTAATAATAAGTTTTTTAATAGTTTCAATTTTATATTTATTATGGACTTTTAAACATTCCGCAAAATATTGCAAGCCAGGTGAGGTATATCGATATGTGCAGCGCCTTATCTCCATCGATAGTTGTTAGCCTGCTGCGTTCGGTTATTTCAACTGTTGTGCAACAGCTCAAAAGCGTTCAGCGCCGTTAACTGTTGTGCATTGTGTTCGGTTGTATTTCGGTTACACTTCAAAGTTTCGTTCAGTTTGCATTGGAAATAAATCAGATATTAAATGAGAAGTGTTGGCCCCCATCAATTTGCAATATATAAAAACAAATCACGCTAATGATCGACAAAAGCAACCCTCAAATAATTATTTCTTATTTCCAGCTGACCAGTGAACGTGCTTTGGCTTAGAATTAAGCCCATCTAATCGCAGACACGTTTCCCTTTGAAGACTGCAGGCACTTCCCCCTCAACAACGTCACATTTAAATTGCAACGCAACGAAGAAGAAGTAGAACAACAACAACAACAACGAAGCATGTCAAAAAGCAGGCAATGGAAAAAAATGCCCGAAAAATAAATGCGAACCTTGCCGGACATGTTTTCTGCGTAATTAGTGCAAAAGACCAATACACAGTGCACACCTCACCCCCCTCCGAAAAATTCCCCTCCTCATTTCTTCCTAATTTCCCTTGCAACCCTCTGCTCGAAGGCAGCCGAGCGTATTTTTCTATGCCCGGCAAGTCCCGTTATTTCCCTTTACTCGTTCTTCTCGCTCGTTTCGCATTTTTGCTTTCTTTAACAATTTCCATTTGATTGCATTTCGACGCCGGTAAGCAACACACACACACATACATATATATATATAAATAGACACTTGGACAGCATTCATTAGGGTGACCAGCGTCCAGTTTGGCCTAAGCTTAACTGTCATTTCCATAAAATCCCTCAGCAAGTGTTGGGGTGGGGTGGGGTGACGCGTAGAAGGAAGCAGCGACAGGCAAACATACACACACATACAAGCACACACGCACACAAAGGCAAACAAACACTCAACGACAGACGTATGCAAAACTTTCTCTTTACATTTGAATTCCTACGCTGGCTCTCCCTCACCCACCCACACTCTCTCTGTCTCACTCTGCCTGCCTATAATTATGAAGATGAATGTTCTTATTGCTTTTATATCCTTTGCGTGTGTGTTTTTGTGTGTGGTTGTGTGTGTGGTTGTGTGTGTATGTGTGTTTGGTAGTTGCCGACATTCTCTATTAATAATGCTTTCGGTCACACTCTGCATACATTCGTTGAACATTTGTTGTTGTTGTTGCTATTTTCGCCCATCTCCCATCACTAAAAGTTTACGCGGCGGCAAACAGTGGGACAATGCCGATTGAAAAATATTTAATATAATATAGGTAAATTTTATTATTATTATTAACACAAGAAAATTTAGATAGAGTAGATCTATGATTAATATTAATATATTAATAATGTCTATATAAATGTATGTACAAATAATGTCCATACAAAAAAATCTACATATTCAACCAACTGTAAACAATTAGCTGCCCTTTTGTGTATCCTTTCTTTATTTTTTATGCGGTCACATTGACTTTGTGGGTCCGACGCTTGCGCAACTACTGAGCTGAGCTTAACAGCAACAGAAGACTTAAGAAGGAATTTATTTTCGTTTCTCACCACTCCTGTGATCTGATTTTACGAGCGAAACAAATTTCCCTTGAGCTGTGGAGCATAATTGCCTAATGGGCATTTCTAGAGGATGGAAATTAGGCAAACATATTAAGCGAAATTTCTGTAGTAATTAAGAGCAAGCTTAAGCTCAGCAAGCTGCTAAAAATGGATTCAAGCTAAACTACTTAAACAAAATTTTATATATTTGATTTGCAATTATTTAATATTTTTTTACAGACTCTTGTGCCACTGTGCGGAACGCTTTAGTTCTGCTTGCGCGAGCAACTAGCGACCAATGCTGCTGCTGCTGCTTCTTGTTCTTCTTCTTAGCACGCGTCGCCGCCGCAGCAATAATAAAGGAAAATCCGACAGGATGCTAATGCGTATTTAGTTATTTAGTTTATATGTGTGTGTGTGGTATGTGTGTGTGTGTGTGCGAGGGGGATGGATGGATGAAGTGGGTGGGGGAGGGGGATGGGGTATTAAGGACTTGAGGCGTTTGTGTTTGTTTTATGCGCTGATACAATTCGTATGTGTGTGTGTTACTGTGTGTGTGAGTTCTTAGCTCTCCCCTGAAATATTTGCATATTATCGATTTTGGACGAAAAATAAACCTCATTTAATATCGGCAAACAGCGCTCGCTGGGAAATTATAATTTTCTCAGCAAGGAAATGCTTAAAAAATATAGATTTATATATTCTTATATACGTGTTATATATTTAATTTAATATACAAAATAAATAAATAAATTTAATTTAATTTTCTTTATATGCCCATATTTAAAAGAAAATCGTTTCTCTTATTTTGGTATAATTATACCCTGAACCCATTAAAAATGGGTAAAAAGGGTATAATGGTTTTGTGCAAATGTGTGTAACAGGCAGAAGGAAGCATCTCCGACCCCATAAAGTATATATATTCTTGATTAGGATCAATAGCCGAGTCGATCTAGCCCTGTCCGTCTGTCTGTCCGTACGTCCGTCTGTCCGTCTGTCCGTCTGTATGAACACGCGGATCTCAGAGACTATAAGAGCTAGAGACTTCAAATTTGGAATATAAGATCTCGTATACCCAGGCGCAGATCAAGTTTGAATATTTTATCGATAACTGCCTCAGTTTCTGAATTATCGATACATTTAGATTTCCGATAGCAGTAAATTCCACATATCTCTCACAATTTAATGGATACAGTCACCAATTTTGGTTCGTAGTTTGTTGGCGAGGTCCTTGAAAGATCGGCATGTGCCACGCCCACCTCCGACGCCCCCATCACCCCCGCCCTTAAAATTTTCAAATAGCTATATCTTCCGCAGTTTTTGAGTAGGGATCGTCAAATTTGGTAGGTATATTACTGGTAGTCGCCTTTAAGAACCGATAACAAATGCCAAATGTGGTGCCACGCCCACACCTGCGCCTATAATCGACAATTCCGATTGTAAATCGATAACTCCGTATATATCCGAACATTTTAAAGATAGAGTAACCAAACTTGGAAGGTAATTTGCTGGTAACCTCCTCCAAAGATTGGCATACCAATTTTTGGACCACGCCCACATCCGCCGCCCCCAAGAACTTCGTCCCTAGAAATTTACAATGCGCATATCTGCCGTAATTTGCAAGCTAGAGTCGCAAAATGTTGCAGGTATGTTACTGGAAACTCCCCCAAAGATCGGTAAAAACATTGGATGGCCACGCCCACTCCACCTACCTGAACCGATACACCTGTTGGTGTAAATCGATAAACCCATATATCTCACGCAATTTGAAAACTTAAGTCAACAAATTTTAAAGGTATATTGCGAGTAACACTCTTGATAAATGTGGGAAAACAATTTTGGACCGCGCCCACTCCCGCCCACAAAAAACGATAAATGCCTGTATCTCCCGCAATTTAAGAGCTACAGTTACCAAACATAGAAGGTATATTACTTAGATCGAACTCCAAAATTTGTTGGGCCACGCCCACTCCCGCCCCCAAAACCGACAAGCGCCCATATCCCCCGCAATTCAAGTATTTCTTAACTGTACACAAATTAAGGTATAATAGTATTTCGCTGTCGGTTACGTCCGACTGCAACGTTCTATCTTATTTAAGTTTAAATTTGAGCGAATACAAAAACGACCCATCCTTATTGTTAGCATATTTTTTTAGAGGATATGCGAGGCCCTCAATGATTTAACTTAAGTAGCTTTTAAGCTTAAAACGAAGAAGAAGAAAAAACTAAGCTAAACTAAACAATTCGATTTGCGAGCTGTTCGAAATTCGACACGAAACGTGGCCAAAAACAGCCAAGGACAAAATGGCAAAGCCGAAGGACCTAAGCGGATTTCGACAATTTAAATAGAATTTTGTATTTTACTTATTTTTTTTTCTGGTTTTTATTTTATACATTTAGAGGGCAAAATGTCAAACATAAAACGACACGGGTCCAATTAGATTTCGACAAGGCGCACAAAATACAAGAAACACAACAAGGAAACCCACCCGAAAGCAACGCCCACAACCCACATACCCCCACTACTGAACCTCTGCTCCACCCTCCCAGCATTTTTGAGCAGTTGGCATAAAAAACGAACCTGTGCCACAAGAATTATGAAAAGTAATGAACTGAAAATCGAATTCGAATTGTTAGACTGAACTTTGCCTGGGGGAACAATTACCCAAAAAGAAAACACACACATAATCGTAATAATAAGAAGAAGAAACACATCCTAAATACTTAATATGCGGCACAATTTGCCAATCAGTGGCAACATATCAAATTCATGTGGCATTTGGAAGGGAATTTAGATATTTCTTGGAATTTGAGTCTTCTAAAAAATCAAGCTAGAATCGGAAATATATTCTTGTTAAATTTAGAAAATATATCTAAAAAAAATATTATTAACAAGGTAACCCTTCGATAAGAAGACAACTATTAAATTAATTTGTAAATTTACGTATTTTAGGTAACCATTTAGCCCAAAATCCAAGTAAATCGAGAATGCATCGCTGGTTCTTTGCGACAGATCGGGAGGAGTGTGATCCAATAAAAGCCGATGATGCCGCATCCAAGGAGGAAACAGAGAAGCAAACGGGATCAGTAAAAGAAATAATTTATACGGATTTTCCATTCTGTGTGAAGGTGGAGACGGCGTTGCAGGGCAACGAATGCGTTGCAATTAGTGGAAATTGTGATGTACTCGGCAATTGGCAGCCCAACCGGGTGTTTTTGATGCAGCCGGAAAAGTGTCACTGTGAGCCGCACTGTTCTTGCCACACATTTGGGGCAACTGTGCGCATACCACGCAACAAAGATATCGAATATCGTTACTGCATCGTCGGCTACGATCCGATGATAGAAGAGGATATTATTATCCGATACTGGGAAGTAATGCCCCGAACACGTTTGATACGCACCTGCGACAACACATTGAGGTTATGTGAGATTTTCGGAAAACACGCAGAAGTTGGTGAGCAATCGAAAATCGATCGAGGTTGGGCAACCCTGGAGACAATTGTGCAATTTAAGATTTTCAATGCACCCTTCATTTGGTTGCAACAACCGAGGCGATTGCTGTACGTGCACCTGCAACCGATGTACGAGACGGAGCCGCAAGCGTGTCGAGTGCGCGCCAGTGTTGAGGAACCAATGCGACTGACGACAATTGCAGTGTTGCCCAAGGAAACGCTGATAGCCGAGAGTCGGAATACAACACTGGCCTACGCCGAGGTGGCAAATTTGAAATATAGCAAAGGATTGCATTATCAAGCGACGAGTGGTTCGCGTTGTGGTCCGGACGATCTGCAGCTATATCACTGCACCATACGATATCCCGAGCAGACCCTATATCGTCTCGATCTCTATACATACGCCCACAAGGCAGCTGCCGATGAACCAGCCTATCAATATGGTTACGGTTTTATTGGGCCGGAACAACTGATCAACTCCGAGGGACAGTTGCGTATTAAAATCACTTGTGCCTCCACCCATCGTCCTTTGATCGAGATGTCTCTTAGATATTTAATAATACGCCCTCTGGCGGCGATTAATTGCAATTTGAGTCGTAGCTTTGAGCTCTTTTGGAGGGAGCAGAAAATCGCCTTGGATATTGGTCATCGGGGCACGGGGAATACTTATCGATTGACAGGGAATGTGTATCGTGAGAATACCCTGCACGCTGTAAAGCAGGCCGAGCGGCATGATGCACATCTGGTTGAGCTCGATGTGCATTTGACGCAAGATGCACAGGTTGTCCTGCATCACGATCATGTGCTCAAGTTTTCCCTGACTTCTGCGGCAAGTGCGGAAAAGTTGCTCGATGATGATTTTGATGTGTTGATCTTTCCACACGAGCGTTTGAATCGCTTGAAACTGTTGGCGATGGGCGGCGTTAAGCGGGGGCAACACATTGTTGTGCCCCTCGAGGCATTCACCTACGAGCAACTGAGACTGGCGCAACCAATGCGATTTGCGGTAAATAAAAGTGGTGCATGTGGCACCAAATGTGATTTAACGGATCAGTTGCCATTTCCCTTGCTCAGCGATGTTTTTGGCCTGAATCTGCCCGAGAAACTTGGCATTTGCATAGAGCTGAAGTGGCCGCAGCAGGTGAGTCGTCGTCGCTGGGAGGGAGATGGTTTCCCTCCCAGCTTCGATCGCAATTTCTATGTGGACACAGTTTTGGAAATTGTCTTCAGATTGGCGGGCAGCCGTCGCATTATTTTGAGCAGTTTCGATGCGGACATTTGCATCATGTTGCGCTTTAAACAGAATCTGTATCCTGTCACATTGTTGCTGCAGAGTGCGGAGCAACCCGTTCAGTTTCTAGATCAACGGGTTAATCTGCTCGAGAATGCAGCCAATTTCGCTTATATTATGGAGTTTTTCGGGCTGAGCCTGCACAGCGGTTGGCTGTTGAAGCATCCCCTGAGCCTGGGCCTGATTAAGGATCTGCGCATGGAGGTGTTCTGTTGGGGTCCCGACAACAATGATGAACTCACCCGCAGCAAACTGAAGCGTTACGGGGTAGTTGGTGTCGTCTTTGATCGCATCAATCTGATTGACCAGCAGCTGGGCGAGGAATTACAGGGTATCGTCTGTTGCATCGACTCGCTGGCAACGCGAAATTATATTCAAAGACTGCAGGACGAGGAGCGGCAACTCAAGTGTGGCAAGTGGGTGTAGAACTGCAACGGAAGGGCAAAGGAGGGGGAAACAAGCTCTTTCATTTTGTTGTATATCCATGATGGTATTCATTTTTAAGTAAAATTATTTTAAGTACAATTTATTTATATTTATTTATTAATTTTAATATTAAATATTGACACTGAACTACAGAATACAGAAAGTAATAAAATAATCTAATTAAAATTATAATTTTATATTTATAGATAAATTAGAAATTATAGAAATATTTATAAGATTTATAGCAAATATAGAAAAGTAGGAAATATTTGAGTTTTAAACTGGGTTCAAGAGTTTATCAAATTGGTAAAAACAACAATTTCTTTTGTACTCCAACATAAACGTTGATCAAGTTAAAAATCTAGAAACAATTGTAAATATATATATTTAAGAATATTATAATCCAAATTAAAATCATCAGAAACAAAGCAAAGATTATATATTTTTTTAGACAGGGTTCAATAAATTTACACCCAACAATAAAAAGCTAAAAAACAATAGAGAAAATGTGTGAAAAAGAGAAAAATATTTGCCCAGATTAAAATTATTCCAGACTCAAAACAAATCCCAAATTGGCAATTGTCTGCCGTTCATCCGATAACGATGACGATGACTATTCCGGGGAGCATAAATCTAGCGGCTCAGAGCGGAATTTTTTGTAAATGCGAAAACTGTTTATTTTTATGCGTTTTCAATGCCAAGGAAAATGCGCCAATGAATAGAAAGCAATTTCCATTTCAAGAAGGAAAACAAGGAGACAAATCCCCAACAGCGATTTGACCATTAAAATTATACCCACAGGACACGGCCGCATAAAAAACCGTAGCAAGGATAGAAGGAGGGAGAGAGGGAGGGGGGGGGGGAATACACTCCAATGCTGATGCTTGAATATGAAATTGTGTGGAAATGAGCAAACAGGAAAATGGGCATTGGAAAGTGCAAGCGAAACAAGAAATCCAAGTCGAAAACGATTCCAAAAGAGTTTTTCTTTGACTTCTTTTTCTGTTTTTTTTTTTTTTTGGGCACATTTGTGTTCTCGTTAACTTGCCACTTGGCAAGGAGGAGAGGGAGGTGTGGGAGGGGTACAGTACTATTTTCTTACGTGTTGTCTGGTCATATTTTAGAAACTAATGTGACATTTCGATTATTCGATTGGATTTAATGTGTTTTATGAGTTTTACACGTTCCAAGCGTGCATTACTCTATGTATGTGTTTGTGTGTGTGTGTGTGTGTGTGTGGGTGTGTGTGTGAGGGTTGTAACTTAGAGCCGGGGTGTGTGGGTGGGTGTGTGAGACCTCAGCATTGATACACTGTTAAATGAAAGGGGCGTGTTTTCTGCAGATAGCGACGAATTTTCGAGTGCTTAATTTTGATGAGTTGTGAAATGGGCTAAATTCAAATAAAAAAGATAAACAAAATGTGAAAAATGGAAAAAGAGGAACAAAAATTTAATTAATTTTGGGTCGGAACATAAGTGAAAATTATAGACTGAAAATCGGCATATGGGCATATGGGCGGGCATAGGTCGAACCTTCAAAATGCCATAACTTCGTCAAAACTCAACGCATTTTCAAAAGGAAAGTCATTTCAATCATAGTTTGGCCTCTAGATCAATCGTGCATTTAAAGTTGAAAACGTAATTTTGGGTCGGAACATAAGTCAAAATTATAGTCCGAAAATCGGCATTGGGCATAGGTCGAACATTCAAACTTCGGACAGAGTAAGTCTTTAGCTAAAAGTAGGATTCCATAAATCGAAGTAAATTTTTTATATTTCAATAGTTTTTTGTATATTTGAAGGTGTTATCTAATATCTATCAATATTATGCAACTTTAACACAGAATCCCCTCTCATCTGACACTTTCTCCATAAGCATTCATTTTCACTTCACTTTCACGTTAGTAGCCAAAAGGTGGGTGGGGGAAGGGAATTGGAGGAGGAGGGGTGGTAAAACTGTAACTGTTCAGTGGATTCTGGATGCTGAATGCTGGATTGTAACTTTAACTCATTTGTATGCCAAACAGCAAAAGAACTGAAAGTTTTTTCATGTGCTCACCCGCCCCACACATCTTGGGTTTTTCTTGCCTCAACTCTGCACTTATTACTTATTACTGGACACACACCCACACACACACAGACACACACACAAACACACACACACGCAGAGAGGATATAGGAAAAAACCCTAGACATGTGAGACATGGAAATTCATCATCAAAAATGAATAATGTCTACACTTAATGCGGAGAATATCCCTTCTGCCCCCCGCCCCATCGGACAGAAATAAGATTGGACACTGAATACAGAACTCGAGACATTCTGGACATTCAGGATATTCGGGATAAGCAGCATCAGCATCAACATCAGCATCGCACCCTGAACCCAATTCGCACCCCATCAAAAAAGGGCAGGCGTGAAGCCAAAAACTACAAAAGCAAAGGGGGACAACTAAATGATGAAGGGTGTGCGAGGGGGGGGGTTGCTGTGGCATCTACTTTCGACACTGCGCAGAAAGGTTGCTTGAATATTAATTGTAAATATGTAGAAGAGCTGAGCAAAAAAAAAGAAAAAGGAAAAAAGAAACAAATGTGCAAACTTAGAAATGCAGGCGACGTGCAAGGACATGTTCAGAACAGGCGCAGACACAAACAAGGACATGCAGCGTGTTGCTCGGAAGGGGGGAGGGGGGAACTTAGCAAAGCATACTTGTCCGAGTCTAATAGATTTTGTTTGGGGGATAAAAACGATGGATATCCACAGCCAGAAGCTGTCAAAAGGAAGCTAGCCAAGATAGTTATCTGAAGTCTGAATTAGAAGACGAACTCCAATTCGAATTCGAATTCGGTGTGATTTTCGAATGCGCTACTTGGGAGTTGTGAGAAATACAGAAATATATAAAATAAAGGGAATATTTGTTAGTATATTTTATATATTGTAGATAATAATTTGGTGTTATTTCAAGATTTTTAACTCAGATATTATTATCGATTTTATTACCAATTCTTTACTTTTATGGGCAACTTTACAATTTATGTAACTTATGAAACTTTAATAGGAAACTTTACACTTTATAGACAGGAATGGAGTATAAACCATTTAAAAAAAAACACAAAAATCCAGACAGACTGGCTGATATTGCTAGTGTTAAGTATAAAAATATGTTTCGATTAACAAAATCTTAATTTCCTCATTTCATTTTAAAAAAATTGTTAAAGCAATAAAAAAATAACTATATTTACCGATTATTTCTTTTATTGCCGATCAATTCTTGGAACAACTAATATGCTGCACTTTTGCAGCGCAACAACCCCAAAGAAAAATGCCGAAAACTTATGACTATTTGCAGGACCTTCACCCTCAGCCTGGGTTTGATAAATATATCAATATGATGAGAACCTCAGACTGCAATTGTGCTCAAAGGAAGCCCAACTAAGAGCAGATTAAATATAGACTTTGACTTGTAATTTATATACTTACTATATTTAGTTTGTTTCTTGGTTTGAGTTGGATTTGGATTGTTTTTTGGTGATTGCTGTAGCGTTGAAATTTAATGAGCTTTGAAATTGATTCGCTTGTGTCTAATTTAGTTTGAAATCGAAAAAGAATCGAATCGAATGCAACCTAAATTGTCGTATCTAGTCATCGTAATGCCACCGATAAATAATGTGCAATTAATATGTAACACGTTAGTCGCCTCAACTCGGGTTAATGGGTTCCAGCCAACTGCGGACCGTCGACATTCTGTTGGCCATTTGTCAATTTTGATGGGCGTGCGAGTGCCATAAAAAAGCGCCAAGACCTCCCAACAAAATGCAGCTAACTGAATGGGGCAGAGTGGCTCAAACGACTAGCAGATGCTCTGTTATGAGATAGAAAAAGCTTTGGCTTTGACTAGCAGATCGTCAGATAGTTTTCAGTATACAGCTTACAGGTAGAGATTGAGTAAAAATTTATAGAAATAAAAAGTAAATAAAAATCGATGTTGAATTTCAAGAAAATTAATTTATTAATATTAATACAAGAATTTTTAATTAAGTATTTCTGTTTCTAAATTAGTTATAAAATCTCTACTTAAAAATGAGTTGTATGAAGAGAAGTAGGCTTAAATTTCATTATTCCATTAAAAAATAAAACAAATTAAATATTTGATTAAGTTTTATTATAATAATATTTACTATGCTCTCATTTGACAATATTTTTGTGCTTAAATTAAAAATCTATTCTTGAACTTTTATATATTTATATTCTCTGTCAACTCTTAAATTCTTCGAGTTAAAACTTCCGGACATTTAGTATATATCTCAGTCACTCTTTCTCACTCCCTTTACCCATTCTCTGATTACAGGGTATGCGATAACAACAACAATCGGAACAAAACTAAGCCTAAAACTCCGTATAAATCACCATTAAAAAAACGGAACGCGTTCTGCGACACAAGTCACATAAAATAAAATTAACTTAAAAAGCAAATTCACGAGAAACATATATTTTATGTGCAATGCTGAATGTCCGGCATTTCCAGAATATCCTGTATGTCCTGAATGTTCGGTTCGGGTGTCCAGCTCATAATTCAAGGCGCTAATCCTTTAAATAGGACATTCATGTTATCCCCATTCATGACCATTAAAATAAAATTTATATCAATAAAATTTAATGCCCTTTCTTTTGGGTTGCAGGCCCCACTCCTTGTTCCCATATAAAAAACATCCTCAAAATGTCCTTCATATTGATATTTATGATATTTGCAAGGCATTATAACTCTTATTGGATTTATAGACGTGAAAATGTCACTCTTCCCACGCGCTTCCTCTTATTATTGTAATCTATGTAGGCTGCCAGCGAGTGAGTGTGTGGGGTGTGTGTGTGTGTTTGGGTGTGTGTGAGGCAATTGAGTTAAGATTTGTTCCAGTTGGAATAAATATCTCTCAATAAAAATCTCTATAAGCAACTCAGCAAATTAACATAAACAGAGATTCAAAAAATGATTTTTAATTTGAATTTTATTCGAACTTAAAATAAAATTTAAATTTTTAGATTTGAAACTTTGAGAACTTTTCTTTCTGGAATACAATTATTTGAATCAAACATCTGAAAATCATTTTAAGTTTTTTTAGATTAGGAAATAGATTAAAACATACAAAAAGCAGTCTAGACCCCAAATTTAAGTTAAGCTGCACATTTAATTCGTTGTGACTTGGCTTTTTGCAACTTTTGGCAACAGTATTTAACCCCTTTGAGGCACAGCTGGAAAACCATATATCATCTTAACTCTAACCGCATTTAATCGTGTCTCAACTGTCAGTTACTGAAACATTCATAATTTCAGCGAAATTAATATGATATCAATCAAGTGCTAGCCGCATTCACACTCGCATTCACATTCACATTCACATTCACATTCGCATTCACATTCATTTCTGCCGCATCATGCGCGGGTTAAGGTTAATGAAAAAGTTACGCATTTTGCAAAAGAGGGGTTTTTTTTGGGGGGGGGGGGTTTTTAGGAAAGAGAAGAGTTGACAGAGTGCAAAAACGGATGACGAGAAAAGCGCATGAATTTTTTCATATTTGTGGCTCATATTTTTGTCATGCTGAAAGTTTCTTGGTAATTTGAGCGCGTCACACAATGGCCACATTAACCCCTTATCGCCATAACCTCCAACACAACCTCCGCCCCCTCCCCCTCCTCCAATACACCATCCCACCTCCACCCATTTACATTCCGCCACCCCTCGAACTGCGCAGCTCGTAATTAATCCTTGGCAGTCGTCGCTCTTTTCCAACCCCCCGAAAAATATTCAGCAATTGCATGTTGTAAATTAGATTTTCGTTTGTCATGACAACCCTTGGCCCTGCTCCGGGTTGCTAGTCAGGGTTGCAGGCAGCGCTTTGTTGAATGCAAAACTGTTTTTGGTCATTAACCTGTCTCGAGCACTTTGCAAACTTCGATTTCATTTGACGTACAGCGAAATGCTTTCAGCCAACTTTCAACCCCATGAAACAGGGTTTCCACCAGAGTTTCCACCATGTCATCGTCGTGTTACTCGCTGCTCGACGCCATCTTGGCATTGGCTTTGCCAAACTTCTTAATGAACTTGAGGCGCTTGATGCGGCGGTCACAAAAGGGGGGGTGTGAGTAGAAGTAGAAGGAAAGGGTGTGCGATATTCGCCCATCGCATCACTTTGCACACAAAAGGGTTAAGCAAGTGTTAATCGCTATTCGAAAATGACTTCATCAATCATATTTGCAGCCAATGTCCAATATCAGACGGGGAGAGTTATATTTTTGGGGTCTACACAGTTAAATGAGCTAATGGATTAATAGTCTTAGAGAGAGAGAGAGAGTGAGAGAGAGATAAACAGATGGGAGAAGAGAGGGAAATATAGAAAGGGAAACAGAGAGAGAGAGAGATAGAGGGATTAAGGTAGGTAGATAGATAGAGAGATGTAAAGATAAATATGGGAGATAGAGGCAGAATGTGAAAGAAAGACAGATTAAGAGAGTGAAAGATCGTGGTTGAGATTGAGAGAGATGGTGAGAGATAAGGGAAGGAGATAGAAGGAAACATGAGATGGAAATGTAGAGAAGATAAGAGAAAGATGCTACAGAAATAGAGAGAGACATGAGAGAGAAATATCGCGTCAAAGGGTGATGGAGAAACAGATAGCCAGGTAGAAAGAGATAAAGGGAAAGCGAGGTGGAGAGAAAGACGGGAAAATGTAGATGCCAAAAAAGAGGAAGACAGATTGATAGATTAACATAATAAGAAAGAGGCAGATTGGCAGACGGAGGGAGGTTGGATGGGAGTTATAGAGAAAGTGAGACTGAAAAGGGAGAAAGAGATACTGGGTGGGAGAAATGTAGGGAAATGTGGCAGAAAGAGCGTGAGAAATACAAAGTAAAATAAAAAGAAATTGAATAAGAATTTTGCAAGTATTTTCCAGGTGGAGGTGCGCTTCTATTGATCTTAAAAAAAACACATCCTCTCACATAGCCAGGCTCAGAACTGAATAATAATAATAATAATAATAATAATAATAATAATAATAATAATAATAATAATAATAATAATAATAATAATAATAATAATAATAATAATAATAATAATAATAATAATAATAATAATAATCTGTTCTCAAAATTATTTTAAAAGGTCAACTATTTTGCCTTGCTCAAAACGCAAGTTTCACTTTTGTTTCTTTATTTTTGTGATTTGCTGCTGGTCATTTGATTGAATGTTTTGTGGCAACTGTACTTTTCGAAGACTGGGCTGAGTCGATTTTGCAAACAGGGAGGTGGGGGAAGGGGATACACTTTCCCCAAATATTTATCTAGCCCATTTGGAATTGTATAAATTTTGAACGCTAGATAAACATGAAAAGAAAAATACAAACTTGCCACAAGAAACCGAAACGAACGTTCTTCATCAGCATTGAAATTGAACTTTTGTGCGTTTATTTTGTTGCTTATTTAGTAGTTGTTGTTGTTGTTGCTTCTTTATATGCAGGGGGCATGTTGACACAGGACAAATAAGACCATACACCGTGCCACACAACATGTATTTTCATGCTTGCCTCGCCTTCTTTTTTTTCTCGTTTCTTTTTTTTGTGTCCCTCTAGTGTAAATAAAATGTTACAAATTTTGCAAAAATTCGAACTGAAAAGAAAGCGGTGCCGGGGGATGGGGGAGTGCTGCAAGGAGTGGGGGCAAGGAGTGGGGGCGAGCTGGGTGGGTTTTATTCCATGCTTGGCTGCACGTTGCCACTGATTGGACACATGTCAGCAGTGAAAAATCTGAGCTGAAAAATAAAACAGGTACAACAAGCAGCTCAACTGACACGTGTGTGTGTGTGTGTGTGTGTGATGGTGTGTGTGTGTGATGGTGTGTGTGTGTGATGGTGTGTGTGTGTGTGGGTGTGGCAGTTACATTTTGCGCTAATAATGAGACGTTTATTTAAAGAAATTTGAAGGGCATTGTCTCGTGCCAGGGTGGGGGGTGGTGAAGGAGGAGGGGGCCTGGAAACTTGAGAAGCTGCCAGCAAAAAAAGAAAAACGTGTTGTGCGTGTTTAAGTTGTGTGTGTGTGTGTGTGTTTGGAGTGGTGTGGTGCTGTTTCAAGAATTACATTGCAAAATGGCAACTTGCATTTCAAACAAAATTTAAAACTTAAAACTTATATTGCAAAATTAAAAATCTTAGCTCTTGTGGCTAAAAATATGGCTAAGTCGACTTGGCTGTGTATGCTGATCAGGAATATATATATATATATATATACTTTGTGGCATCAGATATATCTCCTTCTATCTGTTACTTAATTTTCCACAACTTCATTATAGCTTATTACAAATCTTAGTTTTATTTTTCTTATTTATATTTTTAACTATATTATTAATTTTTTTCAATAATCAATAATTTTTAGATACCTTTTTATTTATTCATAATTTAATCAAATATATTTTTAAGCGCTGCTTAGATAAATAAATACTAAAACATAAAATATCAGCTGACATCAAAGGTTCGTTTGGACTGATTGCAAACAAGTCTCAAGTGCTCTAAGCCAAAGTTCAAATTAAAAAGAGAAAAGCAGTATGTGAGAGAGAGAGAGCTGGAGTAAGAGAAAGAGACAGACTGTGAAGAATTGGAAAGAAAGGAGGAAAATAAATGGCTGGCAAATGCCACGCGCCACTTTGCGACTAATCAAAATGCCTTTTAAAATGCACAAGAAATCAACTTTGATTTAATTTGCTGCACACCCCTGTAATCCCCCCCAACCCACACCCTACTTGCAGCAGCCCTGCAGCACCCAGCTGCCACATTGCTGCTTATCACAGAGTTACAAATATGCGGCAAGTTCTGGCAAAGAAAGCAAAAAAATAAAAATAAAAAGGAAAGTAAAGGAAAATGCGTAGAAATTAGTACAGAGATGAATACACACACGAGTGCCGGACTAATGTGTGAGTGTGTGTGTGTGTGCCTGCAGATAAGACAGCTAACACACACACACACACACTCAAGTCAATTTCATTATATTGTTGCTGGCAGCTGTTCAGTTTGGGGCACTGGATTTTCATTTCTTTCTATTTTTTTTTTATTTTCCCAAAAGTTGAAACTGAAATGCGCCAACATCAAATATTTGACTTTGTCTTCTGTCTGTGTGTGTGTGCGTGTGTGTGTGTGTGTGTGTGTGTGTGTGTGTGTGTGTGGTATGTGCGTGCCAATCAGGCGTGTGTCCTTTTGGCCGTTTCTGGCTCCTTTTGGATTTACGAGCTTCGCATTTTTGTTCTTTTCCAAATTTTAAATTACGTTTCGTTTGGTTCGCATTTTCTTCTTCATTTCTATTGACTTTTGTGTGTGTTTGTCTCTCTGTGTGTGTGCGAGTGTGTGTCTGTGTGTGTGGGAGTTGTTCAAGTTGACATTCCCCCAATCCTCATACCTAGCTTCTGCCCCTGACACGCCCCTTAGCTCAAAGCCCAGTGCCTTCAACTTATATTTTAGATTGTTCAACTACTTTCATTTTCAGCATTCGAAAATTCTTCCATTTGATTTCCATTGAAAAGCCACTTGGCGCTTCTTATTCGCTCTGCTATTGTTCTTCATGTTCTTTCCCACATCCAAGAAATTCTATATACATATACTATATTTTATATATACCTATTCGAAATAATCTTATTTATTTATTAAGGAATGGTTTTGAATATTGAATAAAATGTGTGCTATTTTTTTTTTATAGTTGAAAACCGATCTTGGATAAGGATTATGTTAAGCTAAATTTAGCAAAAACTAATCTAAAGTATTCTTCCAATAAGATCTCTCCTGCAAGGGACTCTTTCCAATGCTCACACATAATTTAGCCAAATTTACAATCCTTTATTTGTATCTACCTGCTTCTCTGGATCGTTGCTTAGATTCATCTAAACAAAATCTGTGTGGTTCAAGCCAAGTCACATTAGCCAGCTGGCCAGGCATATAAGCCAATCTGGTATCAAAACTACTAAAGATAAGGCATATACTTAAAGTCAGAAAGACCACTCGTTCTCTTTGGGGATTCACTCAATGGACTTGGTTAAAAATTGAATCCAAGCAGACCACCAATAGATCACCTTGGAAATACACCAAATGCATAAGCAAAAATTGTAACTATTTAAACAATTTTTAATATAAAACACAAATTGTGTAAATTGATAGAAAAATACAGAAAAAGTAGAGCTTAGTATAGAGATTATTAAAAATAGTAAAGATTTTTAAGTTGCTTCAATCAACTTTAAAATATTATTGATTAGAATTGAATTTATAATGAACAACATTTGTCGTGTACTTCTGAGATTTGAGATCTTTTATTTTAACTTGTTTCTCTACGCTAATATATCCTTTCCTACAACAATCTGTTTTGATGTGCTTTGATAATTCTCTCTCATAATCACAAAATCGCCAGATTCAGCTACAGATTATATATAGTTTAGCTAGTTGACTTCTGAAATATCCTATATCAACAATCAAAAACCCTTCATTAATTCTTAAAAAATACAAAGCATAAACCCCAATAATTTAATCAATTCTTTGTAAATATCTTCAAAATGTAATTATATTATTCTTATTATTATATTATATAATTATTTACTTTTAAATAACCACTTGTCACACCATAAAATAGACCTCAATATTTATATTGTTACAACTTCAACAGGGACTCTTTGTATTGATTGTCTGCCGTTTAATATTTTTGTGATGCAACATTTGAGGCGTTGCTTGCCACTTGAGCTTGGGCTCGTTGCTCATCAATCAACATCAGAGCTGAATATGAATATGACATTTTTACGCAAATTACACGCCACTCGACAATTGGCCCAGAGCTAAAATCTGTGGCGCTTGTGGCCGTGTGGCAGGCAGCAGTGGCATGGACACGTTTTGGCACAGACATGTAATCAAGTGAGTAAATCAAATTTGAACAGTTTTCCAACAGCCAACAGGGGCTGCCATGCCACACTCCAGTGGTTGGGGCAGGATACACACTTGACCAGCGGCTACTTTTTAAACGCATGAAAAATGATGGCAACTTTTTCTATGTGCGGAACAAACGGAGAACTGGGAACAGAGAAAAGTAGAGAATGCCGCACAGTGGCAAGAAAGTCCAAGTCGAAGTCAGCGCATCATTCATCATGACACCCTTCGAGTCGTGGCCCCGGACTCGTTTATTATGCAAGCTCATGTGCAGGATGCCAAGCATCCAGAATCCAGAATTCAGCATCCAGAATCCTGGCGTATGAGCGACGAAATGCTAATCTCAGCTCGACTGGCAGAGGCAGTTGGGTGGGGGCAGGAAAGAGCGTAAGCAGAGAGTGACTACACTTGGCAAAAATGGAATATGTTTGCTCTAGAATTTGAAAATTTATGTTATCGATAAGTATCGATAAAAATCGGTATACCGAATGGTGTAAGTATGTGACGCTATTTAAATTAAAGTAGATTTGAAAGCTTTATTGATACTAATAAAAAAAAAATAAAATATGTAGTTTAAATTAAATATTAATTCTTTATATTAATTCAAAATAGTTTATGGGACATATTTATGAATACATAAATTAAGGATATATTTTTTATTAAATATACCAATTATATAAATTTAAGTGTCAGCTGTCAATTTTAAAGCTAATTTTTAATTGTAGATCTTGATTTGAATTTAGTAATTTACAGCGAATAAACATGATTTATAGAAAACAGTCAAACTGCAATTGTGTATTATTTTCTCCGAGTGTACCACGTTTCATATTAATGAAATCTCACAAGTGCTCCTTAAACAACAGCAGCAGCAGCAGCAGAAGCAACAAAAGCCACAAAAGCAACAACAAAAGCAACAACAACAGCAACATGAGCTGGCAACATGCAAAATGGCGTTGGCTGTGTGGCACATGTGGCAAATGCCATGATTGATTGACTTTATGTAAATTCATGTGGCAAGCCACTTAAGCCAGAGAAATGCCCAACCTCTAACCTCAACTGCCACACCACCCCCTCCCCCCTCCCCCTACCCCTCCATTCACGATTCGCATAAAATAAGCCCAGTCAATACAATCAAAGAAATTTCGCATTTATTGTGCTCTGGGGCACAATACAAACGCACAATTTTCGTATATACATAAATGCAATCTTTTTATTGAGGCAGAGGCAGAAACAGAGAGAGAGAGAGAAAGAGAGAAAGAGAAAGAGGAAGAATTGTAAAATCTAATTTGCTGAAGCGATTCTCTGCCGCTTTTCCGTGTGGCTCCAATGAAAATGAAAACACAATTCGATTTTCAATTGCGTAATGTTGCGTATAAATTGTTTGGTCTGATTTCGATTTCAATTTTCCACCCACAAAAAAAAATGGGCTCGAGACCTTAATTTGATTTGAAAAGTTATGAGGAGGCGTCTCTAACTACGCACCATTGAAAATTATGATTATTTCAATTGGGGTCAGCAGTCAAACATACAAACAAACAAACAAACAAACAAACAAACATTTAAGCGCCAGTTTTCCTTAAAGATGCTAGGTTTTTTTTTATTATTATTAATATTATTATTGTTGAAATATATGTAGTAAGAAATATTTAAAAAATATTATTTAGGATTACTTAAAGTTTTAATATATGTTTCTTGGTTGCAAAAGTAAATCTCACTTAAGAAATGCCATTTTCACTTTCAGCTAGATTTAGTAAATTTCATTTAATTTATGTTTAATTTGTTAATCAAATTGTTAATTTAATTCACTGTTATTAATCATACCTTTACAAATCAATTTTTTGTAGCTTTCCCATAAGTCGATTAATGCTTAAATATAATTGCTACATTTAAAAAAAATAATTAATTAAGGAGCGGGTGTCAAACCGCGTAAAATTTTGGTTCCGGTTTTAGTACGTAAAGTTTAAATGTTTGTGCTTTGAATTGGTGTCAATTAATTAATTTATTTTTGGAGTTCGGTTACCTTATGATAATATATGCATTATTAAAGGATCTCCCAACTGGTTTTGAAAAAAATACCTATTTTCAGTACAATTTCTCTCAGAAATGTATTTTTTTAAGGCCTGGCTGCGATTTTCACTCCTTGCTATATGCAGAAAATTTCTTTTGCGGATTTAGTAAATTAAATGGTTAAGTTAGTTGTATAATTTTTCTGTTTTTTTTTTCGAGTTTAATTAAGTATTGGTAACTTACGGTACTGTTACGTACCAGACTAGTCTTGGATATAACAAGGTCTTTCTATATCTATCCCTTCGATGTTTTAGTTAGTAATAATATGATTTTCAGCAATTGTCGAATTATGTTTCCAATTTTTATTATTAAGGAATCCAGTAATTGTTATATGGACAATAAACATTATTGTTAAATAAGGTAAACTCAAATCTAAATATAAAACTCGAACAATGCCCAGTTTTTCACTTATTCATCACAACAAACATTCCTTGACAACTAATCAACATTGTTGGTTTATTTGAGCCAAGGATAAGAGCGAGTAATGAGGTAGCCACAGCTATTACTCATCCACACACCTCTGATATATATATATATATATATATACATATATATATTTATATATGTATATATGAATTCATTTATACCCAGACACAGACTGGGGACAGTGGCCAGAACAACAACAGGAAACACCAAATGTCAGTTGATGTCGCCATCAGCGTCAGGAAATGCGATGTGGAGCTAAAAGGGCTGCAACCAAAGAAAACAAAAAAAAAGCCACCAATTCCAAGTCCATCTCCGAGTCCGAGTCCAAATCCAAGACCAAGTCCAATTCCTGGTCTAATGGAGAATGATATTCGGGTGGTTCCATTCGGTTTACTTTTGGACCATGTCAGACGCCTGTCTCCGTTTGCCCGTCTCCCTCTCTCCGATTCTCTCCTTCTCTCTCTCTCTCTCTCTTGGCAGGCGTAACGAATGAGACGGAGACAGAAGGAGAGAGAGAGAGCAAAATAAATAAATTATAAAATTATTTCAGCATAATAACATGTCAAAAATGCCCGGACGGAGGCAGGTTGAGGCGGAAAAAACAAACAGTGTTAAGAATTCGCCAGTGGCCTGTATAAAAAATTATACATTTTCTTCTCGAGGTTATTTTTTACATTTTATTCAGTTTTGTGTGTGTCCGTTTTTTTTTTTGCCTATTTTCCTTCTTTTTTTTGTGGTGTCCCTTGTGTGTGCGTCTGGCATCAAGTGGTTTGGGTGGTTTTTTGGGTGGTTGTTGTTGCTGTTGGGCCTGGGCTCAGTTGGACTGTCTGTGGTAATCTTTCATACGGGATTTACAGCCAGACACCCTCCATGTGGCATGCCACACACATGATGGAAATTTTCTGCTACCGCTCCCCGCCCCCCCGGTTTTTGTGTGGAATTTTATTTGTAAATTTATTTTCTTTGTGCACTTTTTTTGCACATTTTTCCCCGTAGAGAAAATAAAGTTTTTGTGGTTTATTTTTATTTTTATTTATTTTTTGTTATCTTGGGGTGACGGTGTTGCCAAGTATTTTAAACATGTGCGTGAGGTCACACACACACACACACACACCCACATGAATACACACATGAGTCCCGCTTGTAATTTCCATGCATTTATTACAGAAACACTTTAAAAGTAAATTTCTCAACGCCCTTGTCGCATTTTCCTCTCTGTTTTCTTATTTTTTTTTGTTGCTTCTTTCTTCTTCTTTTTTTTTGGTTAATACTCTATCTCGAGGGGATTGTCGAGTGCCTGTAACTGCTTGTGACCTGAGTGCTAATGCCCAGCAAATGGAATTTAAATCTATTTTGTATAACTTCTGTGTGACTAACATATGCGAATGTGTGTGTGTGTGAGTGTGTGTGTGTGAGTTTGTGTGTGTGTGTTGGGTTTATGTAGCTCAAGGAATGTCCTTTTAAAACTTGGGGACTATTTTGTTTTGAATTTGCCATGGTAAAGAAGCAGTGCTGTGAAGTTTATCGTACTGGCAAGGACAATAAGGATTATTTATATTTTATGCCACATAATCAGCTTAAGATTGTTGAAAGTGAAATTGTTATTGGGAGTACAGAATTTTGTAAAATATATTTCATAGATTTGAGAGTGATGTACAAATATTCTACAACGTTTTAATATCTTTTAGTAGTTTGTTGAGCATTTTCTATTTAAGATATAACAAGTTAATTATTTATTTCGCTACTTTACCGATTCAGAATCAGAATGAAGAGAAATCCAATATTGTTTTAAGAACTAGTTATAAAGCTGGAATTATTGCTTCATTTTTTAAACTTTACCTGAGGCTTTACATTTTATATACCGGAACCGGAACAGAACAACGATTCATTTGAGATAAACACTAATACATTTAAGAGCATTTTCAATAGATCTGAAAGTTTAGCTTGATTAATTGGTTATAATTTTAGCTTCATTCTTTTATTTTTTTCTGCTAATTTTATGTATTTATTTGACCTTCGACTTAATAGCACATCTTCCTGGATCCAAATCTGTTTTCACTCCTAGTTCTAATTTCACAATAATTTTGTCAAGTGCACATTTATTTCATTCCGCAAAAAACAATAATTTTATTGACCGATTTGTGCTCAAAATTTATTCAATATTCTCAAGAATTTCTGCTGATTTGGATGTTTTTTTCATGGCGGGTACTAAACAAAAAACCGCAAAAAGTAAAGAGAAGTAAATTTATTAGATTGCATGACGCATCATCCGAGTTTCTTTGTAGTCTTTCTCCCTGTCTCTCTCCCCCTCTCTCTCCATCTCTCTCTCTCTCTCTTTCTTGACGACTTATTGGCTTCAGTTGTCCGCTGGCCATAAATTATTCAAAGCATCGCATTTCCATGCACTTTTCTTCTGCTTGGTTTTGAAACTAATCTTCGCATTTGTTATTTATGAACATAAAAATTATTGCTGCAAACAAAAACTCGCACAAAATTGAAGAGCAAAGCACAAAATCAACATAAATAATCATCGATGCAATTTCATTGAGCTCAATTCAAAAACATTGCTTTGGACGAAGGACGAAGGACGATGGACAGCGGACAGTGGACAGTGGACACTCAACAATGAACGATGCTCATGACAATGGCCGGTGGTCGGTTCAAGTACAGTGGGGCAAGAGTTGATGTTTCATTTAACTTATTATGTGTAAAATTTAAATACATATTATAAATCTTGCGAGGGATATTGATTTTCATTATCTATTGTCTTATTTTCAGAAAGTTTATTCATTTAAACTATTCTTAGTCTATGCTAGAAATTTTTCTATATTTTCAGAGTATGCTAAGGCTTGAAATTATTGTTCCACTTATTGTACAATTAAAAATAAAAGGTATTATATAAAGTATAAATCTGTTATTGATATTCGTCTAATATTCTTGGCTCTATCTCAGAAATGATCTATTTTTTATAATTTATCAAAGAATTAAAACATGTCCACTGACTTTTCATAATTTTAAATAGTATGTTATCCCATTTTCGTATATTTAAATAATATTCTAGCAAAATATTTACGGAAAAAATTGAAATTAATTCTTTTAATTTAAAAATTTGCAAACTTTTGAGCCCAAAATAAAATATGTGTTGGGATTGCAATAAAAAAGATAAATTGCGTTTATTCTTATTTAAAAGAAATTCATTTCATTATTATAATTGTGCAGAGTGGAATATTAAGTGTTTAAAAATATTTAAACATTTTAATAATATTTTTAATTTAATATACTTTTTTTAAATAAATTTTTTAACAATTTTTCCACGGTGCAGTAAACAAATTGTGTTTTGTTGTTGCTCTTGTTGCTGCTGCTCTTCCACATTTGGCATTTTTATTGATATGCATACACTCACACACACACAGTTACATACACTCACACACACACAGTTACACACACACACACTCATACACACTAGCATTTTATTACACTCGACAGCTATTTTCAATATATTACCCAAAAGCATAAAAGGAAAACGCGTTCGTTGCTCGACTTTTCTTTTTACATACGATGGCCCCCCAAAGAAGATGATGATGTTGATGTTGATGCTGATGATGATGATGATGATGGCCAGGACTCTGACTGCTGAAAGGATATCGGCGAATGTGTGCATGTGTGTGTGTGTCTGTGTGTGTGTGTGCTTTCCATACTAAAAAACGCATAAATAAGGGCCCTGTCGGAGAGAGCAAAATAACGGTTATGGCTAAATATGTATGGGCAAAGCAAAAAAAAAAGAAGAAGGAAGAAACCTATGGACGAGGCTTTACTGTACATATATGGAGAGCAGAATCCTGCGTGGTGGTTTTTTTTGCGCCTCACATCCTGTCGCGCATCCTGCGGTGGTTGTTCGTCCCTCGCGTTTCCTTTGCCTTTTCCTTTTCCTTTTTTTTATGCATAAAAAGTGCTTAGCATAAAGTCGTAAAAAACGTATTTGCCGCTACACACACACACACACACACACACACACACACACACACACACACACAGAGACATAAGCATGCAGATACTCATCCAATACCAGCCACATAAAGCCATCGATGTTGTTGTTGTTGTTGTTGCTATTGGCAGCATGCCCCGTTGGCATTTTGTTTATGTTCGGGGCACTGTTGCTGGTTTTACCGATTTCCCGCTTTTCCTGACTGGTTGTTGCTATTTTTGTTGTTGTTGTTGTTGCTTGGTTCTCTGGTGACGCGTTGCCTTCAGCCGATTTAGATGCGTTGCCACCGATAAGTTTTGTTCATGTTGTTGTTGCTAGTTGTTGCCGGTGCTTATTTGCGTTATTATGAATTTATGACACTTGGCCGAGATGTATGTGTGAGTGGCTGTGTGTGTGTGTGTGTAAGTGTGTGGGTGAGTGGGTGAATTGGACATAGAGAGCATTGCTGTCTAATGCCTGGCGGCAAAACTATGCGAGTTATACACTGTAGGAACATAAGCATATAAAAGTCAAGCAGAGGTTTAATTTTTTTAAGGTTTTCAATCTTTCTCAAATGTTTAATTAACAAATAAAATCAATTAATGTCTAGGTCAATTTTAACAT
This sequence comes from Drosophila kambysellisi, assembly GCA_035042185.1. Classification (NCBI taxonomy): domain Eukaryota; kingdom Metazoa; phylum Arthropoda; class Insecta; order Diptera; family Drosophilidae; genus Drosophila; species Drosophila kambysellisi. Next base: position 383,036 of record JAWNLS010000417.1, read on the forward strand.
TTCGAACAAATCTCTCTATTTACCGATTCCTATTAGATAAGTTGTTGTCGACGTTAACGTGTGAATGGCAAAATTAGCGCTTGATTTAAATAGCTGAGAAGCATCATTTTCTTTGACTTACGAAATTAATAATTAAGCAATTACTTAAAATACACTTAGTAAATGTGAAACAAAATTAAATACGATTTTATTATTTGCTATGAAGATGCTATTTTAATAAATTACTGGTAATAAATTTAGATAATTAAATTATATGTGTATTTTATCAATCGCAAGAATCATGAAATGAATTGCAAACTATGCAACATACTTTACGAATGTTAAATGTATAAATAAGAAAATATGCAAGCAAATTACTTGATTTATTAATTATTAATTTAAATATTAATAATATAATTGTGTTTTTTTTAGGTGCTAAAATGCAAACTTGACTACTTTTAAACATTTATTATAAATTAAAAAACCGATTGATCTTTCATATATCGGCTATATAAGCAGCTTCCACTTTACAACAAGCAACATTTGCTTAAAAATTCATTTTAATTAGGCAAAATAAAAATATCATTAATATTACTAATTTATTCTTAATCAATTCGCAGACCATAAATTTCGCTCAGTGTATTCTGACGCTTCAGCCAATTGCCATGGTGAATAATCGCTGCAGCATGAAAAATTCGCTGATTCGCAAGAAAATGCCTGCTTCAGCTTCAGATCCTTTTCTTTAGTCCGTTCGTTCGTCTGTTTGTTTGTTTGTCTTTTGCGTCTTTTTATCTGCACAAGGACTTTGCCATTTTTTACGCAAATCGCTAGCAAAGCTAGTGGGTGGGGGGCGGAGGCATGGTGGGGGTGGCCGAATGGGAAGAGGGTGTGCGGATTTGGGCCGAAGCAGCTTCTGAGTGCGAGGACTTGAATCAGCTTTATTGCGGGCATCATTATTTTTATTATTATGACCACTTACATTGCCCAGCACCCACACACACACACACACACCCATGCACACACACACAGCTAAACATACACATGAATTTTAGTCGTTCCGTTACTTTTTGGCTGCCTTTTTTTAGCGTCTAGAAATGTAAATGTTTTTAGCCTGTTTGTTTGTCTGTTTCTGTTTTTTCTTTTAGCTTGTTTTTGGTTGCCGCGTAAATAACTTCAACCCATTTGTGCAGGCAATCCCTAGCCCCCTCCCTACCCACCCCCTCCCCAATCACAACACATTTGTGGCTTGTGTGTGTGCGTGTGTTGGCTATATATAAAAATAAATTGAATTGAAATGCTAATTTTATGTTAATTGAAAGAGGTTTTTATGCATCTGTAGATTTTTATGGCCTGAATTTTGCTAGTGGTCAGCAGAATTTACCGTTTGAAGCATTAGCCACTAAAAGCATGTCATCAGTCCGTAATTTTTGGCCATTTTCGGTGTAATTTTGTGTAATTTTTATGTAAGCAGCGTGCATAAAATTCAATTGAGTCTATTTTATTTTTTTGCTCTTTTCTATTTGACTTCTTGGCCTGGCCTAAAAGCATGCAACATAAATTATTTTTAATGCGTTTCGCTTATGTTTTTGTTTACAATATTCGCGAATTTCTCAATTCAATTTTATTGAAATGGGTAATAAGAACAAATATCAAATTAAAGCCATATTCTTAAAGATATATTTTCTGAGAACACTTTTGTTTAAGAAAAAATAATCTTTCTTGCATTAGAATTTATTTAAATGTTCTAAGCAAAATAACCTTTCATTTAAATAGCAAAAAAAGAAGAAGAAGAATCATTTATCCACCTTCCATTTTGGCCGGGACTTTATTCGATGTGCTTAGTTGTTATTGCCGCTTTGCTCGTTGCCTCATTTGTCTCCCCAAACTCCGCACACGATGTCAAAGTCTGTCTGCGTTCGAAACCGGATATCCTGCTGCAGCAGAGCAGAGCAGACAACACACACATGCACACACACACACACACACGCACACACAACTGCAGCTTGGCCCAACGAACTTTTCCACTTTTCCCCATTTTTAGCACACATTCTTCTCGCATCCAACTTGTTTGGCTCTTCTTTGCTTATTTCTTATCGTGCACGCACAGTCTGTTGCTGCTGTGGATGCCACTGCTGCCTGCCCCAGGCAGGACACCACCCACAACCAACTCCAAAAGGACCCCACATGCAAAGTTTCTGGCACACAGGACAGAATTGATTTCGCTGACAATTCGTTGATCTTATACCCTTTTTCAAAAACACTCATAACTATAAAAAATTATTTTAAATATGTATTTTTATGCGAAATATAGAATAAATATTAATAATACAAAAACTGCTCTTTAAATGGTGAAGAACATTTAAAATATTTTATTTATTTATTATATTTATATGAAAATTATGTTAAAAAGAAGTCATTAAACTATAAATTAATATAATTTATTAAATACTCTGATTCTGTGGGAACTTAATGATGCCATAATCTGGAGTTGACAATGTTTGTTGAAAGATTTACAGAAAGGTATACCTAAGATATCTGGGCATGCTTAAGATATATTGGTTAATCAGATAATTATCTATAAGATCAGTTCTATTTTGTGCTTAAGGGTTGTGGATATGAGCAAATCCCAAAACAAAGATTTTGGTTTGTCGAATCGTGATGAATTTTGTATTGTAACTTCCTCATGCCAATTTTGTCATACCGATTTGTGTATATGATTACTCACTATATTATTAATACTTATATATTTGATATTTTTCCCACAAAATATTTTCTAGGGGAGCTTAAGTTGCTTATATTTCTTGGATCTAGTCTATAATTATCTTTATTTATCTCAACAAATGTGTCAGAACGAAACGTATTTCAGTTCCGGTTCCATTTCCGGTACGTTAAATATAAAGGTTCCATTAAAGTTTATGAATTAGTTCCCAATTTGTAACGATATCTGCTTATGGTATTATAAAAACTAGTAGTATCGATTTGTATCGACTTGTTTCTCCAAAAATGTTAACTTTTCTTCTTGTTAACGTTTCTGGATATCAATTGGCAAAGTTAGGTTACGGTTTCTTTGCCAGCTTGACACCCAGTTCCATGAATATATATTGGCTGTATAAATAAATTCGGCTATATTCCAACTATCATCCAGATTGCTTCAAAACAAACAGAGCTCTCACAGATAGATGCCACATGGCTATATCTGTAAAATATTGATGCAAATCAAGAATATATATACTCTATATAGTCATTTATATCTTCTTCCTTAATTTACACACTCGCTGTCAAAATTCTCATAACCTTTTGTAAGGGTATCTTGAGGAGAGACAAGCGCCCAGCAGCAGGCAACACTTTTTTTTTGCTTCTGCTGCAAAACTTTTACCTCAACCGAGTGTGGGTTGCATGTGTGTGTGGGTGTGTGTTTGGGAGAGAGAAAGAGGGAGTCAAACGGAAGATTTTCCTGTGTGTGTGTGTGTTGCCTTTGTACTTATTGCATATACATATAAAGCGAGAGGCTGTGGCAGTGACACAAAATCGATTTTATTTGCCTCGCCTTCGTCGACTGCAAAACTGTGCACCGACGGGACTCGCTGGCTCTCGTCCTGCTGTCGTCCTGCTGTTGTCCTGCTGTAGGCCATCACAATTATGAGACAACCTGTGAACACGCCTACATTTTAAAAGCAACGACCAATAAAAAATAAAAACCCAGCTCCGTGCGACAGAGACGACACTACAAAAAAAAAAAAAAAACAAAAAAAGTAAAAAACAGCAGGCTCCATTTTCCATTTTCCTTTTCTACCATGATTTTTATTTGGTTTTTTTTTTTTGTAGCCGCCATTTGAAAATGTAAAGTTTTGTGTCGTTTTTTATTTGGTTGGCCCATAAAATTGTGAAACGTTGAACAACCCTCGAAGGAGCAACTTTATCCTTATCCTTACCCCTTGCACAGCTTGCCTCATTTGCATTTAAATTAAGGGTGGCAGCGATTTACATAAGGGTGGCATACAACGCACAACTCTCTCTCTTATTCTCATTCTCTCCCATTCTCTCTGAAATCAGCGCACATAAATCTGTGCCAGTAAAAATTATACACATTTGATTAGCCATAACGCAAAAGTTCGAAAACCGAAAATCGCAAAAACCCGAAAAACTTTTGCCAGTCTCTCAAAATTATTATTTTTCTTTTTCGGTTTGATTGTATGCATAATTTAGCCAGGGGGTTGGGGGGGAGATGCGTTGCTGATTGCCCAGTTTTCCCATTTTTATGATTGTTATTATTATGCATGCAGAAAGCGGCGACTAAGCCAAGCAGTCCCCCAAAAACCTGCTCTTGCCACAAAATTTGTGCCAACTTGGCAGTAATAATGCCAGCAACAGCAGCAGGTTAGCCACAACGGGGGGTTAAGGGGGTGTTACTTATGATTCATTGTTGCCAGAGAGCCAAACTTTGCCTAGGTAAAAGCCACACCCCCTCACCACACCCTCCTACCCCAGCTCATTAGCATGAAACAACCCTTAGTCTTTTGTTCTAGCCTCAGATCGGTTGGGATTTACGCTCATTGCTAGATTTATGTGCTGCGAGACGTTGTCATAAAACCCAAATATACCAACAATTTGCATAACTTCATCCAATGAGTATCTGTGTGTGTAAATGTATATATGTGTGTGAGATTTCTGTGGAGTTGAATAAAGCATATAAGTTCAAGCAGAGCTAAATTTATGCTTGGAAGTCACAGTAAAATTACATTGTCAAGTTGTGTTAAAAGCATTTTTTTAGATTGCATAAAATTTAATGAGAATGCTGTAGTCGAGAGTGCTCGATTAGGGTTTATTTTTTTATTTTTATGTAGCAATTATATTTAATCATTAAACATCCGATTGAAAGGCCCACATATTTAGCCATAAAAAGTTGCAGACTTCTTAGTTATTTAAAAAATTTCTCTGTTTAATTTGGTCAATAAGAAATATGCTGATATTGAATGATCACTGTATTGTCGCATATATAATGTATTTAATTAAAAGTTAAATATTTAAAATGATCTTCTACATGAAATATCAGATCTAAATTTATATCTGAGCATGGAATATGAGATCTAAATGAATATCTAAGATCAGCTTGCTCGTCTGTGTGAGCAAGGATAAAGATGAAGAGATAAACGATAGAGAGGATAAAGGAGTCTCCGCTGCTGATCCAGATCAAAAATATACATATGTACCTTATATGGCGTGAGATGTCTGATATGACACAACGTCTCTTACGCCTTTTTTTTTATTAATTTTTAATACATTTAATAATATTTATATTTATTTTAAAAATACTTTTATATTATTATTATAGAAAAAAATAAATATTATTCTTTCTATCTTACAAAAATGTTTGTAAATTGTAATGATACCAAAATAAATTACAGTCAAAACTAATTTTATATTATTGAAAAACAAGTCTCCATTCTTCCTGCTCCACTAAACTTCATTCGATGTGCGAATTAATTTGCCAGATCAAACTTCAAAATACAGTTGAATCTTGATAACGAAATGGGTTCTAATCAAAAAATACCAAAGTTAGGAAAAAAGAAACTAATTTAGTAAGTGGCGAGCCGCAAAGTATGCAACAAATTGCAGATATCTGATTGGGGGCAACGTAGACTTCAAAAAGCCAAGCCAAATAATAGACAACTAAAGAATGGGGGGGAGGGGGAACAAGAAGAAGAAGAAGAAGTTGTGGAATCCTGTGGCCAGGAATGTGCTGCTCCGGCTGTCAGTCAAGTGCAAAAGGCATTAAGAAGCATTTTTTGTTGCTGCTGCCAAAGGAATTTTCACTTTAGAAAAATAAAATGAAATAAAATAGTGGGAGTAAAGCTTAAGAGGGGGGTAGTTAAAAGGAGGTGGAGGAGGAGGAGGGGGTCAAATGTGGGTGGAACAGTCTTTGATTATAACTCCAACACCTACAAGAGGCAGGCAGTTGAGCGGGGGGAGGGGCGGGGGCAGGAAAGAAATTGCGACGACGATTGACAGTTGAAAATATAAAAGCGGATTTGTGTCTTTTGTGAGTGTGTGTGTGTGTGTAGAGTGTGTGTGTGTTTGGGGTGTGTTTTGGCTGCTCAGCCAATCCACCCATAAGTAACACAGTGTGTATGTGTGTGTGTGTGTGTGAAGTGTGAACGAATGTTTTGCTGCAGATAAGCAAAATAACTGTAATAAGAAATTCTTTTTTATTTGCTCTCTCTGCCCCCCTCTCCCAACCCCCCTCCCCCTCAAGGAAGTGTTTTTTATGCCACACGTCGTCTCTTTGAATGGGTGTGTGTGTGTATTTGTGTGTTTGTGCGTGTGTGGGTTGTGTTTTATTCGCTTGCTTTATATTCAAAGTGATGTCCTTTTGCTAATGTTGCTGTTGCTGTTGTTGTTGTTGCTGTTGTTGCTGTTGTTGTTGTGTGCGTTGTCCATCAGGACATCAGCCTCTGAGATGCGTGCCTAAGACGATTTCTTTTATTATTTACGGCAGCCAGAGAGGAGGGGGTGTGTGGTGTGTGTGTGTGTGTGGGTATTGTAATAGAAATAGCCTTGGACACTCTGACGGACAGACGGACATATGTCTAATGCTAATGCGCATTGTCCGTCTGTCTATCTGTCTGTCTCTCTGTCTGTCTCTCTGTCTGTCTGTCTGTCTGCTGGCCATTGTCAACGTGAGGCGAGCAAATCGAATCGAATCGAATCGAATGGAAAGCGAAGAGTTGTGGATATTTCACTCAAGCTGTCGACTGATGTCCCTGTTGTCCCTGTTGTCCTGCCTGTCCTTAAGCCTCACTAATTTCAACACAGCAACACAATGTGCAACAGTATTTTGAGACAACCGATTATACAATATTGTATAAACATATTTTTGTATACCTCACTTTAGCTTGGTACATAAAAAAAAAGAAAATAGAACAATGAGGAAGATGATGTGAATTTGAATATGAATATGAATAACATTCAGTTATTGAGGATAGTATCCAATTCTGAACTTGAAATTCCTTAACGCTTTCAAAACTAGCTTCTTCTTCAAAAGTAAAAATTATGTACTGGGAATCAACTCATCCATACACAGTAAAAATTTAATTTTTTGAGTCTTCAAGTTTGCATATCAAATTGTAAATTGTTAATAAAACATGAGTGAAAAATAAAAAAAAAATATTAGTGCTTGAGTAGATATAGTTTTTATACTCAAATCTGAGTAACAAGATTATGATTTGGTCAAAACTGGAAGGAAACAAGTTAGAAACAGACTTTTTCTACTCCAAAGAGATTTACATCTTAAGAGAAACTAAAAGCATATTTAAATTTAAGTTTAGTTTTAAGACTTATACGGGATTTAATCAACTTAAAACAATTGTAAGTCAATAATAATATTAAGAAATTCAAGAAAATAGGTTCTTGCTGAAAATTACTCTCGTTAATTGATTGCCAGATGCAATTTCTTCAGAATTTATACGGATTATAGTCAACAGTTTCAGCGGAATCTATTTCATTTCGAGAATTTACAAATTTGAATTCTGTATTCTTAAAATTTCTAATATTTTCTTGATCATATTGAAAAAAGATAGTCAACTTTCTGTGTTGCTGCTGATCAAGCATATATACTTTATAAGGTCTGAGCTGCTTCCTTCTACCTGTTACATACGTAGGCCCAATTTCAATATACCCTTTATGACTTTTATTACTTTTTAAAATAAATACATAGGTTTTATTGCTCGCATTAGTTGAGTCCATGGCGTGTCCCATGCAAAACTCAAGTTGAAAACTGGAATATTTATGCATAGCTAATTGCCTCAGGTGGAACGGGAGGAGGGAAGACGCGTTTGCATGCGAGGCAATATGGAGTGTTAATTGGTCTGCATACAACGGTGGCACCCGCTCAGCTGACCACATGCAGCGCCAACGGCACCACTTGCAACAGTTGCAACTTGCACCATCTGCCGACTACTACGAATGCATTTGCAATATTTCACACTTTAGTAAATTTGCATGAGACACGATGCCACACGAACAACAAACAACAAAAGCAATAAATATGCAGATTTGCCTTTTATTCAGGGAATCATTCAGATTCTGGCTTATCTTTGAGTTTTATTCGAGAGCGATAAGAACAAGTGAGTGTATTAATTAAAGCCAAACTCATTGCAAATAGCAGATTGTCAGGCGAGATCCGTGTGCTTAGTAGATTTATCGGGAATATATTTCGAATAAAGGGGGTATATTTTAAGAAATGTGCGGGTGCGTTATGTACAGCTAAAGACTATAGAAATTCAGATTATTTTATATTTGTATATATTTTATTAATTTTTATTTATATTTTTATATTTATTTTTGTTATGTTAAAATCTTTGACAAGAGTCTACATACAACAAGAATGCTGTAGTCGAGAGCGCTCGACGAGGATATATCAAGTCCTTAACTTATTAGATTTAGTGCGCTGTTTCTCAATCGATCCTGTTGCTATTTTAACAGTTGCTCAATATCATGTCTATATATATCAATAATTGATTGGAAATATGTGTCTTTAAAGTTGTAATTTTTGTTGTTATCGGATTGATTGATTTGTAACGATATTCTAAAATCGGGATGCCTATCGATAAACTGAATCTTCGTGTGGAATATAATGACTTAAATTAAAAATTTCAATTCTTTATATCTTATGGCCCCTTAACAAATAGACTATTGATCCTGATCAATAATATATATGTTCCTTATAGGATCAGACAAGTTTCCTTCTTTCATTCTCTTTTTCAAGCAGCTTCAGCATCAACAGTTTTGGAGCAGTCCTATGCAAATTAATGCAAATCATGCAAAAAAGTACTCAGATTACATAAAATAAAGCCGTGCATCGAATTGTGGGTTAGGCAATCATTAACTGAAATACCTGTTAAGTTTACTTTAAATGCGATATATATATTAAGAAGCTTATGAGTTTTTGATTGCACTACCCGTATTTTATAAAAGAGCTGTGCCACGCCCACTTACAAATAAATCCGAGACGAGTGCCAAACCAGGCGAAGCGGAAGCACAGCTTGTGGGGCAGAGGTGTACGAGGAGGAGGTGAGGCGTTGCAAGTTGCAAAGGCACATTAAAGTAAACTACGCCCAGCTAGAAATTTATTAAATTATGCCAGTGAGTCTATTTAATTTAACGATTTAATCATATGTTTGCATCAGCTTAATAGCAAAAAATAGCAAATTGCATTTCGTCTTTTGCTTTTGCTCCTTTTTTTGCATTTGATTAAAAAACAAATTGAGTTTAGCTAAAAAACTCTTCGGATTAGCAGCTGTTTGTGCTGAATGCGAAGCATGTTTAGGCCTCGTTTGCAGCCAACTGAATTGTATTCAAAGTAGTAGTATTACTGGTAGTAGTAGTGGTGGTAGCCAGTGGGGAGGGAGAGTGGGCGTGGTCTAGCCTCTGAAGTGTAAACTTGATGCATGCATAAAGAGATCGGATCGCGTGAGTTTTCATTCCTTGCACCAATGTTTTTTATAAACTGTGACCTTCTAACAAACAATCAACTCAATTTGGCGTCTGTCAATTTGCATCGACATTTGCAATTTGCATAATTTTATGTCTTTATCTACAGTTGTCTATACATATATGTATATATGTATATAGACTAGACATATAACTGAGATAACTATCTTGGGCGGTCTAATGGCATGTTTCGTGCACATTTTCCCATTGGCTTTTCATTTGCGCAAATTATTCTTACAGTTTTGTGCCGCAACTTAGCAAACTTGACTCAAACAAACTCGACTATATATATCATGATCATTCCTAGAATATCGCAAGCATGTTCAAAACTCATTAGTGCTGCTCACAATTTGCTTGGTTGGGTTTTACTTCTTTTCCTTCCTTTTTTTGGTTTTTTTTTTGGTGGTGATGGTGGTAAAACTTCAATCAGCCTAATTATGCCGTTACCATTTTTAATGAGATTTTCTACAGAAAAATTAGAATGAAATTGTGCAAATAAAATATATATATATATATATATATACTTGATCAGTATTAAGAGCAGAGACGAATTTGCATTGTCATTTGTAATTAAAATGTATTTCTTTTAATTAATGACTGGCAACTTTTCGCTAATATCGATATAAATCGATTTTAGATTTTTTTATAGCATACACAATTGATATATCATTTAAACAGACATATTATTTAGCAACTATAAAAATTGTATTCAATTTTATTATTTATACTAAAGCGTATTTTCAAATTCCGTAAAAGACTCTCAATAATTCTTTCCATTATTTCAGAGGGTATCTAACAGTCGAGCTCTTTCTCAACTAGAGCACTCTAACGATTTTTTAATTTGGTGCACTAGGCATGTCCATAAAATTCGTTCCACATTTTTGATATATACATATATATATTTGCATAATTAGCAAGTTTGTTGCAGATTTTGTGGCGTTAAGCCTAGATTTTAATATTATAATTGCAATTTGCAACACATTTGTTGCTACCGTTGTGCATTTTTAAGTAGCCTGCGAGCGGATTATAAATGGCCAAATTATATGATTTCTGCAAATAAATCAACTGAAATTGCTGTTTGTTGCACCAACTGCAGCATGTGGCCAAATAAAAGACTTAAGAAACGAACGCGCTGCAAAACAACAACAAGGCAAAAGACCCCCAATTGAGCCTCATGTGATGTGATATATGTTCAGGTGTTATGTAGAGTTAAATATTGTATATACCCAGTGCTCACTGTACCCTTTAAAGAGGGTGTTTACCATTCGTGTTAATTTCAATAAGTAAAAATTACATCTAATTAATTTTAAAGTTTAAAATAAGTTAAAGATACAATTTCGTGCAATCTGCTGGTAAACCATAAATAATTATTGTTTAAAGGGGTATCTATCAGTCGGGCACACTGAATTGGAGCATTACTTGTTTATAATTATAATTATTTTGTGTGTTTTCGCAATGCAAGAAAAAAGCAACTGCGAATTTTGAGTTATGTTGAAAAGCAAACAAATTGTTTTGTAAAAATTGAAAAAAATAATGATAAACACAAGACGCACAGATAAGTCGAAAGTAAGTCGTAAGTTATATATATACATATATATGGATATAAACTGAATAGTAAATTAAATAATGCAGCAGCAGCAGCAGCTCGGGTGCAGTTTGCGTATCAAAATTTGTAAATTGGGGGTTTTTTTTTATTTATTGTTTTTGGTTTTTATACTCTTGTGATGGTTATTATTAGATTGTTGGGAAGTGTGAAACGCATTGAAGGAGATGACTATATATATATATATTTTCTTTTTTGATCAGCATCAATAGTTTTGTTAATATTTGTAGGTATGCCTCATCTATTCAACCCTTTTCCTATTTAAGTTGTTAGGTTTTATTAATCTAATCAAAATATCAACAGTTGACAATCTATGGGGAGAATTTATTCTTTTTTAGGCACTTGAGGATATTATAATTTATCAATCACTTTATAATTTATTTTTTAATTTATCACTATCACTTTACAAACTGTTGATCTTAAAGTTATCAAAAATATTCCTATACATTATATTTGTCAGAAGTGGACGACTTTCAGCTGTTAGAGGAATACAAGTTGGTCATCTATCAAGTGATTTAAACAAATCCTCTCAGTATTTATAAAGCTCCTTATATTATTATAGCTGTCATTTAAAATATCGTCTGATAGATAGGATCTAGTATAAACTCATTATTAGTTTACAAAGCTATTCGAACCAAATTTACTAATCAAGGTACAACTTAATTAGCTAATTTTCGGGGGATAAATTAATTTACAGTGAAATTTATTTGGCATAAATATTTGAAAACAAATTGCTAAAATCGGTCTATTAAATCAATAGTCTTTCATTGGAACAAAAGTTGAAGTTTGGAATATAAATTATTGTTGAACACACGCAAATTAAATTTAATTAATTTATTTTTTTTCTTAATCTAGTCTTTATTTATGCTAATTATTTGTGGTAATTTGTGCAGCAGCAAATTTATTAAAATCAATAGTCTTTCATTGGAACAATAATTAATTTTTATTGCCAGTTTTTGTAAACTTCGCAAATAGTTTTTTTTTTTTGTAAAAATTAAATCTGAGCCATTTGATTTAAGCCTGAAAGTGTATTTGTTCTTCGCTAGCTGTCACCTATTTTTTTGTTTTTAATTTAATTTATTTTTCTTGCAGTTTTTATATGGCAGTTAACTGCTGTGTTTCCTTGTTGCTCAAAGAACTCTTTGGCTGTGATTTGTTGTTGTTGTGGTTGTTGCTGTTATTGTTGTTGTTGTTGTTGTTGTTAGTATGGCTTGGCCAACGACAAGGCAGGTAAATTAATGAGCTTAATTAGCAACACGCAGCAGAAGCATCCAGCAAAAGCTGGCAAATGATATCATTTCGCTACTGTTTCTGACTGCTGATTTGCTTGGCTTTAAGCCTTGTTTTCTTGGCTAACAGATATTTTCGGTGTTGTGCATTTTTATTGCCACTTTGCTCAGTCTCTAAATTGGTGTTGTTTTTGGTTTTTTGTGTGTGTTTTTTACTGCCAATGCATGTCTTAAAGTACAATTTAATTTGTTGCACTCGCCTGCACAAAATGCATAAACAGTTTCTGTTGCTGTTGCAGTTGCAAGTTCCACTTGCAGTTGCAAGTTCCACTTGCAGTTGCAGTTCCACTTGCAGAATGGCAAGTTGAATTTGCTGTGCGGCAAATTTGACACGCAAATCTAATCGTCTATACATTCATGAAATGATATATATACTTTGATATATACTCCTTCGATGTATATTTCTTTCTGTATTTGCTTAAGGCCGCCAACGAGGCAGAAACAAAACCAACACTTTTGCATTTTACGAGCAGGTTATTAAATTTGCTGCTGCACAAATTACCACAAATAATAAGCATAGATAAGCATAGATTAATAAAAAATATATAATTAATTAATTTTGATTTGCGTGTGGTATACAATAATTTATATTCCAAATTTAAAGGCTCCTTTTTTTATAGTTTCTTGAGATCGAGTTGGATTCGAGGCTTGCTGCCTTTTGCAAAACTTTATTTTAAATGGATATTTATACTTTCAAGTTCAACACTCTTCAACACTTATCAAACTCTCAATCAGTGTTTCTCGCCTAATTAATTTGTACTTTTAAAATCAAAACACTTGAATATTTTATAAAGATAAAAAAAAAAGTGATCCAAAATTTTAGTTGTATTGCTGCAATTGTAATCCAAGTCAGAGTAATCCATGTAAGTCCAGAAATTTGCGTAAGCACGCAGCAACCGTATTTGAGGGCGGTCGTCAACCGTTTGTTGCAAGTGGCAAGGTTCTCGTCTGCTTTTATAGTCTGTGCAACGCGTCGCTTGGAATGGTTTCCAATTTAAAACCCCGAAATTTGAATATGCGCACAAAATATGCCAAGGCTGTCACAACTGGAAGGTGAATGCCTGTTTTTTAGGGTTGCTTTATGGACAGCAATCGCTGAACAACCCTTTCAATAACAAAAAATAGTAAAGTGTGTTAAAAAAGTAGCTACCCCTTTGATAAATTCCCTTTTCTTTCCATTAGAGCATCTTTTTACCCCTTTACTGTTCTATGAGAGTATTGCCAGCATCAATCAAAGGAAATTCACAGTTTAGCACACAGTGTTGCCAGAAGGTTGTCAGCGTTGCCAGATACAAATTTAAAATATGTTTTTACTGATTTCAACAAGTTAATGTTTGTGTTAGCGAAATAAATTTAAAAAATCAAGTTTCGCGTTCGTTAAGTGAAAAGCTGGTTTTAAGCATTGCCAGCCACAAATTAAAAATGGAAATTCATCACTTTTATTTGTTGTATTCAATCATTAACGCATTTGCCAAATATGCATGTTGCCTGTCCAATTGCCAACAATCTCCGCGGCTGTCAATCAAAATGCAAATGCTTCTGTCGCCGTTGCTGCCTCATTAAAAGTCGACGAACATTGGAAGCCAAGCCTCAGGAATATTTGTATAATTTACATTTGTTGCCAGCCACATAAAACTCAGCATTGCCCACAATTAAACTGAACGTCAACAAATCTGCCTTCAGATGTTGGTGACAAAAAAAAAAATACAGAAAAAAAAGCGTAAATGTCACCAAACAGCTTGCAACGGTGGGGCAAGTTATTGTATATAGTTACATCGCTTTTCAACAGCTGCTGCAAAACTTTTTGGCGAGGCTGTTATTTTGTTGTAGTTGTTGTTGCTGTTGTTGTTGTTTGTTGTTGCAGCAGTTGTTTCAACGGTTTTTACACGATTTGGTCAAAAACATCAAACGGAGACTGAGACTGAGTGACTGACTGACTGAGTGACTGACAGCTGCCTGCAGCCCGAGGCTGCCTGCTACTGTTGCAACAACAACAACAACAACAATCGAGTGTCACCAGCTTCTGTGTCACTTCGAGTGCAGCTGTAACAATTTATTTTCGTTTGAATAATTTGCCAGGTTTATTTGCTGTTTTTGCCTTTGCTTATTAACGTAACAATAATTGCCGATCGATCGAAATCTGCATAATTATATAGAAATCACGAGGTTACTTACTCACATTTTCCACTAATCGCACAGTGTATTTATTTATTACACACACACACACAGCTAATAAGAAAAAAAATCACATTTCAAAGTTCAGTTTTTGGAGGTGTCATAAATACTTGCTTAATTCATGTATTTAGTTTGCTTGTTTTAAGAGAGTTTATTTTAATGGGATATTGAAAAAGTATCTTTGGTTGGGAAAATCGTAAAAACATAAGGAAAAATGTTTAATGCGTTATTTAATTAAATGTATTATTTATTAGATTCCTTATAAGTCGAATACTTAAACACAAAAGCAAGTGGAACCCAGATCTAGGCAGAGAAATATGTGAAATCATAATTAGGAAATAATACATTATCATAACTCTGACAAAAGTAAACCAATTTTAATGGATACAACGGGAAATGAATTTTCATTTATAATCTACCGAGAATATGTGGAGAAAACTCTTTCGCCAAAATAAGGCGAAATAATAAAATAATTCCCAATATCATCTTTTAAGGTACAAAAAATCTTTTTTTGAGCAAGATATAAATTTTAAGACTTTAAAAACTCATTAGTTTTGAAATTTAATTGAGCTCACTTTGCTTAAAAAGTAAAGTGACATAAAAAGTTTTCAGTTAAAGATTGAAACTTGATTCTTATTTTATATATTTCATTTAATATAATATATATTCTAAATTTAAAATTGAATTTCGCGTAGTGTATTTTATACATAAATTTAATGAATATGCCTTTTTTCAGCCTTATATATTTTTTAGAATGTCAACTGCCAACTAATTATTATGTTGATTAAGATTTATTTCAGTTTGCCACACAACTTGCGACAAAAAAGTGAATAATTTAGCATATTGTGGAATGGCTTTTTAATTCGCCCGTTTAAAATAACTCACTGAATCATTCAGATCAAGAAAAACTAAAGAAATGAATATATTGAAGCTAGTTGCCAATTACCATTCGCTGATTTTAATGTGAATTCCAATTCCTTTGAGTCAGGCATTAATTTGTTTTTTTTTGTGTTTTTGTTTTTTGCGGTCACGTCAATAAAAGCGGCTAAGTCAATAGCCAAGTGAATAAAAGGCCAAGTTGCTCGCTCATCATTTAAATATGCGGCAGACGTCAGAGAGTTGCAACCATCAGCAGCAGCAGCTACTGTGTGTTGCAAAAGGGGCAAGACGCTGATTTTGACAGACGGCGCTGTTGATGGCGGCACTTTTCAAGATGTGCCACGTCCGCCCAGCGTGGACCACGCCCCCCTTTGAGAGTGCATCTCAAAGTGGGCCTCGAGGCGCTCTTGTGCCATATTTTTGCGCTTATTAAGGATTTTTAAATACAGTAATTTCAGTGGAGAAGCCGCAGCAAGCCTCAAGACTGCTAATTTATTTATATATATATATATATATATATATATGTATTTAGTGGTGGCTAATTTTGGATTTGGCTTTTGCGGAATTATGAGACTCATCGCACTAATTGTCCTTGTCTTGTCGACACTCTCGAAAATCCTTTTAAGCTCGACTCAAGGCTCCAATTATAATTAATGTCCAGAGTCGCTCTCCTTAATAATAATCAGTAATTGTTAATTGTTAATGCACTTTTATGCAAACAATTTCCATTCTCAGTGCATGTTTGACGAATCGAATATATATATATATATATATAGACATATAGAAATCAGCACATATTTGCTTGGTTTTGTCATTGAACTGATTGTTTGGGATTGTTATGCATTAAAAACGCCTGTTGAGCTCAAATCTGAATTGTGAATGTTGTTTTCCCTAACATAAGACAATTGGGTATATCTGCTATTTGATTTCGTTTGTGCAGTTAATCTTAAGGTGCAAAATAAAATATAAGCATATTTTTACAATTCTTTAAATAATTTAAAGTCTTTTGCTTTTTATTTTTAAGTTGTTCTGAAAATATATAAAAATATTCTTTTTAATGCCTAAAATCATTTTTACTTTTTTTTAAGTCTTTTATAATATTTAACATAATTTTTACATTGTATATTTTTTTTAGTATGTACACTTGGGAATTTAAAATAACATATTTACAAATTATGTATTTCTTATAACTAACATAATTAAATTTCTGTTTGTTTGTTTTTTATAATTAATCTTAAAGTATAAAATTCTTAAAAATATATATAATATATAACTTTCTTTGAATTTATGATATAATCTATAACTATAGTATTTTGTTTAATTAAAGTTAGTGTACAAGTTAGTCGGCTTTATGGCTATAGTAATTTTTGAAATGTCTTGCATTGAATTAAAGTCAAATGCACTTGAGAATTAACATTTGGAATGCGCTAACAACTGGCCAAGTTGGCATTTAATCGAAACTGGCAACATACTTATGCAAATCCCCAGTGCGGACAACGGGCAACCAAATGTGGCAGTTGCAACAGAGGCCTGACAAATTTGCATAAGATGACGAGAGCGAAAAGTGAAGGCCAAAACTTACAAGAGAATGAGAGATACACAGAGAAAAAGAGCAAGAGAGAGAGAGGGAGAAGGAGAGAGAGAGAAAGAAACAATAGAAATCGCATCTCAAGGGTATTTGGCATTTGTATCTAAATACAAGAAAACAATAAATTATGATGAGCATTAAAATAATTTACAAATTAAAGAAGCAGAAATTACATGAAAATGAGTTGGAAATGTGCGTGCAACAAAAAAGAAGAAGAACAAGAACACGATAAAGAAGAAGAAGCAGAATAAGTAGAAGCGGAGATGCATCCGCCAAAGCCTTTCCAAGAAAGCCAGTTGAAGAAAGACTTGAAGACTGGAAGACTGGAAGACTGAAAGACAGACAGACTTGAAGACTGACTGATGTTAATAAGGCGTCTCATAAATTATCAAGCGAAACGTGGGGAATGAGTTTGTAGACAGCTAGCTGCAGCCAGCTAAAGCTGTAGCTGTAGCTGCCAATGCCAACTGATGCAATGCGCAACTTGCAGCGTGCAACGTGCAACTGTGCAACTGTGCTGCGTTTTGTTGTCGCTTGTCTTGACATATGCAATGGCGCGCACAAAAAAATTTACATTGCATTTAGACGGATGCGCAACATGCAGCAGTAGCAGCATCAGCACTTAATGATAATCAGCCTAATGATAATGATGATGTTAATGATGTGGCAAGCAGTCGCTGAGCTGCAACTATTAACGTGACAATTTGTGATTTGTGCCGTCGCTCGTCTCTTGCTGGTATTTAGAATTTTCTTTCGCTTCGCATCCTGTTTGCAACTGCAACTTGCCACCATTGCTGTATTGCTGCTTGCCACTTGCTGCTTGCTGCTTGCTGCTTGCCTCTTGCTGCTTGCTGCTCGCTGACGATGACTGCATTTAGATTACGGAATTATTTAAAGTATTTATTAAATGCAATGCGCCAGCTGTGCCTAGCGGGGTATTAATTAAATATAAATTATTCACAAGCCAAATCCTAGAAAAATGTTCACAGTCCAATGTGAAAATGCTTCTCTATATTTTTTTTTTTGCTTTCTTCACTGTGAATGACAAAACGGAACACAGGCGCCATCTGGCGGTCAGACTTCGCGTGCAGTTTTCTATAAAGAGGAAGCTGGGGTTGCAAGTGTTCTAAAAAACAGCATCCAACAACTTGCCTGGAATTTGTTATGCAAAATTGTGTGTTGACTGGAAAAGGGTTGAAAAGTCGAGAAAAGATTGTGTTTTTTAGAAGGGTTGTTAAAGGGGTGCATTTTTTTATGGCCATGTTTTAGTGTGTTCGGAACGCTTGAAGTGAAAAGTACTCGGAAGGAAGTAGAGAAAATTTTGGATAATATATAAATGAAATATATTTTAAGTGTAAAAATACTAATTCCAATAGGAATGATAATGTAAGGATCAGCATTACTTATTGGTAAGCAAGTTTGATTAATTGATATTTTCATGTCTACGCATTTTAATAAACATATTTATATATTTTATTCTGTGCAGAAAGAATACGATTTTTGGATTCGATATTCTAAATCTTGCTGGCGATTTAATGATTTGCCTTGGATCTGAAGAACTTCAAGAATTTTAGTCTGATGTCTGGTATCTTTTTAAAGTGTTTCAGCAAATATTAATTTTCTATATTCTTAGATTTTGCGAACAAAAACTTGGAAACTGTGATTCAAACTGAATTGGAGGACTTAATTGGAGGAGAAATGGATGTTAAAGGACTCAATAGAAGCCACAGCATAAAATCGAAATGCAGATTAAATATAATTCACCAAAGTTTTGACAGACTGGATCCATAGTTCAAGTATTTAAATATCTCAGAGACTACATTACATTCTTATCTCTATCAAACTACATTACTTTCTTATCTATTATTTTCCAGCAGCTCCCCAAATCTGTTATCTAGCTCTAACATTCTAATTAAATGGGAGTGTTATTTTTAAAGTGAAATTCGGGAAGGAATTGTTTTTGTAACTTTAGAAGTAGTATTTATTTAGAGGATTAGCTATGAGGCATTTTAGCCTTGGTTTTTTAAAATCTGATAAATTTTGATAAAGTTATGGCTCTAATGAGCTTTAACCAATTTTACAGATCTTGAATTTCGAGAAATGCATTTTCAACTTCAAGTTAACAAAAATTTTAATTGAAAGTACTTTTCAGTTATGCTTTGCCACGAAAAAACAACAAAAACACACAATCCGCATCCAAATCCAAGCCTAAATCCCAATCCCAATTGAGGCTAATAAGTGGGCATTGTTTGAACACGCGCTTAAGAGAACAATTTAAATATTTTGTTAACGCCTTCGGCCACAAATTTGTATAGGGCCGAAATAAACTTGGCCACGCTTCGGTTCATAGGAAAAAAAATAAAACTGATTTGAAAGCTTAGCGACTATGAAAAGAAATCTTTTGATTTTTGGCATATCATTTCCGTTTGTCCAAATCGAAGACAGCTGAAGACAACTGAACTGAACTGAACTGGACCGAAATGAACCAAACCGAACTGAACTGAACTGAACTGAAGGCGACTTGACAAATTAGACAAATAGAAAACATGTCAAAGAACTGAGCTGCATGCTCAATTAAGCCGCTTGACAGCCCCAACAACAACAAACAATAACAAACAGCAACAACAACAACGATAAGCCAACAGCAGCCAAGATCAGTTAAGAGGCTTGTAGCAGAGTGATGAACTACAAAATACCTCGTGCTTTTCTAGTTTATCAAATATATTGAAAGACAAGCTAAATGATGACTCTTAATATTTTAAAGAACTGTTCCTAGTTGATCATTTATATGTCTGGCCATATTATGCACCAATTGGAAGTCTATCTTAACAATTATCTCTTTTATTGCCATTAGAAATCGATTTTTATCGATATTTGCAGGACGGCCGCAGTTATCGATAAAATTAAATAAACCTGATTTGCGCATGGTTTCCAAATTTAAAGTCATTAGCTCTTCTAGCCTCAGTGATCGGCTCGTTCATATAGATTTATAGATAGACTACTCTAAATTGACGCAATTGATATTGATCAGGAATGTATACACTTTATCGGCTCAGACATGCTTCCTTCTACCTAGTTTTGCACACATTCATTATATTATTTTTCACAGTTTTAATGGTTTCAGGTTATAAATAGATAGATCAATTGAATATCTTAAAGTTGGATATGAAAATATACTTGATTGAGCAGAATTTTTAGATAGATAGATAATGAATTAAAATACTAATTCCATTTGCACATAACTGTAAAAAATGTATATTTTTATCTACAACTTAAGCTACTTGCAGAAATTACAACCTACGCAAAGTTCTGGAATTTTATTTTAATGCAACAGATCAATAATAAAGTTATTGAAGATGAAGATCAGAGAAGAATAGTGTACAAATTAAGACATTTCTGACTATAGAGCAGTACATATTTAGGATTATAAACATATATAAGAAAAATCCAACTGAATCCGATTACATTTTTAAGTAAACTTATTCCATTTGTTGATAAGAACAACAATTATCAAATCTCTTCTCAATTCTTACAATTTCAACTCATTAACAAGCTACCCCAGTCGAAGTCCATGTTATTTACGTGGTACAGCGATTGCCCAAAGACAGCGCCGAAACAATGAATGCCACGTCATGTTGTTGTCGGCTGCGTAAGACCAGAGGTTCGTGCCCCAAGCACGACGCTAATTAGAATAAAGCCGACGTGTTGCGACTCCAACTCCGACTTTGAGTCGACTCCAAGTACAATGGTACCATATGTACTGCCTAAGCCCAACTAACGTATGAAAAGTGTTTGCTCATGGCTTAGGCGCAATTAACAATTAACAGCAGACTCGAAAAAAAAATAAAAAAATTATAAAATTACAACAACGAAACATTTAAATACGTTTAATTTCACAGCTAGCCCGATATTGATCGCTGAGATCGCTGAAAGATCTCAGCTGGGATCAGACAATGGAAATTGTCGAGTCATGCGGCGATCGATTGTGAAAGGTCTTCTTTGGGTTGGGATGCTACTGTTTGTGGCGCGCATTATTACAGTGTTGCCCCCAATAGAATTCAAACACCTCGTCGCCAGACAAGAGGCTGTCCGAGTGTCTGTCTTAGTGTCCGTCCGTCTTCGTCTGGGGCTGGTAATCAAAATCCTTTTATAGCATTTACATAGCAGCACATACAAACTGAGCAATGCCTTCTGCTCCTCCTCCTCCTTGCCCCACCTGCCTCTGCTACTCCGCTCACTTCGACTTGGTGGCCAGTCTTGAGGGGGGGGATTGGAGTATCCAACTGGTGACAGCCAACAAACACTGATCGTGGGAAAATGATCGATTTCATTGCTTCGGCGTTTTGGGAGAGTTGCAACTCGCCAGTCGCAACTCGCAAGTTGCACGTTGCCGTTGAATCGCATCTGATCGTATCTATCTTATGGTATCGTATCGTATGCTATCGCATCGGCTCTACATGACATCGTACAAGCCAGACGGATGGACGGACGGACGGACAGACTGACCGACTGCAAAACGCATTTGAAACGTGTTCATAAAGCAATTTTCGACTTTTTTTCTAGTTGTTGTAACATAAATTGTCGTTACTATTTTGCTTGGCTTTGTTTCTTCAGTGTTTTTTTTTGTTCAAGTTTGTTTTTTTTTTATTGCCTCTTTTTTTTTTTATTTGCACGTCGCAACGTTTATGAACAGCATCTGACAGATTGTTACCAATTTGAGACGGGGGCCAGCTTTGAATATTGATGAGCAGCGGCTTTTAGCCATCATTTTGTTTAAGTGCTCACTTTGCATTTATAGCTGACAGAATATTCTACTATTTGCATAAATTTAAATTTATAATTATTAAATTATAATTATAATTTGTACAAATAAATATATATTTTATCTACATATGCCAATAATATTGAAATATATTATCTATCTATTAATCGATAATAATCGATTTAATATACCCAGACATATGAATAATGAGTTACACAAATTTCATTGAGCAAATATTTTCCACTCGAACTTTCTCGACTATCACTTTCTGACTTATTTTTAGAAAATGATCACTTATCATTGATCTAAGTTTTCAGCGATTTCAACTGCTATACATAAAAATATATATAGATAAATCTCATAATGAATAATATCAATAATATGCAATGCTATCTTTTTCATAGCTGCTTTTCAGACATGCCTTATAAAGTCGTCGTCCGATTTCACCTTGTAATGGTATTTATTTATTATTTTTGTATCATTGCATTAAAAATTATTTACTTTTAATTGCAATCGCAAGTTTCGTTTGCATTTCGAATGTTGTGTTAATTTATTGTTTAATGTTTTAATTAAGTTTTTATTTTCTAGCTGAAAAATCACACACAGACTTTTGTCTTTATTGGCCAAAGCAATCAATTATGATATATACAATTTTTTACTCGTCTAACTGATGCCAAAAACGGATTAAATGGATTAACGTGCGACGCCTTCAAGGAGCTAAAGAAAAGCAAAAAAAAAAAGATGAAAAAACGAAAGACTCAAGCAAAAAACTTGAATTCACGTTGCAAGCAGACTTGACGAGTTGTGTGTGCGTGTGTGTGTTGTGTGTGCGTGTGGCTGTGTGTGTGTTAAAATTATTATGCAGCTGCAATTACTCGCCAATTGTCGTCGCAGAACTTGAGAGAAAAAGTTGCCGCCCGAACGAGGCGATCGTCTAAAAACGGCGTTAATCCAGCAAAGCGGGAATCAAAACGGTTCTCGGCCTGGTTATGACCAAATGTGGCTGTTGGCTAACTGATTACTTTTTTTCTTATTATAATTGTGCGTTTATTGGCGTGCCTGCACCACCCTCACTCTAACATTTAACATTTCATCAGCCCTCTCAGTTCAGTTTTGTATCTCAATAAAATGTTGCTTGCATCTCTGTGGCAGTTAAATGAAATCGTTGCCAGCATTAATCGTTGCCGCCAAAAACATTGTGCTAATGACGACGACACCTTGGCGACTGTTCCCCCCTTTCCCCCCTCCCCTTTCTCTCTCTGGCTGTGGCAAACGCAACGCAACTCAAGCATCCCACTAATTTTGCCATATAAGTGCAACAAGCTGAACCGAGCTGAGCAACAGTCGAGAGTCGCTAACTTGGCGCTTGTCGTTGCCTGTGTTGTACAACATTTCTGCTTCTGCCCCGCAATGCGGCAAGACATGAATTTTGGCCATTTCTATGACCATTTAGCATTCAAAGAGTTTTCGCCGACCAAATAATGCATACTTAATTCTTATATCATGTGGCTTGCATTATCTCCAAAGTGTGCTTTTACGCTTTTAAGCTGTGTGCTAATGGATTTCTCAATTAAAGTTTATGTTATATCATTTAATTTCGAATATGATTAAAAAATTACATAAAAAATAAATAGCTTTTCGCGTTTGAGAAACAGTATTTTATTTACATTAAAATAGCTAAGCAATAAAAAAAACCCCACAACAATGGTTTCAACTCTAGATTAATATTTGATTTAAGTTGTTTAAAAAGTAAGTCTAAAATTCGATTAGACGTATCTTAACAGTGGTTTAGGCGTTTGAGAAATAAGTATTTTATTTATATTAAAAAAGCTCAGCTATAAACAAATTCATAACTATGTTTTCAATACTAAATTAATACAAATTGTATTTATATAAAAAGAAAGAAAGAAAGTAAAATGAAGAAACACTTAAAAGTGCGTTTTACGTAATATAACTGAAAATAATAATGGCATAAAAAATGAAAGAAAAAATATTTAAAAAATTATGAAAATTGTATTTAAACACAAGCAACAGATACGACAGCTAAGTCAATATTAGGAGATGTGATAGCTTTTAAACTGTTAATTTAAACAATTAGTCTTTAAGTTATTATTATTGCAATCAAAAAAATATATATAAACTAAAATAATAAGTCTTTAATTTGATTACAAATGAACCAATCAAAATAATTTTTTTTTGGAGATAAGTTTAGTATTTGCTTCCATTCGTACAAAGGGTTCACTAAGTTATGTATTAAGTATTTATACTTATAAGTAGTTCAAAATCTGGCTTAAAGAATGTCAAGTATAAGGAAATAATTCGGGAGATTCAGGGAGATTCCAGGCAAAAAGTAGAACCTAAGCAATATGTCAATAAATCAATATCCCCACAAGCAAATTCATCTAACTAAACTAAATTTAACTGAACCGACAAAAAAAGAATATCCCAGAAAGCATAACTTATAAAGTAGATTTATAAAAAGAAAAGTTATACAATTTTAATAACAGTATTATTTAGACAGTGATAAAGAGGAAAAACTGATAACTTAATAAAGAAAATAGTAATTATAGAAAAAAAAAAGAAATCAGTCTCAGTCTGTTAACTGTAATTCTAATATTATTACAAGCCGTCAAATTAAACCCGCTGCTGGGTAAATAATGAACTCTGTGCTACTTTCAGATCAGATCAGATCGATTGGTAATCATCACTCCCGGAGTAATTACAAAGTCAGAGGTTGAATATTTTCCCCAGCCCATCAACGGAATTAGTTGAGACTGTTTAAATGGGCCCAACAATTATTTCATTAAGTGCACCACAATTACGAGCAGTAAACTATTTATTTATTGAGTGCATCTATAATTTTGCTCTCATCGCAACAGCTGATATCAAATTAATAATAATAATAAAAAATAGCCGCTGGCGCCAGCAAACAATGGAACAGTAAATAGAAACTCTTGAGAAATCTATCGAATGTAATTAGTTATCGAGATGCATATCGAAAATGGTGTGTTTGGAAATCGTCAGACCGTTTAAGTTTAGCTGGAGGAGACGAGGAGCAAAACGAGGAGAATCGAAACTATCTCAACAAACCGATCAGTTTTTGTTATTTTTTTTTTTCGTTTTTCATTTTTCATTTTGTAGTTGAGAAACACTTGAAGTGCATGTGGAAATCGCTTGGATCGTTAGTTGGCTTTGGGGCGGAGTTATGCTAATTGAATCGAGTCAAATCGCGTCGAATCGCGTCGAATCGAGTCGAGTTAAGTCGAATCGAGTCGAGTCGAGTTGAGTTGAATTGAATTGAGTCAAGTTGTTTGGCCTGCTTTTCGCGTATTCGCGGGTTCCCATAACAAATCACAGAGCAGCAAAATTGTGTTTTGTTTTTTCTCTGTGCATTTTGAGTGATTAAAGACTACACTAAAAACGTCTACAATTTACAGTAAATGTTTGCTTAAAAAACCATTAATGCGGCAGTAAAATGCATCTTGGTACAACAAAATTAATGGAAACAATCATAATGAGCATAATGCATATTAATATTATCATTATAATTATCAAGGCATGTTTTCACCAGGCGCACGCCAAAGCCTCATTTGTAATGGTCGAGAGGCAACCGCACCCCGACACCCTCTCGCGACACCCTTTAACTACCCCCCTCGACTCGGCGCCTATAAGCCAAGGACTAATTACATGGCCTCGGTTTAGTTTCATTATGTAACAGACAGAAGGAAGCATCGCCGATTCAAGGCAACCGAAGCGATTAAAATTTGTGAATAGCATTAAAAGTCGCGTCAAAACAGACATGTCTTACCGAATGTCTGATCTCAGAGACTTTAACATACATATCTCATAATACGCATATCTAGTTTATTTTATTTAATAATATAATTGATTTTTGATAACAAACGCTTACAGATATCATCCGATTATCCATAACACTCGAATATAAAAATCGATATCGATATCGATAATGAAAGAATATTGGCAATTATTGATTATTGATAAGAACTCATTCTTGATAATAATCGATTATCGATCTGAATTCTAATACCGAAAACAATCGAATATTAATAATAATAATTCACGATAACAACAAACTAAATTTCGGATTTGACATATACTAATAGTTAATTTATTCTCAATAACAATAAAATATTTATAATAACCTATTCTAGACAACAATCGATTATCGAGTATCGTTGGTAAATAACCGAATATCGATTAAAACATATAACCATCAATGATTTATTATCGATAGTAATGGATTATACTTATCGAACATATTTCTCTATATCAATATATTATCGATAATAATCGATTGCAATCGATTTATTTTTCGATTTAAAGCATTCTAATTAAAAATTTAAATGCATTTGTCATAAATTTCAATTTGTGACCTTTACAATTGACAAAGCCGATCTGTATATATAAATGTCTGATAAATCTTTAAGGTATTAGAGTATTTACAATTCTTCGTGATTTTTACGAGGACAATTAAAATTACTTAACTCTTATTTCTGCTTTATGTTTTCAGCTTGTTGTCTGAACTGAACTTTTGCATAATATTGCAATTTGACAGGTGTTGCTCATTAAATGTGGAAAATCCCCTATTCGGCTAAGGTTGCCACTGGAAATTCAATTAAAATGCAAAGTTATGTGGCATGTGAACCAGGGCCAAGGTGCGTTGAAGATTAATCTCAGCTGGAAAATGCACTTACAAAGTGTAAAGTGCAAAATGACTCTGCGAATGCCGGAATGATATAAATATAAAAGTGTTGAGCGTAATATAAAATGAGAAATATGTTTACAAATGACTCAACTGAGTGTATTCGAGTTTTAAATATATGAGTGCAACATGCATCAACACGTTTATTATTTGTTTTTATTTTCTTTTTATTTTTTATGACTAATGACACGTGAGATTCCATGTTGTTAATTATACCTTTGATTAAATGTAAAAAGCTGCTCTTTATTTTAGTTGGGCCATAATATTTATAATAAATTTAAAGCATTTTATAAATGGAAGTGTATCATGGCAACTTTCTGTCTCTTTCTTCTTCTTCTTCTTGTTCTTGTTCTTGTTCTTCAAATATTTTCACAAACCAGAAATAAATAAAATAAAATAGATAAGAATCTGTTTTGTTTTAAGCAGTTTTTACGCAGTTGGCTGATCATCAAGAACCATTTCCATTAAATGTTAGTTATTTATAAGAATCAGAGAAACTCACTTAAACAATAAAATTGCAATAATTATAACTAATAAATAAACATGAATGCAAAAGCTGAAATAAAGATTTCAATTGAAACTCTTGAGAATTTGCGATGGCATTTAAATAGCCATCATCAAGTTACTTAGTTTATGTTAAGTAAAACTACCATTGATATTAGCCATAAAGCAAATTCTGAATATGCATTCATTCATTCTTTCATTTCATTCTTTTTCTCTTTGTCTCTGTCGGAGACTCTCTCTCGCTCTTTCTCGCTCTCTCTCTTTCTCTCTCTCTCTTGCAGTATGTTCATGCTGCAGTGCGTCTTGGCCAAGCAGAACGGCCGCTTATGATGAACTCTATTATAAATCATGGCCATAAAGCAAACAGCTAAGCAAACCACGACAACCTAGCGGTATTCAAGCAACCCCCTCCCCGCTCCCTCTCTTCAGCAACCCATTTCATACCCTCGTTTCCCGGAAGCATAATTCCCAAACTCGTACTCCTAAGTTATACATAAATATTACTTTGATTGGCAACGATGTGTCAGTAATGTGCAATTTAATGCCAGACGAGCGCCAGCCAAGGAATGACTATCTTTGAGAACGACAAAGCTACTGAAAACTGCACAAAGTGATTAAAGACTATGCAACAAGAATATTAAAATTAATGCCAGCTATCTCAAGTGGGAGCAGAACTGATCGGAGGCATCAGATATATATGAAATGCGCCTCGGGCAATTATCATCAAAACTAATTTATGTGAGAAGTTGCCATGGAAATGATATACTTCAATTACTCAACACACACTTAACAGTAATTATTTAAATAATAATAACTAATAAAAAATAAATTTAAATAAAATAAATCATGCTCTACTCTCACTGGATTGGGGACTGAAAGTAATAGAATCTGCAGATTTAGTGATAATGAGGATTAATCAAAACACATTATTGGACAGCAAAATTTGTAGTATATAAAAAAAATATATCTGAAGTAAAGAAACGCTGTCCCACAACTGAGAGACGAGGACAGACATCTGTGGCAAGCCAGTTTCGCATAAACAAATGAGCTCAGACCAAGAATCAAATGTATCTGAGGCAGCTATAATCAAAAATGATTTAAATGATTTATATATATGCGAAAGAACAGAAAAATTACAAGTTAAAAAAACTAACCAACAAAAATAGATATAATCAGCAGCGATATTGATATAATGTGGATGAATCCTCAAAGTAGAGTAGAGTATCTAAGTGCAACTCAGGAATTAGCATTGATGAAATAACTGTAGGCTCTGAAGGGGACAAGCTCATATAACAAGCTAATTAGCAGATTAACAAGCTCATAAATATATAAATACAACAAATTAAAACGGGAAAAATTAAAAAAAAAAAAATTATAGCAGACGTGCAAAGATTGATCAGCGCTTTAGTTTTCATTTTTTAAATAGCGAAAATATGTGAAATGTTGACTAGACAAATATTTAATTCAAAGCGCCGCCAAATCATAACTTCGGTCATACAAATAATGCCACTAAAAAATGTTGCCTTATCTTAATTATTAAAGAATCTACAGCTGCGAGTTAAATCCACAGTCAACTCGAAATGCCACAGGCAGCAGCAGCAACAACAAAGCCAAAGAGTCTTGCCAACATTTGAATGGCCAAGTTGAGTAATTTGTGGAATTTTTTTAGTCCGAACGGCGGCGCATTCAAATTGAATTTGCAACGTTGGCGATCGTTGCCAAGTTGCACAGTTGCAAGGTTGGACGACGGCTGATTACAAAGGCTGCAAAAAAAATACCGCGCGCAAAAAAAAAAAATGCAAACGACAGGCTAATAAGACCAATTGGACAGTTTGGTATGCCGCCGACTGCTGCATATGGTAAACAATTGTTGGGCCGCATTATTATGCACGCAACAAAAGCTGCAACCAACAGTTGCCGCAGCAGCGGGGGGGCAAACAGTTGACAGCTTCCTTAAGCAAAAGATTCACTCAGATCCGTTGAGCCACTGAGCCACTTAATTGCTGCCGGAATTGTGTCAGCGGATAAAATCAAAAGCCACACAGATCGTGGCCACAGATACAGATACAGATACACCCAAAAAAGATACAGATACAGATACAGTCAGTGAGATACAGATACAGGTACAGCAGCTATGCAGGCATTGTTTTGGAACAATTCAGAATGCCTTTCAAGCTGAAATTTTTTTGCTTGATTAATTGTTGATTAATTTTTGTGTGTCAGCAGCAGCAGCAGCAACAACAACATTCAGCTGTAGTCTGTGTGGCACAGTTTAAACAGCATAGGAACAAGTTCAAGGACAAATGATGATACCTGAGTGATTACAGCCATATACGGCAAAGGTGGGTCTGCCATATGATTTATGAAGCTGTAAAGTATATAAGGTAAGAATATATTTAAGAATGTATTTAATTAAAAATATATATAATACATAAGTGATCTATTTATTTATAATATTTCAAATGAAATAGAAATATTCCTAAAGTGAAAATATATTCTATAAATCGCAGTTGTGTCAACTGAGTTTGCATATTCTTATCTTATATGATAAGTAACCTTGAAAACTGTGAATAATACTAAAAATACATTTCATAAGTGATCTTAAGACAATATTACATATGAAATAAAATATTCTTAAAATCAAAATATATTGTACAAATAATTGCTTTGACAAATGAGTTTGTATTGTTATCTTCAGCGGCAAGTAACTTCTTTTCAGCAGCAAAAAACTTTTTTCCAGTTTTTTCAGTTTTTTTAAATATTTAAAAAACGAAGAAAAAATAAACAATAAGAATTGCTTTTCAAATCCATTTGAAAATATAGGTTTTAATTAATGGAAATTAAACGAGTATCTTTTAATTAACTATCATTTTAAGTTCATAATTGTTTTAGTTTTTAGTTTTATTCATCATATATAAAATTATATAAATACAAATAATTTTCATTTGTTTTTAGGTATAAGTATAAATAAATTTCCAAGTTCCTAGAAAATATTTGTATCTCAACTTGTTTAAATTCTAAATATTAAATGTTAAACAGAAAATTGTACTCACAACAAATTCAAATACGAAATGAACATGTGCCAATGGTAGCCGAGACGAAAACCCGTTTACAGTTAACACAAACCCAATTGGATAAACCCGTGAAATATGTGAACATAAGTGACACTCAATGTTGTTGTTTTTGTTGTTATGTGCAAGCGTAGATAATTTATCTACGTAAGCAAAGAGGGGGCAGATAATAACAAGCGAGCATAGGCTAGAAGAGCACAGCAGCATGCTAAGCGGCTGCTCCACCTCCAATTGGATTAAGCACACACACGCACGCACACAAATGCACAGCGATAATCACAAAATTTAAATACGAAAACGAAACGAAAAGCTAAACTGAGTGCGAGTGAGCGAGATGGCTGACAACTGATTTGAATAATGCGCTAGTGTGTGTAAGCTTTACAAAGCTCAAGCGAAGCGGGTGGCGTCTATCTCGCTCGCACACGTGAGCAGCAGCTAAACACACACATGTGCAGCTTTTGTGGAACCTAAGAGAGCGCTCGCCCGCAAGAGAGTGATCGCGATTCGCAGTGGTGTGCGTGAGAGCAAAGTTTTGGCAAAGAGAGCGCCGCTTATCTCTCTCTCTCTCTCTCTTGCGAACAGGTTGCAATTGCCGCTGCTGTGTTGCATTTGCCGCCGTTTGTTTATATGCGCGCGCGCAAAAAAAAAAACATAAAACTTGTTGCTTGTTTTTTGTTTTTTTTTTCGCGAAGCAGTGGCAAGTTGGGCAGTTAGCCAGTGAGGCATTCAGTTAGCTTGCTGCGCTTTTGATCTGCGCATCTTGAACATACTCGCAGCGAAGCCACGTCCAAGTTTCAGTTGAGTTTCAGTTGCCTTGTTACTCAAAACGCGAACGCGCTTTCAATTTTTCTCGTTGGCTGCAACACGCCTGCCGCCTGCCGCCTGCCGCACTCCGCAGTCCGACCCTGTAAAGAACCCTTCATCGCTTTGTTGAGGTAGCTTCAAATTGAGCTTCAGTTTCAGTTTCAGTTTTGCGCTGCGCTGTGTATTTTTTCACGACGGCATTTTTTCGAGTAACGCGTATAAAAAAAAACTTAAATTTAAATGCAAATTTCCCTTAAACTAATATTGAAAATGAAACAGCAAAAGTTGGCCAACAATTATGAAGTGTTTGAATTGAAAAAGTGTGCTTAAAAATATGCTAAGAGAGAATTAAATGTTTAATTTGTGTGAATCACTCTTTCTGTCAAGGAATTTATTTTGATAAAGGTAAACGCAAATTCAAATAAATATACATAAATATACATAAATATTAGAAAAATGTATCTAGAACTTTAAGCTAGGTTCTGTAAATAAATTAACAAGGAAATAAATAAGTAACATTAAGAAATAAAATACACTTTTATTAGAGCACATTTTGTGAGGTAGTCTCAAAGTTTTTCATCAGCGTCAATTGCAGTTTGAAGTGCTAGAAAGATAAGAATTTTATATTCAGTGATAAGCTATTTTGTTTCTGATAGATTAAAGAATGAGTAAGAAGATAATAGTCGAGAGAGCTCGACTAGGAAATACCCCTAAAAGAGCTATTAGCTGATGGCAGTTTGTTCAATATGAAAATAGGTTTTGGTTAAGCAAATCTGTGTTTCTTATCAGATATTCATGAAATTCGTAGAGCTCATCAATAATATGTCTCGGTTTACTATGTAACAATTTTAAGTCTATATCCTGACAACTTTCTAACGATTATGAGAATCTATATTCTAATTTTAATGTGCTTAATCCTGATAGTCTATGAGATTTGCTTGATTAAAGAGACGAACAGATAAAATTAGCTAAAGCGATTTGACAGTTTAATAGATCAAGAATATATATACTCTATGCGATCGACTATTGCTATTTACATACCTTTCCAGAAGTAATATGATCAGTATTTATATTTTGTATTGTTCTTCATTTTTCCGTTCATAAACTCTTTCTTTTTGACTTATACCAAATGATATTTAGATTAAGTTTCCCATTGTTTAAACTCCAAACAACTGCAGATTGTACTTAAGTTAAGTTCTTAAGTTGACTTCCGCAGAAATGCGAGTGTAAATTACGGGAGATATTCGATAACACGACAAGTGTCAAAGTGTTTATCAGCCACTTCATCAAACTATCCGATTTAAAACGGGCAGAGAAACGGGGGTATGCAACATATCCAAGTGTAAACATTGAGGACTTTAAAATATTGAAGTGGCACCAACAACAATGTGTGTGTGTGTGTGTGTGGCACCAATAAATAATATTGAAATTTGTAATAAATACAATAAACAAAACAAGAAAAAAGAGAAGTGTAAAGAAAAAATCGATCGATTTACACTTTAAATATTTTTTAATGTAAATATGGCACAAATAGCGATATATATATATATACATATATAAGTGTATATATATATGAGTATGTCTTGCTGATAAGTTGACTTCGATTTGTTTTATTAGCATAACACTTGTGCGGCTTTACAGAAGATACACAGATATAAATATTGAGTGCAAGGCACTGCCAACTTGTATCTGTATCTGTGTTTGTATAAATAGCTATATTTGTATCTGTATCTATAGCTGTGTGTATCTGTATCATGTAGCGACAAGTTGGCAACTTAACTGCATTTCCTTACCTTATTCAAATGCCGTTATCTGAACCGACCGCATATAGATACTGGCCACAGATACAGATACATTTGTAGACAGGCTGCAACAACAACAAATACAATTTGCTGTAAATATCGAGTGATTGATTATTTTACGACGCGCTTTGTTTGTCTTTTTGTTGCTGTTGTTGCTTTTCTTCTTCTTCTTCTTCTTGTGTTTGCACAATAATAAATATTTGTCGCTTCTTCTTCTTCCTCGCTGCTCCTCCTCTGCTCCTTCCTTCGTCGTCGTCTTCGTCTTTGACTGCTGCTTAGCCTAATTAGATAAAAATGGTAGAGCTCTGTTGATATGTATGGCACACGCTGCACACGTTGCACGTTGCACGCAGCTAGTGTCGTATCTTGTTGCTCGCTTGCTTTCTATCTTCTTCTGCTTCAACCATTTACCATATTAGCCAAACGACAAAACAAACTCAGCGCAAGCAACAGCGGCAAGTTGAGTCTTATTGGAATATTTATCTGTAACTGCAACTAAGCATATCGATACTTGCCACACACACGCACAACACACACACACACTTTTATATTTAAGGAATTCATTTAAAAAGCAGTTATTTTGATGCAGCCGAGGAGTATTTTGGAAAATTTTGATTCTTATAAAAATAGAGCATTGGCTGAAAACTAATGAATGACTCCTCCTTACGGAAGGCATTC
Organism: Drosophila kambysellisi; assembly: GCA_035042185.1. Taxonomy (NCBI): domain Eukaryota; kingdom Metazoa; phylum Arthropoda; class Insecta; order Diptera; family Drosophilidae; genus Drosophila; species Drosophila kambysellisi. Next base: position 416,382 of record JAWNLS010000417.1, read on the forward strand.
TACATGCATACAATTTTGATTACCTATTAAGGATCTTCTATGCTGCAACTTATAAGTGATGCACACACTTCACTAATGCAACAAAAGCTGTTAACGCATTTATCACATAATTCTCATATTTATTAGTATCTTACATATTTTACTATATTTTCCAAGCTTTTAAGCAGCTTTCCTATTTCTATTATTGAAGTGTTTTCTTTTGTTTTTTTAAATTATAAATAAAAACATGAATTGATTAAGAGCAAAAATTATGTTGCAATTTTAAGCTACTTTAACTATTTATATCTGCAAAATGTTTTATCAAGAAAACTCTAAGACTATTACCTGTTTGCATAGCAACAGACCGAAGAAATGAATATTTAAGTAATTGTATCTGTATCTTTAGCTATGTAGCTAGCTAATTGCTAACTGGTAACTGCTAACTGCTAACTAGTAGTATCTGCAGACAATTAGCTCGAAGCTGTTTAAAGAAATGAGTTCAATTTGCTTGTCTGCCACTGTCTTATCAGTCTTAACTCTGCCCAAAGAGTAGTGAAACCTGTACCAGATAATGCTTTGCCTTACAAAAGTAAGACAAACCAAAGTAAAACAAACCAAAAAGCGTTAACACAAACACTTTGCATAACGCTCTCTGCTGACGTTCATGGAAAATGACAGAATCAATTGACTCTTGAAAAACAAAAAATAATCAATTGCAGGGCGAACAAAAATGACTAGTTTTGTTTTTGTTTCGGCTATGACGACTCAATGAATGCGCTACAAAAAAATAAAATCTAAAGTGAAGCGACTTATGTTTAGCTAAAATTTAATAACAGATGTTTTTTAGGAATTGTAATAAAGATACTGCAAATCAATTCGAGATTTTAATGATTAGCTGATTAGAATTGCTTAACAAATTATTTATTATTTTTTAGAAAGGATGTAAAAATTGCTTAACAAATTATTTAAAGAATATATAAATATACTCGTATGAATCCATTTCAATCCTTAAGCGATTCAATTTTAAAAAGATAATTGTATACAATAATTTATAGAATAATTATAAAATTTTCTGTCAAAAATTTTTTTTATTTGTTTGTTCATTTTTTAATTTTTTTTGTTTTTATTTTATTAAATGTATAAGAAACTAAAAATGCAAATTTTGTTGTTCACAAGACAACTGTTATATTTAGATTTGTCTTTTAAAATTTTTTTATCTGTAAGTTTGTTAAAATTATGAATTAGTCAACTTTAGACACTATCATAAAGTCGAAGTGGCAATCTTATCAATATTTGCGTGTTGCACATTGAAATGGGTGTCTGTGTCTAATTTGAATATGATTCAGTTGAATTTTATAAGCAGTTGATTTGTCAGCACAATTCCGTCATTCACACTTTTGGCTTGGCGACAAATTTGCAGATAAGCCAAAATAAACAACAACAAAAACAACCAAAAGTACGAAGTACAAAAAAATTCATGTATTTCATAGATTTCTTGCACAAGATAAGCAAATTTGTGCCTCGTGGCGCAAATAAAAGAACCGAGTTAAGATACGACTGCTAAAAAAGTATCTAAACACAAACAAACACTTGTATAGTAATCATTATTTATTTTATAGTTTTTTAATCGGAAGCAACAAATTCGAATTTGCGAAATCAACAAATAACAAATAAATCTTTATGAAATTCACCTGATTTCTCCACTCGAATCGAGCGATTTCCAGGAAAAATCAACTTGTTCTCTTTATTAAACAAACCTGGAGTGTTTTTTGGGCAATATGGTCCGATGCTCAAAGTTCGAGTATCGATTCGAGTCTTCTGATTACGCTCACGGGGGGCTGGTGCCCAAAAATACAAAAAAAAAAATAATAATAATATAGTAATAAAAAAAAAATCCCTGAGATAAGCAACAACTTGTTTCAAGTTGATTTCTTTGGGCAAGGTTAGGATCAAGCACCTCTACAAAATGTAGGCTGTGGTCGTAGATAGTATATATAATTCTTTAGACATCAGAAAGTATATTCACAATTTTCCGAATTGCGCAATGCTCGATTTTCTATTATTGTAATTTCCCTCAAAGGTAAATGCACAGGCAACATTCGATTCTGTAGGCAATCGAGAATATTAAAAATGTTAATATTTGAATCAGGTTAAAATATATGAGCATAAAAATCTAAAATTTTCAGACTTTTTTTCCAATCTTTAACCACAAACTGATTATATAATTTCAATAATTTCTGAGTGTTTATTTAAATCCTAATATTCTAAAATACAAATTTGGTAAAACTGCATTCAGAACTCGCTTTATCACATTATGGATAAAAAAAAAGATAAAGTTAAAATAGTAATTTTTATAACCATCTTGAACATTGCACCCAACTTTACCCTTATTCTGGGGAAATTTTTTATTTTTTTTATAGATTTTTTTTTGCAGTCTACCAGTCATTCACAAAATGAATTCATAACGAGTGTGGTTTATATTCGATAAGTGGACGGCACCACGTGATTATTATTTATTGGTATTGCTGTGTTCTAGGAAAATGACTTCAATAAATGTCGTAATAATAATTAGAAACTGTCACAAAATGGCACTGTCGCAAAAAAATAACAATGAGTGCCATTCATTAGTCTGCTTTAACTGTTTAACTAGTGGTAGTCCCACTCAAATCTGCCTAGACTTTATTGATATAGCAAGGGGAAGGGTAATGGTAAGAGGGAGGGGAAGAAGAAGGGGTCTGTATTATCACGAGACCAGAACTTGATTGGCGATATCGCAGGGAAATGAGTCGATTAACAATGGTGCAGGTGCCACCAAATGCAAACAGGTATTTTATGGGAAATTACTAAGATGATTATATAGGAAATTTGCTAGAAAGATCTAAAAACTATGAAAACAATTATAAGATAAGTAAGTCTGCATAAGAGAATCAAGTCTATATTAAGAGATAGTGAGAGAGAGAAAAGGAGATATATGGAGAGACATAGGGATATAGATATAGAGAGAGAGAGATAGATAGAGAGAGAGAGAGATAGAGAGAGAGCAAGGAAGAGAGCGATCTGTCAATATGAAAATACTTTTTTGTGGGTGTCTTTTAAGCGATCTCGATGACATTTTAACAGTTGATCAATATATTACGACCAATATCTTTATCGATATTCGCGTAATCGGGCAGTTATCAATAAACTGAAATAAACCGAATCTGGATCCAAATTTATATCTTACTTTTAATTCTATATCTCTCGCTTAAATTAGCTTTATTATGCAGATAGTCACACGAAACTGGCTAAGACAACTCGACATTTCAACTAGATCATGAATATATGTGCATTCTGCCTTTAATTTAGCTCTTCTTTTCCATTTTCCCATTAAAAAAAACTACTCATTTAAAAGTTATGCATATCAAGCATAATTAACGAGTTTTTTGGTTGGCCAATCGGTGATTTGTTGGTTAAGTCCGCGCTAAGCTGGGCACACTGCAAATGGGTTAATTTGCCTTAGTTGGTAAGTCAGACAATTGTTTCATGCCCCATTTGCGGGGCGGGGGGTGTTAGTGTTGCTAAGTTGCTAAGTCGAAATAAGTCGCCGCGGATCTTCTGCGTTGGCATTTAAATGAATCGGGCGCCAATTTGGAGGCAGGCGCTGCCCCATTATTCATCGGCCCAGATTTTCGTATTGTGACATATATCGATTGACTGTAAATTAAATATAAACAAAAAATAGAACCTTCTGTTTGCTAATGCATTAAGAATAATTAATTTTTAATATTTATGCGCAGTACGTGGAATTTTAAGCTAAACTTCAATTAGCATTTGAAAAGTCGCTCGCTAAAAATATCAGCAAGTATTTCTATTTATTGTCATTTCACATAAGCCACCCACTAAATGTATCACCCTGGCCAAAGATATAAATAAATATTGATACATATATATATATATATATATATATATATATATATATATATATATATATATATAAGTATTTACTTGCCCTGAGCTCTTTTTAGGCTACTCCCCACCCAACCCCTCGTTGAAGGCTGTCGTTGTTTTCACGCTCCTCAATCGCTCTTTACACCTTATGGCATATAAATAAATATATTTATTTGTATACCATCTTATCAATATTTACATAAGTGTGTGTGCGTGTGTGTGTGTGCTGTATAAATATATGGTAAACGCTCAAGGCAAATGCAAGTCATAGAAGTACAGTAGTCATTAGCAAAGGTGCTCCAATTAGCATCAGCCGTAGTTAATTGGATAAATTACAACGTACACCAATGACTAAGTTTATATGTCTCATTTAATATGGCTACTATTGAGATACATCAATTAAAATTAACTTGAAATTTAAATAAAATTTAATTTTGAATGTAACTTGATATTAATAAATTTTGAGTACGTTTGGTTTGCCATGAGAAAATATTTAAAGATTTGAAAAAGGATTAAATTAAATTGTGCAATTACAAATTACCAAATTTGTAATTTTTTTCGTGACATATTTTTTATCAACTGTAAAAATTTCATTAGCATTAGCAAGACTGCCATATATTTAAGAGAGTATCTCCTAGTCGAGTTAAATAATTATCTCTTGCTTAGGTATTAATTTTCTGCATTTTAATAGCTATAAATATTGCCTGTTAACTCAATTGTTAAGTTGACTCTATTAATTCCCACAGCAGTTATTAGTAATAATTGGCTGTTCATTATTATTAATTTTGCCACCTATTCGAAAAGCTGCTTATTAAATTGTGTTTAAAGAAGTAAATTCAAATTGTGAATTTACTTAAAACATTTAAGTCATGGCTCGTGTGCATTTTAAAATGTCTTCAAGAACTATAACTAGAGTAACTAACTAAATTAAATAAATAATTAAAATAAAATTAAATTGAAAATACAAATTAACAAAAATAGTATAAAGAAATTCTTCGTTTGCTATCTCAATAAATAATTATTTATTTACAATTTATACATTTATATACTGTCAATGAAAACTATTCATAAAATATCAAAAATTGTACATTTGCGTTGTTTATTAATATAATCTAATTTCATTAGAATTGCTATATAGAAGAGAAGCGTATTCATTCATGAGAACTTTATGAGCTGAATCATGATCATAAAAATATATATGAAATTAAAGTTCATTGATTATTTGTGTACAAATATTTCGAAATGCTGCTTAAACTGTAAAACTCAATCAACAGTTCGTTCCCATTTGCTGAACTGTGATAAGGCGCTTAAAGCAGAGCAAGAGGAAGAGCAAGAGCAAGATGAAGAGGAAGGGGAAGAAAAGAAGGAAAAGAGGAACTGAAGAAGTTTTCAACTAGTTAAATCGTTGGCGATCACTAAAAGAGAAATGGAACGCGTCATGCAATACACAAAACATTTCCGCTGCACTCGCTACTCTCTTTATCGCTATTCGCTCTCTTCCCTCTCCTCTCTCTCTCTCTCTGTCCACTCTCTCTCTGTTCTCTATTCGCTGTTGACTTGGGGGCTGGCGTTTTACGCACATTTAAATGGTATTAACAATTATGCGCGTTAATGTCGATATACAAGAATGGAAATTTGTTGCTGTTGTTGTTGTTGCCATCTTGCCAGTCTTCCAGGCATTATTATTTATTTTTATATGATTACCGTCTGCCCGTATGGCCGTCTGACGTCTGTGGACCCCACCCCCCACCCTTCTCCTGACACTCTTTGTCTCTTTGGCTACTGTTTGACGGCGTTTTTGTTGTTGTTGTTCGTGTTTTGTAGCTTAAATGGTCAAAAACATCAGGTAGATGACTTGTAATTATAATGCCGGTTGCTCTAGCGTCGAGCTTGGGGATTTTATTGCCACGACCATTGTATGTACTAGTTGCCATATCAATTGATACACTCAGAAAAATTCGGGAGTGAACTTAATAAGTTTTTAGGCAGTTGCGATTTCGGAAAATAAGCTAAGGATTCTTAATTTGGAATCAGTAATCAAACTGTAAACAAAATCGTTGCCTGATGGAATTTCAGAAGCAGAATTAGAATAGGAATCGAAATTCAACATTTCCTGATTGGTTGAGAAGAAGTCCAATCGGAATCCAAACAAGAACCGTTAAGCGAATTTACTTGATTCCAATGCAAAACTAGAATCGGAACTGAAGTTAAATATTTTGCTGATTCCTATACAAAGAATGGAAGTGGAGCTGGAACCGTTAAGAGAGTTTACTAAATATTGTTGCACCTGGGTTGCCAGATCACTTGATATGCACAAAAAAGTAGCATTTTATTTAGTGATGTACTTTAAATTACACAAAAATATGTATAATAATACAATAAATTAAATATATTTTGTCTGGTTTCTGGTTAATTACATATTTTCATTATTTTATATAACTTTTCATATATAAAATCAAATTTAAACATAAATGAATAGCTCTAAAATATTTCTACAGCACTTAATGCTATTGTAGTTAAAATCATATAATTAAGCCAGGCATGCCACTTATTTCTTGCAGTGCATCATTTTATAGGAATCGTATCCGAAACGGTTTTTGTATTGTTGTCGCTGTTTTTTTTCTTTTTTTTAGTCTTCTGGCGATTATGTATATTCAGTTCAATTGCTTTGCTCTACGGCTACTACCTTCAAGTCTAAACAGAGAGAGACAGAGAGAAATGTAGAGAGAGAAAGAGAGAGAGGGTAGAAAATCATGATGATTGTGCGCTTTCTGATTATAATTTGGCTCAAAGTCATGACGTGGTCTTTATTGTTGTTGTTGGTGTTGTTGTTGTTGTTGTTGTTGTCAGGTGAAAATGTGAAATGAGTTGCGAGGTGTGCGACTTATGTGCATAGGCCGAAAAGCAGACAGAAGACAGAAATTGAACTAATTAAAATGACAAAAAGTCGCCTGAGATGATTAACTTTGACTTTGACTTTAACTTCTAATTTCTTTAACTTTAACAGCAGCTTTAACAAATTCTCGGCCAGTTTCACATGTCCATCAAAAAACTTGCTGCCTTTCGATGAGTTTGCATAAATAAAAATAAAATAATAAAAAAGAAGCAGATTATTTGTGATTTATTATATACCCTATGTAACTATTCGAAAGGGTATTTATGTTGAGGGTTATTATTTGAGATTTGCAGTGATATTATAGGCCAAAAATCTGACAAGGTATTTATTGATTTAATATTTATATTTATAATTGTTTAATATGTCCAGAAATATAAATTATAAGTCAGCAATCATTATCTACTAATTTTTAAGCCAGTAAAACTTAAAAAAAAGTAATTTAAATACCCTGTTTTTACCATAAGCAAAGCAGGATCAAAATTGCATTTTTTGTATTTTTGAATTTTAAAATTTCTGCATTTATAATACGGACAGTTAAGTCAGCTAGCTATATATAAATGTATATCTTTCCTATTAAGTATAAAGAACACTTGACACGTTTTTAAAACTAATTAATCTTATTTGGCTAATTGCAGACGAGCAGCGCCGGCCACTTGCCACTTGCCACTAGCCACTTGACCAACTTGTTAACCATTGTGTTTAAATTGCTTATCGCAAAAGGGGGAATCGGACGTTGCTAACTATATATGTGTATATGTCGTCTAGGGTGCTGCTGCTGTCACAGTTAGCTGTAAACATTGATTATGCCATTGTTGCTAGCAAACTACTATCAGCAACAGCAACAGCAGCAGCAGCAACAGCAACAGCAGCAACGACAGCAGCAGGTTGCCAGGGCTGCCAGCATTAACGGCATGTTACTTGAATACAAAAACGCTTGCAACACAAATCAGCAAAGCAGCAGCAGCCACAGCAGCAGCAGCAGCAGCGGCAACATTGACAGCAGCAACAGCAGTCGACAGCTGGCCAAAACGGAAGCGTTAACAATGTCAACGCCAACAACAACAAGCAAATATAAAATCAATAGCGATGGCAACGACACAGCTGCAGCAGCAACACTGCTCTACCATCGCCATCATCATCACCATCAGCAGCAGCAGCAGCAACAGCAGCAGCAGCAACAGCAACAATTGCTGCTGCAACAGCAGCTGCTGCAGCAACATGTTGCCAGCAGCTCACCGCTGCAACATTTGAGCAATTTGTTTGGCCAACATTTGCCTACGCACAGTTTGCAGCATTTGATTACAGCTGAGTATTGGCAGCAACAGCAACAGCAACAGCAGCAACAGCAACGTTGTCCGCCAACAACGACAACAGCAATTAAAAGCGAGTCAACAACTCAATCGCCAACACCAAAAATAACAACTACAACAACAACAACAAGTTCAGCAACTGCAACAACAACAGCAACAAATGAAGAAGATGCATCGCTGTTTGGCTTCACGCGGCAGCATCACGTCAATTTTGCCGCCTCATTAGTCGCATTACAACAAAATGATGCAGCGCCCGAGGCGACAGCAGCAACAACATCAGTAACAGCATCAGCCACAGCAACAGCAACAACAACAACAACATCAGCAACAGCAACATCACAGCCAACATCAGCAGCAACATCGCCGGCGCCAGCAACCAGCGAAGCCAATGATGAAAACGACGATTGCAACGACGACGACGACGACAACATGCAAAATGCAGGCGGTAAGTTTTTGATGTTCTTCTACACACACACACACACACCTATATGCACACACACACACACCTATATACACACACAAATGTGTATTTAAGTATGCATATACATATGAATATTTATAATGGTTTTTGTAGTGCGAGGTGTGCTCGTAAAGTTTGCGAAGATATATATTTGTCTATACAAAGGCAATATTAAGTTGGATATTGAAAATGTTTCTGTAGCTTTTATTTATTCCTTGGCTACTTAAATAATTAAATACTTAATTACTTTAATTATGTTTTCTAAATACAGCTCAAGGCTTTATTATTTTGAATATTGGACATTTTTTTGTAGTTTGGAAATGTTTACTTAATTAATTAAATACTTAACTACTTTAATAAGGTTTTCTTTATACAACTCAAGGCTTTATTTATTTGAATATTTAAATTTTTTCTGTAGATTTTTATGACTAGAAAGAAGCTACCTATTTAATTTATTATTTAACTAAATACTTTTTTTTGACAATGAGGAGATATTCTCAAAGGACAATTTAGCAGACTTTTTCGCCTTAACCTAAAAAAATAACAATTATCCTAGGAAAATATGTAATAATAGAAGAGGGAACAAAATAATAGATTTCAAAGCATGAATGCTAATAATAATAAGAGTGTATTATAATATTATATATTTTATTAATACTTCTTATTTTAAGATAGATATAATTTTCAATTTTACTTTACATTTAATTCAATTTAGTTCTTTAATTTTTGTTTTTTTTATAGCTTACATTTAAAAAATAAATAAATAAATAAGTGATATAAGTAACCTATGTTATAATCACAAGGGGTCAAAAATTGGTCTATGTGTGCTGACCTTTTCAGGTCTGAGCCGTCTAACCTAACCTAATCTAACCTATGTTATATATATTCTTGATTAGCATCACTAGACGGGTCGATATAGAATTACTATCTCATAGTATATAGCTGCCATATATAAATACAGAGGACCTTTGATAATGGTTAAATTTTGGCTTGGCTTAGTTTCCCACCTCTTCACTTTTTATTTATTTTTTATTTTTAATTAGCTAAACTGCATTTTATTCACATAATTGTTTGCTCTGCTCAACAGCTCATCTGAAGCTTAATCTTTCTTTTGTTTATTGTATTTGTATTTAACTTAGTTTTATTTTATTTTATTTTTTTTTTTTTGGTTTATTGCAAGCTCATTTCCATTTCCTGTCTGGTCACGCTCCTGTTTTGAGTCTCAGAGTCTCTTTGGGCACAACGCGTGCGTCTTTTGATTTATTATGCGGCCTTTCGATTCATTCATAAAATTAAAACTATAACCCACAAGATACCCCGCAACTATCTCCCTCTCTCTCTCTCTATTGGTCTGTTGCCATCTCTCTCCTTTTGGTCGGCATTATTCGGACAGTGTCGTGTCATCTGTGGCTCAAAACTCATTTTCATAGTTATCATTAGGCATCATCAGCAGACACGTTGCTGCTGCTGCTGCTGGTGCCTCTGTTGCACTTCCGTCCCTGCCACCGCGTGGAACATCATTATTATCATGCATTCACTCCACTCTTTCATTCATTCATTCATTCGATTGTGAGTGTTGTGGCCGCCAACGCGTCCCATTGCCACATTGCCACATTGCCATTGAAATTGTGGCGATTGTTGTCAGTCCGTCAGTCGTCAGTCATCGGCCAATCGTCTGCTCGACTTCTGTTTCCTCTTGAACTCCACCTCCCCTCTCCCCTCCCCCCCTCTCCAACGCTGTGCATTTCTTTAGGAAATTATTAGTTATGTCTGCACGCAATATTTTGTTGTTGGTTTAGGCCAAATTCGGAGGAGCTGAGCTGACATCGCATGGTCATGAATAATATGAGCCGTATTCTTTAGCCACGTTTTGAATATGTCTTGTTGTTGTTGCTGTCTCGCTTTGATAAATGACCAACACCAACACACACACACACTCTCAATCACACACACACTGAAATTTACATAGCACCAAATAACATGCCGCAAGGTGTTTCGGAAACGAGCTCAGGAAATGATATCATTTAAATAAATATCGCATGTCGCCCAGATATATATATATATATATATTTAGTCTGTATATATGGAGCGATAAAATAGTAACGTTATGTAAATTTAATTATTGCTTAAGGGCCAACAGCAATTTGCAATTCCTCCCCCCCAAACTCGATTTTGTGCTCATCAATTAAAACTCATTCGGTTTAAATTGAGTTCAAGTTTACATTTGAACGAACAAAGTTAATAAAGTATTTATTTAATATGCTAATGATTTTGTTATTAATTTAAAAATTGCTAAAACTTATATAAATCAAATTCTGAAGCTGAACAATTGGTTTTTATAAAACGTATTTTCAGATTTAGCAAATTGAGAAATTCGCAATAATTTTGGCGTCAATAATAATTCAACTAATTATTCAGGAAGTATTTATCCAAAACGTACAGGTTTTTTCTCTATTCCATATGTTAAATTTCCTTTAATAAATTTGTTTTCGTATATCTAGGAATTGTTTTTATATTAAGAACAATAAGTTTTTTCTAAGCGATATTCTAAAATGTGCGTATGTTCTTTCAGCAAGCTTAGCTAGTATCTAGTCGAGCGCTCTCGACTTTTAACTTCTTTTCTTACTTTCTCTGCATTCAATTCACAAATTACAATCATAGAAATTTTAGCAAGCAAGTAAAAAATGCCAATGGGGAAGCTGATGCTAATTATCGAGACAGAGTTTGGGAAGAGCAGAGGAAGGGGTAGCTCCGACTTCTTTGTAACTATTGAATGGCGAATCATTAATAACTAACCGTAAAACTGTTATAATCACGTCAAGAGCCCAGCCTCTGAATTGTGGCATGCAAAAGGTGTCAAAAGAGTGAGTGCCCCACCACTCGCCCCACCAACATCGAGCGTAGATCTAACAAATTGCTGGAGCTGTAATCACTGGGATAATTGATGAGGCGGTTGCTACTGCACCCAGCTTTTGTGGCAACATTGAGGCTTTTGGAGGCAACACCTCGGCTGGCATTTAGCATAAATTCAAGTGCTCTCGACACTGCTTTTGTATTGTATTCAGTGTTTTTTTTGTGTGTAGCTTTATACCATAATTATGCCATTTGTAAAGACGGCAAACTTCAAACTAATTTGAATATAATTTCATAGAAAACTGTTGCCTCTTTGCACCTATTTCCCGCTCCCTCCGGTCTGTTATTTATGGCATAATCCTTGTGGTTTTCTCGGTGGTGGGGAAGAGCAAATGAAGAGAACTCGTGCCTTTTATGCAAATTATTTTTTAATAACCCAGCCAACGCCCAAAGATGTGTGTTCTTCCTCATCTTCTCCTGCTTCTTCTGCTTCTGCTTCTTCTTCTTGGCCTTTAGCTCACGACTCTTTGTTCAAACTCACTGATTGCAGTCTGAGGTTCTATGCCCCACTCCTTGCCCCATCCCCCACACTTGGGGCTATTGTCTGATTGTCTGTTGCAGCTGACGGCCTTTGACAGGGGGCTCCTCGTTCGTCGCTTTTATGATTTGATTATTATTCAAAATGATAAATGAAGATGAGCGCCCCAAGATTCTCTCCCTCTCTCTCTCTCTCTCACTGGCTGGGTGTAGCAGTAGCAATTTGGTGGCATCAACAGCAGTTCGTGCTACCTGAACTCAGGACCACTCGCTTATTGTTCACAGTGTAACGGATATCTGCGTCAAACAGTAGACAACTACAAATCTAGTGAAGCATGTTGCATGTAGCTAAATTGTTGTACAATTCACATCTAATCATCATTCCTGGGCTTCTTGGCCAAACTTGTTTCAAGCTTAAACTGAACTAGTTGCAATGGCACGCAGAAGAACACGGACTCAAATTGCCAACATTCAAATTTAAAATTTATTAAAAAAATAAAAAAAAAGTTCTTGATATGTAAATTATTGGATAGTACATAGTAGTATTAGTATAGAGTAGTCCGATGTTGATGATATTAGGTGAGTTTGGTGAGGACAAAGTGATAAAGATAGAAATTGTTCTGTCTGCTGCTAATATTTATTAAAAATATATATATATTAATATATAGTTGACAAGAATATATGATCGATAAGATCTCCGTCAGCATAATACACTTTGCGAGAGCATAAAAATAATATACGAGAAAGACTCCAGCCTAAAAGCATTAAAAAAAGATAAGAATATTTTACTATAAATATATGTCAATATTACAAATCAATATTATATTTAAAAATCATATATATACTAAGCTAAATGCTTGTGCTTTTGTGATTCCCAGTTGAATTTGATAAAATTGATAATTAATGATTTGATAAAATTGCGGAGTTGAAGGCAATCAGCAAACAATTTTTATCGAACTAGGAAGTTATTGATAAATCGATAACTTATATTAAATTTTTTAAATCTCGAACAATTAAATTATAATTACTATTTTATGCAGACGGACAAGACAAAATTCAACTCGGCTGATCAGGAATATATATGTATATATGTATTTTATGAGGTCGAAGATGCTTCGATCTGCTTTTTACTTACTTTTGCACAACTTCATTAAACATTTTTAGCAGATCTTAATTTGCTAACTTTAATTTAATTTTTATTAAGCTGAATGTTTCTGCTTATTTGTTTCTTAATTGCATTTGATATTGATATATGTATTGACATATCGATATCTAATATTAAGGTTTTTATGTCTAACGTTCAACAATTTATATAAATTTTGAAGAATGAGAATTTGCTATTTCTATATCTCTATATCTCTATCTCTATCTGTATCTCTATATCTATATCTCTATCTCTATCTCTATCTCTATCTCTATCTCTATCTCTATCTCTATCTCTATCTCTATCTCTATCTCCTAGTCTCTGAGGTCAACTCCTTGCTCACCTTCTCTGTTGCAGCAACATTTGTTGCACACATTTTTGCTTGACTTGAAATAGTTTTAAATTCCATTTGATCTTTCGGAACTATAATTTAGTTTATGCTCCATTTTGCAACATCCACAATTATTGGGCAATTCTTGAACTAGCTCCATAATTATGTTTATTGACTGTCATTTAGCCATAACATGAAGTACTTGTCTTTATGGCCCGTTAAGTGCGACTCCCACAAAATTTATTTGTTTACCCAAAAAAAAAAAATTAAATAAAAAAAAATGAAAAGAAGAAGAAGAAAAAACGGCAAGTTTCCCAGGCAAGCGCTAAAGACAAAAGAGTTCCCAGGCTCCAATGCTGTCTAAGCATGCATAATTTTAATTTATTTGTAGCACAACAACAAACAACAGCAACAACAACAGCAACAACAACAGCAACAACAACAACAAATGGCCAACTAATAAAAGTAAAAAGCAAAAATGAAGCAGCAGCCACAAAAAAAAAACAAAAAAAAAAACCTTGGAGAATATTTATGGAAATACCTTCGGGGCGGAGCTCCCGAATTGCGAAAACGTTGATCAAATTTTGCGAGATAAGCGAGAGGCAGTTGAATGTGGCAGTGGAAGGAGACTTGCTGCAAGAGATGGTTTGCGTTAAGCGGCAACATGCATATGAGTTTGCCAGTTCAGTTGAGTTGATGTTCAAGTCTGTGGCATCATCATCAGCGTGGCGACTCCAAGCGCGGCAGCCTGCCATACAACGTCATCAAAAATATTTTTTGAAGGCGTTGCCAAAGAGCAACCGCAGCAGCAGCAGCAGCAGCAGCAGCCAAGGCAACCAAACTGTGGGAACTCATGTTGCATGCTGCACACAACACACACACACAAACACACACACGTATTCACCGCCCCCTCTTACTACCCCCTCTAGCCCTCCCACACACGCATATCGTGCCGCTGAAATCTGCATTTTGTGGCCAGAGCGATTTTTTTTCTTTTTTGGACTCGTTTGCATTTCTTTTGGCCAGGCCCCAAGTCGGCTGAGATTGGCTCCTCTCATAATCTCTGTGGCAGCCACAACTCTTGAACTTGACTCCTGCTGACTGCACTTGATGACTGCACTCTGCTGGCGTCTCTGCTGCTGCTGCTGCTGTTGCTGTTGCTGTTGCATCTTTGACGGTAGTCGTGCTTTGGTTATAAAAATTGAAGCCGCCATTAAATTCTGACAGTTGTCAGGCCAAGATGCTGGCCCTGGTTCTGGCTCAGTCTCAGATTTCAGTTAAGTAGTTGTGCTCTGGAGTGGGGGGCATTCTATTTCCTCCATTCCGCACCAACTACACTCAGAAAAAATGTACGAAATTAGCAACATGTGGAGTCTTTTTTAATGCAGAAAGTAAATATATGAATTTTAAGATTTTGGCTTAAAAAGAAAAGACTCGATTTTAGAATTAATTCTTTTTTAAATTTAGAAAATTGATGTATAATTTCCAATTTCTTTAAAAAGATTTAGAAATGATTATTTTTTAAAGATTCGCATTTCCACATTATCGATTTTATTTTTTAGGTCACATATTTTCTGATATTCAGAAATACTTTCTAAAAACAAGAAAAAACTTTCAAATGTGCAGAGCAATTTTTTAAATGTCAGTATAGTTTTTTTTTTGAGTGTACAACCCCCCCACCCACTTTAGTCTAATGGCTGCTGTTGCTGTTGTTGAACTGGTTGCTTATGGATTTGCGCATTGAACTCGCTCTCGACAGCAATTTGCAACTTGCAACTTGCAACTTGCTGCTTGCAACTTGCTGCTTGCCACTCAAGCATTTAGCCGGTAATAGCTCAACTTAATGACAGCCATGTCTAGCTCAAGTTTAAAGTGCTTAGCGAACAAATTATGATGATGATTTTTACGGAAATGTTTTCGACATATTTTAAAAGCTACTTCGGATCTGGTCTAATATGTGAAAATTAGTATATGAATACTTTGTTAATATTATTTATTATTAAATTGTGGTTTGGTTTACATTTTTATGCTATTGCAAGTCAACAACATTTTTATGATTTGTCTTAAAAGAGTTTTTACTTTAGTAGTATATATTCAAATACTTATTCAAGATGGAAAAGGGGGTAAACAAAAGGAAGCATCTTCCACCAAATAATTACTTAACTTTCCGTCTGTTGTCCAATTAAAATAGAGTCTTTAAACTTCATACTCCGATCAAGCTTATGTTATATTTATCGATAACTTTACCCGTTTCACACATATAGTTAAAGATCGCTCCCCGAAAGCAATAAAAGGGACAATTGTAAAAATGAAGCCATTTTCGATTCACAATAATATTTGTATGTTATTATTATCACTAATACAAATTCAAAATGTATATTCCTTTCTGCGTTTCTCTCCATCTTCGTTAGTCAGTTACCACTGTAGCGAGTTCCGCATAAAAGTCATCACCTGCCACATATATGCATGCTAAGAACTGAATGATCAATCATTTGTTGCTTAAAAATTAGCCACGCAGCAGGCAATAAAGTCAATAAACTGTGGCGCCCAACAACAGCAACAACAAGTGGAAGGTGCAACAGCAGCAACAACAGCAACAACAACAAGTGCTAGGGCTATAACGGGGCAAGGCAACGTTGCGCAAGACTTTCAGGCCCAAAGTGTTGAAAAGTAATAAAAATGTTGGCACAATTTTATAACCGCAAAGCGAACTTGAACAACTCACAACACAAAAGAGTTGAGGGAGGAAGTCAACTGGAGTGGGGCAGTGGCAGGGTTGCAACCAGAGACGGGAGGGGTCGGGGTGCAGACAACAGACGGCGTCATGTGGCGGCTAAGATTGTGGCTAAATAAGACAGAGAGAGCAAGTGGCTCTAAGAAGACCGCTGAAGGTCATTGAGGCGCAGCTAAATGCTGTCGGAGGATTCTTCTTCGCTTCCTTTGGATTTCTTTTTATTATTTTATGTTTCCTTTTTATTTTTTTTTTAGTTTTTTTTTTTTTTTTGAAAAAAAAAGGTTTTGCCGCCAGCGTGGATAGCTTTGTGGCTCCCGAAATGAAATTCGTATTATGAATTCGAAATTAATACCAGGAACTGTCCAAGCAATCGCCACTGAATTTCGATTGTATCCCCAAAAAAAAGATACAAAAACAACAACAAAAACAAAAACAAAAACAAGAAAAAGGATCGCCGCCGCGGCTCTTGTAGAAAAGGCGACTGCAGACCTGAAAATCCATTAATCTTTGTAGTTCAGGCAAATTGTTTCTGTGCGAATTTCAGCTACACAGCAACAAATTTGTGGGTTCAATTTGAATGCTTCTTAGTTCTCGTAGTTTTGAAGAGCTGCAAATTTGAAGTTGAAAACTGTTTTAGGCAACCAGAATAGGAATTCCGAGGGTGGGTTTCATTACTAAAGTCAACTCAGGAGAAATTTTTATACACTAACTCCATTAAAAATAGGAAGAAGATTGTAATAAAGTTCTGCTAGAGTATTTAGGAGACAGAAAGAAGCAACTCCAAGTCGATTAACAAGCCGATCTCTTAGACTATAACAGCTAGAGATACCAAGTGTTGATTAGTTTTTTATTTATTTATTTAACGTCAACTAAAGTCAGGTGCCACAAAAATATATTACATAAATTTAAAAATAAAATTTCGAATTAAATTTAAATTAAGAGATAAGAAATATGTATAAAATATTTAGAAATAATCGTATCGAAATAAAATCGATTTCCGATGGTAATTATTGACATAGTAGTAAAGACATAGACTTCAAAATAACAAATAAAATACCCAGACATTCTAGGGTCGGATTATAAGGATTTTGTTAATCAAAATGTATTACTTAGTTTTGACTACATATTTACAACTTTTTATTAATTCGTAAAAGTCGAAAAGTCTAACTCAAAGATGGCTCTTGTGACTTTCAGCTAAAATTCCCATTTTATTTATTTATTATTGATTAATTTTCTTAAACAATTTTCTCTTACAATATTTAATTATCTTTTGTTGAAATTTATTTACTGTGTAGTAGAGAGTTAGTTTAAAAAAAAAACTCAATTTGCGGGCTAACTGTAAAAGAGGGCAGCACTCTAACGCCTATTCCCTGCTCCCATTCCCTGCTCCTATTCCTTGCTCCCATTCCTTGCTCCCATTCCCTGCTCCCATTCCCTGTTCCCATTCCCTACTCCCATTCTCTGCTGCTATTCTTTAGCTGCTTCGTTTAAGGGTTAATTGTGTTCCCAGGAAACTTTTCAGTTTTGGCCGAAAGAACGTTTTCAGCTTTCAGCTAATTTGCCTATGCGGCCAACGATTTGTTTTTGGGGCCAAAAGTCAATTAATTTTTTGGGATATGCTGCAAAATTGCCGAGCCGCTGATAATTTTCAGACAACATATCCGCTCAAAAACTTGGACTTTCGAACAGCATCTTTGTGGCTTTTAATGGCGCTGCAATTTTCATATGACAAGCAACAACAACAACAACAAGAATAACAACAACAGCAACAACAACAACAACAATAACAACAGCAGGAACAACATTGAGGGCAATTTGAATGCTCCGCTCAAGTCGAAGCTTAAATTATGATTAAGTATGATCATCTGGCACTGTGCTGGCCCTGATCTTGTGTATATATATATATATATATATATATAGTGTATATGTGCCGTAATAATAATAAAAAGCGGAAATGCTAATGATAGGGTGTGCGAGAACGCGTGTTTTGGGGGGTGGGGGGAATAAAACATACCGAGCGCCGACACATATGGATATATATCTCTATATATGTATATATATATCGCATCCTGGCTAAGAGTAACAAATTTATAGTTTGTATTTCCTTTCTGTCTCTGTTCTCGGCTCTTTCAAATTATTATTTATGCATATAATTTGGCAACAACAGCTGCCTTTCTATGGAAACTGAGGGCTGCTTTTCAGTTTTTTCATTTCTCTGTTTCTTGTTTTGGTTCTTTAAGTTTTTTTTGTTTATTTATTTTTTTTTTTTTTATGGGACGTAGGCAAATTTTCGCAAAATGAAATATCACGTCTCAACTTTATTATTGCTAATTGGGATGGCTTTCAAAAGGCCGACTCTCAGCCTGTTCCACTCTCGCTCTCTCTCTTTCTCTCTCTTTCTCCCTCTCTCTCTCTCTGTCTCTTTCTCTGTCTCAACTAAATTGTGGCCCATGGCGCGTATGAGTTATGTTTGCAGTTACCTGGAACTCATAAGCGCCACAGTCTCTCGATCCTTAATTCTTACAACAACAGCAAAAAAACGTAGCACAGATTTGCCATTTTTTATGGTAAACACTGCGAACACTGCCCCCATGACCAATTCTTCAGTTAAGGCTCCCTCCCCCCCTCACCCTTCCCCTGCTTTAACCACCTCTTTCTCTGCAGCCACCAACCGCACAAATTTAACTGCCCAAACGTGACGTTGGGCTGCCAATGTGGCCAATGTGGCAAATGCGGCAAATGCGGCCAATGTGGCCAATGGGCAATTGCCAATGCCAAAATGCATTTAATATCTCAAACGGCAGATGCAACGTTTCCTTTCATTTCATTACCAACTGGGCGTTTTTTTTCAGTTGCTGCAACACACACCAAACACAACAAACAAGAGCAGACCCAAAAAACCACGTTAAATGCCCAAATTGCAGGTAGCTTAATTGAGTTCTTGCAACTCGACTAAATATCAATTAAATATAGAAATATATATAGCATTTCTGAGTTAAAAATAAGATAAAGAAAATAAATATAAATAAAGTAAAAGAAAAAAATATTTAAGAAATTCTTGTAAATCTCAATTTAAATTTTAGCTATATTCATTTTAGCTTGATTTAATATACAAATAATAACGAAGATGAAAAAATCGGTGAAAAATTTTAAATATATATCTACAAATACATAAATAATAAAAATAAATCTTAATTAAATAAATATTAATGTTTATAGGTAAAACGAGGATAAATAACTAATTTTTTTATATTTTGATGCTTTTAAGTGAAATATATACAGATTGTTTTACTCTTTTGCTTATTCAGTTTTACAAATTCTATATATAAGAACTGATTGGCAGAGTCATATAATAATCAGATTTCGATGACAACAAAACTATATTAACAACTAAAAATATATTAAGCAACAAAACTAAATTAACAAATAAATATATAAAGCACAAAAAATAATAATATAGTTTTGATAGCTACAAAAATATTTATTATTTCCTATTTTCACCAAAAATAAACTAAAAAATTCCATTATATATTAAATTAAACTAATATAATTTTAATATTTAAAATGGTATATTACAAAAATTAAGCAACATTAGAAGCGATGCTTAAATTTTACAATTTTGAATACCCAAAAAAAATAATTCACATGCGGCGATTTATTTTTTTAAACCATATTTTTGTGGCATGTAAAAAGTTAGCTGGCACAATTGCAGCACATAAACGCCAGCAACATCAAAAGCAAAAGCAACAGCAACAGCAACAACAATTGCTGCAAATAATTGAGTATGTTGCTGTTGGTGTTCCATATGTGTTGCAACAGCAACAGCAACAGCAACAGCAGGCGAAAAGTCAAAGAGAAAACAGACGCGGACAGAACTGAAGCTGCAGCTGAAGCCAAAGTCGAGGCAAGGTGCATATTATTAAGCCAAAGGATTTATGACACTTGAACGCGGGCAGCAGCAACAACAACAGCCACAACAACAGCAGCAACAACAACCACAACAGCAACAACAACAACATTGCCAGCGAATTCAATGCATGAATGGGAAAATGAGGCGCAGCTAAAATGAAGCAAAGAGAAAAAAAACAGAGAAGAAAAAAAATCAGCAGACAAGCGACGAGCGCACGTTGGACCTGTGCCCCAACTGTGGTGCCCCTGCCCCTAAGTCCACCCCTCACTTACAAGTCAACAGATTGAAGTCCAAGTCATGGGAACTTTTTTTTTGCGCGCTTCGAACGTTTCATTTAATTTGCATGGATCGTGCGGACGACTGACGACTTGTTGCCTGAATTGCTTGTGGACCTGCCTACCCCCCGCCCCGCCCTCCTTCGCCCTCCTCCTGTCCCTGCCCTTGCAACACTGCGTCATCATCATAATCAACTGGCATGGCGGCTGCTGCTGCTGCTTCTGCTGCTGTTGTTGCTGCTGTTGTTGCTGCTGCTGTTGTTGCTGCTGCTGCTGTTGTTGCTGCTGCGGCTGCTGCAATGTTGCTGCTACGCTTTGAAAGCCTATCATTATGATTATGACGAATATTACTTTTGTATATAAGTTTTACGCTGACCAAAAGAAAAATCGGTGTAGCACCAAGCAACCACGTTGCAAGAACAACATGTTGCTGCTGCTGCTGTTGCTGTTGCTGTTGCTGCAGATTCTTTTGCATGTTGCTGTGATTGGTTTTAATTCAGGCAGACTCGATCTGGCTAACAGAAGCCTGGACCCAGCATTATTCTCTCTCTCGCTCTCCCTCTCTCTCTCTCTCTCTCTTGCTGTTGCTCTATGCCTGTGCCAAGCTGCGACCTCTTGGCCACAATGGAGGGCGTGCTGCTGGCAACAACAGCAACAACAGCAACAACAGCAACAGCAACAACAACAACAACAACAACAACAGATGCATATCTGAAATTAGTTTTGAAAACCTTTTTTTTTTGCAGCAGGTTTCGATCTTTTGCTCCTCTGCCTGCACTAATTAGCCAAAAGAGCTGCAGCTCCCCCCCCACCTTCCCCCTCTACTTCTCAGCAGTTGTTAAATTTTATTTAATGCCATAAACACAATGACAACAACAGCAACAACAACAACAACAGTCATAAAGCGTAGCAAAATAACTTCATAAAGTTGTAATTGTTATTTAACACTCCATTTGCCGCCGCTAGATGTCGCTGCTGTGCGGCTGCTGCGCTCGTTGTTGTTGTTGCAGCAATTTGTGTCACGAGATCTTGCGCCTTGTTGTTGTTGCTGTTGTTGCTGTTGTCTGCGTGATGAATCATGTTGCTCTCGTTGTTGTTATTGTTGTGGTTGTTGCGAGCCAAGTTTGCCGACGTTATTTGTTGGCGTTATAAAGAGTTATTAACTGATTTTTGCACCTGAATGGCAAACGCAGACAAGTCGCAGACAATCTGGCCAATCCATGATGCAATTTGTATGTCGCTTTGTTTTTCTTCTCCACCTCGTTTTTTCTGCCAGTGTATGCGAGACTCACTTAAACTATTTTCAAATTGTTGTCGGAGATATCATCATTGTGAATAATACTTAATGATGTGCAATTAACAATAAATTGTGCTAATTTTCCATAGGGAAATTATATGGTTTTTTTTTTGTACAGCTGCTCGGCTCTGCAACCCTTAAGGTGTCTGAGCAGCGGTAAATGAGAATCTTATTGGAATTCTTATAAGAAAAGATATTCCTAGCTGCTGCTACCCAACAATAGATGGCTGGCGCTTGTTATGCACAGAAGTGAAAGTAGTCCCGACAGGATTATTAATAAATAATAAATAAATAATAAAAATGTTTATAGGAAAATAGAGTTTATAAGGAAAATAAATAAATATTAATTAATAAGTTTTATTGGACTTAGGAAGAAGGTCTTATTAAAGTCGTATTCAAATTAAGATCCTGTTTCAACGCTTAAGTTTTTGTGTGTAGATTTTTAACTGGGAGAACATTTTATATGGAAAATATACCTAAAATCAAACAAATATATAACGATTTTAAAAAACTTTCCCTTAGTAAGGAACACAATTAACATAAAGAGCTTAACATTAAATACGTAATAAATTTAATTTATTTATTTAATGAAAAATAACTACAAAGCGCTGTAAAATACATATAAATAATGAGTATTTAAATGCAATTGTAGTTGGTAATTAATTATATATAATTAATTTATAATTTAATTTTTATATTTAATTAAAAAATTAATTATAATAACAACTTTACTAATTACTTATGTCTGTAGTGAGAATTGTTTCACTGCTCACTCAATTTCAGGAAAATACCTTTTCTAAACTTAAAAATCAACTCAATTGAAATACTTAACTTAAGACACTTATCAATACAGATCAACTTGCTTGAAGTACCCCGAATAACTCCAATTCTTTTACAAATTACTCCAACTATTTCAAGCAGTTAATCAAACTCAGTTAATTAAAGATCAATATTCGTTCAACAATATAAAAATAATAAGTTTTTACAATATGCACAATAAAAACAAAAAACCCGTTCTAGAATCGTTTTATGTTTACACTCTAAATGACCGCTATTAATTTAGAATGTCATAAGAAAAAATGGGAACTATTAATAGTAAAGTGCTCACAATTTTCTTAAGCTTGCGTTGCTAAACACTAATTAAAATCAATGACTGCCACTCATTTGTTTAAAAGCATATCATAATCAGCCAACCCTGCACAGCTAACTGTTTGTCTTGGGGCTTTTCCGAGTAAATATCTGGCCCTTTTTTTTTTTTTTGAATAACTGCACTCGGAGATGTGGCTGGAAAACCCTCTGCTGCTGCTTCTGCTACTTTTGTTGTTGCTGTTGCAATGTGCAAAAAGCACAACTAATTACAATTGACAGGCAATTGTGTCAGCCTGTGGCAACAACAACTACAACAACAACAACTACATCAATAACTGCAGCAGGCATTCAGTCAGTCAGTCAAACACTCAGCTATTCGCTCCCTCAGTCGCTGCTGTGGCAATTAGTTAAGCCAAACTAGGGTTGGGGGCAAGGAACCCAAAATGCTACAAGGAGGCACTATAATTAAACAATTGCTAATTACTTACATAAGCGTAAAGTGCGGCGAGGCTGCCACATAAATTGCCACCTCCGACTGCTGGCAACCATGGCAATGACAACCAACTTGCAACTTGCAACTTGCAACACACACACACACACGCACACACTGGGACACACCCAGAGCCGCATCGCTCTGAGAACTTAATTTTGAGATCACAGCAGGAGTTGAGCGCATAGATTTAGCTGATTTATGGCTAGATTTGCATATGCAGCAATTGCTAAAAAGAAAAGCAAAAAAAAGCAAGACTCCAACTGTGGCAAGCATTTGCCATATATATATATATGTATACATTTATATATATCTGTATCGATTGCAAGTTCGTGGCAAGTTCGTTGCCTCAGTCTTTCGTTTTGTTGCAGACGTTCTGGCCTGTTTGAGCGCTTAAGTGGCCAACAACAACAACTGGCAAAATGCGTTAATTTAACTCTCGAGACAAAAAACTTTAATGCTGCGTGCCACATCGACGCGTCAACGTCGCTGCTGTTGCACTTGCAATTCACAGTTATGAAAAAAAAGCAGCAAACAAAAATATTTGCGTATCTTTTGTTGCTGCTTATTCGGTCTGTTGTGCAACTAATTAATGCACATAACTCTCCTTCTCTCTCTCTGTCCCTTTCTCTCTCTCTCTCTATCGCTCTCTCTCCCTCTTTCTCTTTCTATGTGCGTGTGTGTGTGCACCTGTTGCCCCTCTTCCATACTCTATCCAGGCAGTGGTAGCATTGTATTATTTGAAATATGATATTCTAGTAAAATTACCATGTAATTATTAATTAAAATTATCACAAATAATTATTTAAAGGTAGTCATTTTCCTAATTTTTATAGTAAATTTAATTAAAATAAATTTAATAACACTAGTAGAACACTTTTTTTTATATTTTATTCTTAGCAGTTAGACTAACTTAGACTAAATAATTATTGGAACAATAGCAAAAGTTAAGAAAAAAGAAATTAATTAAAAAATAATTATGTTTTTGATTTCCATCAAGACGAATTTAATTAGTGTATAAAATATATATTTTAAAGACAAAATTGAATATTTTCATTTAAGGTTATTTGAATTTTTTACACAGAACTCATTTCAAATGGGAAATAAAATCTGTAATGAATTTGACAACAATATTCGACTCCATAAGTTGTCTATATTAGCGATCTAGATATTTCCTTCCATCCATATTTAATCGATAAACATTATTAAAGGGCATTTCAGTGGTCGGCTTGTGGCATTCATCAACGTTGCAGTTGCTGTTGCGATATTGCGACGGGGAATGTGTTTTGCATGCGATGGCGATTCCAAATGCTGATAAATAATTTTAATTTGCTTTTTCTACAATATTTTTGCCTTTTTTTTTGTGCTGGCATTTTTATTTCAACAATTAATTATATGTTAATCGCAGTGCATGCTAATTACCCCCCCCCCCCCCCTCGTTGCTGTTGTTGTTGTTATTAACCCTGACTGCGAATATGCGTGCAACAACAGCAACTGCAACAGCAACAACAGCAACAACAACTTTGTGCATTCAATTGAGAAATTACAACTTTAGCTTTGCCTTTGGCTGATTTGCGTACATTTCGTGTTGGCTTTTTTGTTTGTTGTTGTTGTTGTTGTTGCTGCTTCTGTTTGCTGTTATTGCTACATGTTGCTGCTGCTGTTGCTGTTGCATCTAGCTTCCATACCACATCAGCTGCGAGTTTGGCTTTAGGCCATAGCTGTACTTAAATTGAGTCTAATTACTAATATCGGCTACTTAATTATTATTGGCAACGTGTTGGTTTTTTAATTAATAAAAAATAACAAGTTACAATGTTCTAATTGAGGGAGCACGACTGGGAGATACCCTGAATAAAAAGTGAATAAAAACAAATTAAATAATTTGATCAATATGAGTTTAGAAATTGATATGTAATTATATAAATATTCACTAATGATCAATATTATGTCAAGGTACATAAATTATCGACTACAAAGTAATTTATATTAAATTATGAATATTTAGACTAGTTAATCGATTTCTATCGATAGTGGGTAAATGGAGGATGATATTGATAAAATAAAATTAACTATACATAATTCACAAGAGATACAGCTCAACAGACAGACAAGCTGAAATCTTCACGACTTTTGACTCTGATCAGGAATATATACACCTTATGGGATCAGGGGTGCTTCGGTCTGCGTGTTGCACACCTTTCAATATACCCTTCAACCCCTTTGATGAATGGATTCAGGGCATACGAAAAAACATTCATAAAAGTTCGTGTCAGCAAAACAATAAAAACTGTTTTGAATAAAAATGCAATTTGCATGTGACTTCTGTTGCTGCCTTTGTCATTGTTTGCTGTTGTTGTTCGCGTGATCACGATGATGACCGATAGCGATAACGATAACGATAACGATAATGGCATTGCCTGTGTGCGCCTGTGACTAAACTCACTGACATTTCTATCGCAAAGTCAAGCGCCCGAAAAATGTTAACAAACTGAAGCGAGAAATAAAACAGGCTAACAAACAATGAAAAAGGCTGGCAACTCGTGGCTCGAGGGTGGGGGCGGGGAGGGGCAGAGGTTAGGGGCACAATCGTCTCGGCTGGCAGCCAAAGTTGTTGAGCGGCTTTTTTTCGCATGCGTTTTGACATTTTGTTTGTCTTGTTTGGCGGCATTGATTTGTGCAACTCTTTTGTTGCCCCAATTGCATTATTATGAATGCCGAAGAAGAAGAAGCAGAAGAAATCATCATAACAAGCCGATCGTTTTGATCCTTGACTTTGATCTTTAGCTGCCACACGATGCGGCAAAGTTGAAAGCATTACTTAGCTGCTGTTGCCGCTGCTGCCTCGTCTTCTGATGCTGCACGCATCAAACAGTAAAAAGCTAATTAGAGTTGCTGTTGTTGATGCTGCCGCAATTGCAATGCAACAAGTTGCACACTCCACACCCTTCTCGAGTACACGGCCACTCTATGGCCTAGTAAAAATTTATGAAGTGCAACGAATTGGGGCGCGCGCTTTGCATTCGTAAATATGCAAAAAGCTGAAGCAAAAGCAAAAGCTGAGGCTGAAGCTGAAGCTGCAACTGCAACTGCGGCAGGGGAGTTTGCAAGGGGTGTGGCTGGCATTAAATTTATGACTTGCCTGTGTGTGCGAGTGTGTATGTGTGTGTGAGTGTGTGTGAGTGTGCAACAGTTGCGTGTTGCCGACGCAAGACGCTGGCAAAGTGCGAAAAATGCAGCAGGTTTACAAGCAAAATTGAAAAATTGCATTTGCAAACTAACAAAGAGTGAAAAAATATCTCTTAGCTTCGACAAGCCGAACTTTAAATACTCTACATTTAAATTTCATTATACATTTAAAAAAATCAAGGTTGATTTCTCCTTTGAAATCTGAAATAAAATTGGCTTTGGTAAGAAAAAATTTTTAATAGTTTTCTAAATTTAATAAATAATTATCATAAAATAGGAAAAGCTGCCGCTAAGTCACCAAATCTAAAAATGCTTATTTCTATTGTTTAATAATTTAAAATATTGCCAAAAAGTAGAAATGCAAAGAATTATTTTTATAAAATATACTTAGACATCTTTCTATTAAATTCTAAAAAAAAACTTACCCTGGTCTTCAGAAATATATTTTATGAATAATAAGGTAAGGAGTTATCCTTGGCTAATTTCTAAAATTCAAGCCGATTTTTTCTGAGTATATGTAAGCAATTCAAGGTAGTAAATAAAAGAGGAACAACTGTAGAGATATGTAAAAAATAAAAGAACAACCCTTATTTTATTCCTATCAACTCAAAACATGAATCTGATCACTTTCTTGAGTACACTGTACAAAATAATTAAAGTACTCAACGTGAGAGCATATCTATCAAATTGAAAGATAAACAACGAATAAACTGCTATATTTTATGGCTATTTGATTTTTGATTTCAACAATTGCTGCGTTTTTTAATTATTCAAAAATTGTTTTATAAAACAAAGAAAAAGAAGAAGCAGAAAAAAAAAATAATGAGAGGCGCATTTGCAAATTGAAATTACAGAAAACGTAAATTGCAATAATTGTACTAATTGTTATTGCAATTATATTGCGGATAATTACCATGAATAATGCCGGGTGGAGGGGGGGAGAGATAAGTTACAATGCAATGAATAATACGAACATTCCCTCTAACAACAACAACAACAACAATGGAAAAGATTTAATACCTGTATGTTAATTCCGAGTGGAGCCAAGATTTATGTTAAAACAAGAAGCAAACTTTGTTTTTCTAAAAGGGTATTTGTTGCGTTCCGGATAATGTGAGTTAATTTATTGGAATTCGCTAGAGTTATAAATTGCCAAGGCATAGTTTCAGCCAGTAGCCTAACGGTGTTTATTATTATAGCAACTGCTACTGTTCAGATCGCCAGTTAACAGCTTTGTTCTGGGGCTGAAATTAAAATTGGGTAAAATAATTCATTGCATTTTTTGCAACATCTGCATAATTATTACAGATTCAGCTCGTTAAATACATTGTTGCTGATAGTACACTCAAAAAAAAACTCTAAATTTCTTTGAATTTTGACTGTTAAGCAAATGCCGATTTTCGGACTATAATTTTGACTTATGTTCGGACCCAAAATTACGTTTTCAACTTTAAATGTAGAATTGATCTAGAATCCAAACTATGATTAAAAAGTCCTTGCTTTTGAAAATGCGTTGAGTTTTGACGAAGTTATGGCATTTTGAAGGTCCGACCTATGCCCATATTCCGGGATGCCGATTTTCGGACTATAATTTTGACTTATGTTCCGACCCAAAATCACGTTTTCAACTTTGAATGTACGATTGATCTAGAGGACAAACTATGACTAAAAAGTCCTTGCTTTTGAAAATGCGTTGAGTTTTGACGAAGTTATGGCATTTTGAAGGTTCGACCTATGCCCATATTCCGGGATGCCGATTTTCGGACTATAATTTTGACTTATGTTCCGACCCAAATATACGTTTTCAACTTTAAATGTACGATTGATCTAGAGGACAAACTATGACTAAAAAGTCCTTGCTTTTGAAAATGCGTTGAATTTTGACGAAGTTATGGCATTTTGAAGATTGGACCTATGCCCACATTCCGATATGCCGATTTTCGGACTATAATTTGTACTTATGTTCCGACCCAAATATACGTTTTCAACTTTAAATGTACGATTGATATAGAGGCCAAACTATGATTTAAACAGTATGAAACTATTTTAATTTTCATTTCCAATTTAAGGCATTTCACTTATCCATTTTCCAATAAAACTGTACAATAAATTCAAGAACCCAAAATTCCCCCACCCCAACTCACCAATATCCTGCAACCTGTCAGGATGAAATTGCACTTTGCTGCTCGGCAGATTCAACTCTCAAATCTCGGTCTCTTTTCACATCGATTGAATGTAAGACGGAAAACACTTTCCCATGCAAATGATTCCAAGGATTTTGCATAAGATTGGCCCAAGGCTGGGAAAGTGAGGCAGGAGAGCGAACAATGTCCTTTAAGGCAATCACCTGCAAATGCCCATGCAAAAAGTAAAAGCAAAAGCAGGTACAAGGATAACAGACAATGGAAGAGGGAAAGGAAAATGAGGACGACTTTTACCATCGCTTAACATTACTCACAGTCGACTGGAGGGCGGGGCCAAGTGTGGATCTGGAACTCATTTCGCATTATCCCATTGATGAGCACTCATTATTATTTATTATTTCTGCACTTTGAATATGCAGCAAGGTGCACCCAAAAAAGGGACGTGGGAATGTAAACAACTAGCCAAAATAAGAAAAGGAAAAAAATAAATATATTATGCACTTCTTGCTCTTCTTTTCATGCATTCTTCTGCTGGCAAAGATTTGCCTCCCCTACTTGCAACGTGCAACAGTTCAGCAGTTCTAAAAGTGTAGGCGAATTTAAACGAAATTTAATTGTATTTTGGCCAAATAAGAAAGATTGTACTGATCACAAAGCCGACGCAGGAAACTACCCTTCCATAAACACACACA
Source organism: Drosophila kambysellisi (assembly GCA_035042185.1). Classification (NCBI taxonomy): domain Eukaryota; kingdom Metazoa; phylum Arthropoda; class Insecta; order Diptera; family Drosophilidae; genus Drosophila; species Drosophila kambysellisi. The sequence continues at coordinate 445,639 of JAWNLS010000417.1, forward strand.
CACACACTCAGGGAGAACTGCGTGGGTCCTTCCTTTATTCTCGCGCATCCTGCGAGCGGATATTGAGCCAATAATTCGATTGTCTGCTCTGCTCGAGTCCAGTTTTTGGCCAGTTGGGCAGTTGTCTAGTTTTGTAATTGTACAATCTGAAATTGACGGGTATTTCTGGATATAAATCGACTTTTGTTCAACAGACAAGCAGATGAACCTTTTTCTATATATAGACAAACATATATGTTTTGGGTGTACTTTGAATGAATAAAATATGTGGGTAATGCGATAGCCAAATTTGGTAAACAATTATTTGAAAATATTCACAGACCCTAAAATATGTTAATAAAATTATTAAAAATCAGTGACGATGACTGAAGAATACTCTGATATTAGTCTAATACCAGATCTTCTTTTGATGGCTATCTACAAGTACATAAATTCCTATTATCCTATAAGGATTTGTAGGTATTATATTAAACAACTTTATTTGAGTAATAAGTTATTTAAAGTCACCAATATAACAAGGTGCAACTATTAAAAATTATTGTAAGTATGTTCCAAAAAAGATCCTTTAAAATGACTTTCCTAAAAACACGGAACCGATTTTCTTAGTAAATATATTCTTGATTATTACTACTACAGTTTAGTCCTAGGTCTCGAGTAAAAATTTTTGAAAATAATATAAAAAATACAGCGGAAACTGGAACCCACAAAGAATATTTATATTTCAAATCTTTTCAAGAAGTTTAATGGGTTCTCCAGGGGTTATATTTTTTAATGACTTCCAACTACATAAATTCCACTCTTTCCGTTAAGTAATTATTTTCCCAACACCTTGGCCAGTTTTAGACTCCATCGGTGGACGGTTCCGCGTCAGATTTTTCCATTTCACCGGCTACTCACGGACCTCCCTCAGCGAAACCCTACCCAACCCATATAATTATTCACTTAACACATATCTTGTCCAAGCATCTTAATTATATTAATTAACTAGTGCAGCAAAAGCAAATTCAATTTTTCATGTTTCGTGGCTCATTAATTTTGCTTGTTAACATTTGCAGTTAACAAATTTCCAAAAGCCACACAAAAGGAAATAAGCCAAAAATACCAACAAAAATGAATAAAATTTGCAGCTGAAAAACATTTGCATGGCTTTCACTTTATGGTGGGGAAAAAAAGAAATGGAAATGGAAATTTGTCACAAATTACTTTCACTTCGGCATCGAATTACAACGGAAGGAAGCTAAAATCTTTTGGATGCTGTTGACAGCATTCAAATCCTTTCACTTCCCCCCGCCCTGCTCCATGTTTGCATGTCAAATTTAATTTCTATACAAATAGAGTTGACAGCTGCTAGCAAAAACCCGCAGACTCAAAAGTGAAAGGATCTTTGAACGTGTGCGGGAAGCACTCCTAGCAAGGGGTAAGCGGCAGGGATGGGTAGGGGTTCGAGTAGGTGTAGTCTCGGAAAGAATATCATATGGAACTATGGAACGCCTTTAATGATGATAAATGCGACTGCTGAAGTTCCGCCACATTTAGCGACAAAAATCAAATGCGTTTTAAAATGAGACGAGCTGAAGTGCGAGTGAGATGGCGCTAGGGGATAACCCTAACACGCGGATTGGGTTACACAACAAACAAAAGCAACAACAAAAGGGAATCGGGGAAAATACAAAAAAAAAAAACTGGGCGCATGCGTCGCACGCTCAAAAAACGGCAGCCTTTCGGCATGGGTGCGACACAGGGTGTACAAAAGCACCACACACCCTGTTAAAAAAGGTGCGTTTAGCACGCGCTGATTTCTCTTCTTCTTCCAACAGTTTCATATATATTTTTTTTTTATCTATGCTCATTCTTCTCTTTCCATTTTGTTCTCCAAGGGCACCCCTTTTTGGTGCTGCTACCTATTTCATGTGCTTACTTTTTTTTGTTGCTTATCATTTTTAAAATAAATCTAAGCGAATGCAAAATAGGGTTGAAATTTTGTTATATGCCTTCATTTTATAGCCGTTCTCCACTTCCCACCCCTTTTATCGTGCCAGGCAGCTGCAAATAAAATTTTGATTTTTATTTTGGTTTCGATATTCTACTTTTATTTTTGCGCTCAATTTTTACTTAAAAAATGTGCCAAAAAGTGGAAATTTAATTGTGGAAAAACACAGAAATCCGCTCAAGTGACATTTTAACCTCTTGAAAAAATAACTGTAAGTGTAACGTATTTTTAATGGCTTAAATTATTGATGCCTGCATAAAACTGACGGTTTCTGGGAAAAAAATCTGTTTTAAATTGTTTAAGAACTGTTTGAAAATTGGCAATACAAATATTGCGGGTTGCGGGATTGTAAAAAGAGTTCGGAAAATAAATATGGGCTGATATTTGGGATAAATAATGATAGAAATATTGCGAAAGAAATAGCATTTTATTGCTGAATTCAATGAGGATCACAATTCGTACTATCATAGTTAGCGCTAAATTAATTAATTAAGAAATTATGATTTGATAAAGAATAATTATATATAAGAAAGACAATGTTAAGCAGATAATGGTTATTATATTTTATGCATGCATTTTAATTATGAACAACAAACTAAAAAAAATATTCATCACGAACAAAAAAAAACTAAATCAGGGTTAACGCCTCCACCTTACTTACCATTTAGTAATCCCCGCGTCCCGCCCCCTTTTTTTAGCACCCATAATTATCGCATTTTTGCCGGCAAGATTTTCACTCAATTTTCAAACGAATCTTAAATTTAAATGCAAATAACAAAAATGAACTAAATATAATCTTACATATATATGTATGTATCTATGTATGTATGTATGTTTTTATATATGTATGTATGTGGGCACTTTACGCAATTTTCTTCGCAGTCTGCTTTTAATTCAATATTAAAAGCTGCGCTAAATAACAACAATTACAAAACACACGAAGCGCGCACAAAGCAAAGCAAAAAGAAAAAAACAACAAAGCAAAACACACTCAACACCAACAATAAACGTCACGAGCCGCTGCACCTGCGCATGCAAAACGCGTAAGCGCGTGTGAGAGGGACAGGGAGGGGGAGTGAGGTGCCTGGCACGAAATTTATGCAAACGAGCAGCGAAGTGTAGAAAGGCGTACAAGCGAGCGAGCGAGCGAGAAAGAGAAAGACTCTGAGTGCCAAAGTGAGCGGGGGAGTAACGGCCGTATGCAAAGACTGCGCTTGCGTGTCGAGAGCGCATTAAACAGAGCACGAGAGTCGCTACATTATTTAAATGAGCTTTTGAGCTTTTGCTAAATGAGTGTGTGTACATGTGTGTGTGCTTGTGCATATGTTATGCTTGGCCTAACGACTCGGACATGCATTGGGCGGACTGCGCTTGTGCTTGTGTTTGTGTGCGTGTGTGTGACAAAATAGAGCAGAAGAAGAAGAAGAAGAAGCAGCAGTAGAAAATGAAGAAGATGCAGCTTAATAAGTTATCCCAGCAGCCAAAAACCCCATTACAAATTCGATTCATATTCTATAAATATCCCTTCCTAAATACTCCTTGCATGAACCGTTTCAAATAATCTGTAAAGATTACCATACATTTTCTTATGTTATCAATTCAAAGTCATCCATTTCTAAAAGAAATATAGATAAATCATACCATTGCTTGCTTACAGAATGCATTCTGCAATGTTAAATCATTCACTAGTTCGCTGCTGGGTAACGCTTTTTATCTTTTGGCTTGACACTTGAACAAAAGAGAGGCAAACAAATCAACACAATGCAAACCGTTGATCAACCGTTGAATCTGTTGCAACTGCAACTGTTGCAGTTATAGTTTGTCTTTGACTTGTTCGCAAAAGGACAATGCACAAATTGCACTTGGGTTCTGGTTTTACAGCATTGTCCTTGCGCAAGCTGCTGTTCCCACGCTGCTGCTACTGACGACACACACACACACACGGACACACACAAACTGTAATGCAAAACAAAGAGAGTAAAGAAAAGACTAAAAACACCTACATTGATTTCTCTCCCTATCTCTTTCTCTCTCTCGCTCTCTGCTGCTGCAGGTGCGCTCGCCTCTATTTCTGCTTCTTATTCTACTTCTTCTTCTTCTTCTTCGTGGCACTTAATTAAAAACCCGAAAACTGACATTCGATTTATGAGCCAATGTTATTCGTCCTTTTACTTTTTTTTTTTTGGGTGGCACTTCCTCGTAATTGTTGCCCAATTTCAATTGCCATCAATTCCTCAATTCTTTAACTCCCCCGTTTCGCATCGCTTTGCTGTCAAACGGTAAAAAATCTAATAATTTCAACGCTTTTGTTTTGTTTTGTCTTGAGCGCTGCTTTTGCTCTACAGTTAAGAGAGAAGGAAGGAGAGGGGAATAGCAAGGTTGCATTCTCTTTGGCGGTTCGTCAGTAGTTCATCTACTTCATCTTCTTTGGGTTCAGGTTGCGCAACAGGCGAGGATCAAATCGGCGAAGCGAGAAATCGGTCACAAATACCGCAATCCGAAAAGATTTTCTGCGTCCATAAAAAATCCAAGGACTGAGAAAATATGCGAATAATCTAGTCTTGGATTAGAGATTAGACAAGAATAAAGATTATTTAGCTGGAAAAAACTAATAATTTATAATCCACAGCTAATAATACATACCTTAGATAAACCATATTTTCCTCCAACATACTCTTAAATAAATAAAATAGTCCTAAAAAAATTTAAATAATCTACTTTCTTTCCTTTTATTATCATTACCAACACTCTAATTTTCTTTCGTTCTCAAAACTCATTCAATTCAAAAAAAGCCGTCAACTTTCACACTTCGAAAATAAAAAAAAAAACAAATTCCAAAAATTATTTCCATATGAGCTGCTCCTCAAGTGCAAATTTTACGCTTAGAAAATTCCAGGACACAAAAGCTTCTAACGCAATATCCTGCCGTTATTTGAAGCAACGCTTCAACGCCTTGCCATGAAAATAATTTGCACATTTTCACAACAAATTTTCCAAGGGTTGGGAAGGGGAGGAAGGGGGGTGGGGGCCCACATGTTGAGCCACTTCAGCCAATCCTCAGCGAGTCCTGGCTGATTATTGAAGTATGCTTGTTTTTTATCAGCATATTGTGAAGGTCCTGGCGTTTGCGCAAGGAGCTCTCTTTTTTTATGGGCTGCCAACCCTCGGGGGAAATATTAAAATGAAATCCACACGGTTTTTTTTTATTATGTAAATCAACCCCTTTTTTTATGGGTCTGCTTATCATGCACAAGGGAGGCGTTTTTTTCTTCCTTTTTTTTATATATGCGCAGCTTATTCAAATGGCGACGGACTCGTAAAAAAAGGGTTGCTGTGATTTTTGGAGAGGGGTTGGGTAATCATAACTGTGTAATTTATGTAAATAGCAACCCTTTCCCAAGGAGTGAGAGAGAGATAAGAACTTTGCTTTGATTGGCCATGCAAATATTGAAAATTCCACTCACAAAATGGCGTTTCTTCCTCTTCCATTTGCAGTTGACTTGAACTTTGAAGAGTGTCAACAGAACGTGGCCAAAACTGCGAGACGGCTAACAAGCGAACATGTTGACACAAATATGCGCGACGTCAGCAGCGCAAATCAAAGAAACAACAGCTTCACTCACATGGAACAGGACGAGGAACAGGACGAAGATGAGGACGCACACGGCGAAGAGGAGGAGCAGTTGGAGCAGGATGCGTTGCCGCGGCAAAGTGATAAGGACAATGGCCAGACAGCAACGCTGCTGCAATCAAGTGCTGGAAGGGGGCAACAACAGCAACGTGGCAACAAAAACTGTGCAACTTTGTTGTCGCCCTTTCATCACACAATGAAAACTGAACAGGGGCAACAATTGCAGCAGTCAGACGATGATGAGAAAGAGGAGCAGGACCAAGAGGAGCAGGAGCAGGAGACGCTCTACGAACGCCTTAGCAATGCTAGCGCAAAGGATGCGCAGGACCTGCAGCACTGCTTTAAGTTGCAGCCACAAAATGGTGAGTTAAGAAAAACTTACAGTTTTAAACTTTTTGATTTAAAGTTGGATTACTAAAAATTAGATTAAATACAAGCAGAGATAGCGCTGCTTAAATTTGGATTAAATACTGGAAAATTACCCAGTTTAAGTATAATTTAATTCAGATTTCCATACACTGATATTAAATAGAAAAGTTTAAAGAACATATATCTTAAGACGTCTCTGTATCTTTAAACACACATCTAAACTGTCTTTAATAGCCAAAGCTGGTTTTTGCTGGACCTGTTTTTGATGTTGTCTTCAATACTAAGCGAAGTATGTCGGAATTATTATCCGACATCACCTTAAACTTAATTTAAGTTCATTAAAGGATTGACTACGAAAGATAATGCAACTTTTTTCGTTGGACCAGTTTTCGTTAAAAACTCGTCAAAATGATCAGTGATTATCATTAAATTAAATACTTCCATAATAATATTAAAAAAAACTGTTTCTTTTGAAAAACTAGTAGTTCAGTTTCGAAGTTAGCTGAATTATATTTTTTTCTCTTCACACAGTACATATCTGAACCGAGTGAATCGCATCATTATATCATATCGGGTTTTTAAATTTATAGTGAAATTATCAACAAGGTAACTCCTGTAATAGTGCCTAAGATAGAAGTTCTTTATTTTTGAATTTTACACTAAATCTTTAACAATATTTTTAAGTACCATATTCAATCTTATTCAGCCAAACATTTATCTTGCCAAATCAATCCCTTAACTTATAAAATTCCGCATTCAATTCTTGTTAGCCACCCACCCCCGCAACACCCCTCACAACGCTGTCAAAACTCTATTTTTGGCGATAAAAATCACATTTTTGGCACAAATTTTGTGAAATTTACAAAACTATTTGCCTCAGGGGGTGTTTAGCACCCCTTTTGCGAACAGTACACAAATGCAACCCCTCTGGATTAAAGTGGTGTGCGTGTGTTAATTAAATTTGTCCCTCAGCTGTTAAGCGTCTTAAACCCAGTCACAAAATACTATATACATATATATATATATATACATATATGAAATAAGTTTATAGTTCGAATTAGGTATTCTATATATTAGTTTGGAGGGTAGTTGACAAGGTCAAATTTATGCCAGCTTGTCTAGTTTTTTCTTTATTTACATGCGTTTTTTGGCGCGAGTCCTTGTGGCAATTATTATGCATGATGTTGAGCATCATTTTTCAAAAAAATATCGGCATTTTTACATATCTCGTATAACAGTTTTGATTCGGCTTTGTCTGGTAACATGATGAACGATGACGAGGACATTCAATGACGTCTCCGAGGTTTTATTTATGTTTGTCCTTACAAATAAATTTCGTTCTTTCTTCTTTCGGATTTCTTTTTTTGGTAAAAAACGACTCGAATCAATTGCGTTGTCAACGTGGCTCGATAAGGAAATATTCCTTTAAAAAAAGGTAGAAAACAAAGAAAGGAAGGTAACGAGACACAACAACAACAACAACAACAACAGCAACAACAAGAATAAGGAACGTTACGCTTTACGGTATTTTGCGTGCATTTGACACCCCTCCAGAAGGACCTTCTCTCAGGTAGCTGCCTCGTTTTCTTATCGCCTATGCATATATATGTATATGTATGTATATTCAGCTATATGCGGGGCAAAGTTTCTATTTTCCAACCTACCCCCACTTAAATTTTTCCGTCGTCTCTTTTTTAAATGCAATTTTTTGCATGAAAATTGGTGTTTTTCTTTGCCCAATTTTTTTTTCCATTTTCGAGGGGTGATTTTTAGGCAACTTTTTTCTAATTGCGTTTTTTCTTCGTTTTGATTTATTTACGCAGCTCTTGAAATTTTTTTGGACAATTTTTTGCTGGAATTTTTCTTGAATTTTTTCATTATAGTTTTCCCACGAGTTTTAACGTAAAAAATAAGCATAAATCTTAAATCTTAAATCTTTTTGCATCCTCAGCAAGCATATTTCTGTGGGTTGATTATTTTCAGTTTTTGGCAGTTTTTCTTTGGGACTTAAGCAAACCTTTGGGGTAGTAAAAAGTAAATTGAAATATATAAATAATAAATATGAAATATGTTAAAAAATTTAGCTAAATTAAATTATGGTAAACTTTAGATTTAAATGTGTAAAAATAATTAAAAAGGAGTTAAGATTCCAGGGAATCTTGCATTAAAATCTTGAGTAGAGCCTTTAAATTCTTAAAGTGTTACTCTTTTAACTTTATTACAAATACCTTAAGAAGAATTTTCCTAAATCTTCCTTAGCTACACTTTTACGGCTTATTTACTTCCTTATTTGGCCGAAAAACTTTCATTCATTAATTTTAGTTGATTTGAACATGATTTAAAATCACCTTTTTTTGTGGTTGTCGAATAGGTAGCACTTGCAATCGCTGATAAGAAATCACTTGGGCATTCCGTGCTCATTTGCCACACACACATTTATGGGGCACTAAAAATGAAAAGCCGCAACAACAACAACAGTACGTTGCATGTAGGAAAAGCCACAAGAGGAGAGAGATACTCAAAACTGAGGACGCCTTTTATGACTTCATTAGACATTTTCACTTTTACTTGTTTTTCCTTTTTGCCTTTCCCAACTAAATTTGTTGGACATAAGAATAAATTCAACTATTTACGAATTTTCCTTTTTCACTCGCTCGGCCTTTCCGCATTTTGTTTTAGTTGTAGTTTCAATTTTCTTTTAATATATTTTCCGGCTGCAAGAAAAAACTCTTGGGAACTTTTTTATTTTATGCTCTTTATATTGACTTAAGTAATTCTCGGCAATGAGCGAGTTTTACGATTGAAGCCGATTGACGGATTGAATGATTGAAGGACGTTTCGACTAACCCATATTTTTTATGGCCAAAATGCGAACTCAGCTTGGGTAAACACTCATGTACATCTCAATATATAAGTCAAATGTTAAATGTTAAATGTTGGTAAGTCAAAGGGCCAAAAAACACTCAGCGCCTTTTGCCTTTTTAGCGAGTCCTTGTGAACGTGAGACTTCTTTCAGAACCAGTAGCCAATGTCCACACGGAGACTGCAAAGGCCTAATTAACATGTTCGACCCACACAGCATCTCCTCTACAGGGTATTTGCGGCTCAAAAGGTAGCTCGACTGTTTTTTATTTTTTATGATTTACGTGGAAATTGCGGCATCGTAAAAAATGCAAACATGCTTGAAAAATCAACACAACTACCGAGTGGAGAGCAACGACTGCTAGATACTCTGTAAGTGTATAAAATAGGCTGGGCCGCGATTGCTAGATACTCTGTAAAAATAAAATATTATTTTTTAAGGAAATAAATAAGAGCAACTACTGAGTGCTGCGCAGCAACCGATAGATACCCTCTAAAATACATAATTTTTTTAAGGAAAACTAAAATTACTGTCTGTTATACAGTACAAATTAATGTTTATTCTTAAGGAAATACATCAATTGAAAATAGGAAAACCTTAAAAGGTTATTAAAATGGAATTGAATTTGAAATGCTACCGATTGAAATTCAAGACAGAAATGTGATCAAACTCTAAAATTAATATCCTAGTATTAGAAACCAGCGTAATTGGGTTATTGGTTATCTACCGAACACCAAAAAAAGGGTAAACCAATTCATAAATCTAACCATAACTTTTACACTTTACCTACCGGAACCAAAACTAAAATTCAATTCGGTTTTGACAACCTGGTATAAATTTATTATTTAAATAAATTATGTCGCTTCCCAGCATTTTTTCGGAGCTGTAGAATATTTACAAGGTCCAGCAGCGAAACAAAATAACCCCATATACCCAATATTCTCCATATACCCTGTAAATAGTAGGTGCTTATCAGTGACGGAAGCGTTTGCGCCTTTTGGGCGTTAAATGCTGCCGCAGGACAAATAAATTTGTACGAATTCAGTTACCTGACTGACTAACTGACTGACTGACGGACGGACAGACTGAGAGACAGCGTTGCACTTCTGACTTTTTATGACTTTGTAACAATTTTTTATGATTTCGTTTTTGGACCATAAAAAAATTGTGCATCTTTTACCTGCTGCAGTTGCAGTTGAGATCGTTTTTTATATGTGCAGTACATGATTCTGAAAGATTTTGTTTTTCTTTTTTATAATTTGGTCACCTTGAAATGTGACTTTTCTTTATAATTCGTTTGTGTTTATTTTTTGAAGTTTTCCGGGAATATATTTTCATGCATAAAATTTGTGACTTTTCACAAGAGAAGTAGAATTTGATTTGCCGCTTGTTTTTTTTATGATTTGTAGTTGAAAAGTCAAAAAGATGTCGAGCAGCAAATTAAATTTGGAATTCTGAAAGCAATAAAATATATATAAACAAGATTTACAAGCAAATTTAATTAAAACACAAAGATAATTAATAAAACAAATATATTAATAATTAGAATAAAAATAATTAATATTACTTAATAAATCCTTCAACTTCAAGGGCAGTAAAATATATAAAAAGATGAACAAGCCGTTAATTGGAACAATAAATAATAATAGAAATTGAGTTTAGATAGCGATAAGGCATATAAATATATTGAAACATACAAAGATAATAAATGTTAATCAAAACTAAATAAAGATAATTAATAAATAATAATAAAAATACTTTATCTTACTTGAAAAATACGTAATTAATATTAAATTGTGAATTTTAAAAGCAATCAAAAAATTACAATATAAAACTAAACTTGCAACTTTTTTTTCATTTAAATTACATTTTTATAATATTTCCCATTTTATCATAATCATAAATTTGACCACATTGCATTTTAGAGAAGTCGTCTGCATGTGCCATAAATAAATGTTAAATATAACTAAAATAAAATCGCAAAACAAATCAAACAAATAATAAACGAAGAAGAAAAGCAGCAAAGCAGCAAAGCAGCAGCAGCAGAAGACGCCAAGGCAAAGTGGGTGGTAGTCACAAGGGAAGGGTAGGTGGGACGTGGGGAGCTTGCATGTGCATGCATATATGAATGGCAAATAAAAATGCGAGAGAGACGAACAAAGAGCAAAAGCAGACGACAACAATAAGCAGCAAAACTGCTGCTGCTGCTGCCGTCGACGCCAGCGCAGCTTTAAAATAATTTTACATAGCAAACGCAACACACACACACAGAAAGTTTTTGAGGCGTGTGCGCCAATCATAAAATAATATGCATACACATACACACACGCACACACAGACGACGACGTCGACGCCAACGCCATTTGAAAGCTAAATTTAAATTTTAAGCCACACCCCAAACAAGCGCACGCATACCGCACACACACACACACACACATAGACAATGGAGTCGGCTGCCGAGCCGAACATAACGAACGGTGCCTCACACACACACACACACGCACTTGCGAGACATTGTAGTAAAATTTTAAAACGAATAAAATGTTGGAGCAGCAGCAACACACACTAATACAATCACACTCACTCACTCACTCACTCACACTCTAACACTCACTCACACTCTCTCGCTCACTTTGCGCTCAAATGCAAACGCATTTCTCACTCACACTCAAACGCTCATTTCTCCAAGCAGAATTGAATGTGGAACGTGTTCTTCTAACAAGCATTCAAACCCACAACGGTAAATAAAATGAGCACGAGAGAGTGAGAGAGCGAGAACGAGTGAGAGAGCGCGCGCGTATGTGTGTGTGTGTGAGAGAGCGACCAATGCGCGCTGCTTTTAAAGCTCATCCAGTTGGCGGCTTTTTGTGTGCTTGACTGTGTCTGTGTGTGTGTGTTTTTTTTTGTGGAGCCACCGTTGCAGTTGGCGCGCCGACGTGAAACCAGTTAAACGCGTTGACTCTTGCGAAGCACATCGTGCACAGCTCAGCGCAGCTCGTGTGTGTTTTTTATACATATAACAAAAAAGCAAAAGCGCTTCTCTTTTTTAACAGACAGCACTAAAAACAACCCTTACCGCTTTGGGGTGGCTAAAAAAAACAAATAAAAACTTCCCCGCTATTTAGTTTTTTGGGCGCAAAAACACAAATTTTCAACTCAAAAACTCGAAACACTCAAACAAAGTCAATGCCGGCATAGAGAGAGCGAGAGCGAGAGAGAGAGAGAGCGCAGTACATGAGAGAACGAGGGAGAGCGAGAGAGAGACAGCCAAGTTGAAAGGCAGAAAAACGTCCATCAACATCATCATCATCATCATCATCAGCAGCAGCAGCATCATTATCATCAAGAGCCCAGGCCTAGGCGATTATCCATCAGCAACAGCAACAACAACAACAACAATTGTTGAGAATTTAGTCGTCCTTTGGCATTGAAAGGCTCTTCCGTCTGTCAGTTTCATGCGAAACACGAACGCGTTTGGACGCAGGCCGGCGCAACAAAAATAATTCCAATTCCAAACAAAAATTCAATCCAAGAAATTCTAACCAAAATAGTAAATAAGAAAAAACAATTTGACGTAGTTTTTGGTGTCTGTGAAGTGAAGAAAAATACGTACTTTTCAATCGAGAGCGATAAGAAAAACATATCCCATTAATAAACAATATATAATATATACTCTATATAAATATACCGATCAATTTGGTCTGCCTTGTGGTGTGTGAAAATGGTTATGTCGGAGCTACATTGGCACTCAGCTAGTCCCGAGGATAACAACAACTCCTTGAAGCATGATCTCCTGAAGGCAAACACAAACAGCGCCAGAGACGCTGCCGTCCACCTAATGCAGAATCGATGTAAGTCACATATATAAATATTTATTCAACCTAAAATCAATCTTCTATATAGATGAGAAGTCTTTCATCAACAAGTTTTAAAAATGGTTTAGCTATATTTGAGTTGATTTTTTTACAATCAACAATAAGAATCGTTTAAGAATTTGTTAAGAAATATTTGTGGTACTTATTCAAATTGAACTGATTTATAAAAATCGTTTATCAATCTTCTATATAAACGGTTATTTTTCAGTCAACAACTTATTAGAAATAATTAAGAAACATTTATTAGAATTAAATTATTCAATTTGATTTAAATCTAAGAAGTGTTTTATGAGTTGTTTTGAAATAAGCATGAAACATATTCGGGTTTAGAATTTTAAGCTTTTTGAAACGATTAAGAGTATTTTTTTTAAATATCTATAAACATATTCACATTGATTTGATTGATATAAACGTTATGTTAATCTTCGATGTAAATTAAAAGTCTGCAGTAAAAACCTTTTATCAAATGTTAAGAAATGTTTGTGCAACACATTCAAATTGGTTTCTGAATGAGATTAGATATATTTATTTATGTTCTGTAATAGATACTTAACAACAGGATATATTTCAGAACTGGGAATAAGTTCCTTGTCAAAGTTAATTTTGAGTTAGCTTATATAACACACGTATTATGACCAGTTCCAAATACTGTATTGCAAAGCTCACCTAATATTACATATAAGTCTATCTTGATAACTGCATATCAATATTTATATATAAAAATATATTTATGTATAATCAGATATTAAAATTGATTATAAGCTAACATTTATTTCTTTGTCGAAAGCTTATCAAATTTAATGAATCATTCAGTTAAAATTCCATCTATTAAAATGTAGTATCAGTTAATGATTCATGTTGGTTATAATTTCAATTATTTACATAATCACCCGATTATTCGTATCGCAAGCGTTTCGAACTCAAGAAAAATACCCTTTAGCAACTGGCAACCAATCATAAATATTCTATATATCATATACATATACATATATGTATATAGTTCCCACCCGGCAGGCGACCCACTTAATCAAGTACTTTTTTATAGAGAACTAGTCAAGTTGCAGACCATAAACCATATTTATTAAAGACGCATTACACAACTCAACAAAAGAATGACCATGTAAAAATCGGAACGATTATATATATGTATATATGATTTTTATTTCTACTATTTTATTGCTGTTGACTGCTTATCATTGTGATTAAACACAAAACGGTAACTAGAGTTTTGAAAAAGTTGATTTCGACGTAGAATGTAATTGTTATTCGTTTAGATATTTAAGTATATATTTCAAATATATAGGGTTTTTAATTAATTATAGATAAATATCTAAAAGAGCTTAAATAAAAACTTAAAACTTTGAATGAATTGTAGATAATCAAAAATATTCTTATTGACTAACAGAACTTAAAACAAATATTATAATTAGTAAATTAATGCTTTTAATTAGTTATGGATTTAAGTAAGGATATCTTTTATAGACATAATTTTAATAAGGCTTACAGAGCCTAAAATATATAATATCATTATGAATAGTAAATTAATGCTTCTAATAAGTTATAGATAAATAAATATTCAGGTGTACGTGTCTATAGCTAACAGTTAAAAGCTCACACAAGTGTTATCTTTAAACGATTATATTTGTCCGAGCCCGATGATTTCCATATACTAGCCACGATTTACTTATCGGCAAACAAAACTGATATTTCCAACTGCTTATCAAAGGCTGTCGCACCTGCTCCAAGAAAAAGCCAAGAAACTGCTCTAAATTTCTTGGTAAACAAATTTCGTCATTCAACATTCAGTGCGTCAACAAAATATATACAAAAAAAGAACAATTTGTTCGATTATAATAAATTAATCGATCGACAATACGTTTTAAATTAATATGCTGACGATTAATTTGCGTCCCATGGTTGACGACAAAAAAAATAATAGATTATTTTTAGTCATTGTCGCAATGAGCTCATTACTCCAGTGATAACAACTAGAACTAACTGGAAAATCAGTAAAAAAAATAAAAGAACAAGAACAAAAATCGAAGGTTGTCTTATTTTTGTATTTAGATTTTTGTTTTTTTTTTTTTCCTTATCGGAGCAAAGGCGGTCCGAGTGGACTGGTCAAGAAAGAGGGCGTGTTAGGGTGTTATGTACGTCTTATTATGGCCTGTTCCAAGAAATGATAAAAATACAAATACAAAAATAAACGAAACCTATTTCGATTAATCCTTATCGCAACGGAAATCAATTTCCGATATTGATAGAGTTAAGCTCTCGCCTTACCCCTTTCTTACCCCTTTCTTACTACGCCTTTGCGAAATTCATTTCATGAATCAAAACCAAAGATACAAAATTTGTAAAAGTTTAACAATGAAATTCTTCATGAGTCGTATATTATATATAAAAAAATATAAACGATTGATTTCTTAGTATTCAGATGTTGATAATCGTTTGCTTTTTTGTGGGTAGCATTTTAATACACTTATTAATTAAATTTCGAACTAATATACAAAAAAAATAACGATTGTTTTCTTAGTATTGAGATTTTGATAATCTTTTGCCTTTTTCTGTGGTTTGATTAATAATATAAATATTCCTTACTCAGTTTATAGAAGACTTCAATTATGTACAGATAAGTTGAAATTAGTTTATTTATGTAAAATCAACATATGTTTCACAGCATTTTTGTTGTGTACAGAATTGATAATATTTAAAAATAGAATTAATAAAATGCAAAACAATCTGTGTAAATTAATGAGATTTTTCAAAATAAAACTAGAGAATGAAATTTATATTTGCACTTTAGATAGGCGCAGCGATAAATTAAATATAATAAAATTATATTTAAATGCATATCTATAAATATGTCATAAAATTAGTTTAATGACAAAAAAGTTTACATGAGTAAAAATTATCTACAAATAACAGGATTTTCTAAACAAGTATTTTTGAAAACATTTCTTTTTACATATTTACAGTTTTTATATATTTTTAATATTTTTATATATTTTATATTGGTTACACATACATTTTAATTGTTGACTCATTATTATTATAGATATTTTGTATTTTTATTTATTTGAATTGACGGCTCATGAATACTTAAACATAAACATGGTCTTCGGCGCTCTCTCTTCGTTCCGTTCCGCTCTCTCTTGTTTTGCTTTGTTTTGCTACGAATCTTTGTGCAGAAGGCGAGGTAACAAACAAGCCGTCAACACGCACAACACAGCGCTCAGCTTTTGGCCACAATGCGCGGGGTCAAGAGTTCAAGACACGCAGCTTCCGACCAAGACGACGACGACGACGACGGCGACGACTCAATCGATAGTCAGTCTGCGCACGTGATGTGTGTGCCACACACACACACACACACACCCGCACACACATAAATATATAACACCCCCACACACACACTCACACACACAGCTGTCGAGGTCATTGACTAATTGTGCAAATGTATCTGCTCACAGGACTCGGCACAGGACTCAGCACAGGACTCGCAGTTTCCCAGTAGTCAGCTCTTATTACACTTCTCTCTCTTCTCTTCTCTCTCTACTCTTCTCTTTTCTTCTCGCTCCCCCGCTGTGTCTGCTTAACGTCTGCGGTTTTTGCATTTCCACATTCGCAATTGAAAAATTGTTGTATAAATTCGAAATATTTGGAAATTTTTCATTGCGCATTTGCCGCATTTGCAGTTTTTGACCCGCTGCGCGTGGCACGCGTCCATCCCGCACCATGCAACACGCACCCCGCACCCCTCACCCCTCGTAGCAGCAGTAAATTGCAGGCGGGGGTGGCTCGCTTCAGAAATGTTGCCATAATTTATGTGGCATTTTAACGCGCAGTTTTTGGAAAATTAGTTTGAAGGCGTCGGCGTTGCCTTAAGTGCTGCCGCTGCCCAGCGCCTTGATTGGGCTACAAACTAAAAACTGCACTCGCAGAAAAATCGTAGTGAGTTTTAGAAACATTCGAAAGTTTTTCCTGTTCTTGGAAACCATTTTCTATATATAAAATAATTTCTATTAATTAGAATAACTTGAATAAAGTTATTTTGTTTTCAGAAATATTGTCATTTATGAGTATTGATTTTTTCTATTCTTTTATTATTTTAGAAATAAATCCTTCCAAAAATTCAGAAAGAATTATTAAAATATTATATTAAAATACTAATCTTTATTAAAATTAATGTTAGAAAATGTTAGAAGATTGTAACCTGAAATTAAGAATAGATTTTTAAATATACATTCTAAATAATAAGCTGAGTTATTCTAGGCGCCACAATTCGAAAGATGATGCGATTTTTTTGTCAGTGTGTAGACGGGGTAGGGGTAAGGGATAGGCTGAGTGGTAGGGGTAGGGGCAAGGGCAGGGTATATATGTTTTTTCACGGCACATATGCCACGCAACATAGTTTCGGGGTCGGCGGAGATCTGAGATCTTGTTTGGTTGCCACTTGAGTTGCCTTCTTGAGTTGCCTGCTGCTGGAAGTGTGGCAGCAGCAACAACAACAGTTGTCGCTTAATTAGCTAACTCAAAAGGCGAGAGAAAAGTGTGCCACAAATGCGCAACTGTGTGTATGCGAGTGTGTGTGTGTGTTTCTCGGACAACTGCTGATAATTCGAACAATTTACAAATGGTTTAGAAACATTTGTTGCCAATAACGAAAGCAAAGACTCCAGATTTAAACCATGACACAATTTGTATATGTTTATATAATGGTCTGCGTCGCATTAATCTAATATTGATAAGCCCAAAAAACACCTGCTACGGGTATTCCCTGATCCATTGAAATTTCCTAAATTTATGATCACACTTTATTAAAAAAGATTAACGAACCTTCAATTTATAAAGGCTCTCGATAAGCAGTTTGATTGTTGAGAAAAATCACGTAAACATAAATTAAGCAACTATTAGTTTTGGATTATTAAGAAGAAATAAAGAAAAAAATTAAGAAATACTTCACTTTGTATTACAAACTGATAATTTGAGTATTGCATTGAAGAATAGATTTATTAGGTTTTTTTTTTATATTTTTATTTATTGCTGAATAAACTTAGCCTGTACTTAAAAATATTAGATTAATATGGTTTGTATTAATTTCTTAGCCTTGCTTAAACAAGAAAATACACAATTTTTAATAGATTTATATATTTCAAAATCTAGACTCCCTAAAAACTTATACTAGAATATTCCTATTAATTTTTTTCATTCATTCATTATTCATTTTTTCTTTCTTAATTGTTTTAAAATCTTTTCCGAAATTTCTAAAGATATATTTTTATATTTTTGGACTACACTTAATTCTGTTTAAACTCTGCTTAAAAGCACTACTGTACTTCTTATAGGTTCTAAATATCCTACCTGCTGGCAACAGTTAATATTATTATCCCAGAAAAACCCTTTACTTAAAGCAATTCGATTAGTATGAAAATGTGGCACTAAAATGTAAGTGCAACCGGCAAGTTGCAATTGCATTTTGCATGCAAGCAGACATATTTGTTGTACATGTTGTTGTTGCTTCATTTGGCTCTAAGCGTCTGCCACAAGACTCATAAATTAGCCCAAATAGACGTTGAGACGTTGCAAGGACCGCGCCCCAATTCGCAACGAGTTTCGATGTGGCCATAAAATGCAGTCAACAAATGTTGCCCAAGCAAATACACACAAAAAATTTCAAATTCAAATTGAGTGGGGCAGTCTAAAGATGGGGCAATGGAAAGGGGAGGGGGAGGGGAGTCTGGAGTTGGTTGTGGCATTAACCGGGCACCAGGTGTTCCCCGGGACGAGCGCCATAAAAATATCCTTTTATGCAGCAGCGTGTCCTGTCTGCAGCCATTTGGTTAGTTTTTAGCCAGCCAAATGTATCCCATATCGATTTCGGTGTGCACCCCTGGTAAACCCCTTGCCCCCTGCCACGCCCACTTATCGTTAAGTTGCTGAAGAGTTCGGTTTATTTTTGAAAATTGCTCAGTTTATGCCGGCGACGTGATGTCGCCTCAAGTTGAAGTTGAGCTGCTGAAGTTGAGCTGCTCTTTGCTGGCTTTAAGTGCATTTGCCATTCAACTAAGTAAATTAAGAAGCAACTTTAAATTGAGATGCAATTCCTCAACTAACTGTACTTTATTCTCTTCCAGATATCAGCCGACTGTCGCGCTCCCCATCGCCGCTGCAATCGAACGGTAAGTTTTTTTTCTTAATTCTTTCTTAGCACTTTAAATAACATTAATTTAAATGTGTAAGTTGGTCAAAAAAAGCACTACTTTTATATACACTTTTTCCAATTTAAATAGAGAGAGAGATATAGAGAAAGAGAGAGAGAGAGAGAGAGAGAGAGAGAGATATAGATATTTTTCATAAATAATTTAGCAACTGTAAAAAAAACTGGAATCAATATAAATTAATTCAATTTGAGAATAGATATTTTATAAAAATAATTTAATAACTATGAAAAAACTGGAATCAAAATTCATTTAATAAATTTGAGAATAGAAATTTTTTTTTTAAATAATTTTTTGCTAAAGTTGTTTATAAAATTTTTCCATTTTGAATAAGTTCTGGGAATATTTTTAAAAAATATTTTAATACATAAAAGCTACACACAGATAAAATAACAAACTAAATTAATAAAATAATTAATCTTGTGCAATTCTAGCTGGCACTTTTTTCCAAGTGTTGCTTTTATGTATTTCAAATACAAACCCCTAATTTTGTGCAGTGTATCCCAAACTCTGCAGCCCACTTAAGCATCAGCTGTTTGTCCGAGTGCAAATGAAAAGTGAAAAGTGAGAGTATTTCTTATTTACGATTTGTCCACTTTGAAAACATATTTTCCAAACCAGCAAACATCTGCCAACTGTGCGTGTGTGTGTGATTGTATGAGTGTGTGTGTGTGTGTGTGTGTGTGTGTGCATGAGAGGGGCATCAGTTTCATTGAGGCTGTTGGCAGACAATGGGTTGGCAACCCTTCCTTGCCACACTCGCTGGCCACGCGCTAGGCCCGAGTTTTAGATTTATAGGGTTATAGGGATTGTTTTTGGTTGGGTTTTTTTTTATAAATGATGTACAGCTAGATTTTTGGGGGTAGTTTTAGTGTTGCTGAGTTTTAGGGTACGGCTCCTACACAAAGCAAACAAACGGCTGTCAACCCGGCTGTCGTCGCAGCAACCCCTTCTTCTGGTATTTGTTTTTTTTTTTTTTTGGTATCTGATCTGTGTGTCTTTAAGTCGATTTTGATGTCTTGTTAAATGTGACTTTTGGAACAGCTTCTTAAGTAGTGCGGAGTGCATTAGTTGACAATTAGGTGTCGTGTCGTCTCGTGTCATTTCGGGGCGTTGCCAATTGCTGTCTAGGGTTGCCAACTTAATTGCTGGGGGCCGACACTAATTGCTACTATTATTGAACTGTTGCCTGCAATCAAGTGAATGCCATTTGACTTTGAACTATTTGAAAACTATATATATGTAAAGCTAGAGATTTGCTATGTATGTTATTAAAAAATATTGTGTAGTATTCATGGGTTGCACTCATTATTATTCATAACTCGTTTGTCGTTGTGTCTGAACTGCGTAAAATTTGCAATTCACACTTTACAAATTTCATCATCAAAAAAAGAGCTCTTCTCCATCATCATCATCATCTAACACACACATATGTGTGTGTGTGTGTGTATTTAGCACGCCCACGTTTCGAACTTCGTTAGTCACGGCTTGGTCGAGGGTCCTTCGTCCTGTCCGAGCTTCCCTTTTGCAGAAAGTAACCTTTTTTTTTGCTGCTCTTATATTATTGACAGCATTTCGCTTGATTTGAATTTTTATATGTGTGTGTTTTTGTGTGTGTGTGTGTGTGTAAGAGTGTGTGTGTTGGTTGTGTGTGGACCCAGTTGCTGTGATTTCTTTGCTCTCCCTTTTTGCTACCGAATGAACACATATTTACATATATTTTATGCAAAAATTATGCCGTTATGCACGAGTGTGGGAGCTGCGTTGTGTGGCAAGTCAAACTGACCATTTGGCTCTTTTTATTGGTTGCCTAACAGCGCCAGAGGCGCCACCTAAAACGGGGGTCTCGAGGTCAATAAAAGTGAATGGGATATTGACGAGTTGTGCTTACATTTTGACTGTTGTTGGCTTCAATTCTCGATTAGAGTTTAATATATATATTTATTATTAAATCAAAAATTACCTAAGGTATATAAAATTATTTTTTAAATAATTTATATTTAATTCGTTGGAAAATTAAACCTTAACTTGACTCCTAAATAAAAAACAAATAAACAACTAAATAAACTCATACAAACTTACTGAATACACAGTTTTGAATCATTTGGGGCAATTAAAGATTACAGACTTGTCTTTTATCTCAATCTCTATCCATAGTTATTAAGCTAGGAATCTGAAATTTCTTTCACATTTGGGTAACTTTCCTCTTGAATTAATTGGCCAAAATAGAAGCAGCTCAATTATTTTTAATTCTATAACAAATAAACGCATAAAACAGCAAATAAACTCTCCGCCAGTAATATCCATAGTTGTCTACAACCCCAAGTAACTCAGCTGCTATTCAAGCTAGTCCCATGAAATTTTCACCAAACACTCTAGGAACTATTTAAAGAACCCTTTTTGAGTTGACTACGCCACTGGCATTTGCTGCCCCACACAAAACATACAAATCGAATTTGCACATCATCTGAATACCAAATGGACGCACGTAGCAAACAAAAATGTAGTCTGCAGAGGACGATTGCAGAGCTGTTGTGGGCACATCATGTGGGGCATGTGGGGCAGCACCCACTTGGACGAATAAGTCATCAAATTCACGTAGCATCAACCACCATCCGAAACGAAAACCAAATCGAGAGCCACAAGTCATAAAGTAGCCACAGCCAGAGCAAACCGTCGGAACATATGCAAAAATTCACGGACACAGCTGAGTGACCAGTGACCATGGGAAAATTTTTCGGGAAATGGAAATGAAAATGCCACAATTGAGATTTCAATGCAGGAGGCAAAAATAACTTCAAAGGGGCTGCCTTTTGTTGAAAAGGGTTACTTCAACTTTTGATTGCCACAACACACAAGAAAAAAGGGTGGACCAAAAAAGAAAAAAGAAGGTTTTGACTAAAAATGAACTGACGCATTTAAATATTATTGCAAATCAATTGGTCGACTCGGAGCCCCACCCCTGTTTTCTCTTTTTTTTCTCATTTTGTGTAAATAAAATGCATAGAAATAGCAAATTTATACAAATCGCTGGACGCAGCAGCATTTGAAATGCTAAAATGGCACTTAAAAGCAGCCAAAATGAAAAGAAAACACGAGAATTCCATTTGATGTATCGAATCGAAAGGTAAACTAACTATGTAAACTATGCGATGGGAGGGGAAGTGCGGGGGCAGGAAACACTTTTCGCATAATAGAAGCTAAACGAGTGGTTCCTCCCCTCTCTCACTCTCTATATATATATCTCTCTCTCTCTTCTTGGGTGGCTATTGCTATTAGAAAGCCTTTCACCCGCACACACAAAAACTCAACCGACTATGAAATTGTATCGAAAATTATGCAAACACATTCGGGTCTATGCTAAAGTTATGCAAAGGACATCTTAAGGAGGTCTGCTCCTTGTGGGGGGGAAAGAAATGCGGATATAAAGTGCTTGGTTAATTTAGTAAAGACTGTTAGATAATGGACTCTTTTGCTGTCTTTAGTCTTTAATCGATTCTTAAATGGTTTTGGCCAGATCTGTATCTAGATGGGCAATTTTGCTTGAACTCATCATTCATTTTTGAGAGCAACTTTCTGTAGATCTTAAAATCGAATTCATTATTTTTTGCAATATTTTTGAAGTATTTCTAAATTATTTGAACACTTTTTGGGCTTATGTTCACAAAACAAATATATTCTGTATTATTTCCCCAAATTTGTTAGTCTTAAAAAATATTTTGATAAGATCTAAGAATTGTTTAGATTATGCGATATATATAAAATATATATATTATATGCAACGTTTATTAAATATCTTCTGCATTATCTTGCAAAAAATGTTAGTATTAAAAATACTTTTGATAAGCTGTCACAATTGATTAGATTATGCTTTTAAATTTGCAATATTTAAAAATACAATTCTTAAATATTTTTTTAATCATGCAAAAAATTGCTAGCTAAATTGTTAGTCGTACATTTTTTTTTATAGGATCTAAGCAATATTTAGATTATGCGATTTAATTTGCAATATTTATAAAATATAATCTGCATGATCTATCAAATCAGTTCAGTATTTAAAAGTCTTTTGATAAGCTTTGACAATTGTTTCGATTATTAAATTGTAATACTTAAAAATATATATTTTTAATTATCTCTTCAATTTGGTTTGTCATAAGAAATGTTTTGATAAGGTTTTACAATTGCTTAGATTATGATATATTATTTTCAATTAACCAAGTTTCAGTTTAAATTGATTTAAGAAATAATAATTTAAAATAGTTTTTGGAGAAGGTTTAACTTTAGCTTGAGATAGTATTATTTAAGTAATCAAATAATCCAAATTCAAGGGAACAATTTCTGTTTTCCCTTTTTTTATCTCTGCTTAATTTCAAGTGCTTCTCTCTCTCTTTCTCTCTGCCCGATTTAAACAATATCTTGAAATGCTTGTTTCTCTTTCCAATTGCAGCTTCTGATTGTGATGATAACAATTCGAGTGTTGGCACCTCCAGTGATCGGTGTCGCTCCCCTTTGAGTCCGGCACTGTTGCTGACACAGCAGCCGCAGGCGAAGCGACGCCTGTTGTCGCGTCAGCAGCCCCATCCGGCGCACCACCATCACCACCACCACCTCAACCACAACCACCACCATCAGGTGTACAAGCTGGAGCAACCGGATGAGGATTACGATGATGCCAATGGCGGTGCCCTCAACCTGACCAGCGACAATTCGCGG
Source organism: Drosophila kambysellisi (assembly GCA_035042185.1). Lineage (NCBI taxonomy): Eukaryota > Metazoa > Arthropoda > Insecta > Diptera > Drosophilidae > Drosophila > Drosophila kambysellisi. The sequence continues at coordinate 469,301 of JAWNLS010000417.1, forward strand.
CACAGCACTCAGTCGCCGGCGAACTCCGTCAAGTCGACGGCGACGACACCACCGACTGTGGGTCAGTTGACGCCTGCACCCATTGTGGTTGCGGCGCCACAGATCTCACCGGTGCTGCCGCCCAACGTGGGCACACCCACATCGATGGCAGCCGTGCAGGCAGCGGCAGCAGCTGCGGCCGCTGTTGCAGCCACCACAGTGGCAAGTGGCATGCAACCGCTGCTGGCACTGCCCGGCCTATCCTCGCCGCAGGCACAATTTGCCGCCGCCGGCTTGGGTCTGGGCAATCCACTGCTGTCGGGCTCCATTTCGCCGCAGGACTTTGCCCAGTGGCTGCAACAACGTCAGGTGGCGCTGCCCCAGCAATTCAACAGTTATATAGAGCTGCTGAGAAATGGTTCGCTGGGTCTCTCCCCGGATGATCCGGCGCTGGCAACTCAAGTGGCTGCCGCCCAGTTCTTCATGCAGAGTCAGCTGCTGTCGCAGGCATCGCAACAGTTTCAGGCGCTGCACAAGCAGCATCAGCGACAGGAACAGTTGCAAGAATCGCTGACGTTGTCGCTGTGCAAGTCACCAATGCAACAATTGCAGCCACGCAGCTCCACGCCACACTCGCGAAGTCCACCCACTCCGCTGCGCAGTCCAGCCAGTAGTCCACATCAACATCATCATCAGCATCATCATCATTTGCATCATCCGTTGCAAATAACGCCACCAAATTCGGCAGCCAGCTTGAAACTGAGTGGCATGTTAACACCCAGCACGCCCACCAGCCATGCCCACAATCAGAGCTCCGTACCCTGCACGCCACAGCCAAAGACGGTGGCAAGTGCGGCAGCAGCACGTGCCGCAGGCGAACCCTCACCCGAGGAGACCACCGATCTTGAGGAGCTGGAACAATTTGCCAAGACCTTCAAGCAGCGTCGCATCAAACTGGGTTTCACCCAGGGCGATGTGGGTTCGGCAATGGGTAAACTCTATGGCAATGATTTCTCCCAGACGACCATCTCTCGGTTTGAGGCACTCAATTTGAGTTTCAAGAACATGTGCAAACTGAAGCCGCTGCTGCAAAAGTGGTTGGATGATGCCGATCGCACCATTCAGGCGACGGGTGGTGTCTTTGATCCGGCTGCTCTGCAGGCCACGGTCAGCACACCGGAAATAATTGGCAGGCGGCGCAAGAAGCGCACCTCCATCGAGACAACGATACGGGGTGCACTGGAAAAGGCGTTTATGGCCAATCAGAAGCCCACCTCGGAGGAGATCACGCAGCTGGCCGATCGCCTCGGCATGGAGAAGGAGGTGGTTCGCGTGTGGTTCTGCAATCGCCGCCAGAAGGAGAAACGCATCAATCCCTCGCTCGACAGTCCGACGGGCGCCGACGACGAGGAGTCCTCCTACATGATGCACTAGAAACTAGAAACAAGTGGAAACCAGCAGCAGCAGCAGCCCAAGTCGCTGCTCCAAGATTGGCTGGGAACACAACAAATGCCGTGCAATGTGCGCAAAGCAGCAGGCTTAATTAACTAAAAGCAGGTGTGTGAAATTAATAATTTAAGCAAAATATTAAATATTTAAACTAAAAAATATTATTAAAAAAAAAAAATTAACTAAACTAACTGAAAGCAGGTGTTTAAAATCAAAAATTCAACTATTGAATTTAGTTTTTAATTTTATTTGTTTATTTATTTATTTTATTTATAAATTTATTTTACCCAAACAACTTTTTTTTTTTTCATCTAAATTACTCTTTTTATTAACTTTTATTGTTGTAATAAATAAGTTATTCCAAAATTGAGATGCTCCCAAATATTTTATTAACTTTTTTTTTAAATTAACCAAAAAAAAAAAAATTATTTTTCATCCAAAGACTCTTAAGTTTAATAGTATAATTTGTAATAACTTTTAGTATTAGTCAGGAAAATTAGAATTATAATTTATAACCTATATTAAAGCTAAAAATTGAAATTCTCAAATAACATTTTACTAACTTTCTTAGTTTTTGTTTGCTCTTTTTCTTTGCAGGTTCAAAAGTCGCAAAACACATCAAATATTAGCATAATTCTTCACTATGATTCGTTGTCAACAACCAACCACACACACACACACATGTACACACACGTACACCCACACACACACACACAGGTGTGTGTAATCAATGTGTGGTTTGTTTATGTTAACTATTAATGATATTTATTGTAACCAATTACAATGAGAAATAGGCATAAGTAAAACAAAAAGAAACTAGCTCAAAATGTGCTGCTCAAGTGAACCAGTGCGAACTAGTTCCTAGTTCCCTAGTTCACTTGAACACCAGCATTTGGAGTCCAAAAATTCAATCAACTGCCAAAAGAAAAGGCACACGAATTGAATTTTGTATTTAAATGTCCTTTTGTGGATGGCGTATGATTAATAATATTTAAGTACAGTTAATCGTAAGGCATCTTTCTGTGTGTGTGTAAATGAAGAAAAGCAGGTGTGTGGCTAATGCACCGTTTCTTTGCAGTCAGTAAACAACAACAGTTTCTAGCGAATCATTTCACTAATAAATACAAATAATATTTAAAAATACAGGAGAAATGAAATATTTTCAGTTTTCATAACAAACACACTTTTAAGCATATTTATTTTTTTCGTGAATACTGTGATAATCAATTGAATGATTTTTAATTTAAAATACATTAAAACAAAAAAACAACATAATTAATAATAAACATTTAGCAGAGTACTTTGTATGTTATGGGCAAGCAAACTAACAATTAAACATAATAAAAACATTTCTAATTTAAATTTTAATAAATGCATATTAAAAATAAAACAAAAACTTAATAAAAACCAATTTGAATTTATCAGAAACACACATTTGTATTTGTAAATTATAAAAGAAAAAAAGCAACAAAAAAAAAAACAAAAAAAACTAATAGAATTTTAAAATGTATGAAAACAAAAATAAAATATATAAAAAAATTAATAAAAATAAAATAAATATCAGACAAATTTAAAACAAGTTTTCATTAATGGAAGGGGGTTATAAAGAGTAAATGGTATTTATGTGGATAAAAAGAAACAAAATAATTAAAAAAAAAAAAGAAAAATATATATATTTTTTTATATGAATTATCAATATATATATTTATATGAAATATCTTCAAACCTCTGCCGTAAGTAATTCCTAAGCTATGAGTTAAAGTTATGGAATTCCGCTTTTGCGCCTCTTTGCAATCCATTCACAAACATTACACAACAAACACACACACCACACACACACACACACATCAAGCACTGACAGCTCAATGATAAGAATCACGAAAAGAAATGATGAAAAATAACTAGAGCTCAGTAATGGTATAGGGGCTACTCGCAGTAGCATTACATAAAACAGTGGCATGAATATGCGGCAGCTATGAAAGAGAATCGCGCTCGACTTGAGTAAAACGCAAAATAAAATTTTAATAAATAACAACATGCAAAACTGAAATTAATTCATGGAATTTTTGCCTACTGATTGCCCAGTCAGTCAGACAGACAGTCACTCAGTCCAACAGTCACTCAGTCAGTCAGTCAGTCAGTTGCCAGAGCTAATAAGAAACAGACACCCGATGTCTGGCGATGTAGGGGACAGTTGAGGCAACTGGAGCCGAAGATGATGAAGATATGGGCATGCAGATGAGCTCTGAGCATGACACGAAACATGCACAGGCCATGGGTGAGTACACAGCAAAAAATAAACCACCTCAAATCAAACAAAAGAAAAAAAAGAGGTAAGAAAACGTATAAAAAGACAAGAGTGTGGAGTATCCTGAATATTTACTACTGCTCATTTGAAATTAGAGATCTGAAGATATACAGTCAAAAATAGCAAGTAAAATTCGGAAAAAAATTAAGAGAAATGCAAAAATAATATTTCCAGATTAAGTTTTTTTTAATTAAGCAAAAGTCTTAATGCAATTTACATTTTTAGATTGAATTTGATAATTTTGAAATTAAGACTCTTTAAATAGCTCACTTCCAATTTAAGTTTACAGATCTTATGAAATATAATGAAAAAATGAAGCAAAAGTCTTAATACAATTTACATTTTTAGATTGAATTTGATAATTTTGAAATCATTTACTCACTTCTTATTTAATTTTACAGATCTTGTAATTTATATAGGATAAGAGACCCAAAATGAAGAAAAATTAAAAAAATGAAGCAAAAGTCTTAACACAATTTACATTTTTAAATTGAGTTTGATAATTCTGGAATGTAAATTCTTTAAATAGCTCACTTCTTACTTAAGTTTACAGATTTTATGATTTACAGAGAATAAAATACCTAAAATTAAGAACATTTTAAAAAATAAAGAAAAGTCTTAATACAATTTACATTTTTAGTTTGAGCTTGAGTCCCCAATTAAAATGAAAAATCTTTAAGTATCCCACTTCTTATTTGAGTTGCAGATCTTAAAATAATCGGAAAAAAACTTAAATTAAGAACAAATAAAGTATGAGTCGAAAATCCTATATCTTATATTGGGTCAGTTTTTTCTAGTAGAAGCAAACTTGCACCAGTCTTCTGCTCATTTAAGATTGTTAATCTCAAGTGTGTTTTCATACAACCTTAACCCTTGAAATGCCCATTTGTTTCCCTCAGTGTAGCAAAGGGGAGCGATAAGTAGAAAGGGGCGGGGAAATGAGCCACACTTGCGGCTATCAATGAAATGCCGACAACGCAAAGTCGCACTTGCCAAATGAATTCACTGCGATTTGGACTCTTTCATGTATCTGACTATATCTATCTATCTGACTGAGGCGGCAGCTGAGAATGGAACTGTTGTATTTACTGATGAAGGGAGTTGGGGTGGGGGAGACGGAGAGGGGTGCCTCATTGTCCCCTCCGTCGTTATTGTCGCTTGAGCTTTGAGCAATTAAGAGTTTGCCAGCTGTGCCCCGGTACGCAAATGATGTTAAAGCCGATGCAGCTGATGATGATTTCCCTTGGTCCCCCCTTCTATATATGTATGTATGTGTGTACATATGTATCTATCTATCTTTTGTTTGCATGAAAAGTGCATAATCATCGCGTGTCATGTGGAAATTTATACTATTTATGGTCGGTCGGTTTGCTTGAAGGGGGGCAGGGGGCGGGGGCAGGGTTTGTGGCGGGGGCAGGGCACTTAAGCAGCTCTTAAACTGTGCGCCTCATTTTGGCGTTTGCGGCCGTTTGCTAATAAATTCATGGAAAATTGGCGGTAATTACGACAATAACGACGACGATTTCACATGAAATTCGCTGTTTGTTTATATTTTATGTGTGCGAATTTGGTGAATTTGCATTTAAGAATGCGTTCCATGTTCCATCCCTGCAACACAGCCTGCAGCCATTTACATTGTAGCACTTGGGGCATAAATCGTTTCGTCTTTCACATGACGACCAACAATTGCCAATTCCCAGACTGTGTAACTTTCTAGGCTTAAAGACTATCTCTCTCTCTCCCTCTCTCACTCTGTCTATCTGTCTCACTGTCTACCTGTCAGTCTGCTTGATAGAACTGTGAATATTCATTGAGTTATCAAAGCAGCCCATCTAATTACCCACAGCAGCTGAAGACGAGACGCGAGAATTATAGCTTTAAGGTGACGTGGGTCGTGGGCCACTGTTTGCTTCTCCTATATATATATATATTTATATATATATACCCTCACATTGGGCTTATCAAATGTGGAGCGAAATTTATAAAGGAAAATAAGTTATTGATTAATGAAGTCAGACTTCCTTCGAGCTCAGAAATGAATATATATCTTATCAATAATCAAAATGTGTGACTGGTTTTTCTAAAGTCAAAAAGTTATTTAATTGTAATAAGGAAGATCAATAAAATAATTAAGCTCTAACCCAACAATTTAATCATTCAAGTGATCTAGTTTGCTTATACATAGAAATGTAGATAAAGCTTAAAAATAATGTTTTTATCAGTTTCAAATTATTATATGTATCTTACACATTTCATAGAAGATATAGGGATATTCTAAACCACAAATTTTTTTTTTTAATGAGGCAGATCAACAAAGTCGTTTTAGGCAAGAGATATCTACTGGAATAAGTGGTCTTTGCCTGTTTTCAAGATACCCAATTAAAACTTGATGGTTTAAAAATATTATATAAAAATACATTCAAAAAAATATTACATATATCTTATATACCAAACAATATTGAGTGAAATGTTTTGTAGGAAATATATTAAATTTAAAAAGATATTTATTTTTATTGAGGGAACAAAGTCATTTTAGACCTCAATCAAATTACGAGTACTCCTTAATCCAAACCATGTGAACTCAGTCACTTCTTGGGACATCTAGATGATTTTTGGCAAGACGCCTTTTTTCCAGCTGAGAATCGATTTACTATATCTTATAAGCCCTAAATTCATATACTTTAAGTTTCATTGTATCTTTGGCTTAACTGCTAGAGTATCAGTTCTTCGACGAGGTATTTTTCTTTCCAATCAAATTTAAATGTTTGCTTAGCAAGTGCTTAAAACCCATCCGGTTTTTCAGTACCCCCGCACCTATCCGGCCACCTACAAACTGTTAGGCGGCATCAAAACCATCAAAACTAACAACTACAGCGCATAAATTGTATTTCAACTGGATTTTCCATTTCGCATTTCGCATTTGGCATCTTGCATCTTTAACATTTCCCATTTGGAGGCAACTTTCTAGTCGCGTTTTCTAGCCACAAATTTGCAATGCAATTGCATTTAAAGTTAGGATTGTTTAATTTATCTGTTCAGTTCAGTTCAGTTCAGTTCAGCACACAGTTGGCATCTCAACTGTGGTGTTGTGTGGACATGAATATGCAACATGCATTTATTTACTTGCATATTTATCATTTCGTTTCATGGACTGCATTTTTCACTAAATCTTCATCTGAATCTGAAGTGGACTCGCAACTGGTTTCAGCGAGCAACGGGGGGCGGAGAGAGGGGGTTGGGGGGAGTGGATGATCATAGTTAAATACATAGTTGAGCAAAATATAGTTAGTGATTTGAACAAGCTACTGTTTCTTTTTATTTATGATGCACAAACAATGTGAACGAACATCTTTTTATCAAGTACAAGGAATTCATGACCATTAAAAAACAATTAACAGATCTTAAATTCAGTGATGTTATTTAAAGTTGTCTTCATACATAAACAAATATGAAAAGTTAATTTTTAAATAGTAAATTACTAAGCCCGTTAAAAAAGTATTCTGAAATGTGCAAAAGATAAAAGAGCAAATTCCAGAAACAAAGGGTTAAAATTTTAAATAAAAGCAGATCAATTTTATTGAATTTAATCAATAAGATACAAATCGATTACAGATTATTATTATTATTTTTATCATATATATTTATTTTGTATCTTTATTAAATTTCTTCAATTGTGATATCTCAGTGTAATTTATTTGGTTTTTGAATTTTAAAAAAATTTTAAAATTAAAATTGGCAACTCTACAACCTGAGTTAAACAATCAATTTTTGCCATAACTACCGCTGTTTAAAAATCAATATGACCACACATAATTGGCCAATAATCATTGTTGCCAATGGACATATATTGACCTTGCATTATGCATATGAATCATTCGTTTTATTCACAATGCATTTGCGTGCGACTAATGAATGCAACTGGGCGAGTGTAAAAATAAAATAAACAAACCACAAAGAAAAATATGAGACTTATACTTATGCCAGTAGTGGAGGCGAATAAAACCAAAAGTCGATAAGTGCAGGTGTTCCACATTGGCCACTAAAGACCATTAGAAGGTTCCCTCAGCGAATATTATGCAATTCTTTTCCGAATACCCTTCAAATAACACGAACCGACGGGGCAATTAGCATTCATTGCTTTTTTGCCTTCAGGGTCTGGTTGTTGTCCGGTTGTCCGCTTGTCCGGTTGTCTAGGGTTTTTTTTTTTGGTTTTGGACTCCAGAGCAAATTTGTAAATTATTCCAAAATGCAAAAAAAAAAGGTCGCGCATGCAAACCGCTTCCCATTTCCTGAGAAGGGGAGAGAGGGTTGAAGAGGAGGGAGTTTGGGGCAGGGGTGGCAGCAACTCGTTTGCCTCGGCCACTAATTATAAATTAGTTTTTGCAAATATTTTGCTCGCCTCTTTGCAGCGCATTTTGTAATTGGATTCAGTATTTTTTTTCTTCTTCTGAATACCCTGGACTCATTAAAAATGTATAAATTAAGGGGTATGCTGATGTGCTGGAAATGTATATAATGAATGTGAATGAATAATGAATGCCAATAAATATATTCAACAAAAATTCAAGTAGGTTCTGTTAACAGGATATCTTCTAGTCGAGCACTCCTTGGGTGCTTACCCTTACTTGTTTTTAAGCTCGAAAAAATATGAATATAAAAAACAAATTTATGAAAAAACTTTAATTGTTTTATAACGAAGTGTCTGCGAGTGGCGAAGCGCAAGAGTGGCGCCCAGTCAGCGAGTGTGCTTGCCACTGCCACTCTGGCCACTTTGCATGTGCCACTCGAATATGCAAGTTGCAACCTGGCACTTGCTTGCAACATGCAATCGTTGGCTTGGCTTGGCTTGGCTTGGCTTTTGGTGGGTGTTGTTTGGGCCGCCTCTTAGTGCATATTATTTGTGAATTTAATTTACGGCCAGGTTCTGGCCCCCTCATTATGCGGCAGCAATGTGATTGCCACAACGGCACCACAACACATCACGATCTTTGCAGTGGCAACTTAACTAAGCAATAGCAGCTGTCTCGCTCTCTCACTATCTGTCTCTCTTTCTGTCTGCCTGTTTGTTGATGGCATGTTAATGCTGTGGCAGCCAAAAGCAACACCTACTTCATTACAGCTACTTCTTTGCAACTAATGCCTCATCATAATAATACCATGCCTCCTCCTCATATTTAGTCATATGCAATTGCGGCACAGTGGAACCAAATGCGATTAATATGCAAAATATTGTTTTTTTTTTATGAGTCTAAGGAATGTAATTTTAAAAGTGACAAAAATATCAAACTTCATATTTATATTTAAATCGATGTAACTAAATTATTATTGACGATGCAATTTAATTTTATAAATGTGTAAAAAGTAAAATATTACTTCATAAATAAATCGAATATTGGGTGGGACTATATATACCATACGATTAATAACTAAATAACTGTGAATTAATTAATTTTTGTTTTCAAATGTATGTTATAAATATGAGAACGTGAAAAATTTAAGTATTCAAAATTATATGGTATATATATATATTTGTATACTTTATATTTTTTTTATTTATTTAAACTAAGAAAAGAAAGTGAAACGAAACTTTCATAAGTTAGCTTCTGAGTATAAAATAATATTTAAATTCATACCGCATAAATATTTAAAGCAAAAATTTCCAAAAAATGATTCCAATAATTGGAAACATAAATATAAAATATCGTCCTAAAACTAACTTCTTAATCCACTCGGGATAGCTATAACTTAGCAGAGTTTTCATTGTAAGTACTTTACTTCCAAAAGTTACATTTTCCATTAAAGTATAAAAAACTAAATTAAAATAAAAATCAAAAAATATGATATGAATATTTTGAATATTAACTTATTTTATACCCAAACTAGACCCACGGTTGCTACTGAAAAGAAGTCATAAACTGGACAGTAAAATTGTTTAGGCCTTATGCATTATGCCAGAAACGATCGGGTCTTGTTGAAAACACACACAATGTAGGAGGCGAAGTTAACAAAACAGGTAGCTGCTGCTGCTGCTTTTAACTGTTTGAATCTGTCTGCGGCCAAAACGTGCTAATAGAAAACTTCATCAGAGTTGCCAACAAATATACATTTTATGATTGCCATAATCAAGAGGGACACAAAACAGACTGGCGCATAAAAAGCAAACCAAACCAAACCAGACCAGAGTGCGAAATGGGCGTGGCCAAGATTATTGTTATGGTCAGTGGCTATTTCGATTAAATATAGTGTGGGAGGGGGTGGGGATGGGGATGGGGGTGAGCATTATAAAATATATATTATGTATTGTGCTAATTTGAGAATAACATTTTGCAATTGCATTAGAAACGAACGCACAAACGTAAAAAATAATTAAATCTAGGGCTGTGCTGAGGGTTGGGGGCACATTTCAAATGCAAACACGCAAACTATAAAAAAAATATATTATTTTTTTTTTTTTTAATCCTAAAGAAACTAAACTCGAAGCAACATCTGAATTTATATACCCTAGCAATGGGAATTTATATATTTATCAGTAATCTATCTATATATCTGACTATGAAAACTCTGTTTGTTTTGAAGCTATTTAAATTAAAGCTATTAAATTAAATATATTTAAAAATTTATTTATTTTGAAGCTATTTAAATTAAAGCTATTAAATTAAATATATTTAAAAATTTATTTTATGCTGCTTATCATATAAAGTTTGATCTCTTCTAATAAAAACTTCTATCAAAATTTAGATATAAGCAGATGGACTCTGTTTGGGAAGGGTATGCAATCTACAAGGTGTTTAAGCTGTTGTTTTTCTTTTTATGTTCTTTCCGTATTAATTTAATAGTTAGATTCAAATTAGATTATTGCGTTTTCTTGTTGTCGAAACATTTTATGTAAAAATCTCTGAATCGTGAATAATACGCTCAATCAATCTTTAATCTTGACAGGGCGGGGAAACTGAGAGAACACAGAGAACAGTCGGCGCACATAAAGCCAATTAAAGGTTCAACAGAAGAGGATGATGAAGAAGAAGAAGAAGCGGCAGTGGCAGCAACACATCGAAGTGCAACTGCAGCAAGTGTCGTAAAATTTAATTTATTTAAATTAAGACAATGGCAAATTTGCGTTTTTAATTGCCATTTTGCGGCATTGTTGCGACTTTGACTACAAGTGGATATGAGTGTGAGTATGAGTATGAGTAGTATTCATTAGCCACTTGTTGATTTTCAGTTCCTCTTCCGAATGATATAAACTGAAAAATATTCCTACAACAAACAGCTGCATAAATTAAAAAATTTACAAATAGATTATTAAGTGAAAAAAGTGCAAATTAAGAATAAAAATTTATTGACAAATGGATACATTTTGTGATTATGTAATTTAATCTTTTTTTCAGGCAATGTTATTTAAAAAATGTGTAATTTACATTTTAAGAGAGTCCTCTTTTAACCTTGAGACATCTTGAAGAATCATTATTATTATTATTTATTATTAGTACTCAAATTTAATTAAAGACTAAGCAAAATGTTTTTATTACTAGTTCTTATAGGATTAACTTATTTAAAAATTATTAAAATTATTATATATATATTATATAATTCAGATTGTCCTTGAGACAAATAAAAATAAATTCAACTTTTAAAAATTAAATCCAGACTAATCATAATATTTCTGTATAACCATTTTTATTTATTATATATTTTAAAATAATTTAAGTACTTGGATTTTTCGAGTAGTTTATTTAGTCGAATCACTCACAATTTAGATGCATCCCGAAAAATCACTGCTTCCGGCTGATTTGGCTGGATCCGTTTTTGGCAATTGCAGGCGTTTTGTTCGTTGCCAACAAATATTTTCCGAGCAGGGGAAATTGTTTGACTATTTTCAATTGTGAACAATGTGTGGCGAAAATTGCATGTGGAGTGTGCCAAATGGCCGAACAATGGAGCGAGTGGAAAACGCTTTGGCAGGAATGCAATAAAAATTAAATAAAGTCATCAAGTCTATTTACAATTTTTGTAGATTGTTTCATTCTTTGCCACAGACGTCGCATTGTCAAATGAAGCGTGCAACAGCAGCAGCAACTGTTGAGTAATTTTCACTGCGAAAATTGAATAACCGATAAACTGAAAAACTGAAAAACTGGACCTTTATTGACCTATGTCGCCCACAAGCGTTCCAGGTGCAAACCGAACCTTTTTGTTTCTCTCTATCTATCTCTCCCTCTCTCTCCCTCTCTCTCTCTTATGTGATTTATGAGCATCGCCCTTTCATGTGAAAAACATGCGAAGCAACTGCATTTTGGAAAATGTTTGTCAGAAAACGCTTCTCATTGTGTAGGCGTCAATGCTGCACTTGGACTAAATGCCACTCGAGGCACAGCCCACACCTTTCCAAGTATTCCCGCTAGCTGCAGCAGCAGCATCATCATCATGATGATGATGATCATGTGGTCATCCTCTATGCAGGATCTATATTGATCATCCCTTGACCAACTCACACTTTTGGCACGCTTCCCGCTGCTGCTGCTGCTGCGGCCCCTATTCCCGTTTAGTTTTAATAAACTAGAGCTATAACCATATAACCCTAAGTCACTCAATTGTTGTCCCTTTTGTTCACTCTTTGCGCGGGTGTTAGCCCTGACCTCGACCCCAACCCCCGATAGACAGAGCCAACCCCTAAATTGTTACCCGCTAAACGCTGCGTTTAAGGCGTCTCTACAATTTCTCGAGTGGCGTGTCCTTTTTGTCTGCCCCCTCCCCTCCGCCGATCCTTATCGCGATCGCCTTTATTGCTGTATTGTGTAATATTATATCAAAAGTGCTTTGTCATTCTCCAAACAGAGGAGACGCTCTCCTCTCTGCACCCCAACTCAATGCGAGGGTGCTACTTAGTTTAAAGGGCCCCCGATGATTTCAGTGTTGTGGTTGTTGTTGTTGTTGCTGCTGTTGTTGTTGTTGCAACTAAAATTTATTATGACATTTGGCGCGTGTTGAAAGGTTTTAATAAGCGCTATCTGTTTGAGCGACTTGCTTGGGGGCAGGGTCAACTCGATCAGTTGTGGTATGCGGCATGTGGTGCCGGAGGATGGGGAACAACTACTGCGTGGGTTTTAAGGCTAGTCTCTAGGGCATATTTAGGCCACTAAGTGGTGGATTTGTGCCACAGAAGAGGCAGATTGTGCTCAATAAAATTAAATGGGTTGCGTGTTGTATACAGAAAAAGGGTTTCAAGTCCTTAAAGTAGCTCCTAAATTTAAAAAGATTCTACACAATATAAATCTAATACAAGGTATCTGGAAACTTATCATATTATAATAATGATCATAGAATTTTATATGAAATTTTATCATATTACAATATCGATCATGGAATTATATATACAATTAAAATTTTGTTTAAAAATCTGAAACAGAAATAATCTAAAGCACAACTTGGATTAAATTCTTGGAATTCCTACGCATAACTTTATGAAATTGAAGAGATGTCTTGACAGATAAATAAAAAAAAACTTAGGATTTGTTTCGTATATGTAAAATATTAAAAAACAATTTATAAATTTACTCCACATTATGAACATTATGTTAAATTATATTTTTTTTTTTTAGATTTTATTAGCTAGGGACTCATTATAAGAGTTATTTAATAGATATGTTTGCATAAGCTTATTTATAATATATATAATAATTCATTCTCTTTCTCTCTCTTACACTAGCTGCTATCTCACTCTCTCTTATTTTGCATTTGTGCATCTGCATGTTGAATGACGACGACAAACGCCATAAAAATACCAAAACACAAAGCAAAACATTTAAATTTGTTGTAATAAATTGTGTGTGCAACAACAACAACAACAACAAAGAGAGAGAACAAAGCGTAACGACAATTGGCAACAGCATAAAAGGCTACAAAAAAAGCCCAAGAAGAAGAAGAGTAAAGAAAACGTTGGCCAACAAAAATGATTGCAGTTCATAACCGCAATGCGAATCCGAATACGAATCCGAAACGAAACCAAACCGAATGCGAATGTGAATCCCATTTCGAATGTGAATGTGAATGTGAATTGTTGTCGCATCGTTGTTGTTGTTGTTGTTATATATGCGTGTAATGGCTTCCTTAAAGCCAGCCGACAAAAACAACAGCCAGCGGAGAATAACTTGTAGAGCTGCATGATCAAAATCATTCAGCCGACAGAAGACAGCCCGTTCTGAACCCTCTCAAAAGGGCCTCAAAGTCAAGGTAAAAGCTGTGCCAAGCGCACCTTTTGATGAACCACAACTTAAGCAGCCATCCAGTCAGCCAGCCAGTCAGCCATCCAGCCATCCAGCCAGCTAGTCAGGCTCGTCATCCAGCCATCCAACTCATCCCAGTCAGCCATCATGATGAGGTTGTCAACGGGCAACAACTGCAACTGGCTGACTGACTGGCTGACTGGGATGATAAGTGGAGGCACAGTCAAGAGCTCAGAGCCAAGAGCTAAGCAGCCAATTTGGTAGGCAGTGTCAAAGATGGGCGACAAAGAACTCCATATTAATTATGAGTATGAGCCATACACTCACAATTGGCAACAGCGTTTTAGCTGTGTGTAAGTCACTGCTGCTTATTGGTAAGAAATGTGGGTTTGAAATTGGATTATTATATACATTATAATAAGTACTGAATGTATTATATATACTTTATATGTATTATATATATTTTATTTATATACATTGTGAGTTCCTATAAAACACTTGTAATTGGGGTAGCTATACAATGATAGCGGGTTTGAAAATAGATAAGTTTGGATAACGAATTTTTGAATCAAAGCAATTTAAATATTGATGTGAAATATATCAAAAATATAAAATGATTGTTTTCTGTTAAATTCAAATACTACTTAAATAATGTTAAGTTTAAAATCAAGAAATAAAATTAATTGTGAATTTTTATTACACATTTACGAATGGATTAACTAAGTGTATTTTATACTAATCATGCAAATTCTGATTTTAATTTTGGTTAAGCGCAACCAGTTTGAAAGTACATTTGTATCTAATTAATTATTATGTATCTAGGCAGTTAAGGGTACATAGTATATATTAGTATTTATAAGTCTTTGGTAACCGATTACCTCTCAGCTAGATATTTGCATACAAGCCAGGTTAACAAACTTGTGTTCCGGGTTACTTGGACTCATTTAGAAATGTCTGCTTACAATATATATATATATTTATAATTATATTTTTATTTATTACTTTTTTAAAAATTATTATAATAATATGTTGATTATTTTCAATCTAAACATAATTCAATGGAGTGACGAGGCTGATTTTAAATATAAAAGAAAACTTGAATTTTAAAGTATAAAATTTACTTAAACGAAAACAATGGATTATGTTAAATTGGTAAAATAGGAGTAGCAATTAAATATGTTTACATTAATAATAATATAGTAATAAATTATAAATTTAATTAAATTAATTTTGATTAATATTGATAATAAAATAATACTAATAATAAACAATCCATTTAGTAAAATATATCTTCTTGTGGCCTAAATGGATATGAAATGCTGCAAAAAGAATCTTATTGCTGGAAACTTGCCACATCCTGTTGACTGGCAGAGTATTTCAAACTTGCTAATACGAAAAACTTGTCTATATCCCAAGCTGAAGTTATTTCTTAGTCGTTGGAAAAGTGTTGCATGAGTTGCCTGACAATTGTCTCAGTTGAAGCAGAAGAAGAAGCAGAAGCAGAAATAGAAGTGGAAGTTAGAGCCAAAGTCGAAGTTTCGTTTTAGCCATTAAAATGATTAAATGCTTTGGCTTATGCTTAGGCATAACTAAAATGGGAACTGATTGAAATAGGGCTGGTAACAGCTAGTGGAGAGTGTGAGGGAATGGGAATGGGAAGGGGAAGTGGGAAGAAGAAGAGTAGATCCGCCTTTGGGGCCAATGGCAAATGCGTGACAATTCGCAGCCAAACGTAATCCAATAATTTTTAATTAAAACTCAACACTCGAGGCAAACAATTTTTTCCAGATAAACTGTCATTATGAGCCGTCAATTAATTTAGACGATGCGGTGGCTCCGCTTGTTGCCTCCTTCTATTTTGTTGTTGTTGTTGTTGTTGTTGCTACAGTTTCAGCTTTAATGATCATCATCAACAGCAACAACAACAACAGCAACAACAGCAACATTAACAACAACAACTGATACAACGACGACGACACTAAATGAATATTGATAAATGGGGCGTTGAAGTGGGCGTGGCTGAGAACTTGGCAGAACGACAACTTCACTTGCTACACAAACAAACAAACAAACACACACACTCACACACATACACACAACTTTTTTTTATTCTCGCTTGTTGTTTTAGTTGTTTTATACCCTGCCAAATAGCTACTAAGTCTACCGAGAGGCTTTCATATAGCCAAAGACAATCTAATATCAGGAATATATATATAGTATATATTCAAGTACAAGTAATCGAATTATTTAAAGTGAAGAGAGAGAGAGAGAGAAAAATATGTAAAAAGTATAAATTGTATGTTGTTAATCTTCTTTCTTCACATTTTTAAAAAACACATTCCTTATCTGAAAATATTAATATAAAATGTTTAAAAAATGAAGGGAGCAGAAAAAATATTGAAAAGTAATAATTAGCAAAACTTGAATTGAGTTTTTGGCATTCTTAAAAGGTAGTTGCGGGACTTTAATATTGCCAAAATCAAATATATTTTTGATTTATTAAAAATGAAGAAAGCAGCAAATCATTGGGCAAGAATATGTTCTTTGATTAATTCTGAAATAAGTTTCTAGAATACTTTTATCACACATCTAAAAAGCTACTACTTTATAAAGTTATAAAATTCTAAATTAATTCAAAGATTAAATTGACAGCAAAACAAAAATCCACATTCATCGGTTTACTACGAGACACAGTGCAATGGTAACTCCCAGTCGAGCACTCTCGACTATAGCACTCTTTTTGCTGGTTGCTTTCTATTTTTGTATTTTTGGCTTAAGCGCTTGGAGCGCTGACAATACTAATAACTGATATGAAAATAACCGCAATCAATGAGTTTCAGCTGACTTGGGAAGTACAAGTAGAAGTGGTAGAAGAAGAAGCAGGAGTACGATTGAGATCCTAACAATGGAACTGCAAGTTGTGCATAGTTTTTAAACTCAAATTAAAGCACAAATTGCTACCGCAATCACATCAAAGGGCCAGAAACCGACTGAGAAACAG
Organism: Drosophila kambysellisi; assembly: GCA_035042185.1. Classification (NCBI taxonomy): domain Eukaryota; kingdom Metazoa; phylum Arthropoda; class Insecta; order Diptera; family Drosophilidae; genus Drosophila; species Drosophila kambysellisi. Next base: position 486,261 of record JAWNLS010000417.1, read on the forward strand.
CAGATTTCCTTCATTCCGGTAGCCCAAAAGATTTGCGTTGCGGCGCAAACCAAAAGAAATACACATAAACATATATATATAGTGTATATATATATATGTGTATATCTATGGGATTCTACTCACAGCACAGCGGCATTTTGCAGTACCGGTCAGCATTCACATCCATCAATTTCTGACGCTTTCATCAAGCGGCTGCCTCTTGACGACATTTGCTGCCACAATGGCAAAACTTGACTCTGGACTCTGGTCGGGAGTCCGGGAGTCTGTAGCTGGGACCATGTTCTGATTATTGTTTGCCACTCCAGAGAGACAGAGCAGCTTGTCTGCCTCTCGACGAGGGGATTCAGAGGGGGCATCCAAGTTGGTAGCTGGGGCTTTGCGCATTTAAATTGTCGGCAGGATCCAAGCGTTTTGCGCTAATATCCACCAAAAAGCGTCGCTGTCGTCGTCCCCAATGCATTCCAAGCTCTCCTCGTCTCTTCTCTTTTCTTCTCTTGTCTTCTCTTTTCTGTTTTCCTTTCTTCAACGGTTTCCCAATTTTTTTTCTGTTTTTTTTTTCGCTCCTGTTTCTTTGACATCTTTTCGTCAAAGTCAAATCATTCATTTTGCCGCATCAAAATGCATAAATATCTTTTGGCCTTTTGGCTGTTTTGGGCCTTTTTCCTGGCTGCTTTCGTTTTTGTTCTGGGCCTCGTTTCGAATTGCTTGTTGATTGTTGCGATTGTTTTGGCCTGACTTGGCTGCTCAGTTATTCTGGCCAAGATCACAACTTTCCTCTTGCTCTTGGCCAGCTAAATTTAAATCGCCAACATTTTGAGTCTTAGACAGGCGCAAATGCTTGGCTTTAGGGTTGTCAACATAAGCAAAAGTAGTAAAGGAAATTGATGAAAATTATCTTATGAGCTTAGTTAAAGGATTAACTGTCCCAATTAAAGGGTATATCTGGGTAACTTATTAGTAATACTATTTAAATGAGATGCTTACTATAGTTGCTTTATGATTTAATACTTTTTTGACCTCTGCTAAGCTTATAGACAACTTAACACAGATTTAAAACATAACTTTAAAGTTTAAATATGCCCAACTTTACAAGAAACTAATTATTTCTTGTTCTGGACTTACTTCCCCATCACTTAAGCAGTTATTTAATGTTTAGAAAAATCAAAATAAATATTGAATATTTTTTCGACTGCTCGACAACCCTGCCATCAACTAAGTGAGTGCCGCGCTGCGGCTACGATGATGAAATGCCAAATCCGCCAGCTATCAAACGGTTCTCGATGCTAATGCAATCCAAAGCCAAAGTCACAGCTACTGTATTCCCCGCCAGAGTTGCCACACTCGCCACACTAGCGGCAACACGCTTTGAAGCCGGCCAACAGCCGGCGATTGACGATTGGCGGCTTTTTGGCTCAATGTGTTCACAATGCCATCAAAATTTAAATAGCAAAAAATCAACAACAACAAAAAGTCAGGAGAGAGAAGAGCGAGAAGCGCGAGAAGAAAGGAGAAGAACCGCTGCATTCCCCGATGTCTGCGACATTTTTTGTGCGCGACTCGGAGACTTTTTTTGTTTGGGTGGGGGGAAAGAGGAGTCTGTGGAATGTGCGGTTCGCATTATGGCAATTAGGTATCGATGCCACAAATATGTTAACGGTAAAGCTAAGAACGAGATCTAAAAATCACAGTCGGTTCGAACTGAATGTCAAGGTCAAAAAAGAGCTTGTTAATCAAAAGCCAAAAAGGGAGGAGTGATTGCAGCACAACTGGTTAAAGTCGAGACTGGAGACTGGAGCTGAGGATGAAGATGGGGCTGTACTTGGAGTTGGTTGCCCCAACGAGCTGCTTATTGATTTATGTGTGTGTGTGGCATGTGGTGGAACCAACAATTACTGGTGACTGAAACTGAGAACCAAACTGAAAATCGAACTGCAACCGAATGACAAACATGAAAAACGAGCTCGATTCGCAGCTATGGAAATGTGATAAGCTATAATTAAGCATCGGCATCAGCGGGCCGCAAAAGGATGCGGCGATCTTCAGCTAACCAGCTAACTGACTAGTTGGCCAACTGGTCGTGTATGGTGCCCCATAGCAAGTGGGCGTTTATATGCTAAACAACATGCAAGGGGCGTGGCGCTGTAAACAAATTTAATTTATACAATATGCAAAGAATTAATTTGTATCCGACTCAGAAAAAACAACTCGATACTGAAATCTGAAACTCCTTGTTGCCTGTTGTTGCCCCTCAGTTGGGGCGTGACAGCCACAGTCAGTGAGAGAGGGAGAGGCAGATAGCTGCCTGGCAGCTTGGCATTTCAATTGGGCAGCCGCTAAGGTGGCGCCCCAACTGGTTGTGCCCTTGTCAAGGGTATTATAAATATGTCAGGCAGTTTGCAATAAAAAAGAGGCACATAAGAACACCTTTTTTATTGGCAACAATAAATTGGTTAATATCAAAAATAATATATAGATAGATGATAGATATAGTTAGATATAGTTAGATATAGATGATAGATGATAGAAAATTATTAAGCTTAATTTGCCTAACATTAAAAAAGAATTTTCTTTTTAAATTAATTTTTATTTATTTGAATTTACTTTCATATATTTTGAAAGCCGTCGGTAGAGATTGTCAGATTTTGGCCAGTCAGCTGTAAGAAACCTCAACAAACAATATAAAACAAATATTTAAATATTCGATTCAGTTAATTACAATTACCAATAACGATTCCTGATACTTATTCTTTAAAAAAAGGTTTGTTTTCAATTCCGGTTGTGAATTTCAATTCAATTAAGTTCCCTGTTTCGGTTTTTTAATATTTATGCATAGATTATTTTTAGTATATTTTTGAAGAGTATGTTAAATTCTGTGCGACTATATCTACTTTTTCGATTTTGAATTTCAATTGGGTAGCCTTAAGTATTCCCTATGTTCGCCAGATCCTTTTGCCACAAACGGAAATATTAATAACAATTTTCATGTCTGCGCTTTAAACCACAAAATTATGTACAAACATGCAATATGTCATAATGTGCACCCCTCCAATATATATATATAAATATATATATATATATGTGTATATATACATAATCGATCAGGTGTGTCTAATCGTATTCGAACTGACTGACCGGCAAACAACAATTGAGTAATAATTCATAAACATATTTCAACTCGCAGGAAAATTAATTTGCCCGCCAAGAGGTAAACATTGCCCCCGCCACGCCCCTCCCTCTCTCAACCCCTCCCTCAGTCGACCGATTACCTGCTGTTCATTATATGACGTGTTGACATTCGGACTGTTGTTGGGCTGTCAATCATATTTGGTGTTTGGTAACAACTTTTATTGGTTATGCCAATTATTCATATTGTTCCAATGAAAGCCAACAACAACAACTACAACAACAACAACAACAACAAACAAATGACAGCTGCACCTTTCAATAGGGTAACAAGAACAAGAAGCACTTGTGATATATACTTTTCTATATATGCCCAACCTTATATCCGTTACCAAAAGACACGCAAACCAGTCAACGGCAATTGCCAATTGAAAGCACTTTTAACGGTTTACCCAGAAATCGTGCCAACAACAGAATTTGATGTGGCAACACACAATTTGTCCGACTTGTGATATATGCACATATATATATATATATATATATATATATATATTTATATATATTCCTTGTTGGTATGAGTGAAAGTACAAACTGTATAAACTGTAAATATATCTATATTAAATTGTTAGCCAACCAACTTGTGTTGGTTTTATATTTTTTGGTAGGTTTTTGGATGGTAGCCTTAATATTTAAGTGCTCATAATGTAGTAATTTAAAAATTCAAATTTTTTATGACTTATATTAATATATCTTGGAAAACAAATAAGTCTTGGTTTTTGTGCTAATTACGAAAATATACAACAAGTTTAAATAAGCAAGTCGGAAATCGATTCTGATTTACTCTGAACCCTTCTGAGAAATAAATAAAGTCCTTGTTTATTAACCTATCTCAGTATAAAATATATATTGATTAGAAGGCTATATCTTGAATATATAGTCTTTTATTGATTTTGGAAATCGATAAGTAAAATGCAATACAGTTTTTCTGTGTAGGGTATGTACACCAATATACTTAGTCTCCGCTTTTCAAACAGACGGAGGGAGAGACAAGCGAAAATGGCTTTATTGACTCCTCAGTTGATGTTGATCAGGAATATATATAACTTTACTGACTTTACTGACTACAAATCTTACTTATGCCTGTCGCATACTTTGCATAATTTTTCCCAATTTTTAAAAATGTTCTAGGTAAATAAAATATATTCCTTATAAAATGAATTCAGTGAAAAATTTGATTGATTTTAAATTAATAATTTAAATGTAATGTTATTGTTTGATATTTTTAAGACAAAAATAACAGCAAATATCTTAAATAATTATAAGAGATAAATAAAAATGCTATATCGAAGCATTATCTAACCAATGTTCGCTTTAAGATAGCACCCCGACTTGTACATCTTTTTATATAACAAAAATACAGCAATATTGATCAGTTACAGTACTTAGGGCCAGCATTATTCAATCGTGGGATAAATCCGCTAAGGTTAACGATCCTGAGGCAAAATTGAACAAGTAATACGCAAAAATTGGTATTTGTCGAATAAATTGTGATTATGTCAATTGTGTTGCATGAATTGGGTTTATGTGTCACAAGTTGCTCAAGTGGCCGTAACTTGAAAAGACAAATGTGGTTGCGAAATGTGACAATACTTTTTTGCCGGCGGCATTTGAACCCTGCTGCTATCCGTTAAAAGCTCCCCTCCCCCACACTCATCTCTGCCAGCAGAGTTACCACTAATTATAGCCAGGTTATTCAAATTGGTAACTAGAGTTTGACGTTAATTTAATTAAGCAAATTAGTGGGTATTCAAATTACGAGACTCGAAGAAAGCTGCTGCTGGTGAGTCGGGTTCGTTACAGTCTGTCGCACATATATGTGTAACTACTGTACCAGTCCAGTACTGAATGAACAGCTCTATGCGCATTGTCAAAATAAAGACCCCCATCTCAGGCAACTGCCACATGACGTGGCAGATTGTTGTTGCTGCTGCTGCCGCTGTTGCATGCAATTAATCAAATATTTGTATTTCAGCATTTGGATGGCATTCGAAATGCAATTGACCATTAAATCGAACTGTGACAGGCCATAAATCGCAGCACATGATTTGCATTTTCCCCCCACAGGAAACCAGTTCCCCAAAGGGATCAGCATCTCTTCTTCTTCTTCATTTTGCTCTAAAGGAAGCTGGGCGAGATGGAAATGAATAGCTTAGAAAAGTGAAAATTATTTAGAATGAAACGATTTTGCAAATCAGAACTCAAAATAAGAGGAGTTTTCAAGTGGAAATTTGTCGCTTAATACCAACATTTGTAAATTTAATTTTTTATTGAGAGAATGAGGAAAATTTCCCTATCCACAAGAATATTTAGTATCCTAGAAAATTAGGGTATCAACTCAGGAATCAATATAGATGGCGATAAGCTATAACAAATAACTGTAGAATATATTAAATTAATAATTATTATTTTTATATATTTATACTATTTTTATACCCTAAACAAACATCTGAATTGGATAATATATTTTATTTTTTATGTTCGGAAAAATGTCTCTTGCTTAAAGATATTTTTTGTTTATGTTCTCAATTTCAGTTAACTTAGTTTTTCTCTGCGAATTTTCGCATTTTTAATTCATTGTAAAAACTCACGAAAAACGTTTCGTCTTACCTAAAATTCTCGTGAATTTTTATATGGCTTATTATTTTCATTAAATGCAGCATTAAAGTTCCCATGAGAATAGTTTCTTTTACATATGATGTTCCCAAAAAAAAAATAGATATCTCACATATCATTTATCATAAGTTTATCCCCCTATTTGTTAAATACAGCAATTGACCATTAAATGGCGCATAAAGCAAGTCACATGATTTGCATTTTTGATGGCCAGAAAAGGAACGCCCAATTCCCAGGACGAGACAAATTGCACGAAGGAGGAAAACAAGGAATCGTTGCAAGAATGAAATAGGAAATCATCAGAGGCAGCATGCAAAACGCGCATAAATTGCTAAAAAAAAAGCAGAGCCATAAAAAAGGAAATCGCGTCGCCCGCTGTCCAATGATGATGTCGCCTGGCCACGCACCAGGACGCAGGACGCAGGACTCGGCACGCAGGACTAACGAGCTGAGCCGAATCCAACCCCCGCGGTAGCAGCTAGATCAGCGCCCTATCAAAACGTGACGCAGAAAGGGGTGGCCCAGTAAAAAACAGAGCAAAAAAAAACAAAAAAAAAAAGCAGAGGAATCGGAATCCAGGACAATCATTGAATCCTTATTACTGTCATTATCGAGCAATGCGCCACGCGATTCTTGTGGTGGCGTCTCTCTTTTTTTTTATATATCTTTTTATCATGGTTTAGCGGGTGTTTGGATGGGTGTAGGGTGAGGGGGGGTGGGGGTGGTTCTTTAGTAATTTCCAACTAATTTCAGTTTAGTTGCGCAAACGAGCGCGACGCGTGTCCTGCGGCAATTTTCCAGCCTGGTTGCGGTTGCCTTTTGCGTTTTTTTTTTTTTGTTGCTGCCGCTCGTGAGAATTTGTGTCTCCTTGCGGCAATCGTTTAGCGTATTAATTGTCACAAAGTATCGCATGGCGTGCAACAGGACTTGCCCCAAAACAGCTCGAATTGTTATTGGTGCGTTCTCGATTCTGTCCACCTTTGATTGCCACGTTTATCGCCTACAATTTATTTGTATTCGTATTGAATTTCAATTTCAAATTGCCTTATTCCCCCTCTCCCACCTCCCTCCTTTGTCAGCCCATCAATTCCATTTGCTTTTTAGTTAATTTGCTAAGTAAATAGCCGACGTTGCATAGTTTCATTGTTGCTGTTGTTGTTGCTGTTGCAAATAGTAGCTCTGTCATATCAAACTAGGTGTGTCCCGATTGTTAGCCTGCCCAAAAACTCTGCCCCCGACCCAACTGAAAGCGACCATTTGGATTCAGGGCGGGACTAACGTTTATTTGACAGCGGCTAAAATAAAACACAAAGCGGCAAATAGTCAAAAATAATACACTCAATACATTTTGGCCATGACAACTTTTAGCTACAGTTGTCAAAATGAAAATTTATAAAAATTTAACAGATATCCATAAATATTATAAAGTAAAAAATAAATAATAAATTTGTAGAAAATCATCTGAATTTAAGAATTTTTTCCAGTTGGCTTCTAGGAAAAGCGCATTTATATTTAATCGATTTAATTGATTATAAAAAATAACATCTACCAGAAATCTTAGAAATCCTAAAAATCTTAGAAATCTTATAAATATTTTAGTATTATTTAATTTATTTATAATTTTAATTTTATTTCAAATTTAATTTAATTCGAATTGTTAGGTTTTGTATTTTTGGTGTCGACTAACTTTAGTTGACAATAAAAAAATAAAATAAAAGTTCGCCAGTTCCTCGATATTTCTAGATTTCTGCAAATAACAACTTAAATCAATTATTTGTGCCCCAGTTAAAATCCGAGTGAAGTCACTTAATGCAAATTGCCAATTTTTAATTTAAATGATATTAAAATGCTTTCATTCATAATAGAATTGAAATATTCAAAAATTAATACACAAATTACCAATCGAGCCAGAACAAAGGGCGCTCTTATCAAAATGCAGAATGACCAAATTGATTAATATATTTTTTTTTTATAATTTTTTATTTTTTGTTTTTGTTTTCGTTTTTTATTTGTTTTTTGGTCGTCATCATTCAAAATTGATATCGATTTCGATGCGAGCGCTTATCGAAAATACAAATTTACCATAATTTATAGCGCAGTCCGATGATATATGGGCTCTCTATTAAAAAGTGACCGATTGTGTGTGCAACTCAGTCCGACATGACTTCATTAAGGTGCAAGAAGAAGAGCGAAATTTGGAATGGGTATTGCCCTAAATAAATACAAGAGCTGATAATAAGAAATTCTAATTCTAATAATAATAATCAGGCGCGTAATTCAATTCAAATGTCTTTCGGGAAACAAGCAATTAACAAAAAAATTTCCGCTTTTTCCAGAAGAGATATAGAGAAGGGCAAGAGAGTTAGAGAGTGAGAGAGAGAGAGAGAGAGAGAGAGGGGGAGAGTTGTAAGTGTTATCATCGATCGTCTGAAACGCATATACAAATTTATTTCACTCGATTATTTGTTTAACGATATTTACAGGTGACGACGAGCAGGTCTCGATGTCTCGATGTCACCTGTGCTTATCTCTCGACTGACTGACAGACTGACTGACTGATATTAATAGCAAATATTGAAATTCTCGGAAATGCAACAAACAACTACAATTTGTAGACAAACTCAATAATTGTGAAGTGCACTTGATTTGCCTCAACGGAAATGCCACTAACAAAAAAATCAAATAAAAAAAAGGGTTCAAAGTTTTGTCAAATTCTCAAGTTGCCAAGTTTTCAAGTTTTCAGTTGCGATTCGGCCATTTTGTATTTGACTTGATTTTTGCATTCAGCGTCTGCTCTTTTAATTTTTTCGTTTTTTTCTGTTTTTTCTGTGTGTTTCTGCTTCATTTCTTCTTGTCATCCACATGGGGCCCTTTAACTCTTGGCAGGCCAATCAATCAAGTTTTTTGTGGCAACTTCGGTTTTGCTTTGCTTTTGCATGCGCCGACAACACAAGATGGAGGCATCTCTTGCGAGACATAAATATGCAAGGCTCCACAACAACAACAACAACAAGAACAACAACAAAACACCTATAAAAACTCAACAAGCAATGCACACACACACACACACACAAACACACACACATTCACACAAATTTACATTGCAAGGTGCAAAAGGCATAGGAATTATCAGAAAGTCAACAAGCTGCACTTAAAATACACTAACAAAATCCGAGAAGGAGGAACTAAATTTTTAATAATTTTATTGATTTACTGTTAGAATTAGTAACAAGGTTGTTAAATTGAAATTGCTAATTTAATTTAATAATAAATAATTATATTTCTGATAGTTTTATTGATTTACGCTTAGTATTAGTAACCAGGTTGTTTAATTGAAAATATTTATTTAATTTAATAATTAATAATTATATTTCCGTTAGTTTTATTGATTTACTCTTAGTGTTAGTAACCAGGTTATTCAATTTCAATTATTAAATTATTAAAGTTTTGAAGTGGCAATGAAATTCTACATTTTTTAATTAGCAATTATTGGGAAAGAAATTTTTAATTTTTGACAATAACGAAACTGAATACAAAAAAACATTTCAATTAATTTAAGAGAACTTGTACACTTTAAATATGTTTTTACTGGCTGAAACTGTAGTAATTTTTTTATGTTTACTCCAATATATTTTTATCATCCTAGCGATTTTGCCTCAGTGCTATAACTAATTTCTTTATTTGTTTTGATTCATATAAGCTTAGTTAATAATAAGCTGCATAATTAATTAATAAGTTTTATTGTCTGTGTCTGAATTGAAGTTAAGTTCTTCACAAATTAAATACCATAAACAGAACCAAAAGTAAAATGTGATAATGTCTGCTTGTAATTTAAAACAACTATATAAAATTTAAATAAATTATAAATTATGATAAATTAACAAAGTATAATTAATAAAGAGTTAATTACTAAACTGCAACTTAGGCTAAATTCTAGTTGAAAAATTACTTTTTAGTTAATTCATGTCAACAAAAAACTGCAGAACTCCAAAAAATGTGATAAATAAATCCAAAAGTGAATAAATAGTTAGTTATTTTACATTAAATCTAATTTTAATCAACTAATTACAACAAAACACAACCCAGGCTAAACTTCATGGCAAAGTTAATCGACTCTTGGCAGGTGTTAAATAAAATCCAAATGTGGCATGCAGCACAGAACATTGACAAACTGCCAAGCAGAAAGTGGACAGCGAGGATGTCAACGATTGGTTCGCTTGGGTTCTTCTCATCTTCTCTTCTCTTCTCTCTGCTCGGATGGTCTTCTCTTCTGGTATCTGTATCTGCATTTAGCAGTTTTTTGCTTCTGATTTCTGTGCGGATCCTCAGAACCGAGCTGGAATCGAACGTTTCTCATAATTTATGCGTTTTACGCGCTCGATATGCAATTTTCTTGTTCTTCTTCTAATGACAAGCACTCATGTTGCAAGCAGCAAGCAGCAAGCAGCAAGTTGCAAGTCTCCAGTCACATGTTCGATTCCCCTGGTCCAGAGACGCAAAAGATGCAATCTGTGTTCTGGGGGCAAGCTGCTCTTTTATCTTGTAATATTTATAATGTGTGCAATGCAAGCAAAACATAATTACACAAAATATCATTGAAAATGCAAAATTATGCTTCGAGATAAGAGCAACGATCAACGATCAACAATCGAGGAAAACAACTCGAACAACTCTAAACATAAATTAATGTGTTTTGCACGGAAGAAGCTCCTTCTTAAGTTATACAACAATAATTTATTTGTAACTTCATTAAAAGGGGGAAAAAATTGTTGCATTGAGAAGTCATTTCTTTCTCTAACATTTAAAGCTTAATTAAGACTAAGTTGGATTGCAGAAAGGTGACTTTGCTTAGGTTGAGTAAAGGATACATTATACATAAGGAAACATTTCATTTTGAAGGGAGACTGAAGTTTCCTATCCATCTTTCTTATTCACATGAACTTCTTTTCCTCTCTCCACAAATTATTCTTTTCTTTTTGTAGGGGGACTGAAGTTATCTTTCCATCTGTCCTTTTCACATGAACCTCTCTTCCTCTCTTCACAAATTATTCAAATGATTCTCATAATAATTATTCGCTTAATTTATGTCTAATGCAGGAGGGCTTTGTTAAGTCTAGCTTGGATTGCAGCAAGTTTCATTAGATTAGGTTGAATAATAACTACTACAACTTCTATTAATAATATATATCCTTTCTACTCAAAATTAAAATTTTTATTGTTTTTATAGTCTGTATTTTGATCTGTCCTTTTTCCTCTTTAATTCCTTGCCCTCTTTCCACATATTATTCAAATGACCCTCATAACGATTTTACGCTCAATTGATGGTCAATGCAGGAGAGATTGTCAACGTTGCTCTGAATTTTAGTAGCCAATTAATTAATTAAACACAGCACCGCACACCCACACACACCACACACACACACACTCAGTTACAAATTTAATGCGGCTGCTTTTTACATAAACGAATTGCAATGAGAATTTATGGCTCTGACCCCAACGAGCAACACAAAAGTCAACGAATTTGTCAAAGCAAATCAATATGCGGCAACAACAGAGTGAGGGGGAGGGGGTTGCCTATGATACTAAGATACCCCCCTCTCAAATATTTCCCACACTTTACGCTTTTTTATGCAATCGAAAATGGTTAATTGTAACTGACGCCCAGATGTGCGCAAAAGGTTCAAATGGCGACAAACGGCGACAAACGGGCGACAAACTCTGCCTCAAGAGGGGGTTGGGGATGCCTCAAGAAGGGGTGTAAGCGAGGGGTGGGGGAGGTTAAGGTCTAAGCGTGGCTGACTCGAAATCGATATGGTTGCGAGTCGATTGTTGGCTTTGGCTCTGGCTCTAATTATTCAATTGAAGAACGTTTAATTTATTTCAATATAATCGAATTGAAAGATCCGAGCAGCAGAAGAAGAAGAAGAGAGCTCTGAGCACAGTAGTCACTGGCAGCGGGGCAACTGTCGCTCCCACGAAAGTCAAACAATTTCATTTAATGTTTAATTGGTGGCTATGCCACAAAACACGCACCCAGAGGGGGGTTTAAATGCTCACAGCAAAACAGTGGCGCCCCCAAAAAGGGGGGGACTTAACTGTAACTGATCCTTGAAATACAGTTAAAAAATAGGTTACCCCTTTTCTTTAGGGGCGACGCCACTGCTTGGCGCTATGCATTGAACTGTGGAAATTGTGGCACATTCAGTGTGTGTTGCTGCCACATGCCGCCTACTTGAAAGGCTGCAAATTTAAATTTGATTAAAGTAAACAACGGAAATTCAATTGCAAAAGCAAATTAAAAAACCAAAAGAAAAACATAAAAAATTAACAGAACTGCACTTTTAATTCGATTAAAACAAGCTGGGAAATGTTTTTTAAAGTGATTGTGTTTAAAAAGAGAAAAACTGCAGCTGTTATTGAATTTGTGGAAGAGTTCATCTTAATTTAATATAGAAGATTGCATTTTTATTTAACTTAAATTTTATTATCAGTAACTATTTGCTTAAAAAAACTTTGAAGTTTAATTTAATTACATTGTTTTTTTCAAATAGTTAAATTATGATTTTGTTTTAATTTTATTAATTTTTATTTGACAACTGGAAACTACTTGGTTAAAATAACATTGATGCATTTTGATATATTTTCCTCAAATTGAAACAAGTTGTAAAATAAATAATATAAATAAATATTTAAATAATAATAAAAATAACAATAAATTTAATTGAAATTTAAGTTTTTTATTAATAAGTTTTTTTACTTATTGAACACAACTACTTAAAACAAATAAGAATGACTAACTTTGGCATTAAAATTTGTGGATATGCAATTGAAAAAAGTCGACCAACTGTTTTTATATATGCCAATTGATATAGAAGTCCGATTTTGATAATTTTTATCATAATATGAGGCGCTTAATAAAACTTATTATTTTATGAGTTTTGTAAAGATAACTTGGTAAATAGCAAAGTTGTTCAAAGCAGAAATCAACTTGCGACAGCTCATAACTAAGACAGCTATATAACATAGAGATCCGATTGTATTATATAAAATAGGTATATATAAATGTATATATATATATATTTATATATGTATAAATAAACATGGTGTTTATTGTTAATATTACATAAACTTAAACTCACAATCTACACACAATTTCTAGCCATAATATCTATTCCCTCTCTTCAAAGGCACTTAGCACCTCATGTCGCATCACATCGATAAGTTATTTTGCTTAATGATATGACAAAATTAATGTTCATTTTAATGTTACGCATAAATTAATTAAGACTGAAGGAGAGGGGGGGAAGAAGAAGAGCAATAAACACAAGTAGGCTGAAAGCTGTTGTTGGCCACCATTTCGACCAATGGCAGGCGACTTTCGACTTCTCGTAATCGTAAATGTTTATTAATATTTGTTGGTGTTAGTGTTGTTGTTGTTGTTATTATTGTTGTTGTGGGCAACAATTAAATATACATGTATCGAGTGTCGACAGAATAGTATTGTTATTATTTGTTGTCTATATGCGCGAGTATTACTAATGTATTTACGATCAAGACAAATGTGTCACCAATGACAACAGCTACAAGCGACAAGCAACAACAACAAGCAACAACAACAGCAAGCAACAACATGCAACAACAACAACAACTACAAGATACACAAGTATAACAGAACAGGTCTATAAGTGGCAATGAGGCAAAAACCGTAACACGGCCACACAACATGACACAAAAATTAATAACAGCCAGCTTTGTATCTGTAACGAAGTGTGTGTCTCCGTGTGTATCTGTATCTACAGCTAACAGCTGTGTGTGTGTGTGTGTGTGTGTGAGGTAAACTCATTAAATTTACAATAATGCGTACAATAACTAAACGCGTATTAACAAGTTAGTGTGTGTGAAAGTTGCAGCAGAATGCACGACTAAAGTATACCCTGTAAGTAAGAATAAGATAAGGAAATAAAAACGTTATGCACCAAATACTCTGCTGCTTTTAGGATAATTCAAAAGAAAAGTGTAGGAAAAATCAGATTGGAAAAATGTTTAAAAATGTTAAATAGTTTAAAATTGATTAATAAATCTTTGGTTCTAGAGAGTAGCATTTTAACTTTTAAGTCTGCTATAAAATATTTAACGTTCTTAACTTTATAATTTTGATATAACTCGAAGCTCTGTTTTTCCGAATTTCTTCAATACAATATTATTTTATATTATATATAATATTATTTTATTGATTTTATATTTTATTTAGTATTGCATATTAATTTTCAATTTAAGTAATCAATTTTCATTTTAAATCATTTATTTTGTAATTTTATATTTTTTAAGTATATTTTATTATTTTACATTTTTGTATCAATTACATTATTATATATTTTCCCTTTTTTTTTAGTAAATCCCAAATTTTGAACATTTGCAATTACATTAAATAAATTGAACATTTTAAAAAAATTATGTATGTTAGTTTTTTGAGGCCTAGTTTTGCTGAAAGTTATCCACTAAAACAAAAAGGTGTTTTCAGGTTTGATTATATTCTATAAGGAGGCAATCTAATGTGTTATCCTGATCCAGAGAAATATATATATACCTATATATATACGTATACGTATATACCTCATATATGTATTCAAACAACTCCCCATTTATTTAGCTATCCATAACCACAATTTTGAATTGTATCACAGAGTCTATAAAAATCCAAGCTGCTCGCAAATGAAAAAGATGTCACCTTATGAAAAGATAAACTGGAAGCTATATTTTGGAGGGGGAATTGGGAGTTGGAGGTAGACCCACCCCCAATAATGATGATGATGTTGATGTCGATGTTGATGATGGGATGATAAGTGGGGGCAGTACATATATAATTAATTAAATTACGTTGAACAACTGTGTCGCGTAAGTGGATTTATGGGGAAATTAGAATTGTTAAAATGTGGCCAACAGATTGCGGCTACAACCACGCCCCACTCCTCCCCCAGTTCCGACCAAAAATGAACATAAATTCATTATTGTTTTGTCTTTTCAGCTTATCAGCAAAATGCGCTCGAGTTTTGAATTTAATAATTATTGTTTTTTTTTTTTTTAGTTTTTTGTTTTTTTGGTTGATTGATGATAAATGTGTTTGGAATGCGTGCTTTAATCAGTTTTTAATTTAGTTAGGGATGAGTGTGTGGCACACGCATGTTCAAAAAAAACTAAACAACAAAATGTGGAAAGAAAAAAAAAAATAAAAAGTGGTATCGTTTTCTGATACGTGATCGGGCCGCATATTTATCGCGACATCTGCGCAGTGTTTGTGCCATTAACAGGGCCAACAAGGCAAGAGGCAGACTTGCCACGGGTAATGAGGCCACAGATTGGGCATAGATAGAGGATCTCTGCTCCTGCTCGCTGCAGTAGTCTAGTCTCTGCTGGGAAGCCAGTTGGGAAACCACAGATTGTCAGCCTCGATATGGTAAGCACTCAAAACTGAAGCTGGGACTGTCTATGCAGAGCAGCAGCAACTCCACTGCACCTACTCCAACTTCTACTCCTACAACGCCTGCTCCTCCTCCTCCTCCACCTCCTCCTCCTCCTGGTGCTCCTCCTCCTCTTCGAGATTGCGATTGTTATCGTGGAGTACGCGAAACGCGTGCACGACCTGTCAACATTCAAGTCTCGTGTTCTCATTATGATTATGACTTGACTGCGAATGCTTTTTTGGCATGCTATTCTTAGAGATTACTTAGAGTGTATACACAGTGAGAAAACCAAAGCAGCCTTTAAACTAGATTAAAATCGTTGAATAATGAAACAGCAAATGCTGATTGATTTTTGCTCTTTTTGTTTGCTTGTTTGTCATTCAAATTTATTTAACTACTCTTAATTATAATAAATAAAGCAAACAATGTTGAAATCTATTCAGTAGACCTCTTTGTTTGATGCCAAAGACATAATTAACTCTATAAATAATTATGATTATGATTTGGCAACGAATGCTTTTTAGTCATGCCATACTTAAGATAATGTATACACTGTGAGAAAACAAGGCAAATTCTAATCTACGCCATATTCGTGTGCAAAAGCAGTTGATTGATTTTGTTTTCTCTTTTTGTGCATGCGATCCGCAAGTTAACAACTAATTTGCTTGCCTCTTTTAAACGTGGCCTAAAAGGAATGCAGCTGCGAGCTGAACTAAAAACAACAGCCAACGTAATTTAAATAGTTGGTTAAACTATTTTTTAATAAACTTAAAATTAAGTATACAACTATTTCAAACAAGGTTAATTATATAATAATATTATAAACTATTATGTCAGTAATATGTCAATAAAAAGTCATTTAATATATCCAAAATGTAACTCTGGGATTTCAATTTTTAAAAACTATTAATTTCACAAAAAATATTCAATTTTCAAAAATAAAATATTTCTTATCACAGTTTGAATTCTAGATTAAAACTACATTCAAAGTTGAAAACTAAATATAACTAAGAAAAATATTTTTAATTTCAGTTTTTGAGTATTAGGAAATTTTTCAAAACTGTTTCGATTATCCCATTTTTTTTATTTTTTAATCATGGTTTGAACTCTAGATTAAAATATTTGATCAGCTACAAAATCAGAGCAGTAACTTTATTAAATTTTAATTGTATTTCAATTTTAAAGTCAAGGTTAGCCATTTCTTGGATCTAATTAAACTCTTTCAACAGATTTCACAACGAGTAAATAAAGTCAAAGTCCAAGTCTTTTTAGACCAAGCGTTTCTGCCACATATTTAGATAATTTTCATAAATTCAAGCAGTCATCCATTCCAACCGATTCAGAGATAGTCCAGCTATTCATTCCATTCAAGCCATTGGTTGTCTAATTGGCGCTCAGACGCTCTACGCGCCAATTAATACAAGACGAAACATTTCGGATTTTTCTTACCCAAGGAAGGGAGCAAAGGGGTAGGGGTTGAAGAGGGGAAAGAGGTGGGCAGGGGTAAAGAGTATACGAGCATAAAAATGCTTTACAAGTACACAAAAGTGTCATTCCATCACTCACTTAAAGTATTCATCCATTAATTGCCCGAAAGCCATTGCGAGTAGAATGAAGGACACAACAGGGTAGAGCAGACAGTGGAGGAGAGGAACAGTGGCATAGGGACACAGGACAGGTCGCATCAACTGACGCCAGCAGCAACAACAACAACAACAGCAACAACAACAACATCGACGGCAGGCGGCAGGCGACTTTCAAGTTTGAGGCGGCAGCCATAATGCAAAGAGCTCCATTCCCAGCTTCCAGCTTCCAGCTTCGAGCTTCCCGAGCAGGGCAATTACCATGAGTCGCAGTTAACAGCGGAAGGGGGAAGGGGGTTGCGGGGTGCAGATTTAAATCAGCACAAAATGCGACTTCTCGTCTCGGGTTTGCTTTGCTGCTGCTGCTGCTGCTGCTGCCGTTGCAAGATTGGCTGGAGTTGAAGCATTGACAGGCGCACGTTGACAGTGCGTTTGACAGCCAGACAGACAGACGGACAGACAAACAGACCATATAGACGGACGCCCCTTTGCCACTATCTCGCTCTCTTTCACTCACTCTCTATACCTCTCTCTCTCTCCAGTTCTGGGCTGACAGTCCTTGTCGTTTGCCGACTGCTGCTGCTGCTGCTGGTGATATTCAAAGTAATTGCTTGAAAAATGTAATAAAAATGTACGAGCAAAAAATAAGAATGTTCGAGTAGGGAGTGCTCGACTAACTAGCTGACCTGTACAACGAATATATCAGCTAAAATCCGCTTGATTTTATAACTATAATTTTGCTGTACATAATAATAATTTGGTAATAATGATAATAATTTAAATATTAAATATTATTAATAATTATTATATACATTTAAGTAAGCATGAAAAATCTAGTCATATAGAAGACTGTTGTATCTGTACATATCTGGAGTTCAATATCAGATTGATATAAGATTTTAAGAAAAAAGAAATTATATGCATATTTTGGATATAATATTTATAAAATCTAAAATAACAATAAATAAATTTGTTGTGTTGCAACATTTCTTTGTGAGTTGAGGTTAAAATAAATGCTTACGTTTTTAAGGACAACTTAAGAATTAAGAAAATTTTAAAACGAGTATAGCAACAATATATGCAAAATTCCAAAACATTATTTTCAATTTGAATACAGAGAAAATCTTTAATAAACATAACCTGAAATGAGAATAGATTTAAATTGAAATTTATGAAATACACATGTTTATATATTATATATATATTAAATACTTCCCCACTTGAGTGTATTAGCTCATGGTATATATATAGTACATATATCGGTATTTTATGCCTTAACAGATTTGTTAAGCGACTCTTTTAGATTCATTTTATAGCTCCAGGGCATCAAAGAGGTAAACAGCAGAAAGAGAAAAAGAGCGCAAAAAAAAGAAAAGAAAAAAATAAACTAAACAAGCTGACAACTGATGGCAAAAATGGTGGAATCTGGTCGAGGAACGCCTGAGTATGTGAAAAAGTACAATTGTTATGGTGGCATAAACTATACTCCTAAGTGGCCACTGGCCAACTCAAAGATCACGACGACGAAAAACCCTCTCCTGCAGCTCCACCAGCTCCTGCAGCTCTTCCAGCTGCCTGCATCTGCCTGAATCTGACAAGAGCAAATGGGACGCAGTGATTGGATGCATATCAAAGTAGACAGCGGGAACAATGAAAGGCGACTCTAACCATGGCCATAGGACGACGAGGATGACAACGTCCAGCTCCGTCAGACAGTCATATATCTGAGCTAACTGCAACATTGTGGATACATTGTGTTTGTGGCTCTGAGCTCTGGGCTTGTGGCATGTGGCATGTGGCATTTTGGTAACGCCTTTGGGGCATACGCAAAGCTTTTCGCCGCTTCTTCGTTTGATTCGGTTCGCATTTCTCACCAATCGGCGGGCAGCAAAAAATAAATATATATACTTATAAATATAGCTGCAGTTCTACGAGATATCCACAAAAAAAAAAAATATATATACTTAAACTTTTAATCTTATCTAGCTGAAGATCTATATATATAGATCATATATGTTAAATATCTATTTAGTTCTAGACTTTAATGGAATGAATACTGTAATAATTGTGATAGAATTAAGGCAAATTATTAATTTACATATATAATATATTATTAATTATTAAATATTATTATTAATATATTGTATATCTTAAAAAATATTAAATCTTAAAAATCGTATAAATATTTTAGTATTTTTTAATTTATTTATAATTTATTTTTTTTTTTTTAATTTAATTTAATTCTAATTTTTTAGTTTTGTATTTTTGGTATCGACTGATTTTAGTTGACAATAAATAAAAAATTAAATAAAATAAATATTAAGTATATATTTTAATCTAGCTGATTTTAGTTTGTTTAATAAAAAAAATACGTGTTGTTTAATAAAATCCGTATTTTTTATTCAATGCAATTTTGATAGCACTCGGAAATGGATTTAAATCGATTTTCACGACTTAAGCTTGCAGCAGTGTCTAAGAAACTCCCCCAATTTATTATATATATAAATATATAATGGTTATCTGAGATGTCTCCTTCCATTCAGTTAGTTACTCCCTCTAAGCTGCCACACAATTTTCACAATTTTGCAGTTCACCAAGCTTTTCACAAATCCATTAAAAAATGCGTAAAAAGTGTGGCAAGTGGCAAGCACACAGCTAATTATGATTGCTTATTGTTGGCCCTGTGGCAGGCAATTGGCATCGATTACACATTTAGCAATGAAACGATTATGTCAAGCGTCAAGCGTTTACTAGCTGGCCAAAAGGGTCAAGGACTGGGCCAACAGGCAGGACAGGATTTTGACCCAAAGTGCGCAATAAGCGGCGTTTAAATGTAACTCAAAACCAATGAGGCCAGGCGTCAAATGAAGGCAGACGGTTTACATAACACTTGGGGGCAATATGGCCAAAATGGCCAATGAACTTACGCACAGTAACAGTTAGAGATATATTTACAGTTATACAGCTACAGATACAGCTACAGATACAGATACAGCTACAGATACAGATACAAATAGATGCCACAGATACATTGCAAGCGGCGCCTTGTTAAATACTTCTTGCAATTTTATGAGCCAGTGCAAAAGTGAAAAGTGCGAGTGAGAGAGAGATACAGAGAGAGAGAGAGATGGAGAGAGAAGAGTAAACACGATACAATGGTCAAGTCAAGCAGTCAAGGACATGAAGCAATTTCTGAGCTGCATCCAAGCCAAGTCCAACAGCACCACCCACTCCCACTCCACCCAACGGTTTAGCCAGACAGCTGGACGCTGTGGAAGCTGTTGCTGCTGCTGCGGCTGCTACTGTTGCTGCTGCTGCTGTTGCTGCTGCGGCTGCTGCGGCTGCTGCTGCTGCTGTTGCTGCTGCTGAGAGGTCAAAGTTGAGTCAGAAGTTCAAGCGCGAATTCTCGCGCGAAAATATAATCAACTTTGCCAGTGAAAGTGAAACAATCAAACTCGTGGGCGGTTTGAGAGCCAACACAAACAGTTATTATTGTTGTTGTATTGGTTGTTGTTGTTGTGGTTGTTGTTGTTGTGGTTGTTGTTGTTGTGGTTGTTGTTGTTGTGGTTGTTGTTGTTGTGGTTGCATGGCCAAAAGCGCGCCAAGGCCTTGATATCTGACCTTAACCAATTGCCGACGGTAATCACAAGCGATTTATATATTTTTAACCGAGTTGAACTTTAGATAGGTGAAGCTGTTAGATGTGTCTTAGATATACAGATATATAGATATATAGTTGTCTATTATATATTATTATATTATTATTATAATTATTAAAAAGACACCACACAGTGCTTGTTTTCTAAACTGTTTTAGATGAGCTCCTAAAAAGTACATATAAACTTGGTAGCTGAAGACTTTAAAGGCTCTATAAAAGATAAGAATATGTCCAATCTTTTCCGAAAAATATAATATAAATATACATAAATATATATAAATATACATATATATATAAATATAAGCAACGCCTTTGTTGGAGCCATAGCTCAGTACTACAAAAAATACTACTTCAAAATTTTACACAGCTATAATTTGGTCAAATCTGAACGAATTTGTAAGATTCTGCGTTTATTTAGTTATTTGATCACAAAAATGCACTACAAGTTAGTTATGCGAGTTTTAATCGAAAGCCTCAGATTCAGATTCGGCACCAAAATACATATCTTATAGCGAGCTTAAAACTTTGCGTAGCCATAACTTATTTAAAACTGAACCGATTTATAAGAAAATAGAGATTTTTAATCATAACTTGTCCGCTACTTCAATAATGCATTTAAAGTTGGTGAAGCTGTTCTGGCTCAAATACTTCCGCCGAATACAAAAAAAGTTGTCCATTATTTTCCAAAGTTGAAACTTTTTGAAACTTCAAAAGATTAAAGAAAATCATGGCTTATTAAAAATGACTTGTTCTATGTATAAATACTACATTCATGTTGGACACGCAATTCTAAATAAATTTCCATCTAAAAATTATATTTTGTAATGTAATGACCTCAAAATTAAGCTTCCTTTTATACATATTTTTGTACCCATATTTCATATATTTAATATTTATATATTTTTATCTCATATATTTCATATAACTCCATATCTCTCTAAATCTCTTTACTTTTCCAACATCAAGATTCAGTCATGAGTCAACGACACATATCTCTACAAAATCTACCCAAAGACTTATAATGGCTAAGATACCTGTTCTCAGCTACCCCCAACCCCCCTTTGCTTCAACACATGCACTACTCACTGACCGTTTTTTAATTAACTCCCACATTAGCTGAGGCGGGTGGGGTTGAGGGAGGGGGTGAGGGGGTGGACTCCCAAATCCAAACTTATTAGGTGCGTGTGTTTTGGATTGGGGTTCAAGTCCAAGGCACGCCATGCTGAATGCTCTTTCGCTCTCCGCCAGGGCATGAATGAATCTCAGTCCGTGTATGAATAAAAACTGAAGAGGTTGGCCGGAGAAAGGGGAATTAGAGATAGAGGAGGGGAGGGGAGGGGAGGGGAGGGGAGCCAAGTCAAGCTCCGTCTGCGAGGAGACGATCGCGCGCATGACTCGTAAATAAAATTGTAGCCACGAGCAGAGCCAGAGTTGCAGTTGCAGTTGCAGTTGCAGTTGCAGTTGAAGCGAGGGCGAGCGGAAGCTGGCTAAGCCAGTTCCACACTGAGAAAAACACACACTGAATATAAGATATGATAATTAAAATATGATATGTAATATATAAATATGATAACTTGTTTTAAGAAATAAGTTATAAATATAAGAAAACAAAATTGTGCAAATAAGAAAGGGTTGCAACAAAACGAACCTTAATTTTATTATTTTTAAAAAATTCATTTTTAAAACGTAAATATGAAAAGCCCAATTTCTTTGACAAAAATAATTTCTAAAACTAAAAAGCAGGCAAAAAACAAAGTTTTTTGGGTTCGTTTCGCTGCATCATAATTTTTTTTAAATTAAATTATGTGAATTTATAAATGAGCTAAAATATGTATTTCATTTCAAGTTTAAACAGCCAAATAGCAAAGAGAGTCTCTTAGAGTTCCTTTGTTACACTCAAGAAAACACACACTTAAAATTAGACTTATTTTTTTATATCTTAAAAAATGCTACACTGAAATTAAGAAAATAAAAACGCTGACTTTTAGAAATATGCCTTCTGATTAATGAGGTGAGTTGCCTTTGGCGAATTTTTAAAATTGTTGGGGTTTTTTTTTTGGTGCAGTTCCACACAGTTGGCCACGTAAAACGCTCTTGGCCAAGATCAGACCGCACAGCAGCAGCAGCAGCGGCAGCTGGCTGGATTGTGTAAGGTTAGGATCGGTGAGGATCGACTGTAAATTGCTGGCTGGCTGCCTGGCTGGGGCAGGCAGAGGCAAGCTGTGGCAAGCTGTGGCAGGCTGTTGCTGACTACGCGCTTATCAGTGCTGCCAGATCGCAATAAGAAAACAGACGCTGCTCGGCTGGCAGTGCTGGCAAGTGCGCAAGCAGTGCTCGCTCTTCCTCTTCCTCCTGCTCCACTTTGTATGTGTGTGTGTGTGTGATTCTGTTGTGTGTGTGTCTTCTGTGCGTGTTCCATAATATTTAAAAATCGACAAAAATTGCCCAAGTTAATTGCAAAAATTTTCATCCTTTCGCTTGACTCACTTTTTTTCTCCTTTTTCCATTGCGTGCTGGATGACTAAGGACTGATAAGGACTGCAGCTAGGAAGTGACCAAAAATAAAAGAGTGCCCAATAATCTGGGATGGGGCAGCTGCTCTAGGCTCATGAGAGAGCAACATTTTCTAAGGCGAAAGTTACTTAAGTTTAACAAAATCCAATAGATAAAAGCACAAACTAATTTTTCATAGAATGAATCTATTTTTGATCCACTTCAGCTACCTGATTTGGATCGAAATTGAAAAACTTTCTGACGAACAAAAATAGGTACAATTTTATTTTCTTTTTTTTTATTAGATCCAACCAAATTTTGAACAAATAAATACAAATTATAACAAGCTCAAAATTAATTAAACTTAATTATTTGCGAATTCAAACCGGGAAAATTAATCTGATGCAAAATGTATCATAAAATTTATAAATGATAAAAAATAAATAAGATGATTTCAATAATTTTAATATGATTTGGTAAAATAAAATAGAAAAGCAAAAAGGAAGAAGACAAAAAAAAAACTGCATGTGGCACAACAATGTAATAAAAATGTTGCTGCTGCAGGAGACGACTTCAGAGCTTGCAACAACAAGCAGCAACTGCCCCCAAGCAGCAAGCATACAGGAAAAAAAAAACAATAACAAGAAAAGAAAAGAAAAGAATATATATATATATATAAAATAAAAAAATATAAATAAACTAAACTAAAAGCGGGCACAGCAAATCGAAGGGGAAGTGGGAGATGGAAGTGGAGGAGGGGGGCACTGGGGGGTGAGGAGAGGGTTCACCATGGAGACTGCAAGTCTGCGAGTCGAGGGTAAGTGCTGCTAAATGGGTTCCCCATTAAAGCTCATTTGAAATCAGACACGTCCGATTAAAATCTCATTTCTCACCTTGTGGCTGCTGCCTCAAATTGGCATTGCAGCAGCAGCAGCAACAGCAGGGGGAAGTGGGGGGAGCGAAAAAGGGAAAGACACAACAAACAAACTGCAAAAAAAAAATATACAAAAAAAAAAAATCATATTTACAGCCACAAACTTGCAACGTGGGGCAACAACTGCCTCGGTGGCCACATTGATAGTTGGGCCAGCGATAGGAGCAGCTTTAAACCCAAAGGCAACAACAGAAACAATAACAACAACAAACAACAACAAGCAACAACAACAATAACAACAACAACCAGCACGAGGAGTATTTCACGCCTTTAGCCACTTATTAAAATAGGCAAAATGTCTATTAACCGGGCTCACAAAACGTGGCCAATAATAAAAACGGTTTTCCGCCTTTTTTTGTGTGGGTGTCAAAATACACTCTGAAAAAAATAGTCGAACCAATTTTAAGGAATTTGTCACTTTTGTTATTATTCAAAAAGTATATTTTTAAAAACCAGATATATTTTTTGTGGTTGGTTTTAGATAGCTTATAAATTTATTTAATTTAATTTTAGCCAGTAAATTTTAATACTTGATTTTGCAATTTAAAAAAGATTTGTTTTAAGAATCTGAGGTTACATTAATATATTTTTACACGTACAAATAATAGAAAATATTTATAAAAAAAAAAAAATACAAAAATCATTAATCAATCTTAGGAATTTCTAAATTTTAGAAATTTATTTTCATATATATCCAAATTATTTCTAAAATCAGGAAAAACTTTCAATTAAAAACTTCAATTACATTTTCTTAAAATCAGTGTGATTTTTTGCTCAGTGCAAAGACGCTCAAAGCCTCGGCTGCAGGAAGTACATTCTTGTCAATGCCTGCTGCGGGTGGTTCAGCGGTTGCTCAGTGGTTGTTCAGTGGTTGCTCAGTTGTGGTTCAGTGGTTGCTCAGTTGTTGTTCAGTGGTTGCCAGGCATAGCAGTCATAGCAATAATTTGGTTGGGGGCCTTATTACCGATGATCTCGGTAGCTGTGCATTACAACGATGATCGCCGCGATGCGATACCGACGTGCCAAGGGATAAGAACCGAGTGAAAAGTGACTGGTTGCGAATTTTCTTTTAGATTGCATTTGCTCACAGGTTGCACTTGAAAAGTCGAAAGAATTTTCATTATTATATTATAAATAAGCAATATTGACTTGAAGCACTTCAACTTAAGACTTACTTGCAGAAGAAGCGAGCAGGAATTTGCTAGTAGAGAAAACTAAACTTGGACCTAGTCGAAATTTAAGAGTAAATACCCTGTATCAATTTTCGAGAGCTCGACTATAAGATACTCAGAACTCAAGAGAGTTGTAAGTATGTAAATAAGATACAAGTTTTTCTCTTGCATTTCTCAACCGATTTTCATAGATTTTAAGTTTAATTTTAGATAATTAACAAGTCGATATTATGTCAAGACAGTGTTGCACAAACAAAGTACGAAGTATACCTTAAGGCAGAGTACTTTATTGTAATCGATTCCTAATCGATTCCCATCGATGTTAAGAAGTAGACTTGATATGATATATGGAGATTTATATTCAAAAAATTCAAAATTCTATCAACTACCATCTCTGACAGTAAAAGAGGCATAACTAGATCGGCATGGCTATTGATGCTGTTCCAGAATATATATACCTTACTTATATACTTCCCTTCATACTTAATTCCTTACTCCCTTATGCCTCCACACCTGCACAATTTCAATGTACCTTATCCATTTTCAGTGGATTCAGTGTATATATAAATATATATGATAAATATTTGTAAATATATATATTAATAAATAAGTATAGCAACATTGACCTGATCCGTTAAGGCTTATCATTAAAATCAATTGATCGAGCTCTAATTATTTATTTATAAATGAATAGTGAATAACTTATTTGTAAAATTAGTTACGAAAGTTCGACTTCAGTTTTTATCGAAGATAGCTATAATTTTATTTTGCTTAGCTCTGTTAATAATATTTAAATTAGGCAACAAAACTCTTCACTACTTGAATCACTATTATTGAGCCTCTCCACGCATATCGCTGGCCTCATTTTATATATCTCAAGTGTCTGCCACACCACGCAACTCGCTGCTGGCTGGTGGCAGCTTCTGTGGCATTAAGGACCTAATAATTTTTTGGAGCTGTGGCATCGCGATAAACACGCAAAATCTTTGCTTGCCACAGTCAACACCTTTTGTTGTGCGGTTTGTTTGCTCAACTTCTCGCCGAGATTTGTCCAGCCACCCATATTCCTTCCCCGTTCCTCCTCCATCCCTCTCCCGTCTGTCCATCTGCCTGTTTGCCTTGTGTCCCCTTTGGGCTATTTAAGCAAATGATCAGCAATCCAATGAGCAGCTGCCGACAACACGCAACGAGTGAACCGCCTTCTCCCCCCGACCTCCCCCCTCTCTCTCTATCTCTCTCTCTGCCTCCTCATCACTTGGCCAGCTTAAAGTGTGAATTGTTTTGTGGCCAAGAGCAAAAAGCGCTGACCAGCTCCAAAGAGAGATAAGTGAGGTAGTTGCCAGGTAGCCAGCAGCCACCAGCCAGCTGCAGTTAAAGCCAAAAGCGCAAGCTGATCTGCTAGTTTTTGCATACGAGCCAAGGCCTGAAGACTGGCAGAGGTGAAAGCGAGGGGTACACTCAAAAAAATTGGCATAGCATTTTAGAATATCGCCCTGAAAACCCGAAAGTTTTTCTTGTTTGTAGAGATAATTTATAAATATAAGAACACAATCAAAAGGTCAATAATTTTAAAAAAAAAAAAGGTTATATTTTTTTTTAGAAATATTTTATATTATTAATAAATATATTTCAAAAAATTTAAAAATAAATAATAATGTTTACTGGCTCGTCTTTTTATTGGAGTTTAGCTGTTGGCTGCTTTAAAAATACAAATTATTTAAGTACTAATTTTTATTAACTTAAAATATTAGCTAAAAAAGGTTAATTTTAGAGAGTCTTGAAAAAAATCCTTAAAATTGGACATATATTTTCGAAATCTTAGAAAACTTACCCTAAAATTAAGAAAAAAATTCCCTTTAAGAAAAATATTTTCTGAATAATTAGGTAGGTTATCCTTAAAGAATTTTGAAAGATCTCTGCAATTTTTTTCTCAGTGTAGGGGGAACGTGCAATTTTCAACGCGCATTCTTGACGTTTTTTCCCACATTAGCCGCATTGTTTTTTCGTTGGTTTTGTTGGCAACGTGGAACGTGGCTCGGAACTTGGCTACCAGTCTTTTGGTTACTCTGTTTGCCATGCAAAACAGCTTGTTAAGCACTTGTGCCACCAACAACAGCAACAACAACAACAACTTTGTGGCACATTGTCTGCTCGAGTTTCAAGTCGAGTATTTTTTTTCGTATTTTTTTATTTTTTTTTTTTTGTTTTTTTCCCTGAGCTTATTAGGCAAATAAAGCGCACTTCGCCTGCAGCTGCTGTTGGCCAAGTTAACAATTTCATGGCTTGAGCCCTGCTAAAGCGCATTATTATCATAATCAAGCGTGTGGAGTGGATCTGAAAGGTAGTCGCATTATCATTATCATTATCGCTGCGTTATCAGAGCGCGTTAAACACGCACAGGACGTCAAGATCAACACTGAGAGATTAAGGATGTGAACCGAACGGAACTGAGCTGACCTTAATGCTAACTGAAAAGAAAAGCTAACCCAACTTTGAATACCCTTTGCAGATTTAATATTCGATTTCATAACAAGTTTAACCCATAGGAGCTATTTGATATAGAAGTCCGATGATGATGAGAGAATTATATTAAAATGACTTTTTAGTGATGTTTGTAAGAATTAAGAATCGATTAAAATGTTTTTCATAAAACAACTTATCTATCGACCGATTAGTTATATGGAGACTATATGATATAGAAGTAATAGTAGAAGTAAGAAGTCCAATTTGAATAATTTATTAACAAACAGTTGAAAGATAAGTTAATTTGTATCTACAGAGTTTGATGAGGATATCTTCATTAACAAAATAGCTCTTCATACAAGAACTCATATTTCCAATGATTTTTCCTATGACAGCTATATGATATAGCATTCTGTTTCATGAAGACAGATTAAAAAACTGAAATGGTTCCCATAGTTGGCTATATAGATGAAAGATAGATTATGGCTTAAGAAACAGATTTTGAGAATGCTTTAAATAATAAATAAATAAAACTGTTATGAAACATTTTAAATCCCTCCAAAAATTTCACTAGCTAATCTCGATTAAACCCGGTTATGCATATCCTAGCATTCCTTTTATTGTGAATATGTTAATAATATTATTAATTATCCCAACTTTCGGACCATCATCCCTGACTACAATTTATAACAATTGAAATTGTAACATTTGTAAAAATACGTAAGCCGAGTTTTTCTCAACGAGTATCAGTAAAATGTATTTTAAACATTTTAAAGAGGACGTGGATTATATTTCAATAACCAGGATATCGAAAGGCAACTGCTTATAAAATTTTTAAGCCCCATTTACAATAATTCTTGACTTAAAAAAAAGTTAATATGTTTTTATCAGAAGCTCGCATGTTCCTTCGATAATCGCTTGGCTTGTTTCACATTTGTGTTGGGTGTGCTGCTTACTTGTGTCCAACGAGCTCTCTCCACACACACACCCACACACACTTTTCAATAGGTGCACACACACACACACACACACAACACACACACAACACACACAGCAAATCGAATTTATTTTGTCGGCTCTCGAGAAACACAAGAAGCACATTACTCATACGCCCCTTGAGCAACAGAATTCTCATATTTCATGTAAAAAACTAAAATATATTCGAGTACAAAGCACACACACACACCCTAATACACACACACACACACACACACACACACACACACCCTAACACACACACCCTAACACACACTCGCACACCTCTTACGTATACTTGAAAATTCAATAAAAATTGGCCAAATTGAAAATGTGAGCTGCTTTCTACTCGACTCCCACTACCACGCCCCCTCCTCAGCCTGCCCCCTCATCCATAAACAAATGCCCCCAAAACAGTCGCTCATAAATATTTAAAAATTAATTTCACAATATGCTGGGCACCATTTTCTTTTTTTCTTCCATTTTCTTCGTCTTTTTTTCTGACTGCTTTTGGTTTGCGAGTCATTTTTCAATTTCATACTTAATTTTATGTTCTATGTAGACAAGAGGGATAGCAATAACTAGAGAGTGAGAAAGAGAGAGAGCGAGAGCGAAAGAGAGACAGAGCTATGTTATATAAAAGATGCCATCATATTTCATGTGTGTGTGTCTTGGTTGTAGTTGTGGCAAGTAGGTTCTCCAAGGTGCAAACAGAAGGCAGCAACTGAAGCAGCAGCTGTAATTACATACAAACCCCCGATCCAGGGGAGTGGGGCAAGGGTGGGTGGCATTTAGGGGTAGCTGGGGGTGAGTAGGGGGAGCTGGCACGCTTTTATATTCTAAAACCACACACATGCATTGCAAATGCTGCATATGTATATGTACAAGAGCATTAAAGCTTGTGCGGCACTCAGAAAAAAAACTATTAAGCTTTTCTGGTTTTTGGAAATAATTTCTACATACATGAAACAAAATTTCTAAAAATTCCCTTAATCTACAATTAAAAAAAATATATTTTCTTGAATATATTTGCTATTCTTAAAAAATGCATTTCTATAAAGTAGTATTGCAAATCCTTCTACATATAAAATTTTAGGATTTCTTCAATTAAATTAAATATATTAATAAACTATCTAAAAATCTTAAAATACTAATGTTCTATTAAATATACATTTAGTCAGTAAAAAACATCCTGAAAATTAGACATATTTTTTGCTAAATTTTAGAAAACTTTACGCTGAAATTAGGAGAAGAATATTTTTTATTTTCTTAAATATTCTTTGAATAATGAGCTGAGGAGTTTTCTTGGTGAACTTTTAAAATTCAGCTAGAATTTTTTCTGAGTGTAGGGGGTGCAGCTTATGCCTGAGGGTTGGGGTTGGGGGTTGGTCGCAGCGTTAGACAAGCTAGCAAGAAATACCTTTCATATGTAGCACTTTGGCTGCACAGTTATCGCATTTTATGTGCTCTGCTCCTCTCTGTCCCCTCCTCCTCCTCCCTCTCTCCACCTCTACTTACCCAGTTTGTTGCATACACACACACACACATGCATCCTTGTGTGTGCTACGTCGTTTTGCAACATTTTCTGCAATTTGTGCAGTTTTTCATGTTCATGTGCAGGATATGAAAATTTTTGCCAAAGCGCTCTCTTCTTGCACTTTGTATCCCTACAATGTGTGTGAGTTTGTGTGTGTGTGTTCGTGTGTGTGTTTGTTTGTGTGTGTGTGTGCGAGTCGTGCATTCAAGTTGGTAAATTGTGCACTTACATTATCATAATGGAAATTGCTTTGACTTGAGGGCGCCAGAGTTGTCGCCTACAAGTTTGTTAATATAAAAAATTAAATGTGGAAAAATAATATTATGAATAGTTAGTTATAGTTTAAAATATTGTTATTTTCAGTTAAAATTTATTTACTTAAGTGCTTAAGAACTAGACTTGTACAGTTACTGACGAAAGTCAGTAACCAGATTTCTTTAGGCAATCAGTTATTAGTCAACTTATTACTTGAAACCCCTTTAAGATTAAGATGAGCAGTAAACGTGTGAACAAAATGTAATGGTATAAGACTAGAGATCTCTCGGAAATTATTGGCTAGTGTGTAAATACATTTAATATTTTATTGTTATTATTCATTTTGGAGGAGAAGATTCTACACATAACATAATAAACTGCTCCCTTCACAAAGAGCTTGTTGGGGGTTTCACTTTAGATATATTGTGCCTATTGTTCAGTTACTTGGCTTATATTTCTATTATCAAATCAAGTTCTTAAAGGAATTCAAGAATCTATTTCTGATTGATTTGAAAACCTGTTTCCATAGAATAGAAGTTATATTATATATGTTATTCTTTAGTTTGACAACCCTGCCTTGTCCTTACTAGCAACTACATATTTTGAAATTATTATATTATTTACTATATCTATAATATAAAAGACTATCGGAACAAGTATCTGTAGATAAAACTCTGATGTGATATAGATGATTATTTCTTGTTTAAGTTTGACAACCCTGTCTCTAGCAGCATCTTCTGCTTGCAACTGCTTCAACTCTCCTGTGTAATTCTGCGTGTGTGTGTGTGCGAATGTGTGTATACGTAAATGCGAGTAAAGCCAAGACAAAGTGTGTGCTATAGCTACCCCCTACCCTACCGCTACCACTCCTCCACAGACCACACTCATCCCTAAATGCGCCTAGTTTTCAATGTTGCCCCCAAGTAGCAAGCAGCCAGCAGCAGCCATTGTATTCTGATTGTGCGCCCTACACACTCTTCTGTGTGTGTGTGTGCGTGTGTGTGTAGAGATGGAAAATATTATTTTTCATAAATTTTAAAATATACCGTACGAAGGAGCAGCCCCAGAATGCCCAATGCCCAGAGTCAAAGCTGCCGACTGAGGGTCAAAAAAGAAAAACTCGCCTCGTTTCACTCGCACTCGTTGGCGAATTGTCGACATTATGTACCTATATATATATATATATGCTGAAGTATACAGATTTGGACAGCATATATGTACCATCATACATACACACACACACACACACACACACACACACCTACGCAGCGCGCACAAAAGGCAAAATAGAGGAAAATGTATGCAACATTTTACAATGCAAAAGCCATTTACTTGTGGAGCAAAGAGGAATGTGAGGAGAAAAGGAGGAAGGAAATGAGAGAGAGAGAGATAGAGAAAGAAAAAGAGAGGGAGAAAAGGCAGAGAAGTGTGCATGTGTGTGTGTGTGTTTGTGTGTGTGTGAGGCAGTCAACATATGAAAAATGAAAAGTCACAGAGCGCAAGAAAAAAATGAAAATAAAAATATGTAGAAAAAAAGAAAAAAGAAAAGTTGGAAAATGCCCAGGCACCCACACAGGCAGGGGGAAAGCACACGGCAAACGGCGCTCGGCATTCCTTATATGGCATTGTGTTCACACACACACACACACACTTACACACTCGGGGCACTTTTTATGTCGCTTGTGTCCCGAGCGTAATGTAAATAAAAAGAGACAGGAAATGTTTGCAATATGTATAAATATATAAAAAATATATATAAAAAATATAAGAAAATATATAAAAAATAAGCTGAAAAAATTCTAAAAGTTTGCCATAACTTAAGTTAGGTGCCACACAAACCCCCCTACCCCAACCCTCCCAACTCACATAAAAGTTGATGGCAAAACAACCTTTTGTGTGCGCCTCATAAAAAGAGCGAGAGAGAGATGGAGAAATGGCGAGTGTGTGAGAGAGACAAAGGCATGCACGCTCTGCATATAGTCAAATGCTGAAACTCTATTTAAAATGTGTTTTTTTTTTTAAGAAAAAGTTGCTGTCTCTTTCTAACGCACTGCGTAAATGCTAAAAATGCGCTTAAAAGTTTTTGGGGCTGTTTTTGTTTTGTTGAGGCCTTTTTCCGTAAATAATGGTCGAGCAGAGGGGGTAGGGGGTTGAAG
Source organism: Drosophila kambysellisi (assembly GCA_035042185.1). Lineage (NCBI taxonomy): Eukaryota > Metazoa > Arthropoda > Insecta > Diptera > Drosophilidae > Drosophila > Drosophila kambysellisi. The sequence goes on from JAWNLS010000417.1 coordinate 518,744, forward strand.
GTGGAGTGAGGGGTTCACAAATACATGCATGAGTGTACTCACACAATGAAAGTTTTAATGAAATTTGTATTTTCTTTTTTGGGAAGGGGATAAATGGGAAAAAGGAAGTTAAAGATTGAATGAATTGAGAAGGGGTCAAATAAATGGATAATTGATAAATATAAATAGATTAAAGGTGGCCAACAGAGTGAAAAATAGTTAATATTGTATATAATTCAAATGGGAGAACACGTTAGAGCAAGTTGGAATACTGACTGGGAGAAAATTAGAATAGGTTGAATGTATTTAAATCTAATGCTCAATAAAAACATGGACATTATCTTTTATTTTATTTTGATAGTTGATTAATATGAAATATCAAATACAATTTAGAATGCTCTAGTCGAGTGTACTCGTCTAGGACATAGCTAGTGTATCGACTACTGTCTGATAGTAGTTTATTCAATATAAAATATAAATATATGTTTCGGTTAAGAAATTCTGTATTTCTTGTAATTTAAAATCAACTTTATTTGTTATGCTTATTTAGAATTCAAAATGAAAAGTTACAAAGATTGTTACCCAATGTTTGAGAGACTGTGATGGGGTCTTGGACATCGATTTCTCTAGACATAGGCCAAAATTCAAGTGGAACCTATATTAATACTTAACACTTATCATAACTTTTTTTTTGGAAATATTATTTAGCCTTAGTTAAAGGTAAACAACTATTCCACTTTTATTATTTTAAGCTATTCGTAATTTAATGACTTTATTTTTTTTTTATTTTATATATGTATTTATGAAACAATGTTTACTAATCTTTAGTATTGATTGCTGGCGTTGAAATACAATTTTACTTATTATTCAACTAAACTTTAGGTATTTTTTTTTAATTTCTAAAAACTATTATTTTGATTGTAGTTGAATATTCTTTGTGGGACCCGCGAAGGAACCTCAAATAAATAGGCTTGCTAAAAAACACTACAATAAAAATGTATAATAATAATAATCACGGTAACACTAATAATAATAACGCGCTGATACCATGAAAGATGTAATTTATTTACGTAGTTTATCTATCTTTTGCTTTAACTTCAACTTAAAGCCTTACTATTCCTGCCCCATCTCCAACACTTTATTCCTCTCTTATTCAACACTAAAGACATGTTCCCACACCCAAACTCGAACTCAGATTTAATCGCACGACTTAAGCAACTATTTCAGCTGCTGCTTCTTCTTCTGCTGCTGCTCTTAAATATGTGAAGAAGCAAAAAAAGGACAACAGAAACTAGAATTCCAATCGATTAGTTAATTTAAGAAGGAAGACAGCAAAAAGACGAACAAGACTTAAACACTCAAATGCTTAATGCAGAGAGCCAAAGAAGAAGCAGAAACAACAGTTACAACAACAACAACAATAAAATAAACAGTTACATTTTTGGCAGCGAAACTAAAAATACAACGCAATACACACACACAAACACACACAACGAAATACACACAGTCAGACGCAGGACAAAAAAAAACTAAACAGCAGCAGCAACAAGATGTTGAAGAAGAAGAAGCAGAGCAGACGATTTTTGCTAATCAATGAAATTAAAGCTTAAAGAAATTACACCAAAAATAAAAGCAAGCGCGAGCTTTAAGCTCGGGCGGGGGTGAGGGCGTCGCTCGAGCGACAATGGTTAAAATAGTGCACGAGACGTAGCCGACGACGACGACGTCGACTTTGACGTCGCTGCCGCTAAAGGCAACTTTAATGAACGGAAATTAGCAAAAGGCAAAGGTAGACAAAAAAAAACAGCAAAGCTGATGCTGCGAGGCGAATTCAAAGCAGACGGCGAATTCGGCGGAGCTGAGCGCGCAACACAGCGTCAGAGAGCGAAAGAACGAGCGAGCGAGAGAGAGAGAGCGCCAAGCACATGCGCCGCCAAAGCGCCAAATGCCATTGGCTGCCCAACCAAGCTTGTGTGTGTGTGTGTAAGAGAGAGAGAGCGCGCGCATTTCCCCAGCTGCTGTTGAAGCATAAACAAACCATTTTGAATAAAATCAACGACTGCATTGTGTATGTGTGTGATAGTGTGTGTGTGTGTGGAACGCAAGTGCAAAAATTGTTGGATCTGGCTGCTGCATGTGGCAGTTGCAACTAACGCAGCAGCAGCAAACAAATACGCGCAAAAGTTAACGCGACGCGCGCGCTTTTTTTGCCTTACTCTCTGTGCGTGCGTGCGAGCGTGTGTGTGTGTGCGTGTGACAACTGCAGCAACAGCAAAAATAACAGCAGCAACAATAACAGCATTGAAATCTGCTGCTGCTCTGTAATTATTTTAATTTATGCGTTTAACACCGCTGCGGCTGCCATTGGCTTCTGTTAACGTCGCTGCTGCTGCTCCTCTGCTGCTCCCTCTACTGCTGCTTCTTCTTTGGCTGCTGCTGCTTTTGTTTTTTTTATGTTTTGTTTGACATTCGGTTTTGTGACAGGCAGCGAATAATTCGCGTTCTGCATCAATTCGCCAATTCTTCAATCTGTCAATTCTCTCTGGGTTCTGATTTTTTGCCTTTTGTTGTTTTTCACAACACGATTGGCAGTTGAAATGCAGTTTTTTTTCCTTTTTTTCTGATGTGTCAGCAAGTGACAATTTTTGTATTGTTTACTGCGCTCACTCTCACATACACACACACTAATACTAATAAAAGGTTGAAAAAAAAACAGCATACAAATTAACATTTACCTCTTTTACTTATTTGTAATTAAGATGAATAAACTCTAACAACAAAACCCATAAATAAATAAAAAATCATAAATAAATATTAAATTACATTAAGTTTAAATTGTAATTGAAAATGTCAAAGAAGATTATTATGTTATTTTATAAATATACATATTACTATGTTATTTTCATATAAAACCAAATTCTTAATGGTATGCTGAGTTCCTTTTATGATTTAAAGTATATAAAAACAAAACGTTTTTTTTATGGGTTTTTTAAAGGGAAACTAGGGAAAATTACAAAATTCAATTTCAATTTTTTTAACATAATAAATATTCATTTTCGTATATTTGTTCATTTCAAATTTGATTTAGTTGCAAATACATTTTATTGGCAGTTAAAAAAAAAGAATCATATTGGAATATATAAAAGGAGACTACAAATCAAGTTAAAGTCCCCTCCTCGTCCCCATTGGCCACAAAGCGCTCAATACGAATCCGATAAGGGACACATATACACACATACACACACACACATGCTCACTGACCACCCACACAATACACGCTTTTGATTTTAAAACCTCGTGCCAAGAAACGTGAAAAAAACGGAAAAAAGTAACAGCAGCAGCGCAGCAGCAGCAAAAACGACGTCCATAAAAAGCGCCCAACTCCCAAAACGCCAAAGAATCAGCAAAGACAAGTCCAAAGCGTCGCAGTCGCAGTCGTCGTTGCAGTCGCGAACAACGGCACGGAGCCACCTGCTGGCAGAGCGAAAAGCTCTCACACTCACACACACACACAGATATGCTGCTGCTGCTGCTGCGCTGCCGCAACATCATCTACTTTTTTTGTTGCTGTTCGCTTTGACATTTTGTGGACGTCGCCGTCGCTTTATTTTCCCCCCCATTTTAACTGTTTTATTTTTTTTTTGCTCATATCTTGTGGCGCTTTTTTTTAAGTCAGTCGTTTGTCGGAAGTCAATCAAAAAGCGTGTCTCGCTCCCAGCTGTTGTTGTTGCAGCAGCAGCAGAAGGCGTGAAAAAAATAACAATAACAACAACTGCAGCAGCAGCAGCAGCGACGCCATTGCAATTAAATTTAAACCGAAAACAAACAATTAAATTAAATCCGAATTCGAAGTTGACGTCGAATTGGAGTTCGAAAAGGTGCGGCTAAGCGATCAACGCGTGTAAGTGTTTATTTATGAGTGTGCGTGTGTGTGTATGTTTGTGTGTGTGTGTGCTTTTAAAGGAGCTTTGCCTGCAACGCCTTCGCTTAAAGATCTATCGAAAGATTATCAAACAGCGATTGCATTTCTTGTTGACATTTTCTTCTCGTGTTTATAATCCCTTTTTACTGTTAATGAGCTTCATGTGTGTGTGTGTGGGTGGGCGTGTGCATTTAAGTGACAACAAGTGCTTCTAAATAGTTTCTGGGCTCAAATATTTTGAGATCAATTACAAATTTGGTAATCCAGTATTTTTATATATATTATTTATTTGTATTATAGCTTAATTGGAGCTCTTTTAGGGAAATCAAATTAGAGCTTATTATAAATTTTTTAATTTGTAATACTATTTTTATCAAAATTTAAACTAACGATAGCATTCTATGTAGGATTATATAAGGATTTTAATAAAAAAATACATTTTTAGATTGAAATCCTGACGAAAATTCAACTTCAATGAAATTGCAGTTTAAATCTGACTAGCTTTTAGACAACAATAAAATGACTTATTAAATAGATTGCAATATCAAAATATATTTTAACTTTTATTAAAAATACAATTATAAATGAAGAGAAATATAGATTGTAACCAGAACCTTAATAAAATATATAAATAAAATTAATCGAATAGCTTTTTAATCAGGTTAACAATCAATAATCTATGATTCGTATATCTAAAACCATAAGTAAATATATTATAGGTAAAAAGTACGCCTATAATTATACTTTTTTGATTAACTAAATTGCATAACATTTCATGCATCTTTCATAACATTCTCAATTTTAACAGTTTATGCCTTTATTACACTGCAATAATTACTTTTAAATTGGCATAATTCACACATTTTGAATTCTGCTCCGAGTTGAAGTTCTTTAATCGAATAACAAATCACAACGAACCGAAGAAGAAGAAGTAACCGTTATCTTTACAACTGGCAAGTGTTGAATAATTATGAAAACAGTGCTCAGAAATTAACTATGTGTGTGTGCGTGTATGTTAGTGTATTTGTGAGTATGTGTGTATCTTTGTTAACCGTTAACCAAATCAAATGTGTTGTGTGTGTTTAATTTTAAAACAAGATAAAAAAAATCGAAGCAGTCCAAAAATAACGGTACTTATCACCACAAACTAGGTTAAGAGTGTATACGTGCTGGGGAGGGGGTAGCTGCTTTTGACACTTGTCTAACACTAGCACAAAATTTAACATAAACAAAGCAAAAATAAGCAATTTTATTATTGAAAATAGCTAAAAATTGATAGAAAAAAGGCAGCAAAAACTTGCAACAATTTGTCGGTTTCTTCGGCTTTGAAGTGCAGGGCGGCTTCTTAAAACAATATTACTCCCTCTCCCTTTCTGACATGCAAAGTACATAATGCTGTTGTCCCCCTCCCACGCTCCCTGCCCCCACCCCATCAACCACATTTGATTGATAAGAATCAACCAAGAATGAGGCACTTTGCGAGCAATTTGCGCTGTCAATCGATTTGTTTACAAGTGCCATTAATAATGTTACCACCCCCCACCTCTGCCACTCCCCCTCTCGACAGGTGTATGTAAATGCCGCCCCCTCTGGACAATATTTCCATAGAGCAGCAGAGAGAAGAGAACTCGTTGCACTTTCGCTTATCTAATCAAAATTGTTTGTCTAAATGTCAACTTTTGTTGGTTCTGGTCAGGGGAGGGGCTGCAAAGGGGTGGTTCGCTTTCAATCGTCAAACATCAATAGTTGCTGTCGTTTAATTTTCCATTTCCTTTGATTTCACACTCACACACATATATATCTATATATATCTGGGCTCTTATCGCATTGACTTCAATTTGTTTTCAATTTACAACAATTTCGTTTCAGCGCGCTTCGTTTTAACTATTTGTCAATATGATTTGTCAACGTTGCCTTTGTTTGCATAATGCACATATAAAACAGTTATGTTAGTTTTTTTTCTCCTCTTCTTTGATTAATAAACTGGGTTTCCAGGAAATTAATAAGTATTGCTATTTTTATGCCTTGAGCTCATTGAAAATGTGTAAAAGGGGCTTAATGAAGAGGTGCAAAAGTGTGTATAAGGAAAAAAGCAAGAAGCATCGACAACTGAATGGGGTATATATATTCTTGATCTAGATGAGAAATAGAGTCGATCACTTTGAGAGCTAAAGACTGTAAAGGAGAAGGAAAAAATCATTCTGGAAATTATAGATGTTTTTCTAAATTTTATAGAAAACGACGCGTATTTTTAGAAAGCCACAGTCTTCAATTTTAGAAATTTACCCATTTACCGAAGGTATTTAAAGGTAATTTTAGCAAATAAAACTTAAGACTGTGTTGAAAAAAACCAAATAAATATTTTAAATATTGTAGATACATTAAATTATTTAAATTTGATATCTTTAGTGCAAAACATCTTCTAGTCGAGCTTTCTCGACTACCACTCTCTTACATAATAATTAATTTTAATCTCTTTATTTAGTGTTCGACTAAAGTTAATCATTCTCACTAGTTTTTAGTTAGCTACAGAAAGTGTTCGATTAACGTCTATTTAAAATACTCAAAATCATTTTGTTATCAGCAAATTGGTATATTTACAAGTCATTCTAAAATTGTTCAAGCAACCTGTTCCTGTTGATAATCGTAAATTATAAAAATACCAATTTTATGATAATTTTATTGGTGTTCCCCTTATTATTTTTTAGAGCTATGCAAACTTCCGCCATAAATTCATTGGAGACTCAGCAATCAAACGCAATTATTGTTCAAATTGCCAAGTGGAAAGACACCTGTGAATTAGTCACACTGGTGGTCACGGGAATACCACTAGTGCTCGATAGGGTGCCCCCTTTATTTTTCTATTTTTTTCCTAGTCTTGGGGCTGGGGGGAGTTGGGGCTGTGCGACAAGTGTTATAGACGGCAAATCAATTAATTTACTGTTATCGTGACTCTAAAATCGCCACAGCGAAAACAAAATGATAGAGTAGAGCAAGACCAGACAGAGAGAAAGAGCGAGCAACAGTAGCAGAGAAAGAGATGGAACTACACTCAGAAAAAACATTGCCTTGAATTTTACAAAATCACTTTGAAAAGTATAAATCTTAAAAATAAATTCTAAATATAAGAAAATAAATTTATAAAAAATATTAAATATAAAAAATGGTTTCTTTATTTATGTTATATTCTTAAAGAATTTACATGGTTTTTTTAAAACATACTTTCTAAATAAGCTGTAATCCTTGGCGAATTTCTAAACTTAATTGCCTTTTTGGAGTGTAACTAGACTAGGCTAGAAAGAAAGATAACTTGAAGGGTTGTTGCCAGTTGCAACTGCCATTTTTCTCTCTCTTTTTTTAATAACAACATTTTAAAAAGCACTTAACAGCAAATTAAGCTTTCAGCAGCCAGCTGACAAGCAGCAAACACAGCAAAAAGAAGACATTTTTAATTATCAACCATTTACAGCAGCAGCAGCAGCAGCAGCAACAACAGCAACACTTGGTCAGGAAAAAATTGCCGCTGGTGCATGGGTCAATATCATAATCTGAGGCAGCAGCAACAAGTTTGTGGCAGCAGCAGCAGCAGCAACAACGGCAGCGTCATAAATCAAAGCGACGCAATTTGCTGCTGACGAACTGCGCCGAGCAACAGCAGCAACAGCAACAACAACAACAACAACAATGTCATTATTGCTGCAGCAACAACAACAACAGCAACAGCAACAACAACAGCAGCTGCAGCAGCAGCAACACAATAATTCCCATCGTCAACACTTGCAGCCAGCAGAGGCAGCAACAGCAATGTTGTTGCTGGAGACAGCAGCAGCAAAGACAACGTTGCCTGCAGCAGCAATCACTGCTGCAGCAGCAACAACAACAACAACAACAACAGCAGCAGCAGCAACAACAACAACAGGTGTTAATGTTCAAATTACTGGCAAAGGCGTTGCTCGGCAACCGACTGCAGTCAATGATCAACTGGCAGCAGGCGCTGCTGCCAATGTTGCCGCATCTCTTAATTATGCCGCTTACGTGGCCCATTTGAATGGCTTTAACTCAAAGCACAACAGCAACAACAACTACAGCAACAACACTCACAGCAACAACTGCAACAAGCGGACAGTCAGTCAAAATCCATTTGAGCAAATCCTCCTACGACAGCCACACATCCAAGTCAAGCAGGAGTTCATGGAGCCAATGGAGCAAAGAGGCAGCAGCAGCAACAACAACCACAACAACAACAATCACTACCAAAACAGCAACAATAATATTTGTGGCAGCGACATTAACGGACACATGGCTAACAACAAACACTCGGGTAAGTTGTGCATCAATTTTTACATATTTATATATGTTTGTTAAATATTATAAATTTTATTATATACATTCATTTACATACATGTATATATTTTGTATTTAAGTATCATTTAAAGTTAAAAACGTGATTTTGGGTCGGAACATAAGTCAAAATTATAGTCCGAAAATCGGAAAATGGGCATAGGTCTCATAGGTCGAACCTTCAAATTGCCATAACTTCGTCAAAACTCAACGGATTTTCAAAAGCAAGGGCTTTTTATTCATAGTTTAGCCTCTAGATCAATCGTACATTTAAAGTTAAAAACGTGATGTTGGGACGGAACATAAGTCAAGAATATAGTCCGAAAATCGGGATATGGGCATTTCGGCATAGGTCGAACCTTCAAATTGCCATAACTTCGTCAAAACTCAACCGATTTTCAAAAGCAAGGTCGTTTTAATCATAGTTTGGCCTCTAGATCAATCGTACATTTAAAGTTAAAAACGTGATTTTGGGTCGGAACATAAGTCAAAAATATAGTCCGAAAATCGGCACATGGGCATAGGTCGAACCTTCAAATTGCCATAACTTCGTCAAAACTCAACCGCTTTTCGAAAAGAAAAGCGTTTTAATCATGGTTTGGCCTCTAGATCAATCGTACATTTATAGTTGAAAACGTAATTTTGGGTAGGAAAATAAGTCAAAATTATAGTCCGAAAATCGGCATATCGGAATATGGGCATAGGTCGAACCTTCAAATTGCCATAACTTCGTCAAAAGTCAACGGATTTTCAAAAGCAAGGGCTCTTTAATCATAGTTTGGCCTCTAGATCAATCGTACATTTAAAGTTAAAAACGTGATTTTGGGTCGGAACATAAGTCAAAAATATAGTCCGAAAATCGGCATATCGGAATATGGGCATAGGTCGAACCTTCAAATTGCCATAACTTCGTCAAAACTCAACCGCTTTTCGAAAAGAAAAGCGTTTTAATCATGGTTTGGCCTCTAGATCAATCGTACATTTATAGTTGAAAACGTAATTTTGGGTAGGAAAATAAGTCAAAATTATAGTCCGAAAATCGGCATATGGACATATGGGCATAGGTCGAACCTTCAAAATGCCATAACTTCGTCAAAAGTCAACGGATTTTCAAAAGCAAGGGCTCTTTAATCATAGTTTGGCCTCTAGATCAATCGTACATTTAAAGTTAAAAACGTGATTTTGGGTCGGAACATAAGTCAAAAATATAGTCCGAAAATCGGCATATCGGAATATGGGCATAGGTCGAACCTTCAAATTGCCATAACTTCGTCAAAACTCAACCGATTTTCAAAAGCAAGGTCGTTTTAATCATAGTTTGGCCTCTAGATCAATCGTACATTTAAAGTTAAAAACGTGATTTTGGGTCGGAACATAAGTCAAAAATATAGTCCGAAAATCGGCACATGGGCATAGGTCGAACCTTCAAATTGCCATAACTTCGTCAAAACTCAACCGCTTTTCGAAAAGAAAAGCGTTTTAATCATGGTTTGGCCTCTAGATCAATCGTACATTTATAGTTGAAAACGTAATTTTGGGTAGGAAAATAAGTCAAAATTATAGTCCGAAAATCGGCATATCGGAATATGGGCATAGGTCGAACCTTCAAATTGCCATAACTTCGTCAAAAGTCAACGGATTTTCAAAAGCAAGGGCTCTTTAATCATAGTTTGGCCTCTAGATCAATCGTACATTTAAAGTTAAAAACGTGATTTTGGGTCGGAACATAAGTCAAAAATATAGTCCGAAAATCGGCATATCGGAATATGGGCATAGGTCGAACCTTCAAATTGCCATAACTTCGTCAAAACTCAACCGCTTTTCGAAAAGAAAAGCGTTTTAATCATGGTTTGGCCTCTAGATCAATCGTACATTTATAGTTGAAAACGTAATTTTGGGTAGGAAAATAAGTCAAAATTATAGTCCGAAAATCGGCATATGGACATATGGGCATAGGTCGAACCTTCAAAATGCCATAACTTCGTCAAAAGTCAACGGATTTTCAAAAGCAAGGGCTCTTTAATCATAGTTTGGCCTCTAGATCAATCGTACATTTAAAGTTAAAAACGTGATGGTCGAACCTTCAAAATGCCATAACTTCGTCAAAAGTCAACGGATTTTCAAAAGCAAGGGCTCTTTAATCATAGTTTGGCCTCTAGATCAATCGTACATTTAAAGTTAAAAACGTGATTTTGGGTCGGAACATAAGTCAAAATTATAGTCCGAAAATCGGAATATGGGCATAGGTCGAACCTTCAAAATGCCATAACTTCGTCAAAACTCAACGGATTTCCAAAAGCAAGGGCGTTTTAATCATGGTTTGGCCTCTAGATCAATCGTACATTTAAAGTTAAAAACGTGATTTTGGGTCGGAACATAAGTCAAAACTATAGTCCGAAAATCGGCCTATGGACATTTCGGCATTGGTCGAACCTTCAAATTGCCATAACTTCGTCAAAACTCAACGGATTTTCAAAAAGAAAAGCGTTTTAATCATGGTTTGACCTCTAGATTAATCGTACATTTAAAGTTAGAAACGTGATTTTGGGTCGGAACATAAGTCAAAAATATAGTCCGAAAATCGGAATATGGGCATTTCGGCATAGGGCGAACCTTCAAAGTGCCATAACTTCGTCAAAACTCAACGCATTTTCAAAAGCAAGGTCGTTTTAAAGATAGTTTGGCCTCTAGATCAATTGTACATTTAAAGTTGAAAACGTAATTTTGGGTCAAAATTATAGTCCGAAAATCGGCATCATCGTATGACCAAAAAATAAATTCATTTAATTTTAATAAACTAGCCTCATTGTTAAGCTAAACTTAAATTACTTCAAGATCTACAAAACAAATTTGTGTGGCTTGTTCAAAATGATATTAAAGCCCTCTCCAGTCAATATGTTCAGCAGTCCCATTTCGTAGACCATCAAACACATATATATGTATATATACATATGTAGTTAAAAACCCGTTAAGTGAAAAACGAGGTATTTACAATGTGTTAACAACAACATTGCCATTTTTCATGGCCTTAACCCCCTCGAACTCGTGTGCCAAACGCATGCTTATGAGATTTTCAATTTTTTATGCGTTTAAACAGATTTCAGTTGGGTTTTTCCTCCTCTTTTACTTTTTTCTTTCTATTTTTTATTGCCATCGAAACCCTTGAAGAAAAAGGCAAAAGGTCGACGACGTCATCATCTTGATAGAACCCAAAAACGATGTGACACAAGGGACAAGCTGGCTAATATTGCTAAAGTAGAGACAGACAGTTTGCACAAGAAAGAGAAAGAGAGAGAGGGAGAGTGCAAGAGTGTGAGAGAGAGAGAGAGAGGGAGAGATTTGCACAATCGACGCCTGGCCACGAGTGCCAACATTTATGAAGATTGAAAGGGTTGTCAAACACTTCATCCATCTTAACCGCGACCCAAAAAAAAAACATAAGGAAAAAAAAGAAGAAATGGGGGGTAAAAAAAGGGTGCTTGAATTGTCCTGTTGCTCAAGGGGCTGTTGCTGGAAACATCTTGTTTTCTTTCGATTATTGAAATTGCCGGCAATGCCCATTTTTATGATCTCTCCGACTCTGCCCCTGCCTCACCTTGACACACGTGACCTCAATTGTGTTTAAAGACCAGAAATTGCTATGCAGCGCCCTCCTCCATATATATATATATATATCTATATATACTATTCACTATTTAAATCAACTTTGATCCACATTCATCTTCATATTCAAATCCATTTCCATTTCCTAAAGGAAATGCGCTGCTGACATGCAAAACAACAAAACAAAACAAACAACAGCTTAAACGAAGCGTCTTTAAGTGCCGCAATTATCCACAAATTTAATGTAAAACAATGTTGAATAAAAAAAAAATGAAAAAGTGCAAAGTTAGTGTAAGCTCGACTAGCAGAATACCCTTTAATAAATTGTAAATTTTTAAGAAATTAACAGGGGAAATCTTGTAAACCTTTGTGATTCAAAACAAACTTTGAGTTGCTAATTGTTAATTATAGTACATTTTATTGCTATGATTAATCGATTTTTATCGATAGTATGACTAATGCTTATTAAGTGATTAGACTTATATTCAATTGCTTTCAGTGTTTGTCGATCTTTATTGCTAAAAAAAAATAAATTCAAATTATTACAATTTTTATCTATCGATTTTAATCGATAATAAAAAAATGAATTAAGCTATATTGATCAGATATTAATACAGAAAGAATACTCAAAATTGAAACCATTTTATTATCTCTGATGGTGATCTACAAAATAAATGCTTTTAGTCTACCTCGGTACATAAATTTCCACACCTCCATTCTACCCCTTTCATTCAATACTTAATGGCTACAGGGTATACTAAAGAGAAGAAGCAGAAAAAGATACAAGATACAAGATATATCAACACGCGACCGGAAATTGTGAGCAATTTAACGAAACGAAACTTGACCGAAACATTTTTCGTTTGTTTTGCTGTTAGATGAATATTTTTTATTTTTAGACTTTTGGGTTTTTTTTTATTGTTTATTGTTGAGCTACTTGGCTCATTGGCATCATTACAGCCAAGCAGCCAAGTCATAATAATTTGCCTTAAATGTGCAGCTGGTTTCAGCATACAAATTTCACCGTTTTTTAAGTCCTTCTGCTGAGAGTCGAGTTTTTGAGTTGCCAGTTGTCAGTTTGGCCATGGGAAACATGCGAAACGACAACAGCTTGCCGCGGTGGCGCCACGCTGCAGATGCAACGACTACTACACAGACACAGACACAGATACGCACATAAAGATAAAGCTGCCGATGCACATAAAGATACATTTGCAGTTGCAGTTGCAAGCAGCAACTTGCAGCTATTTACGGCAACAACTACAACAAGCAATTAATAACCCAAAGGCGATTTAAACACCACTCGAATATGAGAACATCATTTTATTGCTTAATTGTCAATTAAAATATTACAACAAACATGAATGGGATGCCTATTCGTAGGATTAAGTACCGTTACGAAGTCAAACTGGCGCCAAATAAATTTTATTTTTCAAAAATCGATCGATTATTCTCGAGGGAACTATATTATATATATGATATAGTAAAAGACTCTCTGATCAGTGAGTTTCTTTTGGATAACCTTGTAAAGTTTCAAATTGTTCATAAAAGAACCTCCACTTTCAACCGATAGTTCATATATCAGCTGCGTGATATAGTGATTTGATCCTAAGTAAAGAGAGTGCTTAGTAGATAATTTCGAATGTCACAATTTAGTAATTTTAGCCTGTTTTAAATTTGGGCAAACATAATTTTAAAATTTTAATATTTATTAAATTATTTATTTCATTTTTATGTGAAATCATCTCAAAAACAGTTTTGATTTTAAAACAGAGTTTTGACAAAGTTACGATAGTCTTCTATTTTAAGAAATTTTTCCTTTAGGTACAATTTCAAATGAGCTTCGTTCAGAAATATTTTCTATTAAATTGTTTATAAATATTTTTATTAGCATTATTAATGTTCTATTGACTTGTATTTGAAATAGACACTATATTTCTATCTTTATTAAATCAATGGCGTATAGCCTTTTAACAGATAAAAATAAAAATAAATTAAAAATATAAAAATAATAATAATAATATAAATATACATATATGTAAAGGCATATTTTATATACATATTAGTTTTATTTACACCCAGCGAAAGATCTTCACTTCTATTTAACTGCATTTATTTTAACTGGCTCTTTTGTAATTAATTTAAATTATTAGTTGTCCCATTTTTCAGAGCTTAAATATCTTCAGTAATTATTGTTTATGTTCAAATAAAATTTAAATATTATTTAATTATATTTGAAGTAGATTCTTTTAATATTTTATATTAAAATGGATGTCAATCTGCATTAGCAAATTAATTCAGTTCTGACAAATCTGCTATTAGTTAAAGGATAAGCAATTTCCCTATCCTAAACCCTAACCCCTGCTTCCTACAAGTGCAGCAGTTAAACAAGTACAGGAAATGTAAAGAAAAAAGAAAGAAAAATAGTAAAAAACAAATAGAAATAGAATTAGAGAGAGAAATGCACATGCAACCACATCCTGAGGAGGCACAAAAAACAGCAACTGACAAAGGAAACGCACGGCGTTAAACTCCAAAGAGAATTGTCAGAGAAGTGGGCAAACAACAACGATTTCATTGAAAGATCAGATCGAGACAGACGGAGAAGACACAGGACAGACTGACTATGTGAAACGTATCTAAGGCAAAGCATCTGGCGATGCTCAAACTCAAACTCCAACTGAAAACTGAAAACTCGAATGCGTATCTGAAGCTGATCGCGGCATGAATGAAAATAATTATGATAATTGCAACTGCTGCTGAAGGGGCAACTCTGTGTGTGTGTAGGGAAGAGGGGGAAGAGACAACTAATTGTGGGCTCAGTCGAACCGCAGATCAAACTCGACGTTTAACAACAACAGCAGGGGAAGCAGCAGATTATGATGGAAAGCCGCTGGAAAACTCAATAAATCCATTGTTGCGCTTAATTATTTGTCCAAATTCAAATCGTACCTGTTCCTCACTATCTGTCTCTCTCTCTCTCTCTCGCTCGCTCTGACTACCTGTAACCCCCTCAGCATTTCCACTACCTGTTTTTCCAAATGAATTTCCTTCATCATTTATCTTCGGTGCGCTGCGCAAAATTTGAATGCAGACAGCGAAGATATCCGTCAGATACATTATTTTCTTTACCAGCTGATCTCTCTATATTCCTCTTTTGAATAAGTTAAGAGAAGGGGTGGGGAGGGTTTTGGGGGGAAATTAGATCCTATTTGGCGCAGCGTGTGATTAGCGCATCCCTTTGATCATCCGATAGGCTTCTATTCTTTTGTGGTTGCTGATGTTGTTGATGATGTTGATGATCTGCTGCCAGTTTTGATTTATATTCAATCAGTGTTGAGCAACTCCGATTTGAACTCAACTCAACTCTGCTTGCAATTAAATTCAAATCAAACATTTATTTAAATTTTATGCACCGGTTGGTGGTTGATTGCATACCAATTCAATTATTATTGCCCCCAGCAGCTCAGCTTGCCTCAGTTTGCCCCAGCTGCAGATCTGTTTATAATGTGTGAACAACAAGTGAGGGAAGCGTTGCAAGTTGGGTTTAGCCTACTGCGTTGTGCTCTTTTAACAGGTGCCACAAACTAGGACCTGCCTCAAGCATTGAATTATTAAAATAGAATATTAAATCATTGTTAAAGTTAAAGGTAAATTATCTGCTTAACTGAGATTTAATTTACATTTACTTATTTTTTGGATTATTACTTTCCAAATTTTTTAATCTACCCCACAAATTTGGACCTAGTCTTCAAACAGGTCGTTGTTGCCAAGGCCCAATTTTTGAATCATTATTAGAATCTACCTCCCAAGTTTTGTAATCTAACCTCCATATTTGCATCTAACACATAAATTGATCAATGTTATCGAATTCCTAGATTTTTTTTGTATAGAATTATTAGAATTTAAGCCACATCTTTGTTAACTAACCTCAATTATATCGAGGCTATTGATTTCCTAGCGCCCAATGGTTTCAATAGGTTTCTGTGATTTGTGATACTTGAAGTGGAACTATCCTTTTATTTCTCACTACTCTTTGTAGAGGATAATTAGAATCTGACTTCCAAATTTTGTTATTTAAAAATATGATCTATTTTTTTAGCGCTTAGTGTGTTGAGTATCTCTCTTCTGACACTAGACTTATATATCCTACTTATATCCAAAGCTTGAAGTCTATAGCTTCAAGGGTGTCGAGAAGACAGACAGACAGACCTATCTACTCTTCCACCCTTGGTTACAGAGCACAAACAAAATAAAGCTACTTTTAGTGTTCAAAACTATTGCAATAGCTAACTGAATATTATTCTTAATATTTAAGAAGAATCTATCACATATTTCTACTGAGTTCCATTTTAATATAAGGATGATCAATAATTGTGTTTATATAGGAACTAATCCCCGTTAAATTTTCCGATTGATAGAATTTATAGTATTGTTATTCAATCAAACCAACTTTGACATTTGCTTATACTTTAGCAAAAACAAGAATTTATTCCCAGCTACTTCAAACTGATGCAGACTCGAATGCTGGAATTTTATACACCACAAACTATTCCATAGCAGAAACCAAATTACAACAGTTGCTGCCACACTTAAACCCACTCAGACCGTCAAGAAATTCCCAGGACCAACCGGAAAGGCGTTAATTATTACAATAAGTACCAAAGTGGACTTCTCTATAGATAATATTAGTAGCCATGTAGCATAAATATATATGAGCAGCAAAAGAGTGGATCATTAATCAATAAATGGCGTAGAAATGGTCACGTTTGAAATAAAAGTGAGGAAGGAGTGGAAATAAAAGGAGCTCACAGCTGACGTTTGTCTTCACACCTCGCTCTTGAGACCTTCTCAAAGGTCAAACAACATATGGGGCAAAGATACAAAGATACATTTGTGTAAAAGTCTGGCTAATATCATTTTAATCGCACCAAATTAAGGGTTCAAAAGCAGTCTGGCTATCGATAGTAATTCCCGATCGATCTAAGACGATGCAATATGTTAAGTAACAAGTTCTAACAAACCCGGAGCAGGAGAAGGAGCCCCCCAAATGGAAACGGCGGCAACAAAATTAGATTTTTAATTAAAATAATTTCGTATGCAATTTAGATAATCGTTTGCAAAAATTAAAAAAAAAATATTTATATATATACTAAGAAAGGGAGGGAAAATATCTGGAGAAGAAGTTTGGCTCTTTGCAGTAGCCACAAAGTCGAGTCGAGTCGAAGCCAGAAGATGCAACAAAGCGATCCATATGCGATTTGCTTGCCGCTTTTTCGGCGGCATTGCATTTTTTTTTAGATACTCTGTTTTGCAAATTGTATGGGGTATATTTGTTGTTTTTTTTGGGAAATGTTAGTATTAGGGTAAAAATGCTTTTTTTTAGACTACCAAGTTGAAATAGATATGGTTTATAGATAGTGCAAAAAATTGAGATATCACTCTCACAATTTTAAGTCCATATGGAATTCAAATAATAATAGAAATAAATAAATAAAAAAAATAAAATATGTATTAAATACATATAAATCTATATAAAGTCAAGCTATATAAACATATATTTGTTCATTAAATATAAATATACAGAGAATAAAGTACAACTTGGCTTCAAAACTTTATATTTCAATATTTGAAAACGACAATTACAAGTTTACCGATTGCAATTCAAAATAATCAGTTACAGAAACAGATTAACTTAGTGCAAATAATAAAACAATTTTACCGAATACCGAAAAAATCCTATGAATAAATTAAAACCTTTATGAGAAGATTTGGAATCGAATCGAAATTAAATTTGATTTTATATATACTTTATATAAGTCATCAGTGATCCGAATTCATTTAATAAAGGTTTATTTTCAATATTATTTGGGTTCTACATATTTTACAATTCCTTATTATTAAATCCATTCTGCTTTCAGAAACGTGTACAAATCCTAACTATTCTTTGCTCTTCACAAAATATAACCCCTCAATCAGAATATACTCTCTTCCACACTTACTTCAAGCTCCAGCTAAACTCTGTCAAAACAGAGTATCTCGCAGTCAGTCGACCCATTTCGCAACTGCATCGATTTCACTTGTTTTATATTATTTTGTGGGGCGTTTACTTCAACGAAGGCGGACGGCGCAGCAACCAAATAAAATGAAGCACATTTTTTATACAAATCGGAGGGGGCACTGAGGAGCTGGTAGCAGAGAAAGAGGTGGAGGAGGAGGCAAAGGAGGAGTAGCAAAAGAAAGAGTAGCAGAAGCAGCAGCAGCCAGCTGTGGAGCACAAGTGAACTGCATCAAGATGCGAATTGCAGTCAGCTCCAATCTTAAAAACCTGGGTCAGCCGCACACGCACAACAAAAGCAACAACAACAACAACAAAAGCAACAACAACAACAACAACAAAATATTTAAATTGATCATCTCCATTTAATAAAGGCAAAAGCTGGAATCCTCTAGAAACGTTACGTGGCTCTTCTGAGCCTTCTGCTGTCTTCTGTCTTCTGTCTTCTGTCTTTTGGCTTTTACCTTTGCTTACCTTTGTCTGCCTGCGAAAAGTTCTTAACTTAATTTCGCAACGATTTTCATAATTCACCATGAACACCACCCGGTGGTTGCTGGTTGGTTGCTCCGGTGGCTTTTGAGAGTCGCATCATCTGCAACTGTTTTGGTAGTTCTTCGCTACTCTATCTCTGTCTCCCCTCCCCCCCTTCACCAGTTCCCGTTCCTGTTCCTGTTCCTCATTTCTACTCCACATCTCTGCTGTGACGCCCCATTTGTTCAATTTCTGCTGCTGCAGTTGATGAGCCACCTGTGTGTGTGTGTGTGTGTGTGTGTGTGGGTGTGTGTGGAAGTGTGTGCCGCGCTCTGAACTTTGGCTAAGCTGCGGCAAGAGTTTCTGCATGTAATTATGGTAACATGGTTTTGGCAAGTTGCTTATACAATAGTCGACCAACCACAAAAGGGTTGTCGAGTTTGCCGACTTTAAAATATTTAAAGCGCAACTCTCATTGATAAAAAAAAGTAAAAATCTTCTCTCGATTTGGCAAACAAACAAAAGCAAGTTTTCAATATTTGTTTCTTTGTTTAATTTGATATATAATTCAATTAATACAGACAAATTAATTAATTATTATATAAAAATTAAATTAATTAACAAACCTTATATAAATTTTATATAAATTAATATATTTTTTAAAAGTTTCATATTTGTAGTTCTGTGACTTATTATAACAAAATATAGTCTTCAATGGGTGCCTAAAATATATTTCTAAATTTGTTGGAAATACTTTAGAAATATTTATGTATCTCTGCTAGTTTACCGAGTCAAACATATATATATTTATATATCAGAAATATACATAAATACTCTACTCTCTACAAGTTTACCAAGTCAAAAATAAATAAATAAATACCTATCTTTATTAGATTAAAAATATGATATCATTTTCCCCATTAGTTTACCAAGTCTAAAATATATTTTTGTGATTCTGCACTTCTGCGCTTTCACTTAGTTATTTTTGTATATTTATTGAACTATATAATCTGTTTATGCGTTTGTCTACCTGGCAACCCTGATTCGCTCCGACTGTCGATTACTGTGGAGCGACTCTCACTCCGACCCGAAGAGCACAAGTTGATTTTTTATTACGCGGTCTACGCCTTTCATATTAAAAGACAAGCCCTGCTCGCAGTTCAGAGTGGTTTACATAAATGAAATTAAATAAATGAACCGCACCTGAGTTAAAGCAAGAGAGAGAGAGGGAGAGAGAGGGAAAGAGTGAGACAAAAGACTGGCGTCTTCAAGTTATGTCTAGAAGATTACAAATGGTTGCATTCGACTTTGGCTAATTTGACTGTCGATTTGTGGCTGCAATTTGTGCGTAGCATTCTACGCAATTATGAGATAAAGTGGGAAAGTGCTCATCATATTGAAGAGTCTCAATATAATTCAAGATTTAAGATTTGCAACCGAGGAGGATGAAAGACCACCTGCAACCTGTACCGGCAATGCTGTAGGTAAATAGCAAAAACACTTTTGCATTTTGTGTTCGGCTCAAAAGTCAAAAAAGCAAAAAAGAAAAACTGTAAAAATTAATGATGTATGCCACAATGCGCTGATTTTATGACCTGCTGCTGCCGCTGCTGCTGCCAGTAGATTATGGCCAAGAGTCAGACAAGTCACGCAGTCGACTTGCCCCTCGCTGAGTGTGCAAGGATCGGTTCGGGCCATTTACCTGCTTAGTTTAGAACAGAGTCCAGCTAATACGAGACCTGGCGCCGCAAATCCATAACAAATGCATGAAAAGCCGTTACACAGACAAACACACATAAAAATAGCAGAGATCCTTAAACAAATAAGGACGAGAGATCCTGGGCTCATTTCGTATGCAGCACCAAACGCTTCCTGACTTCACTTCTCAGTAGAAAGCTGATGATGATCTGCAGACCCGACTAATGATAGTAAAACTCTCACTCTCTCTGTCTCTCTCTCTCTCTCTCTCTCCCTCTCACTCTGCCTCTCTCTTACACTTTCTGCACCTTGTCTTTTGTTTTTCGTCCTTTTTGTGTGTGTCCTTTGTGCGCTATTGTTGAAAAGCCATTAATTCGTAATGAGAAAGGTGTCGCAGGCGCAGAGTCAAAGACAAATATTACGGGACACGCCCACTTTGGGAATTCTGCCTACTGCCTTCTGCAGGTTCTGCTTAAAATCAATTAGTTCACATTCTATACGACAATCATCATCATCATCATCATTATCATCTTAATCATCATCATCATCATCTTCAGCTGTACTAAAAATGTAGAACGAATGTTTTTGGGATCTACCTTTTTTCCTTTTGTTTTCAGCTGGAATTTTTGAGAAGTGGCAACTGATTTTTATAGCTTCATCTGCGCAGCTAGCAACATATTAGCCGTTATTTTTAGTTGTAATAATAAAAATAAATTAATTAAAATAATAATAATAAATAAGTGCAGTCTTATTTGAGAGAAATAGCTAAAGTAAAGGCTATATTTTTAAACCCTGATGCCATTCTTTGTAAACCACAGTTTATAGAGTTGTCTAAAAGTATGCAATAGGCAGAAGAAAATATTACTCAATCCATAAAGTATATATATTCTTTATCAGCATCAAAGTTGAAGTCTGCTTGAAAAGACAATCCCTGTGACTATAACAGCTCTACACAATAAATATGAAATATATATATTCTATTCTGTAAGCAGCTCAAATTGATTTAAATATGCCGATAACAACCCTCTCTCTGCGAATATCGATACAAATCGATTTCCGATAGCAATGAAACACACTATTCCAAATATACGCAATATGGTTTTAGATCGAAAAAATTGTTATATAGTTAAAAAAACCAATATAATGAAAAAATCCATATGAACAGCTGTAACTTTATGAAATGAATAAAATATATGCATTTTTATGGTTGTTATCGGAAATCCATCTCATGGAAATCGAAATACATAAACTAAGTTGTGAACGATAAAGTAAATTAAATTATTTTAATCGTCATAAAATTTGCATTTATGAAATAGGTAGAGGAGATAAAATAATGAACTAATTTCTTGGCTGAAAGCAAACCTTGTTTTTCCTAGGTTCCACAAACGGAGAGTCTCATGACCTTCCTATTGATGATTGATAAACTGTTAAACTTTCATTAAAATCGCAAAAGAAACACTGATTTTATTAAGCAAGACGTAATTTAATACTGAGCAAGCAAATATCAGCAAGACTCCGACTTATTTAACAGCTGTGTTGAGGGTCTTCCCTCTGTCGGTCTTTCTGTCCCTCTGTCTGTCTTTCTGTCTATCTCTAACTTGTTATTGATATTGCATATTAATTACCTATAAAAATACAAACTTCAATGTCCAAGACCTAATTAGGCATTAGCCCACTAAACCAGATTTGGAAACGTTCTTATCTTTGCTGAATCTTTGTATTGATTTCTGTCACTTTCAGATCAAAGATAAAGATAAAAAATTCTTGAAAATAGAAAAGAAACTTTAGATTTGTTTTTTTCTTGGCGTTCTATGAATTAAATTAAACAAATGTTGATGTTTACGAATAAGAATCGAAAAGCAGATCCAAAAAAGCTTAACTTGGACTTTTGTTCCATAAATAAATAAAATAAATGAAATAGAGCAGCAGAAGATCGGCGAAGATTACAGATTCTATTCAAATCTTTTGCTATTTCGCAGCCTTAAACAAATAGATCTCAAAGATATATATTTACATTTTTTTCTATTCAACCCAACTGGAAACTCATTGAGAAAATCACACAAAAACAGATTAGCTTCTATAAATATTTTTATTACCATACGACACATTTCTTGAGAGGATTCATATCCGAGCCCAGTTTACAGTTGAAGGCCTCGCTAAACTCGACCATGTTGCCGAGGGTGCCCATAACCCTAAACTCCTCATAGGCATGCACATCAGTCTTGATCTTTCTCAGCTTGGATGCCGTATCCCGACCCGAGCACCAAGTTTGAGCAAATTTCAAAAAGAACAATTGCTTATTATTCAAATTCACATTACGGAAGGGCTTCTCCAGCCACGCATTATTCTTGGTGCGCCGCTTGTAGGCATAGTAGGCCATACGGGTGCCCACATTATCCGCTATATTATCGCCCGATGTGAGAGTACCGTTAGTCGCAATGCCCAACAGGATAAACTTGTTGTACTGTGACTCGAGGCAGCGATAGCGTTCCTTGAAGTTCCTCAAGGATGCCTCGGACCACCAGTTGACCTTCTTGCCATCGTAGTTGAACTGATAGCAATACGAGTCAAAACCGTGCGCCATCTCGTGCCCCACAATGTTGCCGACGCCGGCAAACTTGAGCACCTCGGGGAATCCAACATGGTAGAATGGCCATTGGGAGAGGCCGATTGTGATGAAGGCCTGGTTGAGGAATTCCGCATAGTAAGCGTTCACTGTACGAGTCGGCATCAGCTGGGGTATCAGCGCCTTATCCACCGATCTCAAACGGATGCCAGCCCGATTCGCTTCGAGTGTGGCCAGATTCTCGTAGAAATCCTTGGTCATATTGAGGTCACTATAGGCGGCATCGATCACCTCGGGATGCTTGAACTCATCCGTATACCCCACAAGGAAATCCATGGAGGATAATTTGGTCTTGGCCTGCGATCTGGTCTCCTCATCAAGCCAAGTGTAATGCTCGAGCAGCTCATAGAAGGTATCCTTGACATCCTTGGCCACGCCGAGGACATCGGCTCGCCGCTCCGCATCGAAGAGCTTCCCTATAAACCAGGGCAACAGGGCATAGTTGAAGTAGGACTCGGTTAGACCCCGACAATCTTTGGGGATGCTCTCATTCTTGCTACTCTCCTGCTGGGTCCACAGGGAGTAGAACTTGAGCAGCACTCGATGCTGGACATAGGAGCGCAATAGCTGCAAGTCACTCTGCTCCAACAGATGCACCAACTCGCCCACTTGCTCCAACTGGTTGAGCACCAGCCACTGACTCTGCTGGCTCCCGTTGAATGCCACGTCGAAGTAATGCGTCCAATTCAAACGATCCTCCTTGTGCTGCACCAGAAACTCACCCAGACTCAGTTTCTCCGTTTCATTCCTCGGCTTGGCCAACTGGGTGAGGTTCCGTTCGAACTGCGTGAGATTCGCAAAGTGTTCCAGGAACTCCTTGCGCTTCAGCTCATCGGTTATTTGCAGATCCTTCGTCATGTTGAGCAACTTTTCCTCGTTGTAATTGGCCAGCACTTTTATGGGTGCCGAGATGAGAATGTCAAACTTCCTTTTATCCGTATTATAATGCACCTTCAGTGGCAACAGTGGATACAACTCGTAGCTGGACATGAAATTCACATAGATCCAATCCTGAGTAATGTTTTGTGCCTTCAGGCGATCGTCCTGTTGCTCCTTGAACCACTCATAACCCCTCGACATATTCGCCTTCATCTGTACACAGCTGCCAAAGAATTCCTTGGCTTTCCATGCCGCAGCCGATGAGGTATTCCTCGCCTGCTCCGTTGTATTCTGCAGATAGTCCAGGACGACTCCGTTGATGCGCTGTTGGATGGCCTGCAGCAAACTGGAGTTCTTTGCCTCATCGGTCAGCAGTGTGGACTCCTTCCAGTTGCCGCACGCATATTCGTAGAAATTCTCGCAAGGATCAACGCTCTGATTCATCGTGGAAAGCATGAATTTGCCATAGTGCAACAGCAGCTCCTCGTTGTGCCTCAAATCGCTGTTGGGCGGCGCAAAGAAGTCACTTTGATTGTAGTTGAATGTCGATGGCAAAATGCTGGCCGATGCCACAACGGCGGCCTGTATTAACGTGACCAACAGCGCGTTAGCCATGATCTGAGCCACAAATTTAAATATGTTTATTTTTTATTTTCGCTTCTTTTTTTACGGGTTACGCGCTCGGCAACTGCCGCAAATGTTCTAAACTTCGAGAGCAGCCAGCTATGCCAATTTATATACAGCAGCACGTGCAACAAAAATCGGCAGCAACAACAACATCAAGTTGGGGGCACTTTTTCAAATACCCTGTAAATTTCACATGTGCGCATTGAGGGTTGTATGGCGCGAAAAAAATCGAATGTGAATTTAAATATATTCATTTATTATTCATTTTGCATAATTTACTAAATTTGCTAAATAAGAGGCGTAATCAAATCTGAATATTAATTAATATATAATTAATTTCTTATTTGTAAATATAATTGATTTTGAAACCCAGATATTAAGTCTGATTAAGCTGTTCATATTTTGAAATTTAATCGATTCGAAATCAAATTTTAATTATGATTTATATCTTATTATCCATAGAACTATAAAAAGTGAACTTTCAGAAGAGGAATCCACCCAAAATCCAGAGTTTTTATACAATATATATTCAATATAGCTTATAAATTGGTAACAATTTTCTTCCATTTTTATTATACTCTTCTTATTGTATTTCTTTTTATTTTATTTTTTTTTAACTTATGAAATCTGAATTGTTATTTGCAATATTATTTAATATATATTTTATAGTGAATATTAATATACAAAAAAAATTATAATCGGGTCTTTGTAATTTTGATTTTCATTTCTCATTTTAAATAAAGACCACTGCAAGCTCAAATGCAGGGTATCTCTTAGTCTAGACACTCAACTCAAGCTACGCTTAGTTTGGCACAGCTGACACATTAATTTGTTGTTTTTTTAGTTTTATTTATTTTTTTTTTTAGATTTTTTTGGTTATTTACAAATCCGCAGTCATTCTTCAAACTCACCACAGAAACCACAATTAGCTGCTGGAAAAATTTATGGTTGTTCTAAATCAGATCTGAAGCGAAAATCTTTAGCGAAATCTTTTCGGACTCTCTTCGACGAAAAAAAAAACACATTCTCCAATTCCAATTAATTTATTTTCTGTTTCTTCTTGTTTTTATTTTTTTATTTATTCTGTTTTGCTTAAGCACTTTACCTCATTCTCTTATCACTCTTCACTTATCATTCGTTGGTTCGTTGTTGTTTTTATTTTTTTTATAACCTATTTTATCGTTAATTATAGATCAAAGTTTTGTTTGGCCTGTGTTGGTTTTTTTTTTTTTTAGTTTTTTGGGGAGTTGTGACATGTTAATGACCCCATTACAAAATAATAGCCGTAATTATAATGCAAAACAATTCTAAATGATTTAAACTTTAGTCTATCGCATTTTTATTTCAATTTTTCGGTTGTTTGTTTTTTCGTTTTCGTAATGAAAATGAATACATTATTTTTATACACATCTGTTTCTGGCATTCAGAAATAGCAGAAAATGTGTGCAGAGCATGGAAATATAGGTAAATATGAGTTATGTTCAGCAGAGAAAATTTAATTAGATTTTTGGAAATTATGAAAATATTTTGTGGTACATCAAATATTTAATATGAAAAATATTAAATATATACTTAACTGTCTATATTCATAAGAAATTTGTATATAGTTTAATAAGTTTATATGTCAGACCGGAATGAACCAGATTACTTTTAACTAGCATTGTATATAGGAAAATTTAATGATTTGTTGTATGAAAGCTATAGACTATAGTAGTCCGATATTGAAGATTTGTTATCTGAATGTGAGAAGAATATGAAAACATATTTTGAATAAGTTCGGGCCGAACAAGTTAGACAATAAAAAAGATGTTCCTTCAAAAATGCATATGTCCATCTGTTGTTGCTATGGCAGATATATGATATAGTTGTCTGATCTGACTTCAAGCAAGAATACTAATTCGTGCAAAGTTTAAAAAAACAGAGTTTATCTTAGTCAAATAATGGTTATAATAATGGCAATCAGACTCACAGACTGACTATGCTGATCATAAATATATATATTTTATGTGATCGACAACAATTATAATAATATCTAAAAGGGCATATCAAGAAACAACACTCATTTTACCTGCATTTACAAATATTTGAATTGAGGGAGCTCTCATGGAAACAGTGTCAAGAAGCAGATCAAGAATACCTATTTTGTAGAAACCTATATATACATGTATATACTCTATGAAATCGCTTATGCCAAGGTATAATAAAATATCTATTATTTTATGAGCTGACCTTGATTAGCTGCAGTTAGTTCCATTAACATGAATGGGTCTCTCTCGGCGCTTCTTATTTGTTGTTTGGGGAATCATCGGCTACTGTTTACCCAGTTTGCCCTGTTTGGGTTAGATCACCTCATCTGATGTGTGTTAACCTTATGCATTTGAAGCTAATCGCAGTTTCATGAATGAATGATAACAACAAAAAAACTCACAAACTCGATTTGAGTCTGTAAAACTTGGGCTAATGATGCATGGAAAATCCCAATTGTGCTGACCACAAAATGCTCATTAGAGCATTCAAAAAATGAAACTGTTTGAATAATGAGTGTAGATTCAAACAACCGCAACTACAATCTACATATGTATATATATATATATATATATACAACTATATATTTTTATGCTGAGCTGCGGGCTTTAATAGAGTTGTGTGTTAGTTTTTGTCGAACACATTTGGTTGATTTATGGTCAGGTAGAACAAAGCGGAAGATTAAGGCTAAAGAACCAGGAAGTCACCAACGACAAACGCTGCCACGCGGCACCAACAAATTTCTATAAATATATATAAATACATTTTGGCATATATTAGTTAACATTTAAACCCTTGTCGCACAAAAAAAGGGGATGAGGCGTGTGCCTGCCACGCGCTTCTTAAAGATGCAACAAAAAAGGGGTTAAGGGTTAAGGTTTGAGGGGTTGACAGGATATTCGCCAGCTGCTCCTGCGGAAAAGTGTGTCAGCATTTATCTACACTCAGAAAACAAAATGGAACTGAATGCTAGAAAGATAGAATTAATAAATACAAAACAAAAATATTTGTAAAATTAGAAAAACTTTTTTAAATTCTCAGAAATATTTTGTATTATTGAAAACGTATTTCTAAAAAGCAGAAAAACAACTCTAAAAAAAAAATTCAAAAGCGCTCAGAAAATAGAATTTTATTTCAAATTAAAAACTATCTAAAAATGTTGTATATGTGAAATCTTAAAATGCTAATGCTTAATTATAATATAATAACAAAAAAAAAGCAAATATAAGAATTCTTCCTCCATACATATGTACATTGAAAACAAATCCCTGGAAATTAGAGATATTTGTTTAAATTTTAGAAAAATTCTCCATAATTCTCCAAACCCTGGTTTTTAATTTTAGCAATTTACTTTCTAAATAAGTTGAGGAATCCTGGCGACAAAAGTGCGGCAAATGTGAAAAACTGAGACCTAATATTTTTCTTAGTGTAAAAATGGAAATTAAACAAAAAAGAAAAAGTGAAAGAGAGTGTAGGATTTTTTGTTGACTATATTTTGGAGAGGAGGGGGCGTGGCTTTGCTGACTTTTAATTATGGCCGCTGAAAGGCTGTCAAAGGCGCTGAATGAATGTGTCCGTCAATTGTGAAGAGTCCTTTGAAAACAGCAGAAGCAGTTTAACATTTCAATTTTGCCGAAATGAAGTTGCTAAAGGTTAAAGGTGAAAGTTGAGCAGATTCGTTTTCTTGCTGCTGCTGCTGCTTAAACAGTTGCCAGTAGTTGCAACATCCTGTGGCAGCTGCGGCTACACAAGCCACTTTTCAAAAAACTGCAAATTAAATCCTTTTTTCAGGCTCAATTTGCTGCAGCCATGCGGGGCATGCAGCTTAAGGCAAGCTGCGCCAACAAAGACGAAGCGGTTATCCTGTGCTACAAATGCCCCCGCCCCCTCCTCTGCCCCATCAAGCATTTTTTTTTGGCGGTTTAAATCGGTCTCTCTTTTTTGGCATTGTTACATTGCGATTACTTTACCTGCAACACGGCGATTAACACGCACCCGCCACACACACACACACACCTACACACACACCATCGCACATACATCCTTTGGTTATCCTTGCTACCTGGTGTTGTGCGCCTCAACCTTGCCACACATCTTTTTAGCTGAGCGCCTTTATTGCTTTCTTATATGCGCTTTGATTTCTATTGCGGCAATATCCTTTATCCTTTGTCCCATTGTTGCATGCACCGGCTGGCAAACACATTAGACTTGCAACCGAGCTAAATGCAACAAAGGGGCAGCGGCAGCTACTGCAGCTATTGCAGCCAAAAGTGACAGCGTTTCCAGCGTCCAAAGATCCTTTAACGATTTTCAATTATTCCCTAATATTGAATCTATTTTTTACACTGCAACTCCGCCCTTCACTGACTCCCCCTCTATCTCTCTCTCTGTCTCTCACTCTCTCTATAGTTTCTCAGTTTTTCTCTGCAATAAAAATCTATAAAAGAATTGTGAATTTCAAATTGGGACCACACGCAAAATAAGCCTTTATATTTAAAAATATATGTAATAATTATGAAATCAAATAAATATGTTATAATCGGCCAGATAATATATAACATACTAAGAAAGAATGCTCTAGTCGAGAGTGCTCGACTTTGAGAATCACATCTATTTTAAGCAAACTGAGGAATTAAGGAATGCAAAAATTAAATAAAGTTAAACTTTTAATTAAAATTTCTTGAAATTTAAAATTCTATTAAAAATCAGCTATAGGCCGTATACGATTAAAATACATAAAAAATAATAATAAAATAATAATTCATTTTTCAAATAAGAAACAAATCCATTTTTATATCAAAAAAACTTTTCTAAGCATTTCATATTTCAACATATGATTTCAAAAATATAAATCTATAAATGAATTTCAACGCCCAACAACAGACTACTCATATCCTCCTTAATAGAGTCACAAAAACACAGTGAATTGCCTCAAAAAGTAGGCGTGACTTATTGCCTGTAACGCCCACGCCTTTTTTTGAGCAAATGTTCAAATTTTTCAAATACAAGAATACAAATTCTATAACAGATTGATAATCAATCAAAGTCATAAACGAATCGAATCGAATGACGATCAAAACTGATTAAGCATTAAACAGCATTTTTTTTCTTTCGTTGGAAAATGGCGTGCAACCCCCTGAGTAACCAGGGGGGTGAGGGGGCAGTTTTTCACTACTACAACTACTTTTTTAGATGTCATGTGCCTAAAAGGCGTTGCAATAATGATGAGTAATTGATAGTGACATAAAAACAACAACAACTAGTTGTAGCAATATGGCAACCAGTTTAGCTTAGGGGTGGGGTAGTGGTAGGGTTGCTAAACAGGGGTTAGTTATGATGCGGCAAGTGTTGATAATGATGATGTGCTGCAACCCTTTCCCCCTCTTACTCTGTTTCTCTGTCTCGCTGTCTCTGGCATTATTTTCGCCTTTTTTGGGTGTAAAAAACAACAAATTCTCACTTCATTTTCGGTCTATAAAAATGCAATCGTTTTTTGTGTCAATTTATTGCTGATACCCTGTAAATACTTTGAATAGGCAGAAGGGTTGATGTTCTAGAGTGAATAGTTCTTTACTCGAGTAAAGGAATTTGGTTTTATATTGGGAAACGGGAAAAAGTATTGAATAAATTTGTGCAATTTAATTTAACATTATCGATAATTGCACTTGTTTTGCGAATATCGATAAGAATCGTTTTCCGATAGCAATAAAACACTCAATTATTTTTCATATACGCCTGCAGTCAGCAGAAAACAAAATTAAATCTTAGAATTTAATTATTATGTATTCATTTCTTATTTATTTTATTATATTATTTATTCATTCCATTTTGAGAACATAAAGATTACCAGCTTACCAGTTTAAAATATGATATATTTATTGGTATATAAATATGATGATACATATAGTGAGGCAGACTCCCAGGGTATCTGCTAGTCTGTCACATACAATTCAAGCACTCTGAGTTTACTTGTTTATACCACTTCTAATAATACCCCTTTCCCAAATTCTCTCTTCCATTTTTGATTTATAGCGCTGACAAGCTGTCGCACGAAAACAATGCTAAATCCCTGGTATATGCGTCCCGTTGGATATCATAATTATAATAATAATAATAATAATATTAATAATAATAATAATACAAGCAGCAGCAGCAGCAAGGACACCGATTTGCTGTCCTTTGTGCCACCAACAACAACGACGACGACAGCAACAACAGCATTTGGCGTGGATGTTGGCCTGGGTTTGAATCTGGGCTTGGGCTTAGGAGTGGGCGTGGCTGGGGCTGGGGGTGGGGGTGGGGGTGGTGGTCTTGTTGTGGGGGAGTCGCCGCAGACATGTCTGCCATATTTTGGCATGGAAATGGAAATGCCGTCAACAACAACCGTCTCCGCCAAAGCGCACAAATTGCTGCCTGAGTTTCTGATACCGTTGCATGAAATCATGTTTCAACATCATTATCAACAGCAGCAGCAGCAGCAACGACAACAACAACATGTAGTGGCAGCAACAGCAGCAACAACAGGAAGTACGAGGGGCACATTAATTAATAGTCTGCCCGGACTTGGAAGAGAGACATTCAACAGTGCTCCCATCGCTACCATAGCCAGCAATTGCTATGCCACAAAGTCATTAACCCCGCAGCAGCAACAGTCGCAGCAGCAGCAGCAACAATCTGCCACACGTCCTCGCCACAATGGCGAACATTTGTTCGTTCGTCATTTTCACGAACGGGATCGTCTCATACGCGAACATCAGTTGCAACAGCAGCTTCTCCGCGACCAGGATGAGGAACAGGAACTGGAGCTGGAGCTGGAGGTGGAGCTGGAATTGGAGTCGGAACAACAACAGCAGCAACAACAGCAGCAGCAGCAGCAGTTGGAGTCGACTGGCCATCATAATCATCATTGGCATGGTGTCGTCTATGATGGCAATGGCAATGCCATGACAGCAGCAACCAAGCACAACAGCAACAACAACAACAACAGCAACAACCACCCACAGGCAGCAGCTGTCTTCACTCCTCTTGTTGCCACGTCTGCTGCCTGCCACAAGGACTCGCATATTTACGAGCAGCCAAATGGTCAACTTTGTTGCGTGGGCAACCCTGGCAACACTGGCAGCCCCAAAGCAACAACAGCAGCAGCAACAACAACAGCAGCAACAACAACAGCAGCAACAACAGCAGCAACAACTACAAACAAAGGTAAGTTTTATGGCCATTTTGGCCACTAATTGATGTCGTCTCGGGTTTGTTTTTTCTCTAGCATTTAGCTGGCAAATATAAATAAATAATATTTTATGATTATTAAGGGTCTTAAAAATAATCAAGCAAACTTGCTCCAAGCTAAAGTTCTGAACAAAGCACCATTCAACTTCATAAGTTATGCATATTCCTGGTTCAAGCAAGTCAAAGTTATCCATCTAAAAAGTAGCTAACTATTTAAAGCTGTAACTTATGAGCTTTCTCGATATATATTTATATATACATACATTACTGGTTAGTTTGAAGTCTTAGCTGTAACGATTCTAGCTATTCATCTAGCTTTTTCCTTGACTCTGTGAAATCTGTTAGTTTTAAAGTTAACTTCGACAAACTGGGAATATATCCAAATTTTTGACTATTATTTGAATATTTGAATATTTGATTATTTGAATATTTGATTATTTGAATATTTGATATATATATATATATATAAATATTAATTTCTCAATTAGCTAATTTGGTAATAGATTTTTAATTTACTCAGTCCCTTTTTTTATCGATTCTATGTAACATATTTTTTTTTTAATAATAATTCTCTCAACTATTCATCTATTTTGCTTGTTATGTGAACTCTATGAAGTTAATGAAGTTAATTTAATGAAATTGGGTAGCTGTAATATATTAATATATCAGATATTTATTTAGTGTATGTTATACATGACAAATGTTGCATCCCAATATCGAATTCTTGAATTCCTATTCCAAATCAGCACCAATTTCTAATTTCTGAATTGCCAAATTTGTTATTACAACAACCTATTTTAATATGATGCTATAAGCTATGGAAACATGATCAGACATCTGCTAAACTTTCAATATTTTACCTATATTATATGTCAATCATTCCATCTATCTGAAAACATATTCATAACTATGCAGACAGCCAAAGTCTTTAATAATTAAGAGAAATATTTTTAATTATTTTGCCCAATACAAAATAAAAATCTTTTATTCAATATTTTTTGCCTCAGGCTAAACTCTTAGTTGATTTACATTTCAACAAATCACAGGTGAACTTCCATTCTCGAATCCATTCCTGCACTTCCCTCAACTAACAACTACCCCAATCAGAAAACCACCCCCAACTTTTCGAAACTCTCAACTCAATTACAGGCGCTTTATTTAAAAGAACACACAAGTAAATATTGTCCAGGTATGTGCCACACAAGCCCTCAACATTCGCACAACATAAACACCCAGTTCCTCCCCTCCAGCCACCCCTCGATAACCCCAAGCAACACACAAACTCCATTTAAAATCACTAAAATATTAATAAATTTTACAAAAGTGCGAACAAAATATGCGTGAAAAATGCTGAAGTGCGAGCTGTGAACAAAACCTAAACAACTTTATTTAATGGAATTTAAAACCACTTTCAGTGGGTGGTTGGTGGGTGGTGTGGTAAAAGTTGCCCTGCGGCAACCGAACCACAATTGCATGAGGTAACCTTTGATATGAACATGCCAAGGTACAGCAACAACAACAATAACAACAACTACAAAATACACCCTTGGAAATTCTAAAAAAAGGAAGAGAAATAAAAAGGGAATAGAAAAGCTCAGTGGTGTCAATACCAACTGTGACTGTGCAGGTCCTGAGCAGCTTATGGCCAATTGAGCCAAGCCACCCCCTCGCTAAGAGAGGGGGGTGGGGGAGGGTGTGTGTTTGAGGTGTGTGTGTGTGTGTGCTCACAAATCCAATAAAACCGCTTTACAAGCTGTAAAGCAAAGCTCATAAATCCATTTGAACTGCAACTAAAAAGATTATAAAAAACATTTTAAAAAATGGTTTACATAATGGCGTCGTTTCGCTTAGGGGTTAAATTTGAATAGAGGCGTTTTCTATTTGATCTAAAATAATTTCCAGATTGTTTTAAAATTTGTTTAAAAATGGAGTGGCTTCAACAAGGGTTTAATTTGCATAAGGGGTTGAAGTTGAGTAATGTTGAGATTTTATTACTGATTCCTTAAAAAATTGAGTGCAAGGGTTAAATTATATAAATTAGATAGTATAAACTTTAATTACATACTTTCTCTTTTCTTAGAGCTTAATTTGCATTAAAGATCACCAAATATATTTAATCTAAATTCAATACAACTAAAATTAAATCCAGATTTTTTCTTTATTATTAAAGGAAAAATTAAGTTACCTGTATAAGGGTTAAATTTGCATATGAGGATAGCAGAGGTCATGAAATCACAGCATGAAATCGCCTCTCTACGGGTTAAATTGTCAAAAGGGGGTGGGAAAGATCACAAAATCTATTTAAACTAGAAATCACGATTTTATTCTAATTTCTTAGAAGATGGCCGAATTCCACATTTTTTAAATTGAAAAAATAAGGGTTAAATTTGATGGCTGTAGCAAAAGTTAAAAATCACATTTTTTTTAAATGTCGTCTTTTTTTGTAAGGGTTAAATTTGCATAACGGGGTAGCATAAAAAATAAAAACAAAAAATGGCGCTAGTTTTGAAAAACTGTGAGAAAATTTGGCAAAAATTCCGTTAGAACTGAAAACAGACAAACGCTAGTTAATCAAAAAAAAAAAAAACGGCACCCAAGAATTACCGCAATACCTTTTCTTACCCTAAAAAGAAAAGACACAAAAAATTCACCCAAAAAAAGGAAAAAAATGCATTGTTTGAAATTAAATTTTTTACCTATTTGTAAATTTTTCTCAATTTTTTACATTAAAAAATTGCGCATTATTGGCGTACATTCACCCCTAGAATAGTTGGTTAGGGGTTGCTGCCTACCCCCACCCCAGTCGCTACCCCTAGCCCTGTGTTTGCGCTGCAGCTAAGCTGTCGAAGATCTTTGGTAATCCTTGACAATGATCCTCAATTTTTACCCTTGAGTTTGTATTTTTGCCTTTTTTCTTACCCAAAAAAAAATAGAAGAAATGGAAAAAACGGCGCGCAATTTTCACAATAAAATCAAGGAAAATGCATCTTGAAATTTAGGTGTATTTTTTCGAAGGGTTGCCAGTTGACAGAGGAGGATTTTTTGTGGCTGATTCTCAGGCAAGTCGAATTCAATAAAAAGAGACCAGAACGGAACTGGGACAAGGATGAGGCACTGCCAGGATCAGGATCATTAGAAAGACGGCGCTAAAATGCGGAAGTAGAGGCACATTTTTGTCATTCTTTGATAT
Source organism: Drosophila kambysellisi (assembly GCA_035042185.1). Taxonomy (NCBI): domain Eukaryota; kingdom Metazoa; phylum Arthropoda; class Insecta; order Diptera; family Drosophilidae; genus Drosophila; species Drosophila kambysellisi. Next base: position 553,392 of record JAWNLS010000417.1, read on the forward strand.
TTTTCTTGTTTTCATGCATTGATTTCCTTTACAATTGCTCTGGGGTTTGCCTTTGATTTCCTATAAAAAAATCTGCGGATTTTTTACCTTTTTTTTGGCGCGCTTTTTTTTTGAGCAGTTGAGCAAAGGAATTACTGAAAGTGAAGCCTTTCAACTTTGTGCCTGAAAGGATTGCTTTAATTGAGTTTTCTGAAAAATTCCGGAAATAAGGATAAATATTTACTGAAAGTATAAGGACCATTGGGAATACTTGTAAGACAAGAACTTTTTATAAGATAAATTAATAAAAAAAATTTAAGAATGCTTTAGTCAAGAGAGAGTCGAAAAATTATTGAAGTTATTATCGACCCGGCTTTTGATGCTGATCAAGAATATATATATGTTTTATCAGATTGTAGTTATTTTCATCTGTATTCAACTCTGGAAATGTTCGTTTGTTAAAATCACCACTGTAGCTAAAAATACCCCAAAATCAAGACATAGAAAATCAGAAACTGAACAACTGCCAACTGGCAACTAATTTCAATAGTTATCCTTTTGACTGGCTGTCCTGAGACAGAGGAGTGGGTGTGTGTGGGTGTGTGTGTGTGTCCGTGTCCTTTGCACGTAGCCTGATTAAACTTGTCACGGGCTGAAACCAAAAGATAAACAATCTGCAGTTGCTGCCTCTGCCCGTGTCTGCCACACTGAGGCACTGGGCAATTTGATTATTTGCCAAAAACAGACAGGACCAGACAGCTCTGGCCCGGGGGTGGGTGGGGGAGGGGTGTGAGTGGACTCGAATAGAGGCATGTAAATATATAGAGCGCTAAAGGGGGGCAGGCAACAAAGTTTTTGGTTGAAATTAATCAAGAAAATAAACGCTTGGCAGCATCGAAAGCGACGACAAAAAGGGACGCCGCACACTTTGCATGAAACCAGAAAAGGAAAGCCACGAAAAATCCAGGAAACACACTCAGAAAAAAATTTGTGTGATTTTTAAAAACACTCCAATTGTGCCTTTCTAGAATCTTGTAGCTTGTGGCTGGTTAAAAACAATTGTTTGAAGTTATTAATTTCAAAAATCCATTTTCCTAAAATTTTCCCTATTTCTGTAATTAAAAAACATTTCTGATATTAACTTTTTTTGTTGCTTATATTTAAATAAATATTAAACATTAGTATTTTAAAATTTCACATACACAAAAATTTTGCATAATTCATAAAATTCATATAAATTAATTTGGAAAATGGGTTTAACTTGTTTCTGAATATTGGAAACGATTTTTTCATTATCAACAATAAACAAATAATTGTGCAGGAGATAAAAAACACAATTTTTGGGATTGTACAATGGAAATTCCAAATTCTAAAGAAATAGAAAAGTTTCCAGTTTTTCTGGAGATTTTCTAAAAATCAGGATGATTTTTTTTTCTAAGTGCAACAGCAGCAACAGCAGCAGCGGCAGGGAAAAATGCCACACAAAATGCGCAGTGGGTGGATTTCCTCCTCTCTCTCTCTCTCTCTCTCTCTCTCGCCTCTCGCCTCTCTCTCTCTTTCTCTCTTTCTGACAGTTGTTGGTGTTGTTGCAATGCATTAAAATGACATACCAATTTGCGTTAAGCAAATAAGATGAGACTAGTTGGAATTGTCTTCCTTTGCGTCCTTGTTGAGGGTTGTACAGCTGTCTGACTGTCTGTCTGTCTCGCTGTCCTTATAGATATAGATTGCTTTAATTTGTTGTTGTCTCTTTTTCGGTTTAGTTTTACTTTAAGTTTGCAGAAAGACATTTTTCAATTGTTGTTGAGAAATAGGCATTATATATTGGCAAAACTCAGCAAAATGAATTAGAATTCGAACTTTGTATTTTAATACCCTATAAAAACTTAGTGAAATTGTGCAAGCCCAGAAAAATACATATTTTAGATCAAAAGCCGTCAATAAAAATAAGCAGACTTTAATTGCAATTTGAATAATAATTAAAAATAATAATTTTATAAATATGGAATTTTTCCATTTTACGATTATTAACAGGAAAAGTTTGCCTCTCATTTTAAAATTCCTTTTATATTTATCAATTGGCTGATAACAATAAATAAATTTAAAATAACAATTTAACTATCTCAAAATTCTCATTTTCCAAAAATCTCTTTTTCTTATAAATAATTTGCAATTTATATTTAATTTATTTAAAAATATTCTGCATATTTCTTATTGATTTACCATAAACCTTGCCATTTGCCATTTAAATCATTTTGGCACTTTAATGTTGAGTGAACGAGAAAGAGAGAGGGGGAGAGAGCGAGAGGGAGAGAGGAAGTCTCTGCTGCGTTCACTCATATCCTGATTGCAGTCAAACATTAATTTTGCAGTTTTAATTAAAACATTTCAACACACACACACACTCTCACACATCCACACCCATGGCAAAAGGATATCCAACGGCATATCCTGCACATTTCTTCCTTAGACTTTCTGCCGTTTCTTTCGTTGTTTTTGTTTTGCTTTTTCTTTTTGTTGCTGTTAAAACAAAGGCAAAAACAGCCGGTGCTCAGCTTCAAGTTGCAGTCGCAGTCGCATTCTCAGTCGACGTCGCTGCCGCCGCCCACTCATAATCATAAAATGTATGCGCTGTCAACGAGCCAGCCTCAACCACTCCCACCCCCTCCCTAACCACTCAGCCCCCTTTTCCTAGCTTTTTTTGCACACGTCGCTTTCATGTGGGAAAATAAAGACTTTTTCGAGTTGCTTTGCTGCTTTCTTTTACAGTGCTGCAAAAACTTTGCCTTTGCACACACACACTCACACGCATACACATACACACGTGCATATGCATATACAACTTACATTTTTTATATGTAAATGTATAAATAAATTTTATTAATTACTAAATCTAAAAACTAAATTATATATTTTTACTATTACTTTTAAAAATGTGCCTAAGATTAAAAAATATGTCAAAGATCATCCTTAATAATTAAATGAAACTCATGCAAAAGCCAAAAACACTAGCAACTAAAATAAAAATCAGAAAATAAACCGAACAAGAACTCATTAAATAAATCTAAATGTATGTAAATAATAATACATATGTATGTATGTACATATGTATGTATGAATATATCTGCATTCTGCTTGACGCCTTGCACTTATTATATACTTCTTACACACAAGCACATACTCACACTCATACATAGCTATGTGTATTAAGGCTCATTTACAGGCACCCAATAAGCTCAGACACCTTTATGCGCTCACTCACACACACACAAGCACTCAACCACACACACACGCACAAGCAATCTTAATTATGATCTATTTACTTGAGTGCAATGCAAGAAGGCAGAAAGAATATGCAAAAGGAACAAAATTTGTAACGGCAACTGCGCAACGCTGCTCTGCATGTGCATACACAAACACACACACACACACGTGCACTGTTAGCCACACCCATTTCACTCAAAACAAAAAAATCTCTATGCTAATGCATAAGGGAAATTGTGCATGGGTAAGAAGAAGATGCAGCTAACAATGACAAAACGCACACAAGTCTAATCAGAATGCAGGCCGAATACGTTCCACAAACTCAAAGTACGCTCGCTAACGGTGCCAGGGTTGATCTACTTTTTTGAGTTTGAGCACAGAGAGAGAGTGAGTGAGTGAGAGCACCTATAAAACTGAGTGCAAAGCAACAAAGAAAACTAGGCAAGAACAACAACAACTGCTGCTGCTGCTGCAAATCATAAAGCATTCACTCACACCGACACACTCACACACAGCCACAGCAGCAGCGACAGCAGCAGTGCTCGCAACTGCAGCATTATTTTTGTACCGTTTGTCGTTTCGTCGTTTGTCAGTTGCATTCGGCAAGCGAACGAAGTCGGTTCGGCTCCATTTACAATTTACATTTGGCGTTAACAGGCCGCCTAGCTTCATTTGAAAGTTTAACGAGTTGGCAACGCTTTGCTATCTATTTATATGCATGTGTGCGTGTGTCTCTGTTATCGTTTGCTGTGACTTGCAAATAAAATTTGACTACTGCTAACAGTTATTTCCCTCTCTCTGTGGAACAAACATTTACATAGTGCAAGTGATTTAATTGTGAGAATTGTGCATTAAAAAAAAAGAAAAAGAAACTAAAAGAAAAAACTAAAATGATGGTGCTACAGCAACAGCAGCGTTTGTGGGAAGCCACCAAAGCAACAACAACAACAACAGAAGCAACAACAACAAACACAGGCGCTGCTGCAACAACAACAACAACAAAATCAGAAGCAGAATTGGATTTGAATAATGCAGCCAAAACACACACATGTAAACAATTACATTTAAATGTTAATTTAACATAAGAATGCAAATAGCAAATAGTGTTGCCAACTGCAAGTCTTAAACATAAGCAAACAGCATTGTCATTCAAGCTAACTATCCTAGTTAGACGGTTTAAGGACAGCATTGCCAACTGCAAGTCTTAAACACAATTTATTTGTGTTTACTTAATCCCGTTAAAATTTGTTAACTATGTATATTAGCAAACAGCTGAACTATATCAGACAGCAAAGCTGAATACGCCATTTAGAATCTTTAAATAGAGTGCTGCCAGCTGTAACTTGCTAACATCAGCTGAGATTTTGTATGGGTTTCTCTTTGATTTTTTAACAACTTCTTAAAGGATTTACGATATTTTCTATACTTACTTTATTTATTCTAATTTTAAGCATTATATGCTGTATAAAAAAAGCAGTTAATAATTATTGAATATTTTTTATTTGTTGTTCATCTATTTTTTTTGATAAGTCTGTTTTTTTGACAGCTTTCAAGCTTGCATTTTTTTATAACTTTCACTAGACTATAATAAACATTTGTAAATTTAGAAAAGAGCAGAAGATATTAACAGAAAATATATTTAAATAGATTTCTATATAATTAATTGATTTAGCTATATATAGCTAGAAATGTGATGAATTTATTGCCGCACCTGTGGCTTTCACTTTCTCTTTGCCCGTAAATTTCCCAGTGCAAACAACTTGCAACCAAATGCCGCATGAACTGATTACAATAGAAGGCAGCGGGACACGCCCACACATCTCGAGCTCATCCTATAGAATTACCAGTTTTGTGCTATCAGATCTACAATTTCATGGGTAGACTTTTGATATGGCATCATGATGATGTCCCCTGTAGTCGGGTCGCCCTGTAGTCCTTTAGTTCTCGTGCAGCTGATGCACTCCCCACTGTGCGTGTGATCATTGCCCACTGTTTGCATTTGCATCCTGGTCAGAGAGCCGAGGTCCTTTTTACCTGTCTCAGGTATTTTGCATGCGCAGCACACAAAACAAAAAAGAAAAAGAAAAACAGAAACCAAAAAAAAGGAAAACGTTTTTTTTTCCGTACCCTAAAAAAGGCAGTCTTAAAAAATAGTTGTGCCTTTTTCTTGCTCTTCCTCAAGGCGTGCAATTTTCCCGTAATTTTGCTGACCATAAAGAAAAAATACAAAACTGGCCACAAAAGCCAAATTTGTTGTAATTACATTTAAGCCGAAGGTGCAAGGATATGCGTTGCCTTTTTAATTGCATAAGGATAACAAAAAAAAGGGAAAATGTTAAGGCAACATGCAGATTGTGTGGAACACCCCTAATGCCACTTGTAATCACCCTATGAGTGAAAAGGGACACATCGCCCAGCTAAGCCTGGCGCTGCCAGCACAACTCCCAACAGCCACGCCCCCACCTCAGCCCACTCACACACACACACACACACACGCACACCCGCAAAAGTCCATTATGAACCACACACAGTGTGTGTGTTTCTTTGGGTAATCTGTATATTTATAATGCTCAAGCTGGCTGGTTGACATTATGCACAAGGATTCCAAAACATTCCACATCTCTGCCCATATATTGTCGTAAAAATATGTTGCTTTTTTCCCTCTGTCCGTCTGTCTGTTCTGTCTGTCTGTCCGACTGTCTGTTCTGTCTTGGTCAAGGATGCTGCACACAGTTTGTTTACGCCCCGGGGGAGCTATAAATTTAATATCTACTTTGCAAAACAAAAAACCCCGAAAATGCCATGCACAAAAAACAGGACTCGGGACGATACAGTGGACACTACTGGACAATGGACAGCAACAAAAGTGAGAGAGAGAGATAGAGTGAGCAGCTCAAACACATATGTGTATATTTTGAGTACACCCGTGTGTGTGTGGTGTACTTGATTTTTGCATAGTTAGTCGTTTAGTTATTATCAAAACTTAAGTTTTAATTAATGGGTAACTTTTTGTAGCATAGACAAATCAGCATTTATCGATAACTTGTTCAAGTTGTATACAATTTGAGAGGAAACAACAAAGTTTCTTCATCTCAAATAATGTTGAATTCATGGGCTATTTTCTGATTTAGCAACTTTAACTTTCGTTATCCTTCAATAAAAGTTATCGATAACTTGTCTAGGTGAAACTTATTAACAGATTTAGTTATGCTTTATCGACTAACTTTTCAAAGCTATATTTATCTTTGACTAAGGCTAAACATATTTTAAAGAAAATTGTTTTATTTATTTAAGATTAATTGATATCTCTTCTCTCATTACTCATTATGCAAGTAGTTGCCTAGCTTGATAAACTTTGTATTTCTAAACCACCCTCTCAAAACTAAATTCTAATCGATTTGCAATTTACAAATGTCATTACTCAAGTCAACTTTAAGAACTGGACTCATTTCAAGTTGAATTTAGCTTCACAGGAAAGTCTTAAAAAGTTTACAGCGCTTCGAGCACTCAGCGCAATAGAAATAGAAGAAAACACAAACAATTTTTGCATGTTGGAGCCGTAAATACTAATGGACATTTTACGAGCCAAGTGGGCAAACCGAGGCCAACAGTTCGAAATGGACAAACGATGACCATAATGTGTGTCTATGTGTGTGTGTGTATAGATGTGTGTGTGTGACAGTTACACTCGCCAAAAGCAGACAACACCCAGACGGAAACCCCAACCACAAAAATGGCACAAATTGAAAGCTATGCGAAAGCAGAAACGTGACATTTGCATTTAGGGGGATGTGGGGGTATTTGGAGCAGAGGGGTGAATTAAATAATCGATAGGCAAATCACTGGTCAAGCGTTGCCAACTTAATGATTAATCGATGATAAGCAGTAAGCAATAATAATGATTAATTGTGGGACAACTTATTGTTCTAGCCAAAGAGAGCTCAACTTTGTTTATGCTTCGATAACACTTATCGATAATTGGCTATTTTGTACTTAGCTTTGACCAATACTATGCAAATGTTAAAGAAAAGTTTTAGGCAGAATTTTTTGCAATCGATAAGCAAGCTTAATAGGCAACTTTATGGCTTAGAGAAAGGCAACTCAACGCAATACCTATCGATAACTTTTTTAAGCTGTATTTTACTTTGTTAATCGGTAATCAACTTAGTTGATGCGCAATAAATTATAAATTAAGTTTTATTCTTTTTATAATTTTTGTTCGAAATATATTATAATTATTATTATTATTAAGAATATATTATTTAATTTGCATAATTTTCTACCAAATAACGTAATTTTATGCAAATTATTTTCATTATTCAAATTTTTCTGGGAATATCCTTTTCACTCACCAAAAAATTAACTGGAATCTTATTTTGTTTTCACTTCTCTTCCTTGCAGTTATGCGACACATGCCAAACTCACCGACGCCGCCTTCTCCGCTGCGATCTCTGTCAGGTACGCAATCCAATGTAATCCTTTGTCCACATTCAGCAGACATGCACCAGGAATCATTAGAATATATAGATATATAGACATTGTAGCTGTAAGTTTGTCCGGGGCTCGTTTTGCAGACTCGTGTCTCGTGTCTGATTCGGAACGTGGCTACTTTGTGGCTAAATTGATTACTCACACGAGCTACGTTTGCCAATTTATTGATGAAGGGATGCGCTCGGAGGCAAGGCGAGCTCAACATTTTATAGTTTGTTGCAACAGCAGCAACACTAACAACAACAACAAAGACAACCCCAAAGGCAAATGTTATTTTGAGGCTCAGGATGAGGTTGGACCTCAGCTCCGAGCGTGTCAGTTTGGGTCTTTGAGGCAGGCATCTGGGTTTGGATTTGGGCTTAGGTCGGGGTTTTTAGGTAGCTGCCACGCACGTGACTAAAGTGTGACCCTAAACTCGGTGGTGCAACAATATGTGGCACTCATTGAGTATTTTGCAAATGTTCCATGAAATTCATTGAATTTGAATGTGGCAAAAGTTGGGTCAACTTAGATATGGAAATAACTTAAATAATTATTTGCCTATTATCACAAAATTTATGTTTAAATTAAACTCTTTTTTTATTTTGCCTTGATTGAGCATTATCTTGTGAAGTAATGCCATGATTATTTCCAGTCTCAGGGTTCTTATTTCTATAAGGTTGACGAGCTTATTGCCTGATAGTTTTCCAGAATGTGCTCTGGCAACTCTTTTCGCTTAATGCCAGTTTTTTGAGTAATCTGTAGTTGCCCTTTAGGAAACACCTTATTTATCGCTGAAAGCTTTAACTCATTCAGCTAAGTCACACTTTAATTCCTCCATAACTGAACAAATCTTCTAAAAGTAAAACACCTTTCATTCCATAATGCTCAATTGCAAACCACAAAGGAAGAAAAAAAGAAAAACGCCCTCGAAACGCCCCCTAATAAAACTCCTTTCTCAAATCAAACAAAAAAGAGAAGCAAGCAGAAAAAAGGGAACCTCTGATTAAAATATCACAAATTACCCTATCAAAAAGTGGAAAACCACAATTAGCTTCACGCAACATAATCCTTTTGGGGTAACCCTAACAGCGGAAGAGGCGTTCAATTTGAATAAGAGTCAACAAGTGGGGCACTTATAAAAAAGTAAGCACTTTTAATGCTAGGGTTACGCTTGTGGTAGGGTGACGTAGAGCAGAAAAAAAGGGAACCCCCTTAACAATAATTTGACACACACTCTTTACACCTCATCGTCGTTCTCATCGCTATTCAAATGATATGTTAAACAGGCAACACCAAACAACTGTTGCTTGGGCAACCCTTCTCATTTTTTACTGTTGAGCAACCCTTTTTTTAAGGGTTTCACATTGTTGTTGTTGTTGTTGTGACACATTTGAATATGCGTCTGCTTGTTAATATTGTGTAAGCCAATAAAAATGCAACTTTAATTGGCAGCCAGGCAACCCTGTCCAATGTGTATTTAAATGAGGAGGGTTGTCATTTAAATGTGAAGGGTGACTTGATGTTCTAGGCATGTTTTTGCATAGATTAGTTGCACTTTGTTATGCTTACAGAGAGGGAAAGAAGGGAGGGAAGTTTAAGGTCGTCAGTTAGGGTTGCCACCCCCCACTCTTATATAATTGCTGGCACAATCAAAATTTAAATGCGCAGTTGTTGCCAAATAATGGAAAAGGAAGACGAGAAAATTTACATTTTGACAAATTGTTATTTTTGTGTATGTTTATGAGGGAGGGTCACAGGGTCAGGCGGGGGTCAAAAGTGAGAGTATCTGTGTGTAGTATGTGTGTGTGTGTGTGTGTGCATAACCTTTTGCATATTGGTTTGAGGGTTGTTTGCATACTTGAGAACAGTTGTTGCCATCACAAATTTCAGGGTTGCAAATCCCGTTTTCAGTTGTGGGTGTCGCACATTAAGCATTGAGCATGTGTGTGTGTGTGTGAAAGGGGGTTGGGGATGGGCAGGGAAATTAAAATTTAAAAAGTATTCAGATAGTTAAGAGAGACAAAGAGAGTTGAAAGTAGGAGGGGTAATCAAGGCAGATATTTATGTGTTTCTCTAAGCAGAATAAATATTGTGTGTAGAATAAAATAATAAGAAGAAAGAGACCCAAACAAGGTTTTCAGATTTTTTAAATATATATAAATGTATATATTTATCAGCATTACACAAAAATTAATTAATTAATTAAAATAATATCTATACTTAAAATTATATTTGTAAAATATTAAATACATATGAATCAAATTTGTTATAATTATTATATGTTAAAAATATAAAAATTGAGTATAGAATTTATTTACTATATATATTTATATAGATATATATTATATTGACTATTGGTCCAACTTATAAATCGTAAAGTGGCTTACAAAATTATAGCATTTAAATATATGCATTGATTTAAATTTTGCAGTTATTTTGGCGACTAGATAATTGTCAAATCTTATTATTTTCACATTTTAACCAATTCTTAATAGCTACTTAAAATTTTATTTAATTTTTCCATTAAAATTATCTACTTTGCCTGCAATTTAACCAGCTCCAACCAATTCAATTTTACTTTGCTAAATGATCACACTGCAATTGAACAGTTAGTTACACACACATGGCACACACACACAACACACACCATCTCGATCTTTTCTATCTTTCCCATAAATCGCTGCAACGCACTTTGCCCCGAATTCGTATTTCGTATATTCAAAATTGACGAACTCCCCATGAGCCCCTAAAATCAACCCCTAGCAATGCAGTCGGGCGAGAGAGCGAGAGAGAGAGAGAGAGAGACGAGTGTAAAGAGTGCAACATGAAGGGGCAGGGGCAACACTTCATTTGTCAGTGCAACACACGCACATTCACACATTTAACCATTGTATGTTTTGAGGAATCGGCAACAAAAACACATCTGCTGCTCTGTGGCAAAAGACAAAACGTTGCAACAGCAGCAACAAATTTCACCTGGCTTCAAATTTTTCAGTTCTCTTCGGGTTTTTGCATTTCATTTTTTTTTTTTTTTTTTTTTTTTTAATTTGGGAACACGCTGCAGGCACGCTGTTCTTGCCGCTTGCTGCTTGCTGCCTGCAGCTTCTTGACTTTATGCAACTTGCAACAATGCCCCTTTTCACGGTTTTGTTGTAAACCCCTTTCTGCCAATCGCAAGTTGCAGTCAGCTTCAGCTTATATATATAACTCTATATATATATATTTTTATTTTTTCCTCTCCCTCCACCCTTGGAAAATCATCCTCAACTCGTGCATTTCAAATTGTGCGCAATTGTAGCGAATTGTTTAAAATTCGTGCAACATGGGGTTGCAACAACCAGCGCGCGGGGAGGGTGCAACAAATTTTACAATCAGTGGCAGGGATAACCCTTATATATAGTTATGTATGTGATTTTTTTTTTGAGAGCTGACTGCGATTTATATTTGATTTTTTTGCTAATTATATTAGCCGATTTATTTCGCTCACTAAGTCATAAAAACAGCTGCCCACATATATCAGTATCAATATAAAGTTATATATATATATATATATATCCACAAAATTTAAAGCCACCCGCATTGTAAAATCAATGACTTATCTTTTTGACCAAAAACAATCCGCTTAAAACAATCAGTTAATTAAATCAGAAAAAACACTTTTCAAACACTTGAAATTTTTTCCGAATTATAATTATTAAAGTGACTTAAGCATCTAGTCTAATAGAAAGGTTCTAGAACAATTGCTAGTGTTTTTAATATACAGCAATATTTAAAAAAAAAACTTTAAAATGTTTTAAAAAGATATATTAGAAAACTTGAACACTTTTTTCAAATAGAATTTTTAGAATTTAGTCTTGGCTTTTTATACAATTCCTACATAATTCTTCTTTTAAGTCATTACATTCTTAAACTCAACATTTTTCACAACTATATAAAATATTTAATAGTGGTAGTCATGCAACACAAAATAAAAAGTGGGAAAAAATTATCGATAATTTTATTCAAGTTTCTGTTCAAGAAACATTTTTTTGCGATCTAAAATTCCAACCAAAAACAATAATTTAAATTATAATTTTATTAAAGAATAAATTTGCTGCTGCTCAATGCACATTTTTCAAACTCATTTCTGTTAAATCAAATTTTTCTGATCTTTGATTGATCTTTAAGAAGTTGACTATTATTTCAAGTATTATCTTACAAGGGCAGGAAGTTCATTCTTTATTATTCTAAATTCTATGGGCTGTAAATCAATAAATGCGTATGACACATTATGAAATTTGAGCTGCGTATATCTAAATAAAAAGTAAAAAAAAAAACGCGGTAAAAGAAAAACAAAAAAATGAGAAAAGCTTCTTGTGTCCTGTGTGTCCTGCATCCTGTGCCTCGGCGATTTTTCAATTATTATGCATGATTGAATTTTGGACTAGCAAAGTTGGGGGGTTTTTGGTGGGGATCGGGGCACGTCTACAAAGCAAACCCTTCCGCTTGAGCGTCTATCGGCGACCGCAGGACATCAAGCCAGGACAACAAGCCAGGATAATAACAACAACAACAACCAGTTGACGCATTCAATTGGAAGATTGAATAAAATTTGACTTAAAATAGCAGAAATATTGAAAACTGCTCAAAAAAAAAAAGAAGAGAACAGAAAACAGGATGAGAGAAAGGGAAGTGAATTGAATTATGCGACGCGTGTTGTCCTGCAATGTCCTGGCTACTTTCAAACTTCACTGACTTGGAAAATACATTTCGAATATATGTAGAATAATGTGCACTGCAAAAAATACAAAGTAGAAAAGAAGGTTGATTTAAGACTGCTCAACTTAAGTTTAATTCAATTAGAACTAACTCTAGTCGAGAGTGCTCGACGAGATGATACCCTAGGCATAGCCACTATTTGAAAAAAAGTTTAGCTTAACAAAATCTGCATTTCTTTTGCGATATCTATGAAATTTTAACTGTCGATCAAGAATATTTCTAGGTATATTATATATACCTTTTTAAAATATTAAAATCAAGAAATTCTCACTTAAATTGACGACGACTTAAAAATATTTTATTTTAATAAAATAATCTAATAAATCAAATCTTAAGAAAGTTAGAAAATTTTTAAAGTATATGTCTCCATTAAAATTTATTTATTTGATTTACATATTTTATTTATTTAGTTTCTTTATTATGTTTATTTATTTAATTTATATCTCATATTTATTTAATTCATTTTATTTATCAGCCAAGAAATAAAAATACAACAAAGGGAAAAAATTAATTAAATTAATAGTAAAACTTAATGCATAAATTAAAAAAATAAATAAATATATATGTATAAATATATATAAGATTTATTTCAAAATGTAACCATAGCTAACAAGAACTTTTCTCTATATTCTTACAGACTGTGGCAAGAGCTTTGAGGAGGAGGAGGAGCTCGAGGCGGAGCTAGCGGTGGCGCATTGCGAGACGCCACAGAATTTGAGCAATAAACGCAAAACACAAGTGGAGGCGAGGCAGGTGGAGGCGGCGCAGGCTGAGGAGAATGAGGTGTTAAATCTGGCGCGAAGCAATGGTCAGTTGGAGGAAGCGGAGGCGGAGGAAGAGTTGGAGTTGGAGGAGCCACCCAAGAAACGACAGGCGTTGCACGAGGAGGTGCCACCCACACCAGCTGGGGCGCCACACGCACTCGCTTTCGCCGCCGAGGATATGCAACATGCGTTGCAGTTGCAGTTGCACAGCTACATTGAAATGGTGCGTCAACTTGCGCCGGATGCGTTTCCCAATCCCAATCTGGCCACGCAATTTCTGTTGCAGAACTCGCTGCAGGCGCTGGCACAATTTCAGGCCTTGCAACAGCTGAAGCAGCAGCCAGTGCCGAATGAGGCAACAACCATGCCACCAAGCCGCCATTATTCAACGCCGCTAAGCAAATCTCCGCTCCGGAGTCCATCGCTGAGTCCAGTGCAACAGCATCAGCGAACGCCGCCCAATTCCCTGGGCGGATTGGGTTTGAGCAGCGCCGCAATGACACCAAATACGCCAAGCATGCAACAGTTGCAACAAGCGACTGCCTCAAGTACGCCTAAGCCTCTGTCTGGGGGCGCCACAGTTGCCGCTGTGATGGCCACCAAACTGGAGCAATCTCCCGAGGAGACCACCGATCTGGAGGAACTCGAACAGTTCGCCAAGACCTTCAAGCAGCGTCGCATTAAACTGGGATTCACCCAGGGCGACGTGGGTCTGGCCATGGGTAAACTGTACGGCAACGACTTCTCCCAGACGACAATCTCTCGCTTCGAGGCGCTCAATCTGAGTTTCAAGAACATGTGCAAGCTGAAGCCGCTGCTCCAGAAGTGGCTCGAGGATGCCGATTCTGGTGTGGCCAAATCCGGCGGCGGCGTCTTCAACATCAACTCGATGACGAGCAACTTGAGCAGCACCCCGGAGAGCATTTTGGGGCGCAGGCGCAAGAAACGCACCTCGATCGAGACAACAATCCGAGGTGCTTTGGAGCAGGCCTTCATGATGAACTGTAAGCCCACCTCGGAGGAGATCAATCAGTTGTCGGAACGTCTCCACATGGACAAGGAAGTAGTGCGTGTTTGGTTCTGCAATCGCAGGCAGAAGGAAAAGCGCATTAATCCCTCCCTGGACTTGGACAGTCCAACGGGCACTCCACTCAGTAGTCATGCCTTTGGTTATCCACCGCAAACCCTCAACATGTCCAATGGCCAATTGTTGCTCCACGAGGCGGGTGGATCCCTCTGCGGCAGCTCTGTCAGCTCCGGGGAATAATGTCCAGCGCTGAATCGTACGATCAGCTCTTCTGTATATAATATATATAGCAAAACTTAGCTCCAGAACTTCCAGAAAACATTCCAAAAAATAAAATAATAATAAAAAAAGGAATTCCCATAAAAAACTGCATATCGTAAAGCCCGTTCCCCACTCTAGGTGATATAGACAGTCGTATCAAGAAGCATTCCATAACGAATTTACAAGAAATACATATATACAGCATACACTACTACTACTATATATATATATACTATATATATTTCAGATCCCAAGTTCCTAGCTATACGAATATATAAATACTTATATCTAGCCATAACTGTTGTATCCTGTATATGTGTATATGTATTGTGTATTGTGTATCTCTGAAGTATGCCAATCTATCAAGTATTTATATACCCCATATATCTACCCTATACCCAACACCCTAGATATTATATTACATCTAGACTCCAATGTAACATACTACCTATGTATTTGTATACTATATTATAATGCTAAAGATATTGTTGTACAATGTCCAACTGTAAATTGATCTTAACTCGTAGATCTAACAAAACAAACAAACAAAAACATAAAAAAAACACACGAAACAAATTTCAATAAAAATTATTTAAAAACTTAAATTGTGCATTTTTTAATGAAGCTTTAAGTTAAACGAGTTCTTAAAATTTCAGTAATTTTTTAATAGGAATAATAATGGTAAATAATGTTTAGAATTGCTTAAATATTTTTGTTTTTTAGGTTTTTAAATAGAAAAAAATATACATCGATAAGTTATAAATAATATTAATTTTATTAATTAATATTAATATGAATACAAAACTTAAATGTTTGAATTAATATAACTGAACTTTAAGAGAATTTAAAGCAATTTTTTTAACTGGCTCTAGAAAAGATACAAGATTTATGCGCGATTATATCGATTGTATTATATTATATTATATATAGAGAAGAATTGCAGATCTGTAGTCTTTAATATGTTATATAATTTTAAGCAAAAAATTTTAATTTCTGTATAAAATATATCGCAAACAAGAGAACGTAAAGGGTATATCCGACAGCACAATATTCTAATGGGTTTTAATAAAACAATAATTTGAAGAACATCAGCAGCAATGTTTCATCCAAAACTAGTGATTCCAGCTTTAAGATTGAGACCGATTTTTATTGACTTACTCAGAGTATAAATATCTACTTGTTAAAATTTGCACATTTTCCACTGCCCTCGTCAAACTGACCCGTTTAAGACATGATTTAGCATTTAGATTAAAAGTTAATTTAAATAATATTTAGCTGCAATATTTTCTGATATCGGAATATTAGAATAAGAACAGACGGACTTAACTCGACTCGGCTCTTGATCCAAATCGGGAATTTATAGGTTTTTTTTGGGTCGAAGATGCTTCTCGCTAACTAAAAAAAAAAAAACAACAAAAATCCCATTAAACGTCTTCTTGTCTTCCTCCAATAAATAAATAAATAATCATAAGTTGGAACCCTACAACACACCATTAAAAACTACCTTTCCAGCACTCTCATTCGAAGCGATTTAAGCCTTGGATTTGGTTTATAATTCAATTAGGTGCCATTTGGCAGGGCAACAGCCCAATTCCAAGTCCTAAGTACACTTGAATCTCATTAGAAGCTCCCTAAATAAATATTTAACTACATATTTAGTTAACTGATTTCGCAGCACTGCCAAACACAAAAAAACCGAACAAAATCCCATCCGACAGGACACGCGCCAAGCGCAAACACACCATTTTTTAATAAACTTCCTCTACACACACACACACACACACTTGGAGAAGGGGTGGGGGTTAGCCCGCACCAACCCCTTTTCTTTTTTGTTGGTAAAAATCTCGGGAGTGGATTTGTTGGATAAGAAATCACTTCATCTTTGCCGTTGCGACACTCAAACCGAACCAAACCGAACCGAACCGAACCGAACCGAGTGAAACCTTTATTTGTATATTGAGGCAAGCGTGTAAATCCCCCTCCACCCCTCACAGCAAAAGTTTTAGCGACTTGCTACCCCCTCCTCCCTTCAAATGGCCCTTTCCTGATTCGCTCAGAGAACTCTCTAAAAAAGAAAAGGGTTTATGCCATAAATTCACACATAGTTATGTCATATGGTCTACTAAAGAGGGGGAAATTGTCCTCTGTTTCCATTTCCATTTCTACTTCTATTTCTGTTGTTGTTTTCTTTTTTGTTTTTGTTTTGGTTTTTTGTTGAGGGTATCTTTTGACAGTGAAAGCATTTAGTGTCTTGTGTCCCAGTTGCAAGTTATCTGGCGATATTTTCAAATTGTTGTACATTTAAATGGGAAAACAAGTTAGAATGGCTATCTTGGTAATGGGGAAGATAACAGACCGGAATTGACCTGCCGATATTTAAATTTCACAATATATGATAATATCCGACTTATTATTATTATGAAACCTATATGATTTGATAGTGAAGCTGATATTCTTTTGTCCAAACTGTGTGTTTTGTGCATATATCTTGTTTTATACAATAACTCAACTCTAGACCGATTGTTCCTCTAAAATGATAACATTATATATTGTTATCTGTACCCAATAATGGTTTCTCCAAATATAATTGTGATTGGGTAAGTTGGGTTTGGATATCCTGTTAAACAACAAAGTTTTTCATAGAGAAACTGAACTACCGTTCGTTCTTTCCTTGGGCATAAATAAGAACTGCGTTCAGAAAAAATACAGATATATCCAAGTCTTGTCAAGTTAGCTTTCAAACTGAGGAACTATGAGAACTCTTATTCCAAATTTGAAGTTTATATCTCTGATAGTCTCTGAGATTGGCCAATTCAAACAAGCATACGGATGGACATGGCTAAGTCGACCATACCGTTGATGCTGATCAAGAATATTTATATATATTCCGTCTCTTACATACTTTTGCTCAACTTCATTATACCCAAACTAACTTAATTCCTGTGAAGTATGTTATTCTCCAAAGCACATTAAAAATTGACAGATAAGGGGTTTGGAAAATAATACCCTTCATAGGAATTAAATTACAATTAAAACAAAGACAAAAAAACTTAAACTATTGGAATTTAAAATAAATACATAATATTTTTATATACTTATTGATATTTTGCGTATTATTTAAAGCAGTATTCAATAATGAGTAATGCAAAATCACATTATAAAGTAATAACATAGATATAAAGTATTGATAATTAGCGTTTCGAGAAAATTACTAAAATTTTTCTTTGTTGTACCTACGATCCCTAATAATTTTAAAAGTTTTACTTTTCTTGAACCCCCCTTAAAAATATCAAATAAAAAGTACCCAATTTAATTTGGCTGCACATCAAAAGTGTTTCAAGGGCGGCCTGAAGCAATGGCTTATCAACTGCAAGGACTTCAGGTCTAAGGACTAAGGACTAAAGCTGCAGACAGGACAGGAGCAGCAGTAGCTGAAGGCACACTCATTCAGCACTCACGAATAATTGGTACACTCGAGAGCATCTCGGCTCCGTTCTTTGAATGTTATCAGTCCGTTGCAGACGGCGTTCAAAGGGAAATGGGAATGGGAAGGAAAGAAAACGCTTTCAGCCCGTATTCAAAATGCTCTAAACCGCACCCCCTCACCCCAATCAACCCCCACTCCCCACCTCAAACCCTAAGCAGCCCTCTGGTCATTTAACTGGTCAAATAGGAAAGCAGAAGAAGCGGGTTGGAATTGGGATTAGGCATAGAATTTTGCCCCGGGGTTTTGGGGGGGTGGTACTATTATTTGTGCGGCATGTGGCATGTGGCGGACTATGTTTCAGATCGGCTGCTAAAGATTTGATTTGAGCGCTCCTTTTGATAGATTTTTTGCCACTTTGCCCGCTGCATTTGCAAATTGAATTCCATTCCATTTTGAGAAATGCTTTTTTCGTTTTCTCTGCTCGAATGTTGATTTTTTTTTGTTGCTTGCCAAAACTTCATTTATAACAATTTAATGAAATTTTCGAATGCGTTTTCATAACATTTTCCTCCCGGCAAACAGCTTTTCCATCGCTGGCCAAATCATTAATCACACAAGTGCTGCCAGGACTAACGAAAATTAAGTTTTTTTTTTTTGCTTTTGCTGCTTCGTCTCGCTTTATTTTTGTGTCCGCTTAAGTGCCACGCCTATTTGGTGGGCGTTTCAACTTGGTTAAATGCCCAGCTTATCTTTTTATCCGCATAACAGAGCGGCTAATCGGAGAGTATGAAAATTATGTGAAACATATTTGATTGCCAAATTGGTCGAGGGATTGGGCCAATAGGAAAAAAAAACAGCTTAGAATAAATTCTCAATTTAAGTATTTATTTTAATATTTCATACATCACTTTAATAATAAGCCAAGAATATATTCACAGCTTTCATTTAATTGTTCTTAATTCAAATGAAGAAATTAGTTAATGCATTATATTTTTTTAATTTCAGGATATTCAATCAATTCAAACCTTCAAAATAAATTTTAAAGGTTCCAGTAAAGTTTATAAATTGATTTCCAATGATTTGGTTAATCGTTTCTCTTATACTACAATACATAATAATAATATTAATTTGCAGAACTCCTTTCAAATAATATTAAATTTCTGTACCAGTTATAAATTTCAATCCTACAAATTTAAAAGTTATCATTTCACCAACCTGTTTTTAAGCCAACCATCTTAAGAAAATGTTGAATGCCCTTTATCATTTTGAAACACACTCTCTTGAATTAAGGTTTAAGAACCGAATTTGAAGTTTATCGTTATAAAAAATGTGAATAATACTTAGTAATAAAAAAATACTTAATAAACAGACATTTAGTTCAGGTGGGAGATATTTAATTGATTAATTTTTCATCCAGTATATTTAAGCCCCAGAGAAACATACAAAAAGAAATTCAAATGAACGTTTTCCTAAAGTCTACAAGGATTTTGAAATTTTTAAAAGCCAGCAGTTCACTCAAATATTAAATTGCTGAGTATTCGAAATGTATTCGAGCGAGTGATTCTAATTTGTGAGCGCATCAATGCAATTGCTGAAGATTAAATAGATTTGAAGGAAGATGTCTGTGTCAAGTGAAAATTATATGGCGAGCATATGTTCAGTTTCTAGATGATTGCATGCGAATTTATATGCTTTGAATTTCAATTTGTGCAAAAAACAGAAAGCGGATGGGGAGCGGAGGGCGGGGAGGGAGGGACACACCCCTTTTTATAGCTGGTAGCTGGTCTTTGTTGTCCAGTGAATACAAGAATTGTGCAAACATTTGGCCAAAAAAAAAACAAGAGAGAGATGCTGCTTGGAAAAGTGGACAAGTGGAAAAGTGGAAAAGTGGAGAACCCAATTGAATTACAATGAAAATATGAAATGAGCAACAAAGAAAAAGTTACTTTTCTGTTTTTTCTCTTCTGCAGTAGCCCAAAAAAATTAAGTAAACATGCAAGAAAGAAACGCAGCGACAAAGAAACAAAGCACAAATCCAACATGGACCACAATTCCAAAATTATTAAGTGTGGGACCAAGCGAAGCAAATATAACTAGTAGCTAAATAGTAACAAACAAAAAAAAACAAAAGGAACATTTAGCTAAAGGTTAGCCGAATATTATATACACTCTCAGAGAAAAAAAGGAGTGAATTTTAGAAGGGTAACTCACTTTGTTATTCAGATATTCTATTTTTTAATCCAGAGTACATTCTTAAATTATAATTATAAATATACAAATGTTTAGTTATTCATCTTGTTGCAGCATAAAAGGAATAGTTTTTCAAAGAAACGATAAAGAAAAAAAATTGGGAAAATAACACGTTGACATTATTGATTTTAATTTATTGTTTAAACAGTTGTACATTTATTTAATTTTTTTTTTATAAATTAATCGTCTTGTAATGAACAGATCTAAGCCCTAACAGGAATTTTTCTGATGAAGTTAAAAAACAGTTTCCTATGTTGAAATCAATGAATATTGAATAACTTTGGAACTCCAAAATCGAAGTCTATTTTCTTGCCTTTCCAGGCCACACAATATTAACTCTTGTATTGAACATCTTTATTCTTGAAAACAAAGTCCATTAAAACTTATCAAATATTTTTCATTTATTTTTCAAAATCATTTTCTTAATCGCCTCATTTTCCTAGACAAAAGGATAAAAAGACATGGGGGCAAACGGTTAGCTATATCCAATCAGCTACATTTAATTTTTAAGCCCGGAGACACACACGTTACACACTTCACGACACAATTATAAAACCCTCTGCAAGTGTATTAAAAAAAGAGCGAAAATTCAATATTTGCGCATACAAACAAATGCGACTCCCTAGACAAAGTCCTTCGCCACCACCACCCTATCTCTCACACCACATCCCGCTTTAGATGAGGTCAGTGCAAATAAAGCCAATAAAATGTGGCAAAGTTCTCAACGCTGTGGGCTATGTAAAAAACGAACGAAAAAAAAAAGATTCTCAACATGTCTTTTTAGGTATTGCAACCCTAAGAAACGAACGCCCCAAAAAGTATGCCACAAAAGCCAAAGCCAAAAAAAATTTAAATTTAAAATGGTTGAACTCTAAAAAATCAAATGGCAGCCTCAAAAATTTGCATGCATCAATCACAACCTCCCCAAAGTGAAAAACAAAATGGGAAACTCAAGAATTTTCAGCCAATTAGCTGAAAAACTTTGATCAAAGCAACAAGAAACAACCCCGCTCGGTAGATGGGTATTTTTGGGCGTGAAATGAACTGAAATCAACACCAATCTGAAAGTTCAGCCTTTTTTTTTGTTGTTGTTGACATGTTTACACATTTAATTAACTTACACGCGCCCAAAACTTCCTGTCAGTCTACCCCTTTTTTTTTTGGGCCAAAAGTGTAAGCGAAAACCCGAAAAATGGGGCTAAGAAAACCGGGCTTGCTTCTTTTTTTGTTGTTTGACGATTTGAGACCATTTCAAGTGGTTTAATCATTTAACGCACATCATAAAAATCGTATCAAGTGATTTTTATTTACACGCACAACAAAAGAAAGAATGTCAGCAACAAAAAAAAGGGCTGGTCAAAAAGAGTTGGAGTCGAAGGCAGAAAACCTTTGAAATTTGAGCAGCGTGCCAAAAGGGCGTGAAAATAGTCCAACAATCAGATGACCCAAAGGTGATAATAATAAAATTAAATTCAATTGAAATTGGTCGATTCAATTAGAGCAATATTTAATGACGATTTGCACAACTGCACTTGTTATTCATTTATTTATATATTTATTAGTTTGTTAATATTTAATTGTAGGAAATATGAATACAAATCAATTCAAAATGATAAACGCTTTCAAAAATTTCACACTGCAACTTGAATTTGGCGCCCAGCGGAAAGTGTTGTTAAGTCTGGCAACGCTGTTTTTAAAACAAATGCGCGTGTGAATGGCAAATCGTTGCGCAAAAAACGCTCTCATTTAAAAAGGCGGAAAGTAAATGATCATAAAAAGATTTAATTTAATTTCGTTTAGTTTGGTTATATTAAAGGGTAAATAAATAAGTTGCATTACATTGTAGTGGTGTATATTAAGTGAATTTTATTCAATTTTGTTGCGGACGTGCGCAGCCGCATTATGTGTGCGATTAATGTGTGTTAAAGGTTTTTCTTTGTTTGTGTTTTTGTGTTTTTTGTTTTAGATGAAAATGCAAAAATAAGTAAAGATATTGAAGCGCTGCAGGCACGAATACAAAGTATATTGAGATATTGTCGATCTATCAAACTGCTTAGCTGAAGGTATTGACCTGAAAGAGAAAGATATAATTAAAAACAAAATACAAATAAGAAATATCAAATAACGTACAATATCATCGATCTTCAAGATGGAGCGAATGGTCTCCGTGGCCAAAGTGATGGCCGAGATGCTGACCAACAAAGGCTGCACCACATTCTCCGCAAAGATGTCGGTAATGGCGCCCTTGCGCACATTAATTCCGGCATTCCTTTCACCCTGAGCATGACGATTACGCAACTCTGTCACCGTCGCAATCGGATTCAGGCCAGCATTCTCGGCCAGAGTTGAGGGAATGACCTCCAGTGCATCGGCATAGGCACGATAACAATAGGCATCGACACCGTCGACAGTTTGAGCAGCCGCAGCCAACTGCAAAGCCATCTCAATTTCGGGTGCACCACCGCCCACAATCTGGGCGCGTTTCTTCACCAGGCAACGCACTACGCACAGCGCATCGTGCAGCGAACGAGCCGCCTCCTCCAGCACCAACTTGTTGGATCCCCGGCAAATGATGGAGACGGTGCGTCCCTGATTCTGTATGCCGGTGATCTTCACGAACTTATTGGTACCACTGGCAACCTCTTCGACCAGATCAGCACTGGACAAATTCTCGGCGGTGAAATGATCCAGCGATGCAATCGGACGACAATGGAGAGTCTTGCACACAAACTCAATGTCCTCGCGTTCCACATCCTTAACCACCAAGCACTTGATTTTGTCCAGGAAATGCTGAGCCAGATCCGAAACGGCATCACTATAAAAAGAGAGGATATTAGTTGTTAACGATCAGTAATATAAAATGGCGAAGCAATAAAATAATAAAATAATAACAAGAATAAATATATTAAGAATAAAAATAATATTAATAATCCACTACGACATTTTTTCATACATTTTATATGAAAACGTTGAGTAAAATTATGAGAGGTTACTCAGAAGCTTTTAAACTCATTTTTTAAATAAATATTTTCTATCATCAAACTTACCGCAAAATGGACTTCTGGACGAGGAGAACATTGCAGCCGGCCTTCTTGATCTGTTTCACAATATTGAGGATGTAGGAGCGCTCCTCCTTAAGAACACGATCCATGGCCGCATAATCGCTGACAATCACATTGTGATCCATGTCGGTTTTGGGTGCCGAGATACAGAACTGAATCAGACCAATTTTGGCCTTCTCGATGCGCTTGGGGGCATTTGTTCCCGCCGAGCGGCTGGTGAAGACGAGACCATTAATCAGCTCCGTATCCTCAACAGTGCCGCCTAAACTTTGAATCACTTTAATGTTCTTCAGATCCACCGATGATTCCCTGCCCGGTTCGGTGACTTTCAGAACCGCATCGACAGCAATAGGAGCAAGGAGACTGCTCTGCTGCGAGACCACCTTGGAGTTGAGGGATGTGGAGGCGCTCTTGATCAAAGTCTCACGATCCGTGATCTCAATGGGCGTTGACATCTGGGTGAGTATTTCGACAGCTTTGTTCGAGCAACGTTGAAATGAATCCGAAATCGCAGTGGGATGCAAACCCTTCTGCAACAATTTCTCGCATGCCTCGAGCAAGGCTCCAGCAATGACCACAACGGAAGTGGTGCCATCGCCAGCCTCCACATCCTGGGCACGGGACAGTTCAACAAGCATTTTGGCAGCCGGATGCAAAACATTCATTTGCTTCAAAATAGTGGCGCCATCATTTGTTATTGATACTTCACCATTGGCGGCTTGGATCATCTTGTCCATGCCGCGAGGACCCAAACTGGTGCGAATGGCATCGGAAACAGCTGCAAAAAAAAGTATCGATTAAAAAAGTTCTCTCTCCTTGCATCACATGAGTCATATGATTTGGCCAAGTGTCATCACTAAGAAGTTTCGAGACGGCAGCCGGCAACTGCTTTTGTTTAATGCATTTTTCCACACTAATTACCCTTAGCAATCATTAAAATGGGATGCAAGTTGCTATTTGCAACTTAAATAGTCGTTCTATGCATGTTTTAAGCAAAGTTCTTTTTATATTTAATTATATCTCTGCTTACCTTTGGCAGCCTGTATATTGGACAGACGCACATCGGTCGGTTTCGACTTGTCTTTGAAGGTCTGTGCTTTCGGTTTAATACCAACTGTACGTGCTTTCGGTGCCATTGTTGTGTTTGTTATACAATTATTAACAATTTGCAATTTTTCAGAGCGATTTCCAATGCGATTCACACAGATTAAAAAATGACTAAAAACTGTGTTTTGCGCTGGCCCGTGACGGATGGTGATGGAAGAAGATGACACACAATGCTATCGATATTTGCTTTCGATTGCTGTGACGATATTTTATTGTTCTTTCGTGCACGCGCTCATTTGAATGGCAAATTGCAATTGAAATGAGTAAATTTAAATATTGCATTAATTTATGTTTTATATAACTAATTGAGTTTAGCCGTTGGCGGTATTTCGTCGGGACCAATTTCTATCTTTTCGGGCATGCCAACGCTCGATGTTTTGTCCGAATTGATCTGCGCTGTGATTTCTGTAAAAAGTTTTTCCCATTCCCAAACTTCGTCGGGTTCATCCAGATTCTCTTGGGCCTGCAGGCAACGCGTCAATATCGATAAGTCGACATCCTCGATAGCTGAGAACGCATTCTGCGATAGCAAATCAGAGCTTAGCTCCTTGAAAGTGACATCACGATTAATGGCAACACTGCTGAAATTGATGACAAACTTTAATTTACTGTTAATTTTAGTAATATAAAATACTTACGAGGGCGGTTCGACGATTTCATTTAGCAAAATTTCATCCCTGATATCGTCAAGATCTGGTACAATGGGTATATCATCTGTGGGTATTGTGCTTGTAGCTGATTTTGTTATTTGAAAACGCTCGCTAAAAATAGTAACAGTTTTAAGATATAAGATTGTTATAATAGGGTTAAGGCTTACTCATCAAATGAATTTTTCTTCGATCTGCAAATATATATAAAATTTGTAAATACAAAAATATAAACATAAGGAATTTATTATTTACTTTAGGGATTTAAGGCCAGAGTCTGCCCAACCGCCTGAAACTCTTCTAATTGGCGGCCGACTTGAATCAAATTCATTATTAAATGTTGTTGGTGGTGTTGTTGTTGCTGTTGTTGTTGGACTGCCTGTGCTTTCATTGTGTATATCCAGTGTGATATCTATCGATAAGTCCTTGGCCAGCTTATGCGTAGAGGCAGCACTCGAAGTCCCCGCCTGCGTTTCATTTAACACATCGCGACTCTTTGAACGACGACCCTTGCGCGCCGTTGTCTATAAATATCAATTAAGATCAATTTAAAATAATGTTATTATTTCTCTATTTTACCTTTCTTATTGTCATTTTAAGCTCTTCAGCCCAATCCATTCCAGCAAATTTTTTTGTTGTTTATATTTTCACTCGTTGCCTAGGCAACAAGTTGTTGTTGCAAGTGTATGGGTAAAAACAGTGTTGTAGACAACAAACGATATATCGATATAATTCGATAGTATCTTGCAGTTTTTTTCTGTGTGTTGCTGCCAACTTCACGCAATACGTTAAGGGGGGCTTAAGTGCCTTGTTCAAAACAAAACAATAAATAAAAACCGCTAAGATGCTGACGGACGACGATGACTTCTTCTACGAGGATAAAATGTAAGTAAAAATGTGCATGAAAAGTACTTACTGTCATATTTTAATTTACATCGCATTGTAAGCGCGTAAAGAATTTTCCCAGTGGGTTGTGAAGAAAAATCAATAATTGGGTCAACATATTGTACATGATTATTTTTTTTTTAAATTACAAAACACAAATGTTTTTGATAGAACTCGGCCAGGCGGTGCCGAGCCAATACTCATCCAATTAAATGAGGATTTTGAGGCGTAAGTATTTAGGATATTCTAATTTGGCAGATAGCTTTACGTGAATTCTGAAAAAATTAACACAAGACCCAAGGATGCGGCCAAGGAATCAAAATCGTACTTCGATGCTGATGCGGATGCAGATGCGGTGCATCTTTGCACCAACTTCGACATGGCTGCCGAAAAATGTGGACTATACAATAAACAGAAATATGAGCTAGATCGATTGTAAGTCAATTTCTTGACTCAAATTAGCTCGATATTAAAAAAAGAGTTAGTTTCTTAATTTTAATCGTTATGTAGTGTCTCCAAAGCTAACCGAAATAGACGGAGACTGAGTCAAAAAAAATAATAACGGAAATAACGGCGCCAGTCTTAAATTAAAAGCATTTAACATGTGTATATTTGTTATTTATATGTACTGTGCTCACCAATTGTTATATTGTAAGCAACTAGTTGTCTTGATGTGTAGAATTAGACTTGAATACATTTTTAGAGTTTAAATAAATGGTGAAAAAATTTATAGAACCAATTTAAGAGAATTTATATATTAAAATAAAGTGGTTAACAGATCTTAGATCTAGTCCAGATCCTATAGATTACTCATTTAGATTCTTTTTAATTTTAAACTTATGCTAGGTACTAATCAGATTTTAGTAGAGATCGTAAACGGCTTAGTTTTAAGTGTAATTTTTTTAAAGTTTTGTTAAACGATTTTATGGATTTGCTAGAACTAATAAGATGGCTTTTTAGAAGACTGCACCTGAGGATGTGAGTACAGCACGCTTATTAATTACATATAACATGCTCCAACTTAGGTCTAGACAACATACTATATAATGTATATATGCATGACCAAATCAAACTTTAGCTAATCCGATTGTGTTCCTTATACAAACAGGGGCATGACTGTGACCACCAATGCCGTTGTCATCACCAAGGATCAGAGCAACCTAATCGGGATTAGCATCGGCGGCGGAGCGCCAATGTGTCCCTGCCTCTATATAGTTCAGGTGAGAAAATAAGCAAGAAGCATTTTGTTTTGATCCTGATGGCCTTGGAGATGCTTCTCTCCGCCTTTTACTACACAAAACCAATATACTCTAATCCGAAATTATATAATTTTTCAAATTTGCATTTGTAATCATTGATTTGATGGTGCCTTGGTGAGTTTCCATGGATTCGGTCGAGCCTTGAACTGGGTCAGCTTGCGCGCCTTTCGGTGCTCGGCATGCCAGCGACGCGTCGACTCCCCAGCCTCGAATCGCTCCCGCGAGTTGTGCTCTCCCATTTGCCACATATCGAATTTCTGGCGGAGAACACTTCGCTCCGCAGATCGCAGCTTGAAAGGCTTCGTCTGAATAATGGTGGAAGTGATGCGTGGCACAAACGGCCGCTTGCGCCATGCATCAAAGGATTTGCTTCCCAGATTGGGATGATGGGTCAGCTCCTGTTCCTGTTGCTGTTTCCACTGCATTCGCTTACTCGCCCACTTTTCGCTGAACGTTTGGGAGCTGAACAGCGTTCGCGGTGTAATCGGTTCGGTGACGTGTTGGGCGGAGCGCAACTGACGCAATCTATTCCGCTGCTCCCAGCGCCGATGCAATGCGCTGAAGTTCGGCACAAGATGCAGTACGTTGAACTGTTTCCGAAGCTGTCGTAGCGATCTCTTCAAGCGCAGCTCTCTTTTCTTACGATTTTGATCGTATTTCTCCCGGTAACTATAAGCATTGGGCACGGCCATCCGCGAACAGCGCCGCGTCCTTGAGGTATCCAATCCGGCCTGTTGACGCAACAGCCGTTTGGAATTGCTCTCCAACAGAATCGATCGCAATTTGCTGTCCACCAACGTGGTCCGCTTTCCGTCAGTCTTCGGCGCCGGCGGCGGCGATGACATAATCTCAAACTCCTTGAATAAGTGTGAGGGCGCCATTATAGAAAATTTTTTACTAAAATTAATGCCAAAATTAAAAACAGGGTCTTCTGAATTTTATAGCTACATTTAAAAATTAATAGACAAATCAAGGATTACTCGATTACTATCCACATCTCAGCTCTAAGATCTATAAAATTAATTTTTTTCAATGTGTGTGTATATTTTCATATATTGCAGGTATTTGATGGCACTCCAGCGGCACGAGAGGGTTCGCTGCAGTCCGGCGACGAGCTGCTCGCCGTCAATTCGAGCAGTGTGAAGGGCAAGACCAAAGTGGAGGTGGCCAAAATGATTCAAACAGCCACCGATCAGGTCACCGTCCACTACAACAAACTGCACGCTGATCCGGAACAGGGCAAAACGCTGGACATAATACTGAAAAAACTGAAGCATCGCATTGTGGACAATTTATCGAGCAATACGGCGGATACGTTGGGTCTATCCCGTGCCATATTGTGCAATGATTCGCTGGTTAAACGACTCGAGGAACTCGAGGGTACCGAACTGATGTACAAGGGACTTGTGGAGCATGCACGGCGCATGCTCAAGGCCTACTACGATCTGCTGCAGACATACAAATCCTTTGGCGACTGCTTCACCCAAATTTCAGCGCATGAGCCACAGCAGCGAGCCTCGGAAGCATTTCGCACTTTTGGCGAATTTCATCGTTCGCTGGAGAAAGATGGACTGGCGATCATTAAGCAGATCAAACCAGTGCTTGCCGATCTGGGCACATATCTGAACAAAGCCATACCGGACACCAAGTTGACGGTGCGTCGTTATGCAGATGCCAAATTCACATATTTATCCTATTGCCTGAAAGTCAAGGAAATGGATGATGAGGAACATGGCTTTGCAGCGCTGCAGGAGCCACTGTATCGCGTGGAGACGGGGAATTATGAGTATCGGCTGATATTGCGCTGTCGGCAGGATGCACGCAGCAAGTTTGCCAAATTACGCACCGATGTGCTGGAAAAAATGGAGCTGTTGGAGTGCAAACATGCCATGGATTTGAATAAGCAGCTGCGCAGTTTGCTCGAATCCCTTGCGGAACTGCATCGGAATCTCGTTGAGCGGCTGGATTCGTTGCCTCCCCTTTTTCCCATTGAGGTGGACTTTAAGGCGACCGATTTCCAATACAAATCGAGCACATTGAAGCCACAGGAATTGGATGAGGACGAACTGGAAGCGAATAATGCGACGACTGTCAATAATAAAATTGTTTATGGCTTGGAAGCTGTGGAGAAACCGGCTCCGATTATCAACATGGAATCGAAGGATTCAACTGAGAATGAGACGCTGCTGCTCAAGGAACTGGGATTGCAGGATGTGGATCTGTTGTCGAATCCGCAAACGATTAGCAATCAAAAGGATTCAATTTCCGCCCAAAATGATGGCTACGATTTTGATCTCTTCCTGAATCAAGCAAATGCAACAACAAGCCTCGAACGGGATCTGATGTCGGCGAATGCCAGTGAAACAGATTTGCTGCTGCAATAAACTTTTTTAATTATTACTATTATGTGTGTACAAATAAATAATTAGTGTAAAAATCACTTGGCTCAGTTTTAAATGGAAAGACATTTGTAACGGTTAAGGCTGGTATGGTGGCATAAGCCAAATGGGAGAAACGTAAAAACTCTCTTCTCTTAAGCATGTTCCACATGCTTTGCTCTTTTGCCATTCACAATGCACGTTAACAAATGCACAGCTGATTGCTGCCGGCAAAAGATTAACAAAAAGAAAACGTTGCTTTTTGTTTACAGTTGAAATGCCGCCAAAATCGAGCAATAAAAAGAACCAAGCCACATGGTATTACTGTGAAGCATGTGGCGTGCACATCACCTCCAAGTCTCGGGACACACACGAGCGCATCTGCCCCATTGCCCCCGAGGAAGATGTGAGCAGCACAGAAGTGAATGCGGAATTTGTGAGAAATAAGACACTTTACACAAGCAGCGTGCAAAAGCGAACTTTTGATGTGGATGCCCTGAAGGAACTGCCAGATAAATATGTCAACATGCTCGTATTTATATCTGAGGGCGCCATGCAACTAGCTGAGCTGCACATTGGTCAACAGGTGGTTATTAGACAGGCAGTAAAAGCTGTTGATGAAATGGAGGCTCCTCTGATTCGCTTGGTTTGGCCAATTCCGGAGCAGTTTCTCACTACGGTATTTGCCACAGATGATGGTGAGGTGTTTGCCATCTTTAACTACTTGTTAACTGTTTGACATTTTTATTTTAGATTATGAAGTGAATTGGTTGCCATTGCGTGGCAAACTGTTGCACATTTCTGCACTGGACAAAGGACAAGTTTCTGCCGCAGGCAGCATAACATTGAGGCAGCTAAATGCCTCAGAATCTAGTCTGGAGCATGTACAACTGGGTGATGCAATTGCTGTGCTCAAGTCGGAGATGATCAATCAAGTTTACTGCATGCAAAGCGTTCTACATTTAAATTTCTTTTGTAAGCCACTCATCTTCCGCTTGGAGAGCTGGCGGGGCATTGAGGAGAGCTCCATGGAGGATGCACTAGCTCGGCTGAGTCTGGACAAATCTCCCCAATTTGTGCTGGTCACAAATGCCACGCGCTTGGAGCTGAATTTCGGGGAGGAGAAGCAGGAGCAGTTGCCGGAGCAACAACGAACAACAAAAGCCAAAATTGGTGGCTTGGATAAACAGCTCCAACTAGTAGAGGAGAGCATGGACTACGCACTGGGCTATAAGCCACTACCAGCAGGTAGTTGTCCAACATCTTATTTTCGAACTATCTAATTTTTATTCTTTTTTTTCGTCTCCTGGCAGGCATCAAAATCTCTCGTGGATTGTTGCTTTATGGCGCCAGTGGCTGTGGAAAATCCCTCATCTGTGAGGCAATGTGCACCGCTGCCAAACAACACAATAGTCGGTTGCAAATAATGCGGATTAGTAGCGGTGATGTCTTCAGCAAATTTCTGGGCGAAACGGAGCAAAAATTGAGATCGTATTTTGAACGTGCCAATGCACATTATCCACATCCAACGCTCCTGCTGCTGGAGGATGTGCACACGTTGTGCCCCAAGCAGGAAGGGGGCAGTGATCTCGTGAAGCGTGTTTCACTCGCCTTGCTCGGGCTGCTCGATCAACTGAGCAGCGGGCATCGTCTCGAGGCAAATCGCATTTTTGTGCTGGCGACCAGTTCACAAATCGATGCACTGCATCCGAGCATTAGACGTGCGGGTCGCCTCGACACCGAACTGGAAGTGGGTGCACCAGCGCCAGCTGCCCGTAAAGAGATACTCCGCTGCCTGCTGCAAGATCAGCTTGTGGATGCGGAACTGGAGCAGATAGCGGCCATAACCCATGGCTATGTCGGTGCCGATTTGGCCAATTTGGTGTATACAGCAACATTGGCAACTCTGCGCGACGAGCAGCAGTTGCAGTTGCAGGATTTGCTGGCGGCGCTGACAAAAGTGAAGCCTTCGGCAATGCGCGAAGTGCTCATCGAGAATCCCAATGTGCTCTGGTCGGATATTGGTGGCCAATCCGCACTACGTTTGACCCTTCAACAGGCCATAGAGTGGCCACTGCTCCATGCGGATAAATTCGAGCGATTGGGCATTAAGCCACCACGTGGTGTGCTCATGTTTGGTCCACCCGGTTGCAGCAAAACAATGATTGCCAAAGCATTGGCCACCGAGAGCAAACTGAACTTTTTGGCCATCAAGGGACCTGAGTTGTTCTCCATGTGGGTGGGCGAATCGGAGCGTGCCGTGCGTGAAGTGTTCCGCAAGGCACGTCAAGTGGCGCCAGCCATCATCTTCTTCGATGAGATCGATGCCATTGGCGGCGAGCGCTCGGAGGGTGGAGCTGGCTCCTCTGTCAAGGAACGTGTGCTCACCCAGTTGCTCACCGAACTGGATGGCGTTGAGGCGCTGCATAATGTGACCATTGTCGCCGCCACCAATCGTCCGGATATGATTGATAAGGCTCTGTTGCGTCCGGGTCGCATTGATCGTGTTTGCTATGTGGGTTTGCCGGAGGCGGAGGCTCGTCATGAAATCCTCGGCATTAAGTTGCGTGCCATGCCCCTGGCTGAGGATGTCCTTGTGGAGCGACTTGTGGAACGCACCGATGGCTATTCGGGTGCCGAGATTCAGGCCGTTTGCCATGAGGCAGCGATCTGTGCGCTGGAGCACAGCTTCGAGGCGGACGTCGTCCACTGGGCGCACTTTGAGGTGGCCTTGGAGCGAGTGCCCCCTCGCACAAGTCCTGATCTGCTGCAACTCTACCAGGATTACCTCAAGAAATAGGTTGTTTCCATAAGCAAATTCTTTGATATGTCAAGTAATTTTTATAAATTTTTTATTAAAATTGTAGCCAAGAAAAGCAAAAAAAAAATATTTTTAGTGCTTAGTTTTTTATTCAGTGTTTTTCAATAATTAGCTGATCTGTAAAATATTTGTAGTATTCTATAAACTTTTGTTATGTGGTTATAATTGTTTTTATTCAAATTGTTCCACAACAAATTCTACAATTTAAATAATTTTTCTCACTTGTTTTGTTATTCAGCTTTTTTCAATATCTACTTTTATGACAAACCACTACTTGCTTAATATATCTTTATTTGCCACTCGTAAATGATTTCTTAAAATCTCAAGTGGAAATCGATTTGACCCGTCAGCTTATCAAATATCTAATCTAATTATTCCGGTAATTGTTTTTCGTCTGCTCCGTAGGAATTTCTGAAATATAAATTGTTTACTTTTTTCGAGTAATGTGCAATGAATTTGATACTTTGAACATTGCAGAGATTTGTTTTTACGAGCACTCTTCACACTCTCCAATCTCTGGTGGCCGGTAGATTAACCTGATTAATCATTATGTAATCAAATAGATAAGTGATGGGCAATAAATATGAATATTGCCAAATTGATAACGTATCTCACTGTTACTCTATCAAAATGTTTCCCAAATTTGTTTTATTTATTTGATGTTGCAAACATAATGAAAAAATGGTTATGCTCAATAAAAATATATTCAAACAAGACAATCAATTCGACACCCAATTGAATCAGTTAACGAATGTTGGCAAATGTTTGAGCAGCTTATTGCACTTAGACTAAGAGATACCCTGTTGTGTGTGCAGAAAGCACTTGATGTTATTTAATTAATTATGATGATATGTTAAAAGTTTTGATGTTATAAAATTTGTACAATGTAGTCAAAAAGGATATTTAATTTATGGCTAAGTCTTACAATTGAGTATATGAGAAACAACATAGTGAATATTTTTATAATTGAGTAACTTATATACCCTTTACATATATACTCATGTATTGATATGTAGATTAATTTTGATATAAAAAAATATAGTAAAAAGCCGCTCAATTCGAGTTTAGCAAGTCAAAATCAAATTCTTACATTTCTGAATACAAGTAGTTGATCCAAAGAAATTAGGAAATTAATTTAACAGTAACACAACAAATACAAGAAAAAAATTATCTATTTGAAAATATATTTATTTGTAAGCGCAACATTGTAAATTGCAAACAAGCAATAAAATATAAATTGGCTGCCATACATTATTGTGAAGAATTTAAACCTTATTGTTTAGAATGTTTTTCAGGCCAGAGTGTTTGTATTTGTAATATTTTAATTGTATTCTTGAATTTTTTGCTTGTCATTGAGATAGAGAGAGAAAGCAACTTAAAGTTGAATAACATGTACCGAATATAATACCCTTTAACTCTATATACAAAAAACCGACAAAACTTAAGCATATAAAAAATATACATTATATTAATTAAATACTTAAATATTTAATTAATTAAATATAATTTTATTGTTTTGTCGTATTCCTTGCTTAAGCTTAATTGTGTTGTCTGTTGTCTGTTTTTATACTATTATTTAAAATTGGAGATGGAGAGAAGGGTACTCAAAATTGCGTAACATATGCTGGATATAATATACGCATTAACTATATCTATACAAAACTGAAGAACAATTTCGCATAATTTCTATAATATATATCAAATATACACATGAACTTTATATACTATAAGTAAACACATCAAAAATGTTGGGTAAACAAAATTTACATTAGATTACTTATTACAGGGTATGGTTATTTGTAATATATTAATTTTGTTGCTGTATTTTTTGCCAGTGTTTGCAAAATGTGCTGTTTATGAGCAAGACAGAGGAAGAGCAATCAACAGGTTGCTTTCAGCTGATAGAGAGACAGAGAGAGAGAGAGAGAAGAAGAGACTGTCTAAATGCGATCGAACGGACTAAAAAGCAGTTGTTGTCTGGCATTCGTGGCGTTAACATCTCTCTCCCGCTTTGCGTGTGTTTGTGTCGTAATCACAGAGACACATTTATATCATTCCGGCTTTTTGCAGTCAGCTGCCAGTTAGCCAGGGGATGGAGACCTGGCTGAAGATATCGTTGCTGCTGTGCACATTTGGTTTCTTTCGCGAGATGCGTCCCTCGGAACCTTTGTCACCGAATATTTGGCCGGGGATTGGCGCAATCTGACCACGGAGACGGTCTACCAGGAGGTGTATCCCTTTGGCACCTATTCGGTGCTCGCTCAACTCATAATAGTCTTTCTCCTCACCGATCTACTGAGATATAAACCGATAATTGTGCTCTCCTCGCTGGCGGGCATCGCATTGTTTGCCATGTTGCTTTGGACACGAACTGTGCTCGAATTGCAGATGGCGCAGATATTCTTTGGCTTTTTCACCGCCGCTGAGGTGGCCTATTACACTTATATGTATGCCAAGGTGGAGCGGGAGCAATATCAGATCGTCACAGGACATACACGTGCCGCCATCTTGGGTGGTAAATTCCTGGGCGGGATTGTGGCCCAGTTGCTCGTCTCCACGGATACAATGGATTTTCGGCAGTTGCATTTCATCTCGCTGGCCACACAAATTATATCGTTGCCGATTGCGTTGCTGTTGCCTCGAGTGCCGCGCAGTCTTTATTTCTATGCGCAGGCAAAGCCAGCACAAATTCCACTCCCCGCCAGCACAGAGACGACAGTGGCGCCAAAGTTCTCCTTGCGAAATGCTGGACGGTTGTTGTGGTTTCATCTGATCTCGTCGTACACAAATCCGATTGTTTTAACGTGGAGCATCTGGTGGACATTGGCGATTTGTGGGCAAGTCCAAGTCATTACCTACATACAGTTTTTGTGGAAGGATCTGGCGCCTGGCAATGAGAGTAAATATAATGGTGGCGTTGAGGCAGTCGCCACTTTGCTAGGCGCAATTGGAGCCCTCAGTGCCGGCATGCTCAACAGCAATATTAGAAGAAATTTTTATATGTTGATGAACTCCTTGTGTGTGGCTCTGCTCGGTGGTCTTCTGCTGCTGGCGGCACTTTGTGATAGCGTCTGGTTGGCGTACATTGGATATGCCATCTTTTGTGCTGTGTTCTTCTTCATCGTTACGGTGGCGGCTGCGATTATTGCCGAGAATCTCGTCGATGACAGTTTCGGTTTGGTGTTTGGCATCAATATGCTTGTCGCGCTCGGCCTGCAAACCATACTCACCATTGTTGTTGTCACGGGTAAGTTGTACCGAAAAAATAAAAATATCTATAATAAAAGTTTAAAATTCTTCATTTAGATACGGGTTACGGTTTGCCGCCAAAGGATCAGTATGTTGTCTATGGCAGTTATTTTCTCTGCTTGGCTGCCATATTCCTTGTGCTGCGCTTGCTTATCCAATTATTTGCAAGGAAAAAATCTCCAAAATCATAGTATTAATTCTAAATTAAATTTATATTGTTATATTTTGCTTATTTATGTATATACACATGTAAAATAGTCAGAGAATTAACATGATGCTAAGCTGTTATTAACAGTGAGCACTCATTTTATCCACAAATGTAAGAATTTAATTTTATCTTTAGAAAAACCGTTATACTCGTATTGCACGAGTTTTATAAATTATTTTTCATATCAATAATAACATATTCCAAAATTAGCCAGAAACTTTAAATTATGCTTTTATTTTTCTTTAGTCGCCGCCAAAATATTTCAATGTTCATTATTTTGACACCGTTGAACAGAATCCACACAAGACAACACTGAGTAACATTGTGGATTTTAATTTTGCGTCTCTGAACCGGCCGTCAAAATTCTGAAACGATATATTGAGCAAAGACAGAAATGGCAAGCATCAAATTTGCAGTTCCGTTACAATATCAAACAATATTAGATATCGAAAGCCAACGCTGCAATAAATATCGATAGATAAAAGCTGTGATGTTTTAAGACAACACTAGTTGTCATTTGACAATGACTAGTGGTTTGGCGCCCACTTGCTCGACGCCATCATTAATTGTCAAATTAATAAGAGTTGTGATACTGTTACCATTAGTGTGAATAATCATTAACAAATTGAGTTGAATAAAAAATGGAAACTCAAAATGACCTGCGTGCCTTCAAATTGTCGCATCAAGTTTTGAAACTAACCGAAATTAGTTTGGAGCATCGCAGAATTCGGGTAAGAAAATGCACAAATTAGGAAGAAATTCATATTTAATAATATTTCACAGGGCATAGTGGAGCTGACAATATCACCAAATGATGACAGTTTGCGTCTTATACGCCTCAATGCAAAACAATTGAATATTAAGCGTGTTCTCCTCAACGATATTTGCGAAGCGGAATTTAGCTGTTTTGATTCTTTTATCACTTTGTGCGACACGGAAAATAAGATGTTGGAAATCTATGCGAAGAATCATTTAGTGGCCGCCAAGATAACCGATCCCGATCTTGATAATGGTGAACTGATCATTAAAGTTCCGCCAGCTGGTTATGCAATGATTCAAACAGGCGTCGATTTGCGTATACGCATTGAATTTAATATCTCTAATCCAACGAGTGGCATGCACTTTGTGTGTCCATCAGCAACCTCGTCCTCATCATCCTGGAAATGGACGCACATGTACACCAATTGTTATGAGAACTCATCGCGTTTATGGTTCCCCTGCGTCGATAGCTATGCGATTCCGTGCACCTGGCAGCTGGAATTCACCGTGGACAAACATTTTACGGCCGTTTCGTGTGGGAAACTTGTCCAAGTCATTACATCATCCGATTCGAAAAAGAAGACATTTTACTATGCGATCGAAACACCAGTGAGTGCACCAAATATTGCACTCGCCGTGGGTCCCTTTGAGATCTATGCAGATCCGCAGACAACGCACGAAGTGACCCATTTTTGTTTGCCGGGCATGTTGCCCTGGTTAAAGCATACGGTTCAATATCTGCATGGTGCCTTTGACTTCTTTGAGGAGACACTTGCGACCCGTTATCCTTTCGCCAGCTATAAGCAGGTCTTTGTCAACGAACTAGACACGGAGATAAGCGCTTATGCTTCCATGACTATAGCCTCGGTTAATCTGTTGCACTCTAAGGATATCATTGATCAAACTTATAGCTCACGCACCACGATGGCTCGTGCTGTGGCGGAGCAGTTTTTTGGCAGTTTCATCGGCCCACATCGCTGGTCGGACACGTGGCTGGCCAAGGGCATAGCCAAATATCTATGTGGCCTCCATTCACGGCAATGTTTTGGCAATAATACGTACCGGGAATGGGTGCAGTTTGAGCTGTCGCAAGTCGTTGAATATGAAGAAAGCCATGGCGGCATTATACTCGATTGTAGTCAGCCTGTGACGGCAGCAGCAGATCCCAAGTTTAGCCATCAACATCATCAGCATCATTTTCCCATCGAGAGTTCCTACACGGTGTCCCCCAAATATGTGGAGGCACTGCGTCGTAAATCTCATTTAGTCATACGGATGCTGGAGCATCGCATTGGTCAAGAGATGTTATTTCGGGTGTTTAACAAACAATTAGCGCTGGCTTCAAAAGCTGCGGGCACGAAAATTGAGGCTGGTTTGTGGTCCCAGTTGCTCATCTCAACGAACAGTTTCATCAAGTCCATTTTTACGGTCACCGGTAACGATATGAACTTGTTTATGGATCAATGGGTGCGCACGGGAGGACACGCTAAATTCTCTGTGATTTCGATGTTTAATTGCAAGCGGAATGCCATCGAGCTGGATATTCGTCAGGATTACATTGGGGAACGGGGCGTTAGACAGTATAATGGACCGTTGATGGTGCAGCTGCAGGAATTGGATGGCACTTTTAAGCATACGCTGCATATTGAAGATACGCTGACCCGGTCGTTCATCTCGTGCCACTCGAAGAGCAGGCGTAACAAGAAGAAGAAGATTCCACTGTGGACGGGAGAGGAGATCGACATGGATCTATCGGCCATGGAGTAGGTTTGAGGGGATATCTGTAAAATGTATATATATTCTTTATCATTTTGATATCGACATGTCCGTCTTTCCGTCCAATCCAAGAGAATATTGGTGTTTGAGATTTCAAAATTATCAAGCTTATTTAATGTTAACGTTGGCTGCCTCCCTTTCACAAATATCGACACTTATAGTTTTTCGATAGGAATAAAGCCACAATTTAAAAGGCAGTGGTTTTTTAATAATGGATATTATACATTGACTGAAATATATTCGATCAACTTGATAAATTTCATTTAGATGGATTAAGAAACAGACAAGTTAAAGTAGAAAATGTTATATATAAAGTTATAAACTTTTTCAAGGCAAGTTTTGCAAGATATTTAACAGCTACTGAGTGCAATCTTAATTGTTCTATTCGTTTTTACTTTTTAGTGACTCACCTGTGCTGTGGGTACGTATTGATCCGGAAATGATTCTGCTGCGAGATCTGGTTGTTGAGCAGCCGGACTTCCAGTGGCAATATCAACTGCGCCATGAGCGCGATGTCACCGCCCAATTTCAGGCAATCCGAGCGCTGGAAATGCATGCGACGAGTGCAACACGATCCGCACTGGAGGACACCATTGAGAATGAGTGTTGTTTCTATCGGGTGCGCTGCGAGGCGGCACATTGTCTCACCAAGGTGGCCAATCAAATGATGGACCCATGGAGCGGACCACCACCCTTGCTGGACATCTTTATCAAGATGTTTGGTTCAATACAGGCGCCGCACATTGTACAGTTCAATGATTTTTCAAACTTTCAATTGTATTATCTGCAAAAGACGATACCCGTGGCGATGGCCGGATTGCGCACCCTGCTCGGCGTTTGTCCGCCGGATGTGATGCGTTTCTTGCTCGATCTGATCAAATACAACGAGAACTCGTTTAATCCGTATTCGGATTCGTATTATAGGGCGGCATTAGTCACAGCTCTGGGAGAGACCCTCACGCCAGGTTATCAAACGCTGACGACGGACAACAGCAGCAGCTGCATCTCCACAGATGCCAAACTAGTGTTGTCTGCTGTAAAACGTTTCATCTCCCGTGAACACTATCTACCCTCGTATAAGTTCATGGTTTTAGTGGCCTGCTTGAAGGTCATCCGGCGTCTACAGAAATTGGGCCATCTTCCCTCGCTGCCGCACATTTTTCGCAGCTATTCGCAGTATGGGAACTATGTGGACTTGCGTTTAGCGGCTATGGAGTGTCTGGTGGACTTTATTCGGCTCCATGAGAGTGGCGAGGATTTGGAGTATTTGTTGCAGCTGCTGGAAACCGATCCAGATCCGGCGGCACGTTATGGACTCGTCCAGCTGCTCATTGATAATCCACCATTTACAAGAGATTTATATAATCGGTTGGATCAAGCCGAGCTCAATGAACGCATCTGGAGGAATATGAATAGCCTGTCCACAAACACGAAACTCCGTTGCTACACGGTGGATCTCTATTATGAACTTTATGTTAATGAGCGTCCAAATTATTTGCTCCCGAATGGGGATCACATTATAGAGGACACCAGTAATTTGAATAGCGAGTGCGAATTTGTTGAGAATGAAACTCAGATGGAATGGAATCCCCAAATTTCCACATTTGACATGAGCGACAATCAATTCATGGAAATGGAGGAGGAAAATCAGCAGGAGCCGCTCACGGAATCGATTGAAGTCGCTGAGATTGACCCAATAAAGTGGAATTTCAGCGATAATCAGTTCATGGAGCTGCAGGAGAATCAGGAGGTCAATTGGGCTGAGAATACAGAGACTGAAGAACAAGGTTACGATTATAGGGCCGATGTGGATGAGAATCAGGAGGTCAATTGGGCTAAGAACACAGAGACTGAAGAAGAAGGTTACGATTATAGGACCGATGTGGATGAAAATCAGGAGGTCAATTGTGATGGGAACATAGAGACGGAAGAACAATGTTACGATTATAGAACCGATGTGGATGAGAATCAGGAGGTCAATTGGGATGGGAACACAGAGACTGAAGAACAATGTTACGATTATAGAACCGATGTGGATGAAAATCAAGAGGTCAATTGGGATGGGAACACAGAGACTGAAGAACAAGGTTACGATTATAGGACCGATGTGGATGAAAATCAGATCAATTGTGATGGGAACACAGAGACTGAAGAACAATGTTACGATTATAGAACCGATGTGGATGAGAATCAGGAGGTCAATTGGGATGGGAACACAGAGACTGAAGAACAAGGTTACGATTATAGGACCGATGTGGATGAGAATTCTTTCCCGATTTCTGATGTTTACCACAACTACGATGAAGCCTATGATGTAGTCAAGAAGAAGGACAAGAAAAAGCGCAAGCACCAAAACAAGCACAGAAAACACAGAACCGGAATATTTACGTCTGTAGCCAGTAGAGAAAAGCAACATCATCAAAGTCAGAAGAAGGGCAAGGACCGAGATCTCAATTACATGACAAACGGAGATCGAGTTAATCCCTAATTCTTCCTTGTGAAAGAAAAAATAGATTAAATTATTTTAATCGTCAAAAAAGGTCGATTAATAAATTTATTTTTGGCCCTCACTAGACCTTTTTAATTTTTAGGTTTTATATAGCGAATTTATTGTAATTTCAAAAGCGCTTTGCAAATGGTTTAATTTGATTTAAAGAAGGGCCGCTGCTGGCCATCAGTTTTTTGTGCTCACTTGGCCCTGCTGATTAACATAATTTATCGATAATTTCGATACGCTTAGTTTGATTTAATATCTTTACCAGTTCAATGATCAATGGATATGCAAATTAATTGTGCAAAACCAAACGAAATGTGTACGAATGCGAAAGCAAAACATTTAAAAACAAAAAAGTTAAAGTGTG
Organism: Drosophila kambysellisi; assembly: GCA_035042185.1. NCBI lineage: Eukaryota > Metazoa > Arthropoda > Insecta > Diptera > Drosophilidae > Drosophila > Drosophila kambysellisi. The sequence goes on from JAWNLS010000417.1 coordinate 594,607, forward strand.
CTCATCTCTACTTCAAATGTTTGCCCTCTGTGCTCTTATCAGTAGCTAGCGTTGCCAACTGCATGCAATTACGCGCAATTGGCAACGCGCGCCTATGTGTATTTTGCACAATCAAAGTGAAACAGCAGCAACAAATAAACATATGCAAACAGCAGGAAATTAAATTAAAAACGATGTGTTAAACGAGTGTGCTTACTGCAAGTGTTATTCAATTAGCTGGCGGTACGATGCAGGGCGAGAGCACAACAACAGAGACAGGAACAGCAACAAACGAGGCAAAATGCAGAAGTGACAAAGAAACTGAGACAGCGTCTGCTGCTGCTGCGGCTGCTGCAACCACGCCACAGGCAACCTCTGCACACCCACACACACAACCGCAGGCACAAACACACCCACACAAGCACAATATACAGCTTGGTCTGAGCACAAATGTGGCCCTGTCGCGTCTGCACGAGGAGATTGAAAATGTGCTACTGGAGCAGGAGCGCGAGCAGGCGGCGGAGAGGTAAGATATGAGGTGGGCGCGGGTCGTGACACGATAGGAGGCACATTTTGAATTCGTCCCTAGATCGGAATGACCTTTAACACGTAAAGATAAAATGTAAATAAACAATAGCTGATCAAATTTAAATTATGAATGATAAATAATAATAAATAAATAGTAAATATTAAATTGAAATAATAAATATTAAATAATAAATAACAAGTAATAAGTAACAAATAAAAAAATAAATACAAAAAAAAAAAATATATATTAAATGATAAGTAATAATTGATAATAAATAATAATAAATAGTAAACCGTAAATAATAATTTCTTTAATTTATGTTACTCCATTAGATGCGTTTGCAAGTTGCGAGCCGCCTTCATGAATCGCTATGATAGTCCACTCGGCTGGGTTTCGATTTGCACAACGCTGTTGACCAGTGGAGCACTGCTAACCACCGGGATGTACTGGCCCGCAATCTGTTTGCTTGTCATTCTCATTCTGGATCTGTGTGTGGTCATCCGAGAGAGTAATTTGCGTCGCACGGAAATCTATCGCAAGACGCGGCATGCGTTGTCTGAAATTCGTCTAGCGGAACAACATCTCAGCGACAATTGGCATGCCTCAAATTATCCGCATTTGAGCAATCCAATGTCGCCTTGCGTCTCGCTGCAGTGGACTTATCGCGATGGAAACATTGTTAATTTACCGTGGGCGCTGTTGGTGCGCGGCGATTGCATTGTTTTGCGGCCTGGCCATATATCTCCTGGTCCTTGCCACGAACTGCAATCGAAGCGCTTCTTCAATGCGAGCGAAATTTATGGCGCCTCTGCTGCCCAGCTCGGTGATCCACCCGTTAAGCCCATGGCTCGTGCTCCACTGCCGGATCTGGTGTGTTGTCTGGATCGCACGCCGTATTTGGATAATTTGCGTATATGTTTGAAGAATTCGCTGAAACGGCCGCCAACCATTTACAATCAACAACGCTATTTGGTGAGGCTTGCTTTGTATTTAAATCATTCGAATCTTTGACATATTTTTTCCTCCCACAGCTGGTGACAAAGTACATACAGCAATGGGGCTTCATCAGCGCATTAGTCATCACTCTTTTTGCGGGTCTGTTGCGTCTCCATGGATACGGGTTGGCGACCGATGAGAAGCACAATTGGCGTCATGTGTTAATTGGTTCACCAGCAGCTGCAGTTATTCCATTGCTGCCACTCGTCTTTCCACTGTTGTGGATCTCCATGAATTTGTGGGGCGTGGCAAGGCTGCAATGCTTCCTAAAGACACCGCAGGCCATACTCGAGAAGGGCATGAGTAAATCGTTTGAGGATTTGGATGTGGATATACCTGGCTACAATTACGATAGTGTTTCGCTGTTGCGCTCCAATGTGCTGCGCATTTGGACGCAATTGTGGCAAGGTGACAGTGAGCTGTTGCCACGCTCAGCGAATCTTGTCCAGGTGCTGGGCTCCATATCCGCTCTCTGCTGTGTGGACAAGAAGGGCATATTGTCCTGGCCAAATCCCACTGCCGAAAAGGTTTTTTTTTTGCACAATACGGATGAGGAGCCGCAGGATGATGCCAGCCAACTGTCCATGTCCACGCAAAGCGACAATGTCAATGATGTGGAGAACAAGGAACGCGGCATTGTCGCCGAAGTACTCGATCTGACACACGATCAACACTGCCCCTTTCGACTGGAGTTCGATGATCATGAGTGGAAGGCACATATTAAATCCCTGAAGCCTTTGGGTACGTTATTTTTCCTTTGTGTATTTCAAGCGCAAGCGAAATAAGCTAGCAAAGCACTAACTTGCCTAAGCCTCAATAAATATATATATATATATATTGATAGCTAGGTGGTAATCAATTTGATTAGCGTGTTATCAACCAAATCAAGATGGGTAGAGCGCTGTCGAAAATCGCAGCTGACAAAGAAGCATGTGATCAGCTAGATATGGATGTCTGTTCACCCACCAGGTCATTGAGGGTGACTATAAAGCTAATTATATAGCTGGACTGCTAGACTACTGTGCCCCTCCTCTCCGTTAAGGATGGTATATTTATGACCTTGGTTAACTTAGAGAGCAAAACAGACGCATGTCAAACCATAGATTACTGAAGGCAACTTGACCAAGCAAGCACGGGAAACCTGGTCGAAAATAATTAATTATATAGCAGAGAACTGCACTAACTGCTCCGCAGTTGTCCGCATCTAAACCAATCAACTAAAGCTAGTCGGTTCTTTTGCTAATAGACATCTGCAGAAGCTGCAAAGGTGAGGAGGAAAAGGAATCTACTGAACACTTACTTTATTCCATCTGGGAAGCCGCTTTTTAACTGATCTATAGTTACCATATATAGTTAGCAGAATTTTTATTCTGACCAAAACTAGTCCATTTAAACTTTGCAGTGACTTAACTACAATTTTTATTTATCTGGTCAATATTTTTAACTACAAGTTGATCAATTGTTAATCCTGTCAATCCTTGCAGGTCTTGCGATTTTATTGAACACCTGTTCGCCGCTGACGCATGAGCATTATGCACAGTTCTGTGGTCATGTGAGCGCCGTGGCGATGCTGGACAAAGATCTGGTGCCAGTGACAAACCGGTATGCGATGTTTGAGTCCAGTATGAAATGCCTATTGCATGGGTACGTAGTTCATTGCCATACTCATCCGATTAGCCAATATTGTTGCATTTTTAACCAAATTATACTTATACTTTGATGATATGATATCGATTATATACCAAACAATGATTTTTTTCAAAACGTATATATATATATTACAATATATATATTGCGCACACAAAACATGTGATGTCCACAAACTGAATTTCAGTTTTGGTTTTTGATTTTTGTTGATTGCAAAACAAAACGAAACAAAACAAAACAAACACCCAAAAAAATAAAAAACAAATCACAACAATTGGACGACAGAACCCTCAAATGTATAGAAACAAAAACATGCAATTGGTAAAGTTATACGACTCTTAATTAAATGTATTTATCATTTTCCACACTTATTAAAAAATATGCAAATGATTTGTCAGCTACACTTGAAATTCATTATTCAATTGATTATTTGATTGTAGACAAATTATATTGATATATAAACCCAAAGTTATCCAATGTAAAAATCTACTAAACGCTCGTTTTTTTCATTTTACTAAATGGCCATAGTTTTTTTTGGTTGCAATTTGCAATATTAATTCTTAATAATATTAATACACATATATATATGGTTTAAACATCATTTTTTATGCTTCCTCCCTTCCCCTTCCCGCATTTGTCTTTAGTAAATTGTATTGTTATTATTATTAAGTAAGAACAGCCAATTATTATGTTGCCCAGAATGCTTAAAAATATTATCGTCGATATCCATTTGTAAAGATTCACCAAATTCCGCTCGATTGCCTGCCGCCTGCATGCTCTCACGGGTTAACACCAACACCACCCACCCACCAACACCCACATTCATCTAAAACCCACAATTGCTGCCTTTCTAATCGTTCTTCTTTTCTTGCTGTATAAACATATATGTTTGGCGATTTGTTAAATCAGACGCTGTCTGTGCGAGCTGGCCAAACAAATTGGATTCACCAATCATGCAACGGATCGCTTTGCGCTCGAGGGCCAACTGGCCAGCTACAGGCATTTGGTAAGTGATCACGAATATATATGTTCTATATATTTAGGTGCATTAAAGTCATAGACTTTCGGCTAGAAACTGTTTGCTAATGTTTTTTAATAGTTAACATGCTGTCGGCAATTAAAAAAAAATTAACTACATTTGCGATCTGAAAAAACGCTGTAGCTCGAATTTGAAAAGGATGTACAGCCTTTTGTGCTCATTTGGCACTGTTGACTAACATAATTTATCGATATCCTAACGATCTAGCCGATTTTAAATCAAAGCTCGTTCAGTGATCAAGAGATACGTAAATTAAATATAAAAAAATAATCAATGAGAAGGCAAGACATAAAAATAAAACAAAATATGAAATACAAAATACTATTTATTTATCATTAATCACTCCCCCTTTTACAGCAACCGGATGTGGTGCGTCGGGATATTCGCTTTGCGCGCCAACTGCAGCTGTCTACAAAGGTGAAGGTGCCATTTCCGCACTCGCTGTCCGTGGTGATGCGTGAGAATCCTGGCGGATATTTGTCGCTATTTACACAGGGCACCGCTGACATAATACTCGATTGCTGCGATGATTTCTGGGATGGCAAGGATTTGCGACCATTGTCGCCGCAGGATCGCAAACGTGCCTTGGACTTTTATCAGCGCAGCGCTTTAACGTCGTATTGCACAGCGTTCGCCTATCGTCCGCTACGTCATGGCATCCATGGAGCACTGAGTGGACCACTGCATGGCAATGGGCAGATTGCATACTTGGAACTGCCACCCGAGTCCAAGTTGCGTATGCAACATGTGGATAAATCCCATTGTGATTTCGAGGGTGGTCATCACGTGAAATTGAGCCACAGCATTAGCACAGATTCGCTGCTGTTCTCGGAGAACAAGGACGAGGACTGCAACGATGTGGAGGGCTGCTTTGAGATGCAGTGCCATCAGGTCTTCATTGGCATGGTCACCATGCAGTATCAGGCCCAAAACGATATTGTGCATCTCGTCGAGCGGCTGGAACGCGCCTGCATTCGCTTTGTGCACTTCAGCAAGGAGAATGAGTTGCGCTCGCGTGTCTTCTCCGAGAAGATGGGACTCGAGTCCGGCTGGAATTGTCACATTTCGCTGCTGAGCGAACCGGAGGAACGTGAAAAGTTGCCAGCCACAGCCAGCAAGGCCAAGGAGGCGACAGAGAATGTTGTCGCCTCCAAGTCATCAAAGACTGCTGGTAAAATGCATGAGAATAATTCAACCACAACCACAACCATTGCAACCACCACAGCCACAACCACAACCATAGCAACCACAACCAGCACCACCATCACAGATACCACTACTACCACAGCCACGAACGTTGCCATTAATCCATCTAGTGAACAAGCCATGTTTGCATGCACTGATCTTGTAGGTGATGCCAGCGATGGTCCCAAATTGAGTTATTTTCTGAGTCCGCCAAACAATTTGGAGTCCTCGAAAACGCTCAGTTGCTCGGCGCCCGGTGCCATATCAAATCCCGAGGAGTGCGAGCAGGCTAATGCTCCAACGGATGATGATGAGTTGGAACAGAGTGACGATAATGAGGCATTAAACTTTGAAAATGAACCCAATCCTGAGCGACACAATCAGCGTCATTCTCTCGATTCGGCCATGGATGAGAATTGTCGATCTTTGAGCACGCTTACGGAGAGCACGGATCAGAGTGCACCCATCAATTTCGATATGTCAAATCGTGCGAAGTTGCCGCGTGGCATTGAGAATATACGTCCGCATCTGGAGCAGGTGGACAATGTCCCATTGCAAGTGTCGCTCTTCACAGACTGCTCGGCGGAAGCAACACGTCAAATGCTCGACATTATGCAATCCTACGGAGAGATTGTCGTCTGCTTGGGTAGCTCCGCGAGCAATGATAATGCCAACATATTTCTGCAAGCGGATTGCAGCATTGCTGTGGAACCATTGTATCCGCAGGTCTGCCAGGATGTCGATGCCTATACGGAGGCCAATATCCAGCACAACAAGCTACACTACCAGCAGCGGAGTAAATCCTCAACGGATGAACCGGAGCCGTTTGCTAGCGAACAGTTGCTCGAGTCGGGCGGCGCTGCTCGAGCCATGCAATCGCCGGCGTACACCGTGTCACCCATTTACTTGAGCCGATTGCTCAACTCACTGCCCTGCTCGATAGCCATTTGTCGCGATGATCCCTTGTCGCTGGTTGCCATCATTGAGCTGTCGCGTCGTTTCTCGCTGGGCCTCTGGAATTCCATACAGTTCTGGGCATGCTGTGCCGGCTCCATTTCCATATTAAATGTGCTCTGTGCGTGTCTGTCGTTGCCGCCGTTGCTCACACCACTGCTGGGCATCTATTTGATGTGTGTGCCGGTGCCGTTAATTGCCATCTCGCTTGCCCACATCGATCTCGATCCAAAGATCATGAATCGTGCCACCAGCAAGAAGCAAACCGAATACGATTCGCGTGCCTTTGCCTTTGTCATGTGGTGCTATGGCTGCAAATTCCTTGTGCCCGTTCTTACCGTGGTAAGTGTTTTGGGAATTGTATTTGTATTTATTGTGATTATAATGATTGCTCCTTTGCAGCTCGTTGCCTACTGGATGTGCATGACGCAGTCGTTGTCCAGTCGCGTGGACAAAGTAAACAGCTCTGCTGAATTGGAGCAGGACGTGGAGGATTCTGATAGTGATGCCGACTTTTATCAGTGTCTGTATATAGCGCGCAGCTGTGCTTTGTTTGCTGTACTCTTACATTTCGGTAATACGATTTTAAGTGTTGTTGTAATAAGATTAGCTAGTCTTCCTTGTATTTTTTTTATACAAATCAATTCAACCTTCCCCATATCTTTCACAGCGCTCGTCTCGATATCGTTTGTGCATCGGGATCATGCGCTCTGGCAGCGCAATCCATTTAGGAATCGCATTTGGGCGATGACCTGTTTGGCGCTGATGCTGCTCCACGGCTTCATCTGTGGCCTCCAAATGCTGTTGGATGAATCGCTAGCAGAGCTATTGCCACAGCTCTGGTTGCCCATACTCGTGCTCTTTGGCAGCAGCCTGTTAAGTATGCTGATCAGCGAGTTGGCCAAGCTACAGGAGAACAAGTATACCTATAAATATACATATATCTAGTATTCTTGATTAATTGTTTATCTTTTGCAGAGTTAATGCGCGTTATCAGCGAAGGGCGCGTCTCGATTTTGGCACCAAGCTGGGAATGAATTCGCCGTTCTAAAAATTAACTCTTTTTTTACCACCGATTACCAAAAGACGCCAGCCAAAATGCCAAGGCTCTGTGTACATATTTATTCACTAAATTTCCTTCACTTTTAATTATTACTATTAATTGTATTGCAAAGAAAAAAACAACAAAATTTGATTATTTAATTTTATGATTTTGTCTCTGTGAATAATTTACTAATCTATTATTATAATTTAACATATGCAACATCATTTCAACTGATTGCTAGTTTGTAAATCGTTCGATTTTACTGTTCCTTGTTTTAATGACAAATCATTTATGTACTAACATTAAAAAGACTTGCAATTATTATATGAAATATACGTATTACTGGTAAATAAACACCAAAATGAAGACAACTAACTTCTAACTTGTAAACAAGTAAAAGTTCTGGCCAGAAACCAGTTCTCTCTCAATCTGAGTACTATTTACTTTAAGCCATTCTTTTCAATGTTGCAAATGAGCTGAATCAATAATGCATGGCACGCATGACTGGGTGTTAATGGACTCTGGCACGCAATACTTGAGAATCAACTTGATCAAGATGATCATCTTTGTGACCCACATCCATTTATTCGACGCATCACAATTAATCCCATAGCTTTTATTTTCTTTTCGTCTAGATACCTTTCCAATTTATGTGATTTGAGTAGGATTTATAAAAGGTTTTGGATTCTTATCCACATTATCCTTGAAAGCAGTTTTATGGAGTTGACACATGTTATTCTAAGGCATGTCCTCTGAAAAAGGTGTACGGATTTGCTCGATTTAGAGTTATTTTGTAAAGAGCTTAAATAGTCCTACGCCAAACCTCTTATCCCTGAATGTATGCAGCACTTTTTTTATTGCATTTTTCTCCCACTACAAATTAAATGCCTAAATATATGCTCCATTTATTTTATTCCTGGAATTGACATTTGAATCTTAAATACATTCATATATTCTTATCCTTAATCCAATACAGCCAACATTATTATTAAAAGCATACTCGATTTAATTACGTACTTGAATAAGGGATAATGTTGTTGTTAAAATATATAACAATTCTGTAGACAAATTTTGTACGTTTTGTAGGGAAAGATAGTTCTGTCAATGAGTAGCTTTCTAATCGATTGCGAAAATTGTAGGCACACGACTTGGCTTCAAGCGTGGCTCTCATGAAGGAGGGCCAAGAGACACATACGCTTTTTCTTAAACTCGTAACATGAGCGCTAAAGAACCTAACGGCAGTTCCAACTGGCCAACCAATATGTGGACTACGAATTAATTAGCACCTGTGCAGCGACAAACAGCTATTGAAAGTGCTGTCCATGGAAGAACCTCGCTGGCTTAAGCGTCTGTGCATGATAATTATGTAGTATATATCGTGTGTGTATATAGATCACTTCTAGTAGCACCTTAAGTGGGTCATGAAAAAATGAAATCAAATACCAGCTATGCACGACATTTCGACAAAAACCAAGCCGAGGAATAAAACCAATTCAGCAACTGTTCTTCACTCGATTCGAGAATTTCGCGCGGCGCATTGCAGACGCAGAGTTACGGAGCTCCAAAAAGCGGAAATGACGAGTGCGGAAATAAATAAAATAAAATAAAAGAATATATATACATAACTATAAATATACATATAAACAGTGTCCTGTGGTTAATACACAAATATATATACACAATATATATATAATGAATGAGGCCAGCGCAAAGTGTGCGCTGCTTTTGGGCCTAATCCTGCTGCTTGCCACGATCCTTGGGATAGATGGCTATTCACAGGTTGTGGTCAGTGGCAGCAGTGAGGGATCGGATCAAGGACCGCGCATCTATAAAGCGCTTAATACGGATTTGATATTTCCCAAAATGTGAGTGCGCTTAGCAAAAATTAATCGACCCAAATATAGTAAATCCACATTAAAATAGAAAGCTCTCTGTTTTTTAGAAATAATTTCTACAATTTAGTGAAGCTTGCCCTTAAGTGACATTCCAAGAAACTATGAAGATTATTTGTTTTTAATATATTCAAAAATAATACAAAATATAAATTTACTTTGTGACTTATACGACGCCAAAAGAATTGTGATTTACTAAAATTTATGAAGATTTTTTGTGGATTTAAAACAAATCGGATATCATATAATTCTCTAATCCCATCCAGCTTCAATTCAACCGATAATGTGGTGTCCACAACAACGACAACGACGACTTCGTTGCCTCCGCCCATACCCTACAATCATCAGCAGGAGCAGGAACCCTCCATATTTGTTACGCCATCGCATCAACAGCAACTGGAACAAGAACAAGAACAGGAGCTGGAGCAGGAGCAAGAGGAGTCTTCGAGTGAGGCGCCGCCCGTTGGCTTAGTGGAAGCCACCGCCACTGGACGTGCCGTCGACTATCGCACCAAGTATCCCTTTGGCCAGCTCATAACGCCACTGGTGAAGAGTGGACGACCACAGCAGTTTAAGCCTAAGTCGCGTCCAGCCCAGCATCGTAATCGGCCCAAGGGCAATCGCTACCAGTCTCCCAAACAAGGCTATCGACGGGGTGAGTTTAAAGATGCCATACTTTTTGTTGTTCTCTATTTTAAATTCCCTCCCATTCCCAGGTCAAATTACGGATCGTTTTGCGCCTAGCCAAGGAGTCGCGGCGGCCCTTTTTAAGAATCATCACGGTCACACCTACGATGGCAAACTGGCAGCTGGTTCAGATGCGGTGCCCTCGTATGTTCCAACCAAGAATATATATTCCTTTCCGCCTCTCAACACAAACTATCCCGCACCATCGGATGACACCAAGTCGGGTCAAGCTTCGGATGCAGTTACAAGTTATTTGCCACCCGCATCGGGTGGTGGTTATGTATATCCTGGTCCTGCCATTGACTCCTCGGGCTATCTGTATCCCAAGCCAAGTGATGGGGATAAGGCTACGGCTGCCAGCACAATGAGTACGATGGCCGCCACTCCACCTGATGATGATCCGGGCAATGATGATACTATTGGCGTGCTGCCTGCCAGTGCACAGGATAATTTACCACCAACCAACAATCAGGCGGGCAAGGATGCGGGTGGTGCTGGCAGCGATGCGGCCTCTTTGGATGATGGCGCTCCCGATGCGGGCGATGATGCCAAACCTGCTGGCGATGTTGGACCACTGCCCCCCTTGGATAATGCTGGAGGCCAGGCGAGCGATGATAATAAATACGATCCTCAAATGGAGTATGCAACACCTCCTCCAGGCTGGCTCGAAGCACATCCGGATTCAGCGGCACCAAAGCCAGCTGATCACGATCATGATCACGAACACGATCACGATCACGATTATCCGGAGCATCCACATCCAGCACCACACTTTGAGCACGACGATCATCACGAACATTATCCTGATCATTATTCGGACGCCTTTCCCACTTATCCCCACTTTCCGGAAGTCTCGTATCCCGAGCTGATCTACGATCATCATCATCCGCATCATCATCATGTGGAGCCTCCACCACCACCACCACCACCGCCGCCACCACCAACAGAGCCGCCACCACCACCACCGCCACCACCACCACCAGAGCCACGTGTAAAGAAGTACAGTTATTTCTATATTGGTCGTAAGCTCTGGTATATACCGTTATACTTTACCGTGTGGTTCAGTTTCTATATTTTGTGGCTCATCATCAAGTCGATCGGAAGGCATAAGGTCAACTTGCCAAATCATTATGTGACAAGGCGCAGTTTGCCCGACTATTCGCCGCAGATTAGGGATGAGTATATTAATGAGATGACTGTTAAGGTGCTGGAGCATATAGATAACTTTAAGCTAAAGTATTTGAACTGATAAAAGATACCAACTACAAACTTTAGTTACGGCTAATAAAACACGTATTTTTTAAAACACGCCTCGATTGTGTTTTCATTTGAATTTGAATAGTTTTGGCGCGCAATAATGATAGGTTGGCAGCGCTTTTCTGCGCACATCTATTATCGATAACAGCGCCGAGTGCATGTTTAACAAGCGCACGGTCACACTTATTGCTAATCAGCCGAATTCACTTGGAATTTGTTTACATTTTATTCTTTCTGCTGTAAATATATAAATAAAAACAATTCGTAAAGATGTCGTACATGCTACCGCATTTACACAATGGCTGGCAAGTGGACCAGGCCATACTCTCCGAGGAGGATCGCGTCGTTGTAAGTAAATGAATAAATAATTTTCATAAACGTATACAAAACAAACCCGATGCGGAGTCTCACAAATGAAAGACATTTATTAAAACTTGGCACATTTGTGTAGGTCATTCGTTTTGGGCACGATTGGGATCCGGCGTGCATGAAAATGGATGAGGTGATGTACAGCATTGCGGAGAAGGTGAAAAACTTTGCCGTCATCTACTTGGTGGACATCACGGAAGTGCCGGATTTTAACAAAATGTACGAATTATACGATCCCTGCACCGTTATGTTCTTTTTCCGTAATAAACATATCATGATTGATTTGGGCACCGGCAACAATAATAAAATCAATTGGCCGCTGGAGGATAAACAGGAAATGATTGATATTGTGGAGACGGTTTATCGTGGCGCACGCAAAGGTCGAGGTTTAGTCGTTTCACCCAAGGATTACTCCACCAAATATAGATACTAAGTCTTAGTTTGTTTAGCAATAATAATAATCCACTATAAAATGTAAACATCTTTGTCTTCGCAACTTTTGTGTATATTTTTTTCATTTGGTTTATTTTGTTTCTTTCGTTTTTTGTCACATTTCTCAATAATATCGCTAACATTTACATCAATTTGGTTTTTTGTTTTTTCTCTTTTTTTCCTTTTATATATGTATAACATTTAACTAAGTTTTTTTTTAATAGCTCTTTGGCTTCATAACTTCATATTTAATAGTATATTTTTTCAATTGCTTTCATTGCTTTTCATCATCAGTTTTACCAAATTGTGATTTTTAAATTTAGCTAAAGGTACATATGGAAATTAGAAGTTTGGAAGTTTTGTGAAATACTTTTAAGAAAATTGTATTAGTACAAAAGTATAAAAGAAAACGGCACAACAAAAGAGTATTCAGAGTATTTGAATAAAATAAACCTTCGTAAAGTATTTCTAGAGTTCTCTCCATGAATTGTTGAACCATTTTTTTCCAATACATTTTTCATTTAATTATTATTGTTCATTTAATACAACAGCTCGGTTTTTTTTTTTTTTAATTTTGGGTCTTAACTCTGATATAAGCTTAGGTTTAACAATTGGTTCTGCTACATTTTTTTTCATTTTCGACTTAGGTTTGCTTATTATTTTTCTTGCTTTTAAATATATATTTATATATAGCTACATTCTTAGTTAATATATATATATATATATATATGTATATATATTTATTCGCTTATTTGAAACAAATTTAACGCTACTATGTTTTTTTTCTTATTTAAATTTTTTCATTGACTTTTGTTTTTTTATACTTCAGCATATAACCAACAATTAAATATTTATTTGTAAGTATATGTTTTTGTTGATTTTTGTTTTTAATTTTGATATACCATTTCCTAGGCGCCTGTTGAGTTGTTGTTTTTGTATTTTTTGTTGTTTTTTTTTGTTTTTGTTTTTGTTGCATCGTATAAAATACTTACTAGTATTCAAAAATATTTAAATAGGGCTTGATTTACACTTATGCAATAGGATAGGTACAAATTAGGCTCAGGCATGTGAGAAAGTCTCTAATAGGTCTTCGTTGAATTCTCCTCTCCCCACAAACGACAAAATGCAGCTCTAGTTTTAATTTTCATTATTACATATTATATATATATTTTTGGTTTTTCTCTATAATTATTTCTGTATTTTGATTTCAAATTTGTTGCGGTTTTGAAAAATACAAGTTTATCATTAATAATACCTTTATTAATTTGCTATAACTTTTCTCACTTGTGGAGCAAATGCATTTTCATAGAAAAATAGAGATGCGTAGGTGGGATGAGTTAGGAAATTGTTCATACTATTTAAACATATGCTACTTTGTTTTCTTTAAATATATATTTATATATATCTATATATATTTTCATTTGACAACAACTAGTTTTTATTTAGTATGTTTTTTTTTTCTTTTATTTTCAACAATTTGCATGCGAATGACCTTTTTTTAAATTGTCTCAATTTCGGTAGAAGAAAATGATTCCAAGAATTGTTTGCTGAGAATAGTCAAGTTTCAAGTTTCTAGATGGCAAGGATAGAAATAGAAATAAAGAATCTATAAAATTAGAAAGTAGGCAACAGCAATAGTTCTTATCCGAGGTCTTTAAGTTCTCATCTATGTATATATCTATATATATGTATATTTTTGTAGGCTTCTGTTTCTGTCAGTGTACATCAGTTGTAAAGTATTTTTCATTTGTGTGCAATCTATATAAAATTCTAATTTACAATACTTCAAGTATTTATTTTGTTGTTTGTTGCTTGTTGTTTGTTGTTTGTTGCTGAGCTGCTGTTTAAGACACTAGTAGAAGAATGATTGAAATAATGTTTGAGGGAAACTGATATCGGCTGCTTGCTGGCTGCTGGCATTCTACGAGTACTATATAGAAATATATATGAGATACATTATATATATATATATATATATATATGTATAGGTAAATGTATGAACATTTGCTTTGTTGTGTATATAAATATACAATTGTCGCATTTACATGTTTATATTTAATAGATATAGTGTGAAAAATAAATCCGAATATCACTACTTAACTTTTAGAGTTCTATTAACAATTAATAGACAACAGTCTCTAAGTACGAATACGTTGTTGTTCTAATCTCTTCTTACTTTCTTACATATCTTTATTTTTCCATAGCGGTTTTCCTTGATTTTCCTATTTATCTTTTGCCAAACAAATTATTTATTTGCATGCTCTATTTCCACTACAAAATATATCATTTAAATATCAATTTAAATGTAAATTTTCATTTATTGACATGTGAATGGCAAATAGCAAATACAACAGTTGGAAGACCAATATAACGGTGTATTTGAAAAATAAATCAATAATTGAATATTTTCGTTTTTAAATAAATTTATGTTGTAGTGGAAATAGCGCATTTTAACAAACACATTTTGTAGTTAAACTTACACTTGTTTTTCTAGCAGTGTATGTTTTTTTTGTTTTTCTTTTTTCTTTGGGGACTAGCCTAAAAAGTCAGTTGTTAAGCTCTTGAATGGAAACGCCGCGGCAACAAACTGGGCTAGAATAGCGTCTCCTTTGACCACTTTCTGGCCGAGCCGGGCAGACTGGGATCCCGCGACCGGGAATCATCGCTTCGGGCATCTGGATCCGGATCCTCCTCCTCCCCATCCACCTGCGCAGCCCCATCGGTAAGCGCTGCATCCTCCTCATCCTCATCTGTGGGCAGTCGAATTAGTGGCAATTCCAGGATAACAGCTGGCGTCGCTGTCATCGCTGTCATATCGCCACTGTGCAAGCTCAGATTGTGGGCACTTTTGCTGGCGCCACGCAGGATGAGCTCCTTGAGCGAGTTGGGCATGCAAATGGTTGGCGGACGCGCTATCACCGAATCCGATATGGAGGAGGCGCACGGATCGTGGCCCAGTCTATTGCTGCCACTACAGCTACTACAATTGGATGGCAGTTGTGCGACGGGATTTGGAATTGCTGGGACTGCTGCTAGATGTGGACTCGTCGGTGAATGTGCACCCACACTGATGACCGTATTGAGGCTGCTATATTGTGTAGATTCCCCCCCGCCACCACCAGCCGAGGGACCCACCTCGAGCAGGCCCAGCTCTGTGTTGAGCGTGGAACAGGTGTCCTCCTCGGTTGTTGTGGTCGTCGTTGTCGTTGTTGTCGTCGTCGTCGTTGTCTGCGGATCGCTGTGCTGCTGCAACAGTTGCGCTCGACGCTGTGGCGGACTGCTGATCACTGCACCGAAATGTGTTTCCAGCGGTGCCGGAGGAGCAGCTGTAGCAGCAGCTGCTGCATTGCGGGAACAGCTGCCAATGGTGCGATGTCGTTGCAGCAGCGGACGACGAGGACGTGCACCCATCAAGCCAACGGCGACGGCGCCGGCGGGCATAGCACCCATGCTCAGACGCTTGCCGGGCAGCTGATGGGCATCTGTTGTGGTAATCGTGGCGGGCACAATTTGCTCCTCGCTGTCGCTGCTCAGCTGCTGCATGTCATCATCGGTGTCCTCCGCCAGGCCAAACACCGAATCCTCATCGAGAGAGCGCAGCTCGGAGTCGCCGCACTCCAGCGATGAGATCTTGAAGGAACTTAACGAGGCGAGCGGCGCCCGCTTGCCATCCTGGAGCAGCGCCTGCTGCAGCACCTTGCCCAAACTGACACCACTGGTGCCACTGCCATTCCGCTCCAGGCGATCCAAACTAACTGGCGTGCTATCAACGCTGATGCTGCTGGACGTGGCCGGAGCTGTGCTTGTTCCTGTTCCCGTTCCCGTTCCTGTTCCTGTTCCTGTTCCCGTTGCGGCTACTGTACCCGTTCCCGTTCCGGCATTTGTTGTGTACGGATAGCTATTGTTATTGCTCTCCACGTTGCGCTGCAGCTCGACCAGCGTCAGCTTTCGGCGCACACCCAGACGCAGCTCCTCCGACGGTGATTCGCAGAAATGAAACGCCTGCTGAGCCTGGCTAATGGGCGGTGCCGACTGCACCGGCTTAACCACATCATCCAAACCATCCGCTGTCAGCTGAGTCGTCTGATTGTATGGATAGACATCCACAGTATCCGCACTGATCGAGTGGATCTGCTGCTTGCGTCCGGCGTGTGCACTGTCCGGATCATAGGAGACAATGCTGTGTTTACGCTTAAAACTGGGCGCACCCAATCCAACCGGAACCACTTCTCGTTTCTTCACACTCGGCGTTGGCGTTGGCAACGGCATCGACTCGTGTATGCTCCGTTCCGAGGGACAGGGAGATGCCTTCGGCGTCGGCTGTATCACCTGTATGTCCGGATAGTAGTAGTCCCAGTTCTCTATGCTCGATGCACGCGATGCAGTCGACAGCTTCCGTTGCAGCGTCGGCGGCAGATTGCTCATGCCCAGCGTGTAGGCCGAGGTCCGTCGCTCCAGGTAGGAGCTATCAGTGCTGCAACAGGTCATCGCACTGCTCCGACGCGAATCTTGACCCTGTCGTAGGTGGGTGGATAGAAAAGACGATGATTGGTTAAAAAAGGAATGTATTTTTGTTGAGGATTGGCTAACGTTGCTTATGAAAAATAAACCCTTTGAAAGCAATGCGTTTTTGAACCCTGCACCAAATAAACTTAGTGAAAAATACATATATTTAAGTTAAACTTAGTTTTTCTTAATATTATTAAAAATTTTTTTTATTTATTTATTTTTATTTTATATAAAAAGAACGAAGAGGAATCTTTGGTTTCCTAGATTAATACAAAATTAATTAAAAAAGTTTCTTTCATGTTATCGATAACTGCACTTATTATGTGATTATCGATACAATTTGATTTCCGATAATTGATATCAAAATACAATGGCATGATATTGATCCAGTGTGTTTAGTTATATTAGTTTTTGGACAGTATTATATAGTTTATAAATTGATTGAGATTAGAAGATGTCTGAGAAAAGGCAGATTATTTGCCTAACTTCCTGGGGTGTTTAAATTGAAAGAGCTTCGATGAAAGTTGTTAGTAAATATTATGTATAATAATAATAATAATAAATTGATATTTATTAAACTTTTTAGCGACTGGGCTCAGGGAATCTCCTAGCCGAGCTCTTTTTATCTTTGTTTTCATTATACACGAGGTATTTTATAGTCCATCCATAACTCTCTGTCCCTCTCTCTCTCTCTCATTCTCCGCCTCTCTCTCTCTCTCATTCTCTCTCCCTCTCTCTTGCATTCTATCTCTTTCTCACGCTCACTCACTCACCGCCATTGGGACGGACAGAAACCCCGGTTTGCTGCGCGTGGAATCTGTGCGCTGATGCAGTTGCTCCTCCTCATGATCGTGTGCGTCCCTCTGCATATACTCTTCATTGTCCAGCTCATCCTCCGTTTCCATAAAGTAATCATCTGTGCCAAAGCTGCCGCCCATCGGATAATTGCTGAAGATGCGCGACGATTCCGAGCCGCTCTTTCGTCTGCCGGGTGCACCAGGAGCACCGCCTCCAGCGGAGAGTGCCGAATAGGAAAAGCGACGCGGTGGCTCGAGCAGATAGCTGTAACCTGTCGCACCGGGAACACCAACACCACCTGTAAATGAGGCATACAATATAAATAAGAATACATAATCTGTTCTTGTAGAGAAATACTTTCTGAGTAACAATTTTTTTTCCGAGTGTACAGTGATTTAGACTTACCCACGGAGGCACAGCGATATCCGCGATTGAGCAACGGCGGCGCACTCACATTGCCCAGGGAGAGCATCCGCTGCCGCCGATAGACGAGTGCATCATACTCATCCGGATAGATGGACATGCCGGTGGCAACGATGGCCTCCTGCAGCTCCCGCTCCTCCTCCTCCTGCATGCAAACGGCGGCGACTGCTGCCATTTTGGGATCCTTAAGCACCTTGAGCGTCTCGTTGCTGCTGCTGCGACTCTTCCACACGATGAGGAAGACCATCAGGCCAAAGAAGCCGCCCAAAGTGGCCGCAATCCGTACGCCCGTCATCACGTCATAGGTGGCAAAGAACTCCTGGCGGATGCGGGCGCGTTCCGCAGCATTTTCCGCCTCGGTCAGATTGCGTTCGCCGGGCGGCAACAGTGGCATATAGGGCGTGGCCGTAACGGGGGCGGTTGTGCGGGCGTGGGCGTAAATCGCCGTTGGCGCTGTTGTCGAGGCAGTGTTGCTATTCGAGTAATTCGAGTGCGCCGACGATGACGATGATGATGCGGATGCCGATGCGGATACGGATGCGGATGCGGAAGCGGCTGCAGGTGCTGAGTATGATGTATCCTCTGAGGCAACATTTGCATTCGGATCGACAAAGGCAGCAAATTGAGTGTTGGAGAAGGAGGAGTGTGATGAGGATGACAAGTGGGATGAGGAGGATGAGGATGAGGAGGATGCACGTGCAATGCGCTGCAGTTGTTGCTCTGCTCGAGCATGTTTAACAGTCGTTGTTCCAGTTGTGCTTGTTGCAGATGCAGTTGCAGTTGCGGCTGTTCCTGTTCCGGTTGCTGTTTCTTTTGTTGTTGTTGTTGTTGTTGCTGTTGACGGCGTTGCTGCAGACGACGACGCACGTCGTGAAAGTTTGGCCATCTCTATTGCAACATTGTCTGCAAAAGAATTATAATAAATTATAATATTATAATAAATTAGCATTGCAAATGATAAGTTAATATTGAAAATTATTTAAATGGAAAATCTTCCTTCCACGTTTGGTAACATGGGCATAGGTCGAACCTTCAAAAAGCCATAACTTCGTCAAAACGCAACGCATTTTCAAAAGGAAAAGCGTTTTAATCATCGTTTGGCCTCTAGATCAACCGTACATTTGAAGTTAAAAACGTGATTTTGGGTCGGAACATAAGTCAAAATTATAGTCCGAAAATCGTCACATGGGCTGATTCCCGACTTATGAACCAGAATTGGTGACTGTATCCATAAAATTGTGTGAGATATGTGGCTTTATCGATTTGCGAAAATCGATTTTAGCGATTTTCTAGCTCCCTAGTGGACGTAGGACTCCAACCTTAACACTTTAACCTTTGAGGGTACTTTCAAGTATATGTTCCAAGTTTCAAGTCTCTATGTCGAACAGACGGTATTATAGTACAAAAATAATAATAGCATACATACAAAAATATAAATCTTTGCACTTTAAAACCCATTAAATCAAAACTGTTTCCCGTTACGGAGTAAGTAATAAAAAATCTAAATAGTTTGGTCAAATTAACAAGATTGTAATTTATTTCATAATGAATCTGCTACAAAAAATGTTCTTAAAACTTGTTGGCTGCCTTTTGCGGCCACTTAAATTCCAATGAAAGGAAACCCTTCGCACCTGGAAAATTAGCGCACAGCTTGACGCACATAGATAGGAAAATGAAAAGCGACAGTTGAAATTTCTTCTGCCACCATCTGTTGCCCCCTCCAGCTGCCCCCTCGCCGCAGCGAGCAATTAAAAATCCATAAGCTTATCCGCATTTTGTTGGGCGCATTCTTTCAAAAGCTTTCGCAGAAGTTTTTAATTGTTTTTTCCCTTTTTTTTGATTTGAGGGTTTTTCATTTCGCATTTCTCCGCAGACAGCACTTTTAAGACTCCCTTTGGGGAAATAACTTGACGCATTTCTCAACGCGTTTTGTGCTTTGAAATGAGTAAATTAAAGTTACACATGTGCGTAGGTGTGTGTGTGTGTGTTAGTGTGTGTGTGTGGGTGGCAGGCTCCATTACATCCTTGGATTTTCAACAAGTTGCACGCTCAATAATTCAGAAGGACGAATCGCTGGTTGCCTGTTGACTGCCCCCCCGTTGCCTGCCCCACTGCTGTTTGTTGTTTGTCCTCCTCGCGCTGCCCGTTGGCTCATTGTCATCGGCAGCCAGTTGTTGAGCTGAATACAGCTACCCCAATCACCACTCCCACCTCCGCCCCCACCCCTCCCACCTTTGTTTTTTACTTGTTTTGCCAGCCATCTAATTGTTCGCTTTTGTATTGACAGCCGCGCAGTTGCGGAGCTCTGCTCTGCTGACTTTGCTATCCGAGCTCGCTTTTTTCTTAATACCGTAACGCATTGGAGCAGATATATCCGACCACTGAAAATATATATATAAATTATATATGTGAGCCTCAGTTGTTAAGCTATCTTTATGAGACTTGAAGTATAGCCTTCAGTTCCGCATAATATATCTTAAAGCCGGGATAAAAAAAAATCTGGAAAAATTAATTCTTGAAAATCATTTTTCTTTATCGTCTCGTTTTACTGCTTTTTACGTTTAGACAACAAATCTACAACATTAATTTATATACAAAGAGTAAAATTATATATGCAATACTAGATTCTATATTTAATAAGGGATTTTATCTTCAAATTACGGTTTGCATTTCTATTTCTTAGAATTTAAATTCTTAATAACACAAATTATTTAAAAAAAATAAGAAAAATACCATGTTTTTGGTAATGTCAATTTAAAGCAAGACTTTCTAATTTTTATAAATTTTTTTTAACTATATTAAGAAACTATTTTATAAAAAGAAGAAAAACATTGTTTTTAAGAACAATTTTCTGAAATTAAGGACGATTTTTTCATCATTTAGTCATCTAGCTTTATTATTGTATACAGTTTTTTTGTTTTCTTTAAAAAGGGTATCTAATCTTCGGCAAGCAGTATTTTTTTTCTTCTACCATAAATTTTCTGTTTCATTTTTGGTTTTGTGTAGTTATTCCATTTGCGTGTGTGTGTGCCGCACATCTCTGGTATTCTTTATTCCTGTCCCGCCCTGGCCAAGGACGAGCTGCTGGCCATCAGTCGTCGCTTTCCAAATGATTATTGTAAAAGTTTTTGGTCTAATGTTCTCGTATTCATTTCTTTATGTATTTTCACTTTTCCATGCTCTGCTTTTCGCAGCTTGTTTCCATTTTCAGATTGCCTGGACAGACAAAAAAAAAAAAAAGAAGGGGAAAAAAAAGAGAAAAGGAAAACTTTTAATGGCCATTATGCATTGGCCATAATTCGTGTTCCTTTTCCCAGTGCGAAGCATAATGAGCCGCAAACGTTGAACGAAATTGCACTCTAAGCACTTTCAACTGATTTTTAATGACTTTTCAGCATTTTCATTCCAGTTGCTGTTCGACTTTTCTGTTAGCTGTTTTTCTTAGCCGAAATGGGCAAATTTGTAAGCATATAAATTGCCAATAAAATTAAATAAATTGCTTGCAAATCTGCTGGTGCTGATAAGAAAGATTTATAATAACTCTAAGGGATTTCTTAAGAAATCCATAGAGCATAATTGCTAAAGGATTAAAGCAAGCAATTTTAGATGAAAACTTTCCTTATTGAGAGCTAGAATTGTTAGTTAAACTTAATAGAATATTTCTGAGTGTATGATGAATTTTATCTTTGATATTATTATTGATTTTGGTTAAGGCTACTTTCGTTTTAAGTAACAGTGATTGAAAGTGCTACTCTCTTTTGTAGGTTTGGTTTAACTGCTTATATTGCTACGCACTTTGACAGAGTTATAGCAGAGCCAATAGCAATAAGCTGAAATGAATGCGTTTTCGCTCTGCTCCACTATGTTATTTGGAGGAGCAATATCTAATATTTTGAGCTCTACAGATTGTTCTTATGCTATAGCAATTGCATAATTGTTTTGCTCTTTTGCTCTGGGAATTGCTACGAGAGTTGCTACGAGACTTGCTACGAGAGATGATATCATAGCTGCTACTGGAGCTGCTCGAGAGCTGTTTTACAAAACCCATATTTCTTATAATATATCTAAGAATATTAATTGCTCTTTCTGCTACGGAATAGTAAATGCAAATATTGCATAATATTATTTATTATACAAAACCTTACCAACACCTCAACTACCAGCAACTGACTAATAAACCCTTTTTTTGGGAATTCAGTTTACTGCTTTTAATAAGTAGCAGCTTCCACTGGGCATTGCCTGAAAGCATGAAATATATATAAAGATATATACACTACGTATATACATAAATATATATATGTATATATATATGTATAAATATATATGCATATATCACGCCACCCATAAAAGTGTTGAAGCTACTTGTTTGAACGAATTGATGGATTACAAAGCTCTGGGGGATTTTCGCCAGTTACACAAAACTGATAATTGTGTTGGGCAAACCAAAGAGAGAGAGAGAGAGAGAGAAAGAGGGAGAAAGAAAGGGAGAAAGAGGTTGAAACAGAGATGGACAATAGATAGAATAACATTAGCATTAACGATGTCGGCGTATTGAGAGTGTATATCAAACAACATATCGATGTCAAGGCGAACTTGCTGAGCGGAAAATGGTCAGGTTGGCTAAAAACAGAGCAACATGTTGTTGTTGTTGTTGTTGTTGTTGCAGCATGATGAATGATTGCGGTTAGACAGCGGGCAGTGGCAGTGGCAGAAACGGAGGCAAAGAGGCACAAAACACACTCTGCTGACAGGCGGCCTCAACTTGACTTGGCGCAAGCTGCGTATGCGTAATATAAATGTGTGTTTATGTGTGTGTGTGTGTGTGTGAGTGTGTGCGTGTGCGTCGAAGGACTACGGCGGAAAAATAATTCATCAATGTTAGCGTCATGTTTCTGCCGTCTGTATTCGTATTTTGTGTTTTCCACTTTTCCCTTTTCCCTCACTCTTTTTTTTTGTGTGTGCAGTTTTTGCCTTTTGACGCAACCGAAATGAAATTGACGGCAAATCAATTGAACGTAGATGTAACTGTATATATATAGATATATATATATATATATATATACAGATATTTATATGCCTTATATCCTTATGTGTATATCGTGAATATCGTGAACAATGTGTTTGTTCGTGGAACACTGCATATTTGCCATGAGAACAACAAAGAATTCATTCATGTGAATTGAGGCTTTGCACAAAGAAGTCGACATGTGGAAACTATCCACACTCGAGTACATTTCAATAGTATTATATATATAGAAGAAAGAATATGGAAAACAGAACTAGGGAATTTCCAAATACTGGAAAATATAGCACAACATATTAAGTTACAATTAAGGCAAGTCCTCATAAATATAAGTTTATCTAAAACCAATATATGATTTCAATGAACATAAAAAAATAACTAGGGAATTTCCAATAACTGGAAACTATAGCACAACATATTAAATCACAAATTTAGCATCATATATATAAGTTTATCAAGCTTATTTTCTCTATATTCTCTATATGATAATAATGTACATAGAATATAATCAGTGAATTTCCCAATACTGAAACTAATAATATATGGTCACAATTTAGGCAAGCTTTAATATCTATAAGTATTTCATATATTTAATGTGTATATATCAATTTATATATATATATATGGGACTGATTATGTCCAGTTTATTAATAATGTAATAGTAAATTATTATATTGAAGTAAGAGTATTAGATTAACAAAGTAAAGTACGACTTTATAATTAAAGACTTGATTCCACAACGTACAGATAACCTTACAACTTATGGCAGTCTGGGCTTTGAGGACTTCTTATAGACGACTTTAAAGCAACGCTCACAAGACCCAACTCTACTCTCTCGACTTCCTCGTTCTACTGATCCTCCTCGACTTATGGGTTTGTTGCTGTTAACCATCTGTTAACCAGCGTTGCCACTTAACAGCTCTGTAGCTACTCTTTACATATACATATATCGATCTGAATATATCCAGCTTATCATTTTTATTTTTATTATTATCGTCTATTTTGGATACTTACCTATTTAGCGCAAATCAAACATCATTAATCAAAACGGCTTCAAATTCAAATTGACCTGTAAAGTTTACCCATTTGCTCTCTCTAAAAAAACTTGCTGCGGTCTTTTCTCACATTTTCACAACAGTTTCTTTTTCGTTTTTTCGTGTTTTTCGTTGCAATTTTGTTTTTTTTCATGATCTGAGGTTTTGGTGCTAGTATTACAAGAAAAATAAGTACTTATTTATTTAATTCTGGAACGAAAAATACTATGCAAAAGTTTCCAACTGAAGTGTGGAGAGTATTGAAGTGTCTTCAATTTGAGTAGACTTATTTAAATTGTACTTATATCGGTTGTGCTCTTAAACTTATCGAAACCTGTTATAAGCAATTAAACGAGTCGACTACAACATTGAGCTTACCTACCCTATAAAAGTGTTTTGGATATTTTCCAATAATTCTTAACTTAACGCTAATAAAATTTTTACTGCTGTTCAATGCAGAACTAGTGTTTATAAAAATCACTGCAAAATATTAAACTCAACTTGGAATTCGTATAATTTATTGCGAATATACGAAAGTTTAAATTTTTATCGATATTTTGTTTGTATGTCACTGAATATAACTTAAGCTGTATACTCTAATATTATATCATACTAAAAATAGATTCAATTAAATTTAATTAATTATTTGACCAAAAATATATATATATTATTTTAATAACATGTATAGCTAAAAATATGTACTTATTGGTAATCGATATTTATCGAGAATAGAGAAACGTAGAAGTTTAAGTCTGTAGCTGTTTTACTCCCTGAAATCAGTTTCTTCTTAAAGAGAGACCTGACGAAATTGACCCACCTTTTGTTGCTGATCAATAATTAATTTTCTATGTGCTAAGTTCAGCATACCCCATTTTGAGATCTCTCACTGCGTGCAGGGTATTCTATAAATGCTAATCATTGTCAATATTGCTGGCACTTATTAGAGATTTTGGTGATTTGCATATGTGATAATAACCAGCTTAGCTAATAAAATCGAAACGAGCTTGCTACGATGCACTTAAAACCCGAATTGCTGCCAGCAACAGCTATAAATAAGATTCCACACAAAATTTAGATAGTCAAAACAACTTCAATTGTCGAGATGAGAACTGTTTCCCTAACAATTTGCCTGTTGGCTGCTTTTTTGCTCAGCTCCGAGGTCCTTTCTGCCTTATTTATTGGCAACTATAAGGATGCTGGTGCGTAGAACTCTCAGATAAATCAAAATCTGTATATCTATATCTATATATACATATATATATATATATATATATATATATATATATATATATATATATGTATATATATTCTAAAGCTCATCCGGGCAAGTGTGTGATTGATGGCATCATTTTGAGTGCGGGTGAATCCAAAACGGGCCCAAATTGCAAGTTCATCTCTTGTTACGACGGTAGCAATGCCCAGATCGCCACGTGAGTTTCCAAAGTTCCCTAACTATACTATATATAAATACTCTATGCACTCCATATAGTTGTGGTACTAAGGATGTAGCTTATCCCTGCAAGATTGGCGATTTAAAGTATCCCAAGGCGGAATATCCGAAATGCTGCACCTATATCGTCCATTGTCCCTTTGGAGATAGGGAAATTTAAGCAATCTATTGATTTTCTTTGACGTACAAATAAACACTGCATATACAGTGAGCAAAGAGATTAACTTTTTTGCATGTACAGGTG